>SNSD01000009.1:1200000-1797253 GCA_004522665.1 Venturia nashicola
CGATCGTCGTGACCGATGTGAGAGAGACCGACGAGAAAGAAAGGAGGACGAGGATCGCCAGTGCCGCCAATTCCGAGGCAATGAAGTCAGGCCACGGTCAGTTCAACTGATGATAACATAGCGGCATTAGCTAAAGACTTCCAGATTTTGTGATGGGTACAGATATGGGTATTAGAGGAAACCAGGTGGGACATGCTATACAAGATGTTATGCAGTACTCATATGAGGTTGGGCAAAGCCGGTTTTGGCTGACAGATTGAACAATACAACTCACATCTCTTTTCTTGTTGCTCCCTCGGATGTGAAACTCCCTTGTCTTCTCCCATTTTTGCATCAACGTAAGATTACCATCGTGGGATTAGCAATACTTATCAAGTACCCTGCACAGGCTAGACTGATTTTCGGATCGATTTCGATGCGCGTCTGGCAATTCTCAAAATCAGGCTGCCGTGAATGTACCTATGATGATCTGGAATTGAGAAGTTTCGGATCAAGACCATTGTCTCGCGTCTGCGCTTGAGGTAGTGAAGTTGATTGAAGCGTTCAGGGGAACGCTTAATGTCTCTATGAAGCTGTTTGAGGATTTCCTCGCGGCCAAAGACTTTGCGGGATATTGGGGTGGCTAGGATTAGCATTGGACTGCAGTTGCTAGCCGTGGCAGTAGAAGCGCTCGCCAATTCTGCAAAGAAGGTGCTGGAAGGAAGTTGAGATGCTGAACCGAGACTTGAAAAGAAAAGAGGAGGCGGGGAGAGCTGGGTTCATCTCGTGATCAATAAGTGCCGCGAAGATCATCTCAGCAATAGCTCGATGACGGCAGGCTTCTGGTACGGTGATGTTAGTAGAAGTGAAGGAAGGTCTCCAAGAAATGTATGGATCTACAATCAAAAGCGCCAAAAGGTGAGCTATCTGGGGATACGCCGTCAACGAAAACCTCATTCGCTCATTGAAAATGGGTAGCATGTAGATTGGAACGAATTTTTGTCATAGCAAGATGTTGTGTTGTGTTGGTTGGCTGAAGAGAGAACTCAGGCAGTTGTTATTGATTGATGGAGGTGCGTGAAGGAATTCTGGGGGGCCGCCCAAAACAGCCTAGTAGCAAATCCCGGGCATCATACGGAGGTACCTACCCTTCCTAAACGTGACCGAAACATCACTTTTGCACCCGCGATATGTAAATTAGTCTCTCGGTAAAACGTAATTTAGCGGAGTCTAGCCTGAAAAAGGAACTTTTAGGCTCAGATAGGCTTAGATCCTAATCAGAAAGGTGCCTAATAGCGCTGCTTTTGCCAAGAAACTAATTTACATGTCGCGGGTGCACAAGCGATGCAAAAGTGAAAGCTACCCCGATTGTTAAGTATACTCACATATTGCTGAGAACAATTCCATCCCTAACTCTCACCATGAGATGCGAACCCAGTACAGTATCCGTCATTCATCACAGCACAGGGTGTGACATATCTCACTGCGCAGGGGCGAACAATTTGCGATATGCTGGGCTGAACTTCCGAAGAAAGTCTTGATTTCGAGAGCTGGAACGTTGCTGACAGATAAAACCTTCTTCATCGTCTGTTCTGAAGACAATGGCGGAAAAGGTGCCCTCAAGTGATTACAATTAGATTTAGCTTGCGTGGGAGGAGTTTTTTCGCTGGTTGACTGGATAGATCGAGAAAATCAAAGGAGCTGTGGAAGAAGCTGGTCGTGGTGCCGAGGACAAGAGAATTTTATGGAGTTTTAGAGACGGGGGACCGAAGAGATAGTCAGATGTAGTTCCAACGGTTTCGACAATGTCGGAATGTTTGCGGCGCTGTGCGCTATCAGAAAACGGCATGTCTATTCCACTTCTCCTCTGAAATGTATAGCTAGGGCGTGGTGAGCCATGGGCGACCCTGTCACTCGCGCTGTCCATCTTTGTCTATTGATTCGCGGATCTTCGAAAGAGACTCCATAAGTTCTGTTGGTAATGGATCATGATCAGTTCCCTTATATCTTTGAGTGCCCCAGACCATCAGATCGAGGTAGCTACTCCAAGAATGCTTGAAATATGTCAGGGTCTCCATTTGGGACTTTAGTAGCATCAAGCGAAATCGGAGGCTTGAAAATCTTGGAGTTTGCTCGAAGGATGCTTGGGTGTACATAGAATTGCTGCTCTTCTTGTCCTGTGATGTACGTGACCATGTCTTCGAAGTGGAGCTGTTGATGTCTGGCTACTGCGGCACCCGCGATTGAAAATAGCGGTATATAACTAACCAGGCTTCCGTAATAAGAATCGAGTCCCTGGGAGAATGGGGTTCGCTGGCCAAGACTGGGCTTTTGGATCGAGCTGCTTCCAGACATCCTTCTGGAAGTGAACATTGTATAGTGAGAATTGCTGGTCGCGCGTGTTGTCATCAAACTCCCACACCATCAAGTCGACCATGAGCCTTCGCATGTCAACTTCTTTGTGCTCCGACTTTCTTGGGCATAGCTTTCCTTCTGTGTGGGAAGAGGCTCAACCCTTTTCTAAAGCAAATTTTCGGGATCGAAGAAACTTGTCGTGATTTAGCACCTGAGGTCGAATGAGAGGTGACGACCTGGCTAAGTATCAATTTTTCAGGGCCGCCGGTCGTGTTTATAGGATAACGGTAGAATTTCAAAATCCCGGACTCATCTATTACAAGTGAGCAGCAAGCCAGAGGTCATGACAGCTTGAGGATTGAGCACTCCTCACCATAACCTCTATATCGACGCAACGGAGTGGGCCAATTCATTCTTTTTGAGTATACTGAGACCTGCGCAACCCCAAGATGGCTTGTAAAAAGGCTAGACAGGAGACCATGATTGAGACACCAGCTGTGCTTATCTAGAAAATGGTATGCTAGACACCAGTCTCTTGGACACTCATTAGCTGTCCTTCATGTTGACATGTCATAGCACCTGAATTGCTAGCCAAGATCGTGTCGCGAACCTAACCACCGGCCTCAATCTTCGTCTTGTCCATCATCTCTTCCATCCCTTCTTCCTCTCCATCATCGTCCTCCAATTTGCCTGCCATACCTCGCTCCCACAGCTGCCTCCCTGTGAGCTTGATTTCCTCCTTTGCACCTCTCTTCTTCTTGTCTTCGGCCTCCTGCTCCTCCTTCTTCTTCCTCTCCTCTTCGGCGATCTCGGCATTGAAGTTCTTCCGCCACTCCAAAAATGTTTCCCGAGTCACAGCTGTGCCATGGAACTTTTTGTTATCCTCTTCTTCTTGCTTTGCCTTTGCAAAATCGATGATGGCTTGGGCGGCCTTTGAGCGCTCTGCGACGAGTAGTTCGGCTTCGTCTTTCAGAGTAGAGACGATGGTGAAGATCATGGCCATGCCTAGATTCTCCTCTATCGTAGGCTCAAGTGCCTCCAATAGGACTGTCTTGTCTTCCTGCACGTCGAAGAATTTGTGTTTGGGTGCGTTGGGAGGTGGGATTATGTCTAGCCGCGGGGCAGTATCTGGGTAGTCTTCTGGGTACTCGACTCGGAGGAGCATAACCGCTACAGATGTGATAAGCAAGAATTGTCAATGGTTCGACTGGACATCCCATACGTAGTTCTGATTCATCAGATTCATCCTGCGTGATGTCTAGCTGGATTGAGATTCGATACTCCGTCTCCGATATGTCTGTCCTTGCATGAGTTGAGCCTGTGGTCTACAAGTGCGTATAGGGATGCGGCGCGAGTCGAATTCGCGTGCGTCTTCCTGAAAGAGTCGTGCGCATGGTGGTGAATGTCCAAAGGCCTGATGAATCCCCAACGAACAACCTTCTCTTCCAGGAACTCACACGCGAGATCTCCACGGCGCTGTAAAGACGGCTGTACCTGTTATCTCCTCTGGGAAGATGGAATCGAGGACTTCTCGCTCCTCCTTTTGCTCTTCCAAGCCCATGGTGACAACTGCTGAGTCGTTTTGTTGTCGTTGTTGGATGATCGGCCTAACAAATGCCACAGAAGTCGCTTGGTTCTAGAGCTGGATTTGTGCTACAACTACACAACCACGAATTTCTCATACAAATGATAACGAACTCAATCGCGCTCTCAACATTCAGCTCACCGCAAAGCTCGACGTCAAAATCAAGCACAGACTCGAAATCTTGGCTCTTCCGCCCTCCTCCACCAAATTTAATGCTGCCCCCGCGGAAAGCCACCACTCAACTCAGCCTCATAATCTATTTCCATCACAACTTTCGAAACACGCTACACCGGACACCAAAGCCACCACCAACACCATCACCAACGCCATCACCAACGCCATCACCAACGCCATCACCAACGCCATCACCAACGCCATCACCAACGCCATCACCAACGCCATCACCAACGCCATGCTCATAGAACACCAACAGCCGCCTGCAAATAGCAATCCCCAAATCCCATGATCTCTTGGATCGGCTGAGCTCCCCGTCTAACAGCAACAAAGCAAAGCGCCACGGCACAACCCATCCCGCTTGCAACACCAGATCTACAAGGGGGTGCATTACTCGAACTCACACAGTAGACCCTGCAGCCTGACCGTGCGATTCCAACCTTCCCTCACCAAAGGACCCCCAAACTGCCCCTCCACGCACGGTGAGTGTGTATGCAGAGGTGGGTTACAACAAACGCGGATCGGCCGACACTGCTGCGTTGCGTTCCATCAGGTTCCCATCCTCGAATCATCTCCACGAATGAGAAGGGCGCAGTGCATAACCGGCGTACGACCTAGTCCCGTATTCTCCCTATTGGTTTACCATTCTTTGAGTGGGTTGTAATCGTCTACCTGTACGCGTTTGGAATAGTTTTGCATATGATCGACGGAATGCTTTCTACTCATGTTGCTTGTTGGTGCCTGGGATCAAGGCGAGTCGACCATGTTGTTTGATGGTACCATCCAGAGTCGCTACCAGGATCAATTTCAAGGTGGAGAAATGGAGAAATCACGATTCCAGGATTGAGGCGAGGAAAACACCTCGTCTATTCTTTCCATCCGCAACGGCCTCGCTTAACAATTTTCCAAGCTCGGAAATTTCCCAGGAGCAACGACAATTGACAAGTTGATTCGGAGTACCTCCCTAATCACAAAAGGAACGATCGGACAGAGCATGACGAAGCAAGCAATAGTAAGTGGTGATCGTGAAATTGGCTCTTCCGTCAACATGATATTCTAAAAATATCCAACAAGAATTGTTAAACCTGCCCGAGCTTCGTTCAGTCCAAAGTCCGTCGTAGCACCCACAGCACCGGCTCAGAAGCCAAGCATCCGAACAACCGTGCACGGATCTCGTGGACTCCCAGCAAGTAACTCCTGACCCTGACGGACCAATTCGAAGGCTTGAACCCTTTTTCCTCATCAGAAACTCTAAAAACGCCCATGCCAGAAGCGAATGTGGTATTTTCCCTAGGTAAAAACAAAAAGCAGTCGCTCCAATCGCTATGCCCGTAATTCCGGTGTATCTTTATTCGCAATCATAAAACAAAATCGCCCTCAGAAATCCTTCATCGCAAGAAAAAAAACATCGGTCGATCTCTCTCGTGGTGGTGAGCCGAATGTAGTTACCGTCGCGCTGGTATGTGGATTTTCCCTCTTCCTTGCTGCGTGCACCCGCTAAGGCCGCGGAATTGGGATTTTGGGGGCCACGCCGAGAAAGGACCGATGGACATCAGTGAAGATCAGGCCATCATTTCCCACACCTCTGCCTTGAATGTTATCAGCGAGGCGGGTTTGGATGTGGTGAGAGCTCAAAATAATGTTGTGTGGAAGGGTGGAGTCGTCGGCATGTGGCTCTCGGGAGGCGATCCTGCAATAGAGTGTTCAAAGCATTCGGATAATGGTGGGGTCTGGTAAAAGGTATCGTCAGCAGCTGAACCAAATCGGCAGAAAGCTCGCTGCGGATTGCGAAGAAAAAAAGAGGCGCATCAACTAGGATGATAAGGCTGGGAGGGGAGTGTTACATGAGGATTTGAGTCTGTGTATGACTGAGCCGCGTTCAGATCGATGCCTGCCATGGATGCGTAATTCATATTGAACGGATTGACTTCTGCGTCGAACAATGGCTCTTGCTTGATTGGGTAGTCCATTCCTCCCAGAGTCGTCGGGATTGAGGATGACAGCGTTTGCATGTATGTTGGGAATGGAAGCATTTCACCACAGCTTGTGGACAAGGTCGAGTATGGCAGTTCTTCTGGGTAGCCAGAGTAGGCCAGTGGCTGCTCGTATGATGAGTAAGTGAAAGGAGGCGGACTCGTCGATAATTGACGTGTGTATTGGTGGGCAAACATTGATCGCTCGTCATATCCTGTCATGTATGGTGGGGGTGTTGATTGGGACGATGTGCTGCCGAATGGAGAATAATCTGGCGATTCTAATCTGTTGTCTGGAGATGCGTTTGGACTCCTTCTTGGAACCGGTCTGGCCAGCTCTGCTGGCTTCTGTTCCGGCGATGCTGAGTTTGAGGCAGCTCTTCGCTCGAGGTCTTCGAGTCTCTTCTTTAGCTTTTTACCTAACTGGGGTCAGTTGGTGGATTCAAGAAAAGAGGGCGGAATTGCTCACGGTAATTGCGCTGGGCTATCCTGTTTTGTATTCTTCTTCTTTCAGCAAGATCTGATATCTTGGTCCAGTCTTCGTCGGGGTTTGCACTGGCAGAGAAGGCACTCGACGTGCTTGGGTATCGATGTGTGGGGGCTGCTGGGTAGCTTTGCGAGTTGTCCACCTGTCTGCTCATGATGGCGGTGGTGGAGTCTTTAGTCTGAAAGTGGCTTCTTGCTGTGCTACTTGTCATATAGTGAGAGTCGAACTGGATACAGAGCGAGTAGATAGATGCAGGGCAGTCGAATAGATATATAGTCGGATAGTCCGGGGGGTAGGCAATATTTATCAGCTATTCCTGCCATTGGAGATGAGGATCCCTGCAGGCCGCAATCCCTCTGTAGGGCAGGGACACATAGCCATGGTATACCTAGCTAGGGGATGCATGGATACCAGCGAGGCTGCACAGCACGTCGATGCGACATGAGGCATCCGCCTTTTCGCGCTTAGGAATCGTGTCTACCCAAAATTAGAGGGCCTAACCAGAAGCGACAAGGCTGCAGCCCTCTTCACCTCCAAATGACTTCACCCTCCCCAAAGCCATGATGATGGCACGAAACGGGCAGGGCTGTGTACTCCAAGTGCGCCGCCAGTTGCTCTGGAAGGCGGTACGGACTATGGACTGCGAAGTGATGGGCCATGGCACTGGCATAGCAGTAGGACTGGTAGGAGATATGCTGGACTCGCAGCACTTTGCTTGCTTGCTTTGGACTCAGTCGGAAGAATAGAATAGCGGCAAACTTCCAGCTTCGTGACAGCGGTCGCCAATCCGGTTGCAGGCCAAGGAAGCAAACAGCATCTTCCTCTCCTTCTCCACGAGAGGGCAGTGGCATAATTGCATGGCTGTGGGGCGGCATCACGATAATGCTGCTCGCGGATATCCAGAACAGAGGCAGTCTCCGTGTGTGATTCAGCAGTCTCATCACCGTCTCCGTCGTTTCCACCGCTATGGACGAAGACGAGTCGGTGGACTTGGTGGTGGTGGTGCCCATGATCCATTTGGTTACAGTGGTGGGATGGGACAATGTTTGTCGATCACGGTTGTCCCGCACCGCTCTCGTCGCAGCAAAAGTTCACGTCTTTGGCGACAGAAGCGGTCCAAGAGTCGGTCGAACCCTTGCAGGAGGCGCAAGGCATCCATTGGCTCGCTCGTACGCCCTGAGCCTAGTCCAATGGATACGCCCTATGGGGGACCCTACCGGAGACCCTATGGGGGGCCCTATCGGAGACCCTATTGGGGGCCCTATCGGAGACCCTATGGGGGGCCCTATCGGAGACCCTATGGGGGACCCTATCCCCATTGGAGTGGGCTTGAGATGAAACTGTCAACCTTGGACCGGAGCTAAGACTAATCCCGCACCCCCCTGTGCTTTGTCAACAAAATCTATTTTTCCAACCTCTGACAGATACAACCAACTACATGCGGGCATGCCACGAACAGACTCCCCGACCCGATCCAGCCGTCATCAAGGCATCCCGTCCTCGCTCTACACCTCTCTTCAGCCCTACGATAGGTGAGGACCGTCTCTATAGGCTATTCAACCCCCCCTCGACGGCTATGCGCTGCAATGTATATCGTCAGCACCTTATGTTTGGGAGGCTGCTTTCGAAGCAGAAAGTCTTCTGGAAGCCATCGCAAATTCGCTCGCTCATCTGAGCGATAGAGAGCCTCAGGTACCATGACGTATGGCTTGGAAATTGCATTTGGCATTGGGTTTAGGCAGAGGGAGATGCGACGGATACTACCATCTCCAGCATTGCAGGTGCACTTGTCATTGCGCAGATGACTTCTTCTGCCGAGTTGCTGTTCGGACTTTGCAAAATCTACTGCATCCAGGCAGCACAATAGAAACCCTCCGACAACCTTCCGGCGCCGTCGCAATCCGCTGCGCCATATCGTAGCCATTCCAAGGACAACGATAGCAGCTAGTCTGTCGATTCACAAGCATGCGCAGCATAGTAATCAATCCCGCGGGGTCCAACCGGCGGGGAAGAATCACAAGGGTGCTGCTTGCTTAGATGCCGTGGTGCAGCCGAATTCCGAATACTTACCTCAAGACTCAACCCTCACAGCGGTGCCCGAGTCCGAACTGATATCTAAATCAGCAAGGACTACTCGTCCGGGCCCATCGTTCCCAAACTCTGATTGACGCAGCAGACTTGTCTTTTTTGGACTTGAAATCAACTCAATCGCATTGACGGATGAAAAGTCACCCAAACTAGCTCTGTGAGATCCAGAGTAGGTGTGTGATTTGGACAAGCGTCCAGAGAACGTACAGCCGACAAGCATTTGCCAATCATAGACATCGCAAGACGATCACTCTCTAATCTGGGCGAAGCCAGAAAGGCCGAGTGCTTTGGGAATACGCAGGAGAGCAGACCGCTCAAAGGGTCAACATGATTGTTCGAGATCCTCAGGTGGCTGGGTCCTAATTTGGTACGCAGCGAGGACCAGGCACTCACTGTACGAGGCTGCGCATCTGAGCCACCTCGTGCGCATACACGTCTCAAATCGCCATGCCAACTCAGACCTGCCTTCTGGATGGACGGGTGTCTTTGAATAGAACCATTAGCAATCCGACAAGATTCCATGTTATTTCTTTTCTGCATTCTCTCTTCTCCTATCGTTTGCCGTACTTTGTCTTTGGCCCCCAACAGAATGTACGGGGTCCCTTAGTACGGCGCTTAAGGTGTCGAGAATTGTATACACGTATCTGCCCGATTTTCATGCGAGATCCTGGCGCTGAGGAGGACTGGGTTTCAAATCCAGTACTACGTTCTTAGAACTTACCAGTCCCTCAAGATTGATGTTTTGGCGCAGTGCGCGAGATTTAGACTCGGGTCTTCTGGATCACGCATTAACTCTCAATGCGTCAAGTATCAACGGCTTTTTGCAGGGACAAGGGCAGCATTTTGGCTTCTCCTATTCTTGGTCTTCTGAATACAGATTCTCGTTCACTGGGGATCCAGGTCTCATTTTGATAACAGTCGCGGTAGCTTGACGCGGTGGGAGTGAGCCTTTGCTTTTCCATACTAGTAGCCAGACGAAATCGAGTACTAGTAATTCACTGCGTAACAGCCACGTGATTTTGTCAAGCCAATTTTAGTTGTGATACGAGAAATGATAGATTCTGTGAACATGTTGCGCGAATTCAGCATGGTCTTCACCGGTCACCATAGTCATATTGTGACTTCCATGGTATCTATGTCATTAGCTCCTCGCTTCTTTCGCTTCTCGCCTTCAACTGCAACACAAACACAAAATCGGGCACACCGAGTACGCCGAGAAGCTCTTTGGTTGCACTGCATGAACTCTTCACCGATCCCATTCATTATCAGATGATGTTTCCCTCATCTGGAGTTGATGGGATTCGTGGCCCTCGCTCCCTAAAACCATGTGCAACTCATCAACAGGCCACACATTTTCCGGTCAACATCATCAGATAGATGCAACAACTGAATATCCCGACGGGGACTTGGATCGTCCGTCTGCCAAACTGGACACTTGAAATGCCCCGACAAGCACGCGTACCGACTATTCCACATCTTTCGGCTTCCTGTTCCGCAACATTTCATTTCCAGTCTCTCGACAAAGGACATCCTCGAGATGAAGACCACCAAGACTATCCCTACGACGATCCTCGCTATGTTCCTCCAATTATCCGCCTTGTATGCGATCTCCCGTAGTCAATGCCTGTCTGTCTCTCGCTTGGCCCAGCGGCAAGGTGATGGGTTTATCCCTGGCCTTGCTATCCGTTCGGAAGCCACATGAAGTCGTCGGAACGTTTGTGCGGCATATTTGCTTCCGTTCCCAGCAATTGATGCCCCGCCCGCCTGGGTATTCCAATGGTCCTTGCACGGACTCTCCACCACAAACCTGGCATGTTCAAGGGTTGAACAATTGGTGATTGCTGGACGTGACTCCGCATGAATCTCTGAGGCTCCATTCCAACCTTCATCATGATTCAAAGTCATGTCTGTGTGCGCCAAGTCACGCTCGAATCCGTGCGACTTTGTTCGCCGGACAGAAGTGCGGCGCACACCTAAGATCGAAAATTCTCATGGCTTTCAGTCCGAGATCAGATTTCATCAGCCCCCGGTATATGTTTGTAATGGTTGAGCTTATCTCCTCGAGCGACATTTCACCAGTCTCCTTTCAACCGAGGTACTGTGTTCTGTTTTGCCAACTCAGGCATCATGCGCTATTAGGAAAAACTCTTTTCTATATCCTGACTCCCAGCAGGCTGTCGTCGACGAGGAGGAAATTTGCTGGACGGTGGATTACGGAACGAGCGATGGATATTCATGGGCTCCGCAAGCGCACACTCATCGTTGACGGAGTTCACAGCGAGATACGCAACATCCAGGCGATTTCTTCTTCGAGTTAGCGGCCGTTGAGACCCGTTCAGCCTTGCGCCACACTGGATCGCCTTTATGGAGCCTATGTCTTCACTATGGCAGAACTTCATTCGATCTCCGTATTCATCGCGTATCTCCGGACCAGTAACGAGTCTTTCCTGATCAGAATTTTACCAGGGCCAGTCCTTACTTCTTACGACGCTGTATGAGCATACTGTATACGGAGTACGTCAACTCCGAACAAAGTGCAAGGATCACCGAGGCTGAAGCGCATTCAATGCGGCGATGGAGAGATTTCATTCGACAGCGAATTTCTCTTGCCCAGCCGTCGTGTTTGAGCGTGCAGAAGCTAAAGGCCATGAATATCAGGCCTTCACCGTTCGGAGACGACACGTATTGCCAGACCCCGGGATCTAAACGACAGGCCCTTGAGTTCCAATGGCAAGCCATACACCTCAAAATATCTCTTCTCTGTCAGCCAGGCGGAGTTGACAACGGCATTTCATTTGGTTATGCTTGGGGATTTATTTATACACATGTCAAGAAGCGCATGCGAATCAACAAATCATGCTAATTTTATCGACTTGGGAGGCCTCCTTCGTCAGCACTCGGGGCTGCCCGACTCATTCCTCGGCTTGAACCTCGGGACCCCCGGTGAACACATAGACAACTGAATCACGCAACAACGAAACGCTATACTTTGTACGCTCAACGCTCAACCATTAACGGGGTGAGTTGCCATTGGAATTGTGGGCATGGACTCCAATTTCGAATTCATGTCCGTTCTCTCGATTTACATGTCGCCAATTGGCAGTAATTGCTTTTGGGGGAAGCAGAGGAGAGTCCCGCATCGCATCACACAGCCTCGGCCGAAGTTTCATTCCTTCTTCCTTGAATAACCTCTCCTAGCATCCTAACGATACCCAGTATAAGTCTTCCTAGGTCAAATATCTTCGCTTGCCCTCAACAAAATAACAAAAAGCCCATAGTCTGTCTCCATTTCGCAGAAAACTCCGAGGGGCCTCCATCGTGACACGTCATCTCGTTGGCTCGTCTACCCCAGATTTACCAAAGAAGCCAAACTGCTAGCCAACCAAACTCACCACTTTTCCAAGTACGGACCTAATGCGGCAATCCGAGCCTGCCGGCTGGTCCATCACGCTTGCACAGAATCCCCATAAAACAGACTCGGGACTCGGGACCACTTTAACGGCACGGGAGCGCGGCGCTAGATTACTAACCCACTCCCTACGAGCTGCTACCTAGTTCCCCCCGCCGCTCATTATCTAAACTCCGCTTGTACCCGTTCCTCCCCCTCTTTTCTTGGAAGTTGCGCCTGTTGACGTGTGGCTCTGGCGGGGAGTCGGTCCACATAAAACCAACTCGCATCCGGCTTCGCGCAGAGTGTGACGCTGATCTTGGTCTCGCTCACCGGTCTTAGCGCGGCGTTATGGTCTTTGCGCGGCGTTATGGTCTCTGTTGCGCCGTACCGATGCTATGGGTTTGGGGACTGGCCTGTACCGTGATCGGCTGAAGGTTGACAAGACCGCAGACCGTGACCGGCTGAAGGTTGACAAGACTGCAGACCGTGACCGGCTGAAGGTTGACAAGATTGCAGACCGTGATCGGCTGAAGGTTGACAAGACCGCAGACCGTGACCGGCTGAAGGTTGACAAGACTGCAGACCGTGACCGGCTGAAGGTTGACAAGATTGCAGACCGTGATCGGCTGAAGATTGATCTTGTTTTTCCTCAGGTCGCCGACTGGTGGATCATGAAATGTGGGATGCACTGTAACCTCAGATGTTGCACCAATCCACTCACGCCAGCCATAGATACGTATTTTTCTTTGTGCTTGTCTAAGACACCGTAATGGGAAAGGAAGACCGTGTTTTTTCTCTCCTCTCCGCCAATGCGCTTGGCATACCATTCAGATCGTCTCCATACTTCGCTACCAACCCCTCGCTGTACCTGCTTCACGTACATAGTTCAGGAACCCATCGATATTCCTCTCCCCGCCCTCCGTAGGAAACAGCTCAGCCATCCTATCCCACGCTTCCAGAGACGAAGCCGTCCACTCATTAGGCGCAGGAACATATCTCCCAACCTCTGCTCTCAGACCCCAAACTGTTCATCACAGTATAGCTGGAGAGGGACGAGATCAGATCTGGCAACCCCCTCATGCTCAGCTAGGATACTATGCACTTCGCTCTCGTATAGATGGACTGATAACAGTGTTTGACTGCTGCCCATCTGGAAATGACGCACGTTCATGACTGTAGCTGCGTCCGAGAGCATCGGTGTTGGGACGCTTGTAGCTCAGATACGAGCTGTCTAGAGGGAAATAAGAGCACAGCAGATTAGACCAAAGGTGCGTTAAAGAACTATCGTCCACGCCCTCTGCGTATGGAGGGAGATAATCGGCTGTTCTTTTTACGAGCTCGCGTACTGCTTCGTTGGTGATGGTGAGGGTAGCCATGTATGTATTGCTTCAGACAGAGATGGAGATTTCCCTCGGCAATGTCTTGATTAGCGAGGCTGACGCTATTGGCACTCACCGATCTCTGAACAGCGAGGTGCGGTTTTATAGATGGCCACGAGAGACTGTCTGGAATCCTTGAATGATTGCTGCATTTCTCGTAGCAAAGACAATCCTATGTCTTTGACAAGCCGAGTAAACACCAGCCGACTATCTACTAGGAAACAAAGAAGCAATCTCAAGCGCCATCACGTTCGGTATCGGAGACGTGACAATATTCAAGGATATACGTAAACAAAACCTACCATCAGCTTCAATCTCATGTCCCAAAATCTTCTAGAAACCTTCAACCCCATATTCCCAAAACCCCATCGATATAATTCCACATCCCCTACTATCGTATAAATAACCCAGCCTCCAACCAAGCTCTTTCCCATCCTGCCTCTGCGGGTTGTCAAGTTGACATGACCTACATAAGGCAGATACGAAATTATTTCCTACAACATGGATCGATGTGATGAAAGTCGTCAAGAAATGGAGCCATATCGCTTCCAACTTATAGAGCGTCGTGATTTCTTGAAGGCTACGCCCCAATCAAGGGATGAAGTGGCTGTGCTGCCATCGACAACAAGCCATCCATCCTCGAAAAGAGGGAAGAGAAGGAGGAAAGACGCATCAAGACAATTCTGGCCTAGAGCAGTTGTGTTGAGAGTACTGTACAAGCCATACAGGCAAATTATACAAACTCAAAAGGGTATCAAAAACGCTACGAACCTGACAATTTGCCATCCACCCCATGCTACAACATCTTCCACACCGAGTTTATCATACAAGCTCTCGGCGGCGAATATGAACGATGCTGTCCATCCGAGAGGAATCCTTATTTCCCACCCTTTTTCTTCTTCTGCGCGCCCATGCCAAAAAGCACACCTTCCCTTCCCACACGCCGCCCTACTTCCTGCACAATGAAGCCCACAAAGTCTCGACTGATCCAGTAACTGGAATGCGCACCAAGCATAGTGAGGTATTGGATCTCGAAAGTTCCACCTCCGTACTTGAGAAAATAGTCAATCTGCCCGTTATCATTGAGTAAGAAAGCGCGACGCTCAGCAATTTCTTCGCGCGTGAAATCATGCGTCTCCAGCTCTACATTCGAAGGCAGTCGTGCCACCACGCCCGGTTTGTAGCTTCCACTTCCAAAATTCACACTCGACTTCGAAGGTGGCGATGAACCGAACGAGAACCACCCAGAGGTACGGCTAGGGACCCATGCTTGTTTAAGTTGCGATGCGTAGTCGACATCGACAGCAGCATTAAGTCGATAGGCGACGGGGTCGTAGGGATTGATAATATTGTAGACGTTGTCAACAGCGAGACAGCCGTAGGTGCCTTGTTCACCTGCCACGCCAGGCATAGTATCACTGTCGGCGCCGGGCTTGTTCCTCTCTCTTCTCGGTAACAGACTGGACTTCTTCAATAGCAAGAAGAAGCCGCAGGGTGAGCCACAAAGGAAAAGATTTTTTGTATCGAAAATGAAGTGGTCTGTTGGTAGTTGTTCGACAGGCTTGGAGACCAGGTCAGCAGGGATGTGTGTGGGTTGTTGGGAGAGGACATCGACGGCCATGACAGATCCTAAAGAGTGCGCAATTATGTGAACGCGACCGTAGTCTGCAAAACCGGGATTATTGGCACACCACAAACGGTAGATCTTGTTGGCTTCGCGGATGACAGCCGCAATAATCTGAGGATTGTATTCGCGGGAGAGGTAATAGGGTATATCTAACATGACATCGCTTACGATGCCGCGTACGCTGGTGAGAGTATCTGGAGTGATGTCTGCTAGTGTGTAGGAATTTGAAGCTGGGTCTTCTTGACCGTCTTCAGCTGTTTGGTCACTGCCTCCGCCTGCGAGATCTAGGGTTAGGCGCCAGTTCACGGGTAGAACCATGATACCACCCTGTTCTGGACGGAGGTGAGCCTTCACGCTTTCTGTTCCAAGCTCGACATTGACCTCGCGTCGCAGTGAGTTGATGGCGTGAGTGAAGTGATAAGACTCGACACGCTCAGAGAGTTTCTGGCCGATGCCATGAATCACGAAGACGAGATCTGTGACATTGGGCCGCTCTGATTGCGCGAAAGAGGGATCCTGACGTTGTCTCTCTTCTGCAGGTACTCCTCCTTCCGATGCCGAGACACCTTCCCGTGCTTTCTCTGCCTTACCAGTCAGCTCCTTTGGTGGATGAAGCTTGTTCCATGCTTGCTGGTCGAAGCCTCGGACAACCTGAATGCCAATGTGATGACCTTTGCGTATGTAATTTGACAATGGTCGACGACCATAATATACCGATGGCTGAAGACTTGGGCTCAACATGTATGCTTCTCGTTCATTGGCGTATATGACTCCAGCACTGAGATACTTCCGAGGTGAGCCTTCTTTTCCGTATGGTGCAGATCCTGCAGCCTTGTGATCCGCATCTTCGTTTCCCAACGAGATATCGATCAGATCTCCAGCGTGCTCAGTACGCTCTTGCTGTTCCTTTTCTGGATCTACCTCTTCTGTTTCTACAGTAGTGAGTAATTGTCCACTTCCTTGACCACGTGAAGTTACAGGTCGAATCGATGGCACCTTTTTAGGTCTGTCCGGCCACAACTTGTGTAGTATCTTCATTTCACCTGCAGCTCCTACTTCTGCAGCACTGTTGAGCTCGTCTGTCCACGTCTGGCTCCATGCGCGCAGCTCAACGTATCCCGCCTCAAGCATGTTCGCCACATCCACCTCTACTGGGAGCATGTTGTCTTTGTAAAACCAAGTTCCTCGAACGACCGATGCAATGTCATTGACTGGCGACCAGTATATAGGCTCCATCCTGTATGCGTCAGAATTATGGCCGCAAATGTTAGGCAAATTAAGCTCACTGCAAGTTCGGCAAGGCCACTTCATGCAACCTTGATATACCAACAGGCACAGTGGCTGAAGGACCTTTTTCATGTTGCTCCCTTGATGGCGGTGCTTTTGAATGATCCCGCGAAGGTATCTCACGATCCATCCCCTTAAGTGACTGGTCATCTCCCCAGTTGTAGCTATCGATCTTTTGATTGTTCGGCCTCAACGACGTGCTTCTAGATCTTGACGAAGCAGGCTCCGTCCTCAGAGGTGCTCGTATGAACGGGTTGCCGGTCGTGGTACTCGTATCTAGAGGTGGGAAGCTTCCATCGGCAGGATCCAGAATTCGCAACGAACTCGGCACACTGCCTTCTCCAGCTCGTTGATCGACCGATCCAGCTCTTGTCTTTGCAACGGAGGCTAGCAGGTCATTTGATGGCATGCGGTGAGGTCTCTGTCTTGGACTTGGGTGCCCAGAGTCTGCCCCAATAGACCCCACCAAGGATCTTCTTTTGCTCTCGGCAGCAGAAGTGTTAGTGAGGCTGCCTCTTTTCGTGTCCTGGGCTGTCCCACTTCCTGAGCTCACAGTCGTCTCCCTCGACCTCCTTTTTTCATTATTCCCACGCTCTCCAAGCTTCAGTCTCTTCCTCCGTACCTCTAGCCATGCTTTGTCCAATGCGTGATTGTCGTAGGCGGAGAAAGGTCTCGGAGGGTGTTTGTAGGACAGTGTGGATGCGGTCACAGGCGGAGGTAAAGGTGAGAGAGGATCGTCTATAGCCAGTGGAGACGTGTAGAAATAACGAACAGACAAAGGAGGAGGCGGGTCCTGCATCATCTCGCGAGCATACTGGGCAGCCATTGACTCTCCCGACATGGTGTCTGATGGGCTTTATACACTTGGCTCCAAGCTGCAATATCGATGGTTAGAGGACAGTATGCATCCTTCGCCGTCAGTTTCAGATTTACCGAATCCTCGAGTGTTTTGGGGATAGGATATGCATGGCTCCCGTTAGAAGATGGAGAGATGGCAGACGATGGGATGCACTCGCCCTTCCTCCTCCTCATGCCTCACGTCCATCTCAGCTATTGACCCATCAACCAGAACCCGATGGCCTGGTATCTGAGGCCCAAACACAATGGCCTGGTATTTGAGGCCAAACCCGATGGCCTGGTCTTGAGGCCAAACAGGCAAGCCACTGTCCGCTCTAGGAGCAACTCCTCGTGAAGTCAGCGTCGATATTACCAGGTCATCAGGATAAGCTAATGTGTATAGCACCATCATGGACTTGCTAATGTATAGCCGTATTGAGAGGGAACTTGTGCCCATTGCTTCACAATCAACTATTGCAAAAGAATGCACTGATAACTCTCCGTCGATATTACAAAATTGCTGGCAACCCAATCCCCGATGAATGTCAGGACTTCCTCTATGCCACGTCTGAATCTCGGAACGCCAATCCATAAGGTAGGAGGTATGCCTACAGTGATGATTGGTCGCGCCTTCTTTTGATTGTATCAGTCCGAGCCTGCGCGATCAATTTCTCTTTGGCAATCGACTCCGTCTTACTTCCACCTGCATATTACAACACCATCTACATCAATAGCAACATAACCATCATCAGTAGACCCTAGACATGGACGAACGACTTCGGCGGAATGAACGACTGCAACACCAATACAAGCGAGATCTCACTGAGCTTTATCAGCAAGCAGCAGAGTTCAGTAAGGCATTGAAGCGAGATCTGATGAGGACGCCATGGAGGCCACGCGACAAACAAGATTTCGAACTCATCCTAGCCACGGTTGGCAATCCGCAATACAACACGCAACTAAGCCGTCGTCAACGCCCATGGCCCCTCGGCAGACTCTACACACCGCCAACCATGCTCACCATTCCTCGCGAGCTTCTTCACATGGTTTTTGCACATGTCTTCACTGTCCCTGTGTTGCTCAGTTTCAAAACGTTCATTAAGCGGATGGCGGACCATCACAACCAGGCGAGAAATCCAGACTTTGTAATTCATCGTTTTGTGCCCGACGAGCAAGGAAATATCATACCCGAACTCCTTGTGGCTGCGGACGCACTTCTCGGCGACGAGGACAAAGACACCTGGGAAGAATGGCCTACAATCGAAATGCGGATTATTGCTCACAAGAGCCTATTGGGCAGGTATCGAAACAAGCATCGAATGCGTCAAATACAAGAGCACAATCCCAGAATGATTTCCGCCCAAGCCGACAAATTGCTAGACTCGTGGCCCCAAAAACCCCAAGACATCGAGTATTGCAAGAACCAAGCACTGGCAAGATTTCACAAAAAGAAATGGAACGTTGCTAAATGTCGATTTGGTCAAGCGATGGTCCGCCTTTGGGATCTGGATGATGGAGTTGTGCCCAGGGTAGGAGTTGCACTTTCTGATATTGAGTGGATAGTGAAGATGGCGATGGAGTGGTAGCATTCATTCTTTTGGAAGCCCAATCGTTTGAAGTGCTAAATGAAGACGTCGATTTCCAATCTGTTTATGACTCCTCTCTAATCCACTGGTAAATTTGTGGCCCACTTCAAGGTTGTGACATCGCGAGCTGCATGGGGCACTGAAACTTTCCAACTTCGGTGTTCAACAACACTGGCCACTCTTTCCTCTGTTGACCGACATGTTGACAAGCCGGTTCTTTCGTTCGACAACACGCTGTACTAAATCATGATATGCGAACAACATATAAACCGCCACCACCATCAATCCCACATCAAACAAAAGCTATCAGACAGCAATATGGCGGCCACTTCTTTTAGCGGCGACGCAGCAGCCATGAAGCCGTCCGCTTCACCGCCGAAATTAACGACCATCGCACGCGAACTCCGTCAACAAATCCTCATCGAAGTGTTCAAGGAACCCATTCACAATGACACGATCGAGTATATCTCGTTTTACACAGTACAGGACGAGCACGACCGTGATTCTCTGTCCATAATCAAACAAGCGCAAGATCTTCTCGTCGCTCTCCCGGAAGTAGCAGACGACATTGCCTTCGTGAAGCAGAAGGCACGTGATTCTTTCAACGAAAAGGTGAGGCTCCTTTCCAAAGCTGTCTCTGAAGTTATTCGGGCGGACGAAAATCGCGATATCGCCGGTTACATTGGTTGCGATACGATACAAATCTATATGCGCTTAGGAGGGCAGTTGAACCTGGGGTCGACTGGGGAGGAGAATCGGAGTGTCATGGAAGTGTGGTGGAGGGAAAATTTCGACAAGTATGTATCATATTTCTGATTGCCAACCGTAATGCCTAACCTGTTTTGGCAGGGCAATCAACAAATCTCAGCGCGAGCTTGCGGTCTGGGTTCATAAGAACAGACTTGGAGATGGTTGTCTGAGTACCACCGTGGCGTCAATGAGGGATACTCACAAGCGATTCAAGGCTCTTGGTAAGATGAGAATACGAAGAGAATCTGAAATGGAACCATTGTACTGATACTTGGTTACAGAGGCACTGGAATCCGGCCAGCTCCCGGCTTTCTATGAAGAAGTTCGTAAACATCTTGGAGGTCTGTAGGGAAGCAATTTACTGAAACGATACCGCCTACAGAATAGAGCGGAATCGTACGCCATATAGGAAATTGGAAAGTGGATCACCAAACATGCAAGTATAGCATTCTTCTCATGTTGGGATTCTTGTAAATTTGCCCTTGCCATTGTTTGCTTCATTCTAGAACTTCTATTGGAAGTGCTCAAGTTGCATCAATGGAATCCCATGTCATTCCTTTCCACATCTTGTAAAGTAATGTACAACGACCAAAGAATACAAGCTAAATCACAAACAACGAAAGAGGTCTCAACCTACTCCCCAAATCACAATCTACCCACTTACAGCCACACAACCGCCTTCAACCCTAAAACCAAACCAAGGACTAAGCTTCCGAGGAAAAATACACGCAAGCAAGAAGATACAATCCAAATGAAAGAAGGAAAGAAAGAAAGAAAGTGAACGACCCCAGCCCTCACAGCGCCCACAATCTCAGACCAAAAACTCCCAGCAAACACCACCACTCAAATTCCGTCTGGAGATCCTCGCAAATGTCCTCTAGTCTTGGCCTAGGCGACTCTTCCAACTTTACTTCTTTGCCCGTATAGTCGTGCACTGGATTACTGACAAAGACCAAAGCTGACGGACACAAAATAGATATGAAGAAATATTCAGTCGCAGTACTACCAATTTCTTCTTCACAGTCTCTTGCGACGACTTTGTATTACCGGAACCAATGGGCTCCCCATAAAGATACAAGCGTAAGATAAGTTGCGGCAAACAAAAGCCGTTGATCGATTATTCCGAGCTTCTAGATTGAAGATTGTCGGGGAAAAAGGAAAGCAAGAAGAGAGAGAAAAAAACATCCAAAGTCGATTGATTCATACAAACCATTCATGTTTTACAATCCATGCACGATGCACCTGTCTATCCTACAGCAAAAGAAATCAAACAACCAAAACCCAAAACAGCATGGCCATCTACACGTCAAAATAGTCTTTGGTGCTTGGCGCTGAGTCGTTTGACGAATGATTAGAGACATCCTCGATCCCTAGACCGATGCCATTCTTTCCACGGCCACTCGTTACGGACAGTTCTGAGATTCTAGAAGCCAAACTGCCGCCCTCGTGGGGTGATTGCACTCCAACCTCTTCCAGTGCTGTTCGCAACGTCTTCCCCGAAGCATCGAGCGCCACGAGAAATCGGGCCAGTTCTTTGCAAAGTTCCCAGTCTCCCTCTTCTCTGGCTCTTCGAAGTAATGTGACTAGCTGACCACTCGAGCTGCCCGTCTCATCAAGCGTATGCAAAACAAGCAGATACCCTCCAGCAGTTTTCAAGTTTCCTTCAGCCAAAGACCGCTCGAACAACTCCTGTGGGTCTGGTAGATGCTTGAAAAGGGTTTCCCAGCTCCTGACCTCTGTCTTCCGCGTACATTGCACCACAATATCCAAGAATTGTGGAAAAGAGGACAGAAAAGAGAGGACATTCGGCAACAAAGCTTGATCGGCCGGTGGCGGGTCGTCAACTTCATCATCCAGAACATCATGGAGCAGAACTTCGAGAGCATGGGGGAAGTAGTCGAGGTGTTGGTAACGGTGAGACAAATAGAGGGCCGAGGGTTGGTTGTACTGACCAATATGGTGTCGGAGGACTGGCGGAAGGAAGAGGTGGGTCTACTGGAATTAGCAAGGCTTTATTATGTGATGAAGAGAGACCTCACTCTTGTGGCGTGGCGGAAGAAGGCAAAACTCGTGTCTCGCCTTTCGACTAGCTCTGATTCGACGCCAAAAAGCGTGCCCTTATCCAGCGCGACTGACAATGGGTAAAAGTCTACCGGCACTGACACTGAGGCTGATAGCTCTCGGGCGAGTTCTGGTGATGCTGATGCGACAACATCTTGGACATCGGTCCAGACTCTCATGTCGACACCGTCAAAGTACCACAACGAGTCGCGAAGGTCATTTTGGTAATATAACGGGACCTCAGCCAACCCAGCCGGACTTTCAGGGGGTGTGCTAATCTCTTCGCGCGGTTGTAAAGCCGGCATGTCGCGTGTGAGAGAGTAATATTCAACGTTATGCGCGATGACTCGCATTCTAAACTCCCGTTCACCGTTCTCTTTGAGCGATGGGTGCAGCAGCACGAGTTTGCCGTCGACCAGAAAGACGATAGTGGCTAGGAAAACGTCTTGATGTGGATCACCAGTATCAAGTTGATCTTCTGGCAAAATCCAGCTTAGCGCGCGCACTCGAGGTGGTGATCTGATAGTGCCATGCAGTTCAATCTTGCCTACTTGGACCAGTCTGACCATCAAGTTCGAGTAATTGATAATAAAGTGGTGAAGGATGTTTTCGTGAGTGTAGACAAGTAATGAATCATTTCCACTTGGCGTGAGTAAGACAATAGGCGCTGATAATGCCTCGGCGTGCATTACGTTCGTTGGATGAAGCGCCGACTCCCTAGAGTATATCCGAATTTCAAAAGTGCTGTTTGTCTCGACAGCAGCGACAAGGACATGATCATGCCAGCACATGCCGCCACGAACGGTAAACTCATTCTCCGCAATCGGATCCTCGAATGTTTTCCATCGGCCACTCGTTACGCTGTAGTGCGCAAGGCCTCTGCGACCTGCGACTGCAACGTATCTTCCGTCGTTCGATATGACAGCACTTCTGATCGGCCACTGATGTGCCAAATACGTGGGGGGCACCTGAATATGGTTCCAGAATTCGTTCTCAGATGCAATCTCGGTTAGATCAGGATAGTCATAGCCCCGGTATATCATGAATCCAGAATTGGTTTGCAGCAGTGATCGTGCAACATTGGCAGCTGAAAAACACCCAGTCACAGCACTTCGAGCCATGTCCAGTATCCAAAGACGATTATCCTGCTCACCTAAAAGCAACAATTGTGATCCCCCGCCGATCCAGAAGCCATCGCGCACTCCGAGAAGCCATTGCTCTTTGTTTGTCGTTGCTATTGACCGATCCGCCGTGAAGCTGCACGCGCCAGGCTTGCCGTATACACTCCACGATGTCCATCCCTGCTCATATCCAGCAAGCAGGCAATATCCATCGGGGGAATAGCTGAGGAAGTTTAGCTTGCCGTGATTCGATCTCGACGTAGCTGGTGTAAGTTTATGAGAAAGCGGGATGTGGCCAGCATAGTCGCGGGCCGTATAGACATGGATTTCTCCGCCTGCGCATCCTATAGCAATAAGTGAGAAGCGCGCATTGATGGCAGCCTTGGTTGCATGGAGCTCTTCTGAATCCGGGTTGTGAAAACCGTATCCTTGGAACAAAGACTTCCTGTTTGTGCTCTCGGACGATTTCCCAAGCCGTGTGAGTTGCACAGCATATGCCTTGCCATCACTTGTAATCCACGCGGAAATATTCATCCGCCGGTCATGGACCATATCGGATACATAGTGGTCCTTGACCACCCATGACATGCCTTTCAAGAGCTCTGTGCTATGCTGAGTTCCATCCTCGTCTGGGATCCAGCGAATTCGTTGTATGGCAGGCGGGTCGATGGTCGCGACTGTAAGCTCCTTGTCCAATGCGAGGACTCGAGTTATTCCTGCGTCTACTTTGATGACCATACGAAATTGGATGCTGACTTCGCGGACTCTTTGTCCTTCTCCTGGTCCCCAGTGTGAATCATCTCCGGCCTGGACGGGAATTCCGCTGAAGCTCTTGTGGCGCGCGTGTCCACTGCTGCTCTCGGGATACGTGGTTCTGTATATTGTTGCATTATTATCGGTTGCGAGAGAGTATGTCACGAGGAAGCCATTAGCTGTTTGGACCACAATGATGGTAGAGTCGGGGCGGAGAAGGACATATGTGTTTGGTCCGTATTCGGTCAAGGACTGTCGAGATCGGAGGGATGAGGCGACTGCGACTGTGGGCTATGACTTGGATATCAGTGAGACTCTATTTCTTAATCCTGCTACGGAGCTCACCTTCGTTTGCCAGACTGTGAGAGTCGACTTGGTGATGGTAACAAACATATGTCCAGTCCGCGCGATTGCTATGCCCACGATTTGGCCCCCGCAATCTTTCTCTGCCTCATCCAGGTACGTTCCATTGGTCCTGGCAGCTTCTTTCTCTACTGCTACTTCAGACTTCTGCTGTGCGGGCAGCTCCTCCCGGCTACCCTTGGGTGGTGCCTCTTCGGCGAGGGCAGAATCTCGATCCGACTCTTTCTCCAAGCTCTTCTTCTGTTGTGTAGGCTTCTGCTGTGTAGGAGTTGTGGCACCATCGTCGGACGCTCGCTGCTGTTCATCATCTCGTCCCTGCTTGGTGGCAGCATATATTCGCGGAGCGGCAATGGGCCAGTACATGGCTTTACCAAGGCAAACGATGACTGCATCTGTGCGACTTCATATCAGTCGAGAAGTGCAAGGCCGAGCATGTGATGTGGAGGTAACGACGGATGGTGGGAGAAGGGGCTTTGGGTCTTTGGGTCTTTGGGTCTTTGCTTTGGTGGAGGAGCTATGGGAAGATGGATCAATACCCATGCACGCCATGCCAGATTAGCGTCTGTCCACTGCTGCTTACGGTAATCCTGGAGGCCGCCAATGCCCAAACCGCAGGTAAGATTACCCTTTGCACGACCATGAATCCCAAACATTACGCAGACCTTGCTTACCACCATCTAAACACAGCTGCAGAATTGAAGCCCGGATTGAAGCCCGGATTGGAGCCCGGATTGAAGCTCGGATTGAAAAGAGCTTGGAAAATCGGCATGAGTGATTCCACGAATTGGAAATTTCTATCACTCCAAAATTTCAAAGGGACTCGCATCTCACACCAGGATTTCGAACACTGCTATCCAGATCATGCATTATCTCATCCGCCTCATCCAGATCCACGAGACTTTCAGGAAGCCGGAACTGGAAGCATTGGCTGAGGTCGCCAACATCAAGCTGGAATTCGTCTTCTATTCTGCAGATGTAAGTAAGCTAGACTATCCCTCTTGCCATCACGCTGTTCAGAAATGTATGAAAAGTGATAGGAAAGACCTTTCCCGTCCCAACTGCTGCACCATTGGGGAGTATACATTCCGAACGTCGCTCAAGTCCACATTATTCCACAATCCCTTGGCCCTTCCATTTCTGATAGCCATCCTCAGAAAATCTAACACTTCTCTAACACTACTTTAGTCACCATACTGCATAGTCCGCCTCGAATCCGAACGCGCCGCTCGCAAATTGATCTCAAGATCTATCCTCGGCGACGCAATCTACGAACTCTGGGGCCAAGGACCGGACTATCCCACCCTCCACGCCGACATCTGCTTAAAAACCCAATCATGGTGGCCCAAATACGAACATTCCTCCTTCAAATTCAAGATCCGCGGCTATCAAGGCTCCGTCGACCTGAAATCCCAGCGCACCCTCATCGAATCCTTCTCCTTCATGAACTTCAAAGGTCCCATCCGCATGAACAATCCCGATAATGAATTCTGCGTCCTTGAAGATTACGAACGCTACGCCGAAAAACCGTACCAACTCTACTTTGGAAGACTAATCGCAGAAGGCGGTCGAAACGCAATGGTGAAGTACGATTTGAAGAAGAGAAAATACATCTCCACAACATCAATGGACTCCGAACTCGCCCTCATAACCGCCAACATCACAAAAGCAGCACCAGGGAAACTCTTCTACGACCCTTTTGTCGGAACAGGTTCATTCCCGATAGCCTGTTCCCATTACGGCGCAACAACATTGGGAAGCGATATAGACGGTCGTTCCGTCCGCGGAACAAGCAACCGAAACATCGTCACTAATTTCGTACAATACAATCTCACAAACTGGTGGCTCGATTCTTTCGTCTCTGATTTAACAAATACCCCACTTCGCTTGACACGTTGTCTAGACGGTATAATCTGTGATCCTCCCTACGGCGTTCGCGAAGGCCTCAAAGTCCTGGGCCGAAAAAACGGAGATGGTTTGGAAGCGGTTATGATTGACGGTGTTCCTGCTCACTTGAGGCCGGGATTCATCGCTCCAAAAAAGGCATACTCGTTTGATCTGATGCTCGACGATATTCTCGATTTTGCCGTCATCACACTCGTCGATGGAGGGAGACTATCAATGTGGATGCCCACGGCCAACGACGAGGACATCGAACACGCCATCCCTCAACATCAAGCCCTTAAACTCGTCGCCTGCTGCATTCAGAATTTCAACAAGTGGTCGCGGAGATTATTGACATATGTGCGGTTGAGTAATGAGGAGGTGGGAGAGTTGAAGCCGAGAGTGAAAAGAGAGGTTGTGGGTCGAAAGGCGGATGAGCTGAACAACTTTAGGCGAAAGGTATGTGACCCTCTTACTGATGATTTAGAAGAGTCGGTGCTAACGATGAGAAGTATTTCGAGGGCTTTCAAGAAGTTGGGAATGGGGCTGAGAGACCAAGTGTCTGATGTAATGTCATCATCCGTTGTTCGTATTTGGTGTCATACCATCTGTGTTGCCGTAATCCTGGCAGAACCCGATATTGCCATTTCCAGTAAGAACGAGTATACCCAAATTGCCAACAGTGTTTTGTTCGAGATTGCCGGCCATTTCTATTCTCTGACAGACAGATCGATGCTCAGTTCCGAAGTCCTTTGGTGGGGATTCAACAACCCTCCTCTTCTTCTCCGTGTGGTGACGTGGTCTAAGCCAACTTGCCAGGCACGAAAGGATGACCAGCACTTAGCCCTCCGCAAATTGTCAAAGCCTGCCCATTGACGTAGCTGCTCTCATCGCTTGCCAAAAACAGCACACCCCTGGCGACCTCATCTGCAACACCACCCCTCCTCAGCGGGTTTAACTGTCCAATCTTCCTCTCCGTCCCTCTTTGCCTAGCCATCACATACATCAACTCCGTCATTCCTGTCTCGATTATTCCAGGGCAAACGGCATTGCAACGAATGCCCGTCCCAGCGAGTTGGTAAGAGCAGGTTTGCATGAGGGAGATCACGGCCGCCTTCGAGGCACTGTAATCAGTGCCGCCAGCGTTGGAGCGGAGACCAGCGACGGATGCGGTGCCAATTATTGAACCACCTGGGTAGGGTTTGTTTTGGAGCATGGCTTTTGCTGCGTATTTGGCTGCGAGGAAAACACTGTATATACATGTTAGTTTTCTATCTACACCACTGTGTTTATCCTTACTATCATAAGAGTTTTGACAAGCTCACCTTAAAGTGTTCGTCTTCATCATCGCCATGAAGTCATCTGCCTCCGCGTCCATGAATATACTCGGTACCCCCGATATCCCCGCATTGGCAAAGAACACATCTAACCTCCCATAAAGCTTCAACGCCTCTTCCACAACCGCTTTAACAGCTGCCTCATCACTGGCATCAAACTGTTTCGTGTGAATCTTTGTACTCGGATAAAACATCTCTATCTCTTTCTTGTGATGCGCAAGATGATCGCCGGAGAAGTCGCACATGAAGATCGCTTTTGCCCCATTTTGAGCGAATTGGTGGCAGGTTGCTCGGCCGATTCCTAGGATGGAGTTTGCCCCTGTGATAGTTGTTAGTATCGACTTACTGATCACTACTGTAAAAAGACTGGTGGCATTGATTGTGGAACGACAGTGAGATTATGGGGACATACCGGTAACAACCACAATCTTATCCTTCATGCGTGGCTCGGTAGACTCGGGAGCTATCTTTCTTACTCGTGGTACTCCTTCGAATTCTCCAGCGTCTGGGAATCCCTCTATCAGGACTTTGCTGAGAGTCGCTTGGGGCCGTGGGCGTGCTGAAGTCATGCTGAGCAACGTGAAGTTTTCGGTGTTCTATGTGAAGCTTAGGGAAGCGGGAAGCCGTACAATTGCCAAGTTTGATGAGTATGGGGAGAGAGAGAGTTCACAAACAGGGCCGGCCTGTGGCACAGTCTCCCGTCACGTCTCTCCTCCATAGCGGTTATGGTGATTCCATGCGGAGAGTAAACGAGGAAGAGAACCTCGGCTAGGCACGGACCTGAGGATCATTATAACCTTTTGACATGAAATGGAGAACTTGAAGCTTTCAACTTCATGGTCCGCCCGGAAAATCAGAGCATGCTTAAGCCATCATCAAAAACATAAATCACTGCATATCTGAAGTCTCTCAACAAACTCTTACTGCACGTCACTCTCAAAAGCCTTCGCATTCTTTTGATTCTACCATTTCTGCCAATTCCTGTTCGGATCAAAACTAGGCGACGGCGTATCACCTACCTCAGGCTCGTACAGGCAATACCTCATCTCCCTGATACAGCTGAAGCGAATCATCTCAACCTGATGGTAACTTTCCTGTTCCAGAAACCCTGTTCGTTTCGTGCCAGCCGCCGCTCACTCCCATTCGTCTTCAATTTTTATTACTACACCATAAAGGATTATTTTTGACCCCCAAAAGATTCCAGACGTGAGAGCTAGACAGGATGATTTCCGAACTTCAAATGCTTGCACTGACATGGTCGACCAGGTGACGATTGTGTTGGTTGCCCACCACGGAGGCCTGAAGAACGCATATAGCATATATAATCCGGAAGGGATTCTCGAGGATTAATTCCAAATCAACAATCTACTGCCACTTCGATTCGTACCGCTTTGGGAAATCTCTGTAGCTCTTACTGTGGATTCCTTGCAACAGGAATCTGAAGTTTGCACATATGCAACCAGTTCAGTAGTGACTGAATATTTTGTAGGAATGAGATGTGGGTAGGTATTTACGAATGGGATGGGGGTAGAAATTTACGGTATTGTATGATTACTTTGGATACCTTCTGAGTTTGTGGTGGCAAGAGCATATCATACATAGCTGTAGCCTACATTTGACTTTTTATAGTAGAACAGGGCTCGTGTCCCCTTGTTCTTCTCTAGAACTCGCCGAAATGGTTCTACTCCCGCCGCCGGGTTATCGATTCTGTCCGACAGTCCATATTCCCAAAGTCGGTTTTCTTCTTTTGTTTCTAAATTCGATGTTAATATTGTCAAGCGTCTGGAAACGTGATATGAAAATCTTGCTAGAATTTAAATGCTATCAATCTTCAACTGTCGTTGTCCATTCGGACTCCAGGCATTGACGTGAGACAATGAATCGGTAACCCCGTTTGTGCTGTTGGAGATGGAGAATCCGAGAATCTGCGATTATCTTATCTGGCTTTTTGGGACGGATCTTAACGCGGGAATCCATTAATACTCGGAGATAGCTCGCATAAGAGAAGGCCTGATTGACCAATGCCGTGCTCTGAAAACTCGCTGATACATGGACATGGGACTCTTCTACTACCGAGTCTAGCCGTGTGCTCGCTTTCCGATATACGGAGGACGAGGTTTGCGAAGAAAGGAGATCAGATGAAAGGTATATCAATGGCTGTGTAGAGACACTTTATCAAGGAACAGGGAGATTCAGAGATAAAAAATCGGGTATCGATTGATCGCGTGCTGGCTTTCTACGAATAGTTGTTTCCTGATGTCTGACCTCATTCTCTTCCCCAGACTTTACTCCTACGCCTTGTCCGGCTACTTCTACGGCTCCGCAAGCCCAGACGACCTAACCACAACGATATCTCTCCCATGCCCAGCTGATATACTTCGTCTTTTGCATGCCTACATCCATTGTTTCACAACATGAACCGCCCGCCCAGCAAAACCCAACCGAGAGCGCAAATAAGCAGGATATGACAACCGCTATCCATGCTGAGCCCAGTGCTCTTGCCAGGCCCAGACGGTCGCAGCCGCTACTATGCCCTACGGATGCCGATGCCATTATGCCCGATGCGAAGCCAAAGATGGATAAGCAAAGCGTGGAGTATGCCCTCAAAAGTGGCCTGGCCGGCGGGTTGGCAGGATGTGCTGTGAGATCTGCTATTCTGGATATACTACGTCTAGGACTAACAGAGATATAAAGGCAAAAACCTTAGTCGCGCCTCTTGATCGTGTCAAAGTCCTCTTTCAAACTGCGAACCCGGAATTCAAGAAATACACGGGGAGCTGGAGGGGAGTGGGATATGCTATGAGAGAGATCTACGGTCAGGAAGGACTATTTGGACTCTTCCGTGGACATTCAGCGACATTGCTTCGAATATTTCCATACGCAGGCATCAAATTTCTGGCATACGAACAAGTCCGTGCTGTCGTCATTCCCTCCCGAGACAAAGAAACGCATATACGGAGATTCGCGTCTGGATCAATAGCAGGCTGTGTCTCAGTCTTCTTCACATATCCCCTCGAGGTTATCCGAGTACGATTAGCCTTCGAAACGCGGCAAGACAGCAAGCACACCCTCACCAGCATATGTCGTAAAATCTACGGCGAAAAACCTCCGATTCGCATCCCGGACGTCCACATAGACACCTCTACACCGAAGAATGCTATCCTCACCACAGCTGAAGTGGCTGCAGCCAAAGCTGTAAAATCAGCTCCAAGCTATGGCTTCATAAATTTCTACAGAGGCTTTACACCCACATTATGGGGTATGCTCCCTTACGCCGGTGCTTCATTTCTAGCCCACGACTCCATCTCTGATCTCCTTCGCCGAGGCGCCCTCGCTCCCATAACCACGGTCCCGAAGACTGCAGGCTCGGCAGCCGATCCATACAAGCCCGCGCAATTGAAATGGTGGGCCGAACTCACCTCCGGGGGGCTCGCAGGCTTCATTTCACAGACCGTATCATATCCTCTTGAAGTCATAAGGAGACGGATGCAGGTTGGTGGCGCCGTGGGCGATGGGCATAGACTACGCATGGGCGAGGTCACCCGAAGAGTGTTCAGGGAGAAGGGTTGGAGAGGCTTTTTCGTGGGACTTGGGGTTGGCTACATGAAGATAATACCCATGACTGCGACAAGTTTTTACGTCTATGAGAGGAGCAAGTATCACCTTGGCATATAGACACAGCCTTCTTCTCAAGGGAAAAGAGGGGTTGTACAGGACGATATGTACATACGACCAGGTTGGTGGCTCCTGTGTTTTCTTTTGCTTATGTATATTGGATATCTGAAGCATAAGCGGTTTCTGAAGCGCTCTTGGCCCGCGAAAGCGATTCCTTTTTCTTGTTTCTAAATAGGCAGGTATACATAGAGGGAGTTGTTATGGTTGGCGATGAATAGATTTCTTGGATTTCATGCATCGTCACACTTTGCCTAGATGTACGTCTGGGATGGAAATGGTTCAAGATTGCAAAATTATCATTCTCCCATCCTGTATCGTTCTTGGGGTCTGTCACTTTTTCGTTCATCATAGGGTTTCTTGAGGTGAAGAAAGAAGTGTTCATTCCGAGGGTATAACATCAAACTCTCATTCCACCACCAAAGCCTTTGTCGTACTGCCATTGTTCGTGATGTTGTATGGAAGCAATTACTAGGATTGTAATCTACATCCTTTCCATCACCTCTCACTCGGTCATACTGTCACGTATCTAACCATGAGTAACCTTCTCAACCGTTCCGTCATCGCCGACGTGGATGTTCAACCTATCAAAATCAGATTCAAGATCAAGGACCAAGGGAGAAAGCAACACGTACCTCTCCGGTTTGTGATCCGCGGTACTCATCTCTCCACTCTTGATGACGCGATGTTCTTCCGGGAGATCCTTCTTTGCGAAGGTCTATTTGAAAGAGACGAGTTAGCCAATACAGAGCCGATATCGTGGACTCATCTTTTCCGCCGATAATTTGGATAGACGGGACGGAGGGGAGCTCAGCGAACTTACGATTTCGTCACTTGTTTCGCCAATCTTCTTGCCCATTAGTTTGTTCATCCAGTCGTTGGTCTTGTCGCCATCTTTGGACATGAGGCCTGGAACTACGAGAGGCATGATGGGGACTGTGTTTTATCAAGAAGCGATGGCTGTTTGTTGTTTGGGAATATAGACAGCCTGAGTGCTCCTGAAGCGACTATAAAGAGAGGGCGGTGGTCATCGCGATGACGTATTTCATCACGGGATTTCAGGCTGCACGTAGCAGAGCGAGGATGATGCCGGGATTGACTCGGAGGCTCGCGGCGCTTACTACATATGGTATGGTTACTCGCTTATGTCACGTTCGTTAGTCAACCTGAGGTCTCATTCCATTTCCTTCCCAATCTCAGGCTACAACCACCTCCGTTCCTGGTTCATCCCACTACTGTCAACCTCATTCAACCTCACGACTTTCTGTTCACCGTCACGCCAACGCATGACAAGTAATCGATGACAGCTGCTTGCCTCTGAGAATTCCCAACCGTCAAGGTTGGACAACACTGCAGTACTGTGTATGTACATCCAAAATCGAGCGCTGATCTTCTCCAGGATATCCCGCAGCTGACAACAAAGTGACAGCCACCGGCCTTACTGTGGTATTCGCTGCCGATATGCAATTGATGCATCGACTCACTTCCGAACCTCATCAGATCTTGTAGCTGTGGTTCGCAACGCGAGCCAAGGACGAAAACTTGCATGAATCATCTCCGCCACTCGTATCTCTTGGACGAACAATTAAAAAGGCTTACAATCAAATTCATCAGGGTCCACCCACTGAGACAAACATACTTGTAATATCCGAGACCCTTGGGCCTTACGCGATAGGATTTCCATCTTCCCCGGATAACTTGGTGAAAGATACTGATAGCGAACTGCCAAGCTCTGGACCCATACTGGATCCCGTTGCCAGCGTTGCTCTCTGCGTGGCGCGTGCCTTGACAGCTCCGAGGCGCTACACAGGAGAACACTATTACCACCACGATGGCATGATTTGGAAGACTGACAGATCCGAGCACCTGTAGATTATCCAACAAACACGTTGTTTAAACAACAAAACGTAGATATACAATCAAAGAGTTGGGAGCATCTTGAGGGATATTCTACCGATATATGACAGGGGCTGGCTGCTATGCAAGTGACCCAACCACACCAAAAATGCAATGCTGATGGCAGCCTCGGAACCTCTTAGAATGGTTAGTGACTTCGAAAATGTTTCTAAGTGTACATCAGGCCTCTTTGTTATCTCAACCGCGATCCAATTCACTGGGTTCATGTCTTGTTGGCAAATGAGGTCCGTACTCTCAATAGAGTTGGTCGCCAATTTATGCATATTATAAGTTCAAATCGACGCATTATCCCTCAGATTTGAAGTTCGCTCACTCACCCACCTTCAAACTCAGCTGCCGCACACAACATGAGAGTCTTCAAGATTTTGACTGTAACAAGCCTTGCCATTGTAGGGTCCGCAAAACCTACCAAGAAGCCTGACCCTCCAGCACAGGTGGAAGTTACCTTGACTCCGCAATCTGGCAGCCTTGTGCAGGTCTCAATCAAGAATGTCAGCAAGAAAAAATACGACTTTTTCCAGCGAGGGAGTTTGCTCGACGAAAATCCCATTCACAAGTTACAAGTGCGATCTTCTTCAGGTTTGTTCACCTTCGATCATCGAATCCACCGCATATCTTGACTGATTTTCGTAGGTGGAGAGACATCCTTCATTGGTGTGCACCCGAGAGTCAGACAGGATGGCACTCTTAAAAAAGAATCTTTCAGGTCGTTGAAAGAAGGCAAATCTGTCGAGTACACTCTAGATGCTGCCAAGTTATATGATCTCAGTGCTGGAGGAGCTTTCGAAATTTCTGCTGAAGGTGTACTGCCATATTCCCAGCCCGGAAAGAAGAAGATATCGGGAGAGGCCACCTACAAGAGTAACACGGTGACACTGAATGTCAACAGCGATGAAGTGAAACAGGCAAAACGTGATCTTGAACGTCGCAATCGTATGCAGCCGGACTGTACTGCTGCCCGACGTGACCAGGCTTCAAACGCACTTGCCGTTTGCTCAAACATCGCTTTCGTTGCAGGAGAGAAGGCACTGAAAGGGAGCGTTGATCAGTAAGTCAAAAGACACAAATGGGGAACGGGATGATGAAAGCTAACCCCGAAGAAAGATTCGCGCGCTATTTTCGAACTGGAGATCCAAACATCCGTCGCATTGTTTCAGAACGATTTCATGCGGTGGCTGATGAGTACGTGTGTCTTTGGTTCGTACGATTGGCGAAACGAATAGTTACTGACCAAAATAGATGTGCTGCTCGCTCCAACAAGGCAAGCACATTCTGCACGGATCAGCGAAAGCTGTGCCGCTCTGACTACATCAGTTATACACTTGGTGTCGATATCACAAATTGCGACCTATACTGGACATTTCCACTAGTCAATAACAAGTGCCACGGCGTGGGACAGGCGACGACCACGATTCATGAAATGACCCACGTCGACGGTCTCTATGGCCAAGCCACTGACGACTTTCCGGGTCACTATGGCTGGCCAGCACTCATGGACCTGGCGCCACAGCAAGCTATAATGAATGGCGATAACTACGGGTACTACGCTAATGGTATGATACTCTTTCAAACTCAAGATGTTCTCACTGACTTCGCATCCAGCTGTGTACACCAACGATCCTGGGTGCTAAGACGCGACTCTTAATAATGTTTGGACACTTTTTAATATTCTTAATCATCGTTATTACTATTCTCCGGTGGCTTTTTAGAATAGGATTGGTGTTTTTTGGTGCTCATCAGGCGTTCCATGGAGTCTAGGGCGTGAAAACCGAACTTGTCTGACACCTCTGGAAAACACAATTCAGCGTCGCTAGATATCTCAACCGGCGATGGGCCGACCTAACGTGATCTAGGCCCAATCATTCAGCCGCAACTCATGAGGAACAAGCTATCGTAACCCCTAAATCTTACTGTAGTTACAAATAGATTGATTCGAACATTTCGGTGGTTGCTATGTTTGAGGCCTTTGACCCTGTGGCTAGGAACTGAAGAGGTTTCGAAACGACCCTTCTTACCAGGATCCTGATAAGTGTTGGGTCGGATCTACCATTGTCACTACTCGCGTAACGGTTGCCACTAGGTACCCATCCATGGCCAGTGTATCGATATTCGGACGTCCGATTGCTACTAGCTCCCCTTTTCATTTCTCGAAACCATTCTCAGCGCTCGCTTGCAACTTCTTTCAGCTGTCGTATCTACCCTAACGATTGAGATGGAAGGTGTCCTGCTGTTACAAGTATGCTTCACTCATCAACACAGCCTGCGCGCCATTCGCCTCTTCTTCCTAGAAATGGTTATTCGTCGGAGACATTGTTATTCGTCGGGGACGATGCTTCTGATATAACACGACTGCTGGACAAGTGGGAGACCTTCTCTACCTCACTCACGCGTCTCGATTGCGTCGTTTCTCATTCAACACCTCAATCGCTGGTTGATATTCAATTCTCGCAAACAAATTTTGTTCGACAGCATTGTTAATCACTCTCTTTCTTTTGTTCTCTAACGATCCGTCGTACATCTTTTCTTTGCAAGCTCCTTCGAGTGTTCAAGCAACATCCATTTATAATAAGTTCATTCAAGGCCTATTGTTCGAGGACAATACCTTTCCACCATCGTCATCAGCACCACGAACAGTCACACTCATTCATCAGATCAACACTTGCAATCAGAATATAAGCCAGTCCTTGCTGCGCCGAAATCAAAAACATCATACCATCACCTCTTCCAACCTGCCATCTACTCAACTAATCCACCGTCTTCGAAAACTTGTATTATCATCTACGATCAATACAAACAAGAATACCAGCAACAACTACAACAAAAATGAAGTCGACCACCATCCTCAGCGCTGCCGCTCTCCTGTTCGGCTTAACTCAAGCACATATCACAATGCAATCGCCACTACCATACAACGAGCTCTTCGACACCGCTCCCCTTAACCCCACCGGCAGCGACTTCCCTTGTAAGAAAGGTGACTCAGGCTACACCGCCAAAGGCACCACCAACGCCACCGTCGGCCAACCAGTCCAAATCAGCTTCCATGGCTCTGCAGATCACAATGGTGGCTCCTGCCAATTCGTCCTCTCCAAAGACGATTTTGCCTCTCTAGCACCCACCTCCCAATTCAAAGTCATCTATTCCGTCATGGGTGGCTGTCCCGGTATCTCAGGGGTTGAGAACACGTATTCCGTACCCATTCCTTCCGAGGTTCCGAGTGGGTCTTATACTATGGGCTGGACTTGGTTTAACAAAGTTGGGAATAGGGAGATGTATATGAATTGTGCTAGCATGGACATTTCGGGTGGCCAGGGAACGGACGCGGATTTCTCTTCGCTGCCGGATATGGCTGTTTACAATATCAAGTCTGTGAATGACTGTGGGACTTCTGAGACTGGGGATGTTCAGTTTCCGAATCCGGGGAAGTATGTCTTGACGGGACCGGGTTTCACGCCTAAACCACCCACTGGAAGCTGTGCTACTGGTGGTTCTGATTCTGCCCTCGCACCTGGTACATCGACAGGTGGCGGCTCCGTTGCTCCTGGTGACTCGCCTGCTTCTGGCAACTCGGGCGCTGGAAGTACAGGCGCTGGAAGTACAGGCGGCTTCGATGATGGTCAATATCACCCCAACGGTTCCGGTACAGGCAAAGCCACCGCTTCAGTAAAAGTCCCGGCTGCAACATCAGCCGTCGCAACGACCCTCATGACTATCGCGACACCAACAGTCGAGGCGCCAACACCAGCCGTCGCTACCTCTGCAGCCTCATCACCACCAACACCGGCAAATGGTACTTCAGAACCAACAGGTGGATATATTGGCGAGACTCCACCACCAGCTGTCGCCAGCCCCTCAGGTTCCTTGCCTATCCCTCCTCCTGCCACCGGCGCCGGTCAAGCTTGCTCCACTGATGGCGCCGTCGTGTGCTCACCTGATGGAACGCAATTTGGTATTTGCAATCATGGAAAAGTGCAATTCATGGCTGTCGCTGCAGGCACAAAGTGCATTGATGGTAAAGTCATTGGTCGTCGTGCTCGGAAGGTTCGCTCCTCTGTTTAGAGAGGGCGTTGGACTTCTCGAATGATGAGATACGATGTTACGAATTTCCTTTGTTTCTTGACGACGATTAGATTAATGAATCTTTGATCGCACGCATTTCCACGGTATTTGCTTCTTCGGGGGGATTTTAGAGACTTTGTTTGGACTGTTGACGCTTATTTTCTTGTAGATGTCCTCTGGATTTTCTAGATTCAGAATCAGGCGATTTTTGCTCATACCTCAATTTGCTATGACTTTCGTGACCAACTTCGGCTGAAGATTCGTTACGAACGTTAGACGGAGAATAATGTTGGAGCCAAACGTTCACAAGTACATTATGTAACCTGTAATAATAACACGAGTCAAACGCTTCAAAACGTGATGTCAAAAAACTACAAGCAAAACAAATTTCCCCTCGCGACTTACTTGAAGTGGTTCGAAACGACGCACCTCCTTTAGACGATCGGCGTTCCAGATCGCCATTGTCACCGTTGACAGCCAGACAGGGTCGATCCTCCCGCGGGAGAAGCCTATACATGCCTGTTTAGGGCTGTGGCGTTGAAACCCGAGTGCTCGACACCTCCAAATTTCGAGAGTTGAGATATTGAGGATATCCGGAAGACGGGGATCGTGTAGACTAGTTGACGAGACAGAGACATTGAATAGCACGAATTCCGGCGTTGTAAAAATACATCTGGGACGCTTGTTTTGAAGAAGATGAGACTGCTTCGGGCGATGAAGCGTTGCCGTTCAGCTGAAAAGCTTGCTGATGTCTCGCCTTGCGGGTGCGACGCTTAAGATGGCTGTGGTATAGGCTAATCCCGCATATCGGACGTAGGTGTCAAGCGTAATGAAGATTCTGACCGTCAGCCTTCATGTCTTGCCTTTCAATTTCTTACAAGAGCGTTGGAGTATAGACGCTCCTCATGAATGTTATCTCTGGAGTCAACCAAGGGAGATGCGTTCCAGAGAACAGCAGTTCAACGTTTGCTTCAATCAAATGACGGGACGTAACTTGGTCAACTGAGTGTTTGTCAACTGAAATTTACTGCCCACGCCCCCAGCAAAAAAATCGTAAAATGTTGGCTGGTTAAGTAAGATTGAATTTCAAGAAACCGACTATTGTGACAGAGGAGAAGAGACCAGGAGAGAAGGACTAAACAAGTCAAGGATGTTGTAAAAAAATTGCAGGCTGCAGCTGCAAGTTTAGAAATGTTTGGTTGGAGGATTTCGTAGTGTGGAGGGTTTTTGATATATATCTCTTCTATATGTAGCAAAGAGAAATGCCAAGACTCCCGGCTGTAATGGTCTTAAAGTGAGGAGACCTCTTCATCTGCTAGTGTCTTTCCCCTTCATCACCCGACAGCGATGTGCCAAGTGCGAACTCGGTGGCGTTGTTCCACTCGTGCAGGTAACTCACGACTGCTGGCGACAACTTAAGAACGGGAGATATACTTGAGTCAAGCAATTGGGCAGAGAACTCCCTCCATCGGGTGGCGGTATTTGAATACACTTGCTTCGGTAAGGGAAAGGTAGAGCGGCTTGAGCGTCGACTTTTTTTTACCCCGCCCTTGTCCCTATCACCTCTTTCAACCACCTTTTTGAATACGCCTACCACAGCGATGCATCTTCACCTACCAACGAGCATCCGAGCAGTTTCTCGCCGCCTTCCAGCATAGCAAGCTGATGTGGCGGGGAATACTTCCAGATCCCTGTCACGCAATGGATAGTATTGATTAAAAACCCACAGGTTGTCCTGGTGCGTTGTGGCGCACATTGGTGTCTGACGGCGAACTCCGATCGTATCTTTTCAGTGGTTACCTAGTGGCTCTCTCCGATGGTCATTTTCTACAACATCTTCCCTTTGCCCCCACTGAATGCAGACAGGGGATATATAGAAGGCGTGTCCCTCGAGAATAGGCTCATCATCAAACAGCTTTCTCAACTTCGTATCACCAACAGTCTTCAGCACCAGCGTCGATCCCATTAACAAGCCCTACATCTCGATAGTCAACACCGACATCAACACTATACAATGGCCATCAAAGAACCTTCGGTGCGACGGATCGCTGTGCCCGCGGGCTCCGAAGTAAACTTTGGTGTCTCGATTTCTGGTCTCGACATTGAGAACCTCACTGGTATGCTTGCCTCCCCACTTCCACTTGTGATGTAAGATAAAGCCAACAAGGGAGAATACCCGTTTCAATCGGTAACCTCCTGGTAAGTACCCTGATCCTTCTCACTTGCAAACAGGAACTGACTGTAACCCAGATGCCGACTTCGATATCATCAAGAACGCTCTATACAACCATCAAGTGGTCGTCTTTAAGAACCAAAGCCACGTCTCTCCCAAGGCACAGTTCGAGCTGACCCAGCGCTTCGATCCCGAGGCCACAAGCTATGGACATGGCAAGACTCTTGACGCAAAACGATCCATCTTGCACCCAGATTTGAAGACGATCCCACATCAACCTCAAGTCCAGGTGATCGGCAATGGCTTCGTTCCTTCGTATGAAGGCCTCGAAAATATTAAGCTAAAGCACCCACATCACAAGACTTTCCACAAGACCGTCATCCCACAATCCGAGGACCTCGACTTCACGCGCTTCTACCGATGGCACATCGATGCTGCTTTGTACGGTCTCGCACCACCAGTTGTCACCACTCTTCTCGCCGTGAAGGTCCCTGCCGGGCGCCGGCAAATCTGCCGATACGATGATGGAACTGGCGAGGAGCTTAATGTGCCACTCGGCACCACTGCGTTTGTGTCTGGATACACGATGTACGATGTTCTCAGCCCTGAAGACCAGGAATTCGTCCGCACAACCAAGGTCGAATATGCGCCACACCCATATGTCTGGATGAGTGGTGCCAAGTCTCGCTCTGATGGATTGGGTATTGAATCTGACGGTCTCGAGATTCCACTCGACCAGCTACCAGCAATCGAACAGGAGAAGATCCAGGTCTTGCCTATGGCATGGAAGAATCCAATCACTGGCAAGCTCTCGATTCAGATCCACCCTTCTGCCGTTCGCAAGCTACATCTTGCCAATGGCACCGTCATCGATGACCTCGAGACTGTGCGCGAGATGGTGCACAGGATTCAGCGACCAGGCATCTCGCCAAAGTACGTCTATGCCCAGGACTGGGAGGAAGGTGACCTGGTTCTCTTCCACAACCGCGGTGTTCTTCACTCGGTCGTGGGTGCTTTTGCCGAGGATGAAGTCAGGCTGTTCAGACAGTGCAATGTTGCTGCTAGCCATTTTCCTGTTGGGTCTGATGCTTGAATGATGACGAGGAAGTGGGAAGTGACGGTTTATAGAATCATGGGGCGTTTTGTTGGGACTGGTTTTATCATCTCTTAACATGCCATCTTCGATTGTTAGCCATCATCTCTTAACATGCCGATTGTTAGCCATCATCTCTTAACATGCCGATTGTTAGCCATCATCTCTTAACATGCCGATTCCAGCCTATCCCACCGTTGACCTCCGCCTTCCTGGTGGTAGAATGGATATCTCTGGCTTACACGTGGCGTGACTTGTTACAGTGAGGGTTTTGCATGTAATGTGGCGTGATATGGCGCAGGCCGGTTGCTTTCAGAATGGGAACCTAAGTGAGAAAGGCAGGGTTCCGGTAGAATCTGATGCATGGCGTCACGGTGTAGGCGTACATGAGTGTAACATGGTATCGGTGAGATGATAGACAGTTCCAAGTGCTCCATAGTCCAGACAGCAGGATCGATGATTGATGATCGATGATTGACTGTTGTTCCATTGTCCAGACAGCAAGATCGATGATTGATGATAGCGTGTGGGCGCACCCGGGAGTCCCATCGTCGATTGCTGTATTTGATGTTTCGACGTACGCCCAGAGGGGCACAAGGCTAGCTAAAGCACGACTTCATCTGGTGATGACCTAAGTCGAAATGTAGTCCAAGCTCATACCTCGGACTCTACTCCGTAGCGTCCAGAGTATGCTGGTAAGGCTACAGGCAAGAATTCCCTCCAAGCAAGACGGCAATTCCCTCCAAGATACCGGGCTTCGCGCTGTCTATGGTCAATCGAGGCGATGCCATCATCTGACAGGGCTGGGGATGGGGAGGCCCAGTCAAAAGCCTTGGAAACGCCTCGGATCGTGTTCTAGGAAGAGTATCCCGCACAGCCGAATGCTCTCACCGAATAGACGGAACTGGGAGATCAAACTGGAGACACACTCTTCAACTGCAGCAGTAGGAGCCCGCAAGTCCGTCTGGCAAGAGACCACCAGTAATCTGTCTCGGACGTACAATCACCAATCCGCGTTAGCGTTCGTCCTCGCTGCAGCATAAGGCTCCTGATGCCCACCTTTCGCCCCGAGACGACATTGACGTACCTCTGCACAACCACATCACGAATCACTACACGTACCTCTCTCACCGCCGCGAAATGGCAGACCGCAACTCACTGTCTCCTGGAGGCCAGCGCCCGCTGCTGCCCTCACCCAACCCACGCACTACATCTGATGAACTTATCCAAGCGAACAGTCCAGATGGCTTTGATGGAACCGAGGGAGCGCAATCAAAAGCAGGCGGCAAGTCGATGAAACGTGCAAAGGTGACCGCCGTGGCTTGCCAACCTTGCCAGAAGCGCAAAAGCAAGGTGAGTCGATGTTTCTGCCTTTTTCGATCGTTCCCTGATCAGCAAAGTGTGACGGCCAACGTCCAACTTGCTCAGCATGCAATACGAAGTCTACAGAATCGGAATGTCACTACGACTCCGCCGGCGATCAAAGGCGCACTTCCGCTCTCAAAGATAGGATCGACGCTGGCGAGCGCGAGTCCCAGGACCTCAAGATGATCATTGATGCCATGTGCACAGATCCTTCCACCATTGACCTGGTCCGCGATCGATTGGTATTTGAACATTTCAGCCGGACCCACCAAATGGCCAATGTGTTTCGTGCCCGCATGGCTAGTGGTGCTGCTCTTGGATATGATGAATACACTGGATTCCAAGAACCTCCATACAGCCAACCCTCATTCCTCGACGACGATACAGCACCATCGCCAACAGCCACGCACTGGTCATCCGATATTCTTTCAGGAGAAGAAGAAGAGGCGGACGATTTCGAATTTGAAGAAGAAACATACCGTGACCCGGGGCCCCACTCATGGCGATGAAGAGGGCTATTTGATACAAAGCTCAGAGCTGCAACTCGAGGTAGATAAATCAATCAAACTTCTCATAGCTCATATCTTGCTGTAGAACTTTGTGCCACCGATTTTGCATTCGTCAAGCCATAACGATCGTGATGGTATTTAATGATACTGTCGTCCCAATCTTAGTCTCGCCTCTTTCTGACTTTGGTTTGCACCAGAGATCATTAAAGGCAGAAATGCACACGTCGCGCTGACGCCACATGCTCCAGAGAGGCGCTGAAGACCAGTTCTAATCTCTAGATCAAGATCAATGTCGATCAATCCTAGCTATTTCCCACTGATGCACATCGAATTGCCATAAATCTTTCGAGATTGATGCTAGTGCGAAAATATCCAGCTCATGGAACACCAGTGCTGGCCACATGCCAAAAATTTCAGTCTGTTGTCGTAAAGACCGAGGATTTCTCTGCGTGGTTCGATATAACCGTCTCAAAATAAATTTCCGTGCTCCTTTGCCATAGTATGGTAATTGTCATTTTTTGTGATTTGCGAAGGATGTCTCCATTGCCTTCCGGCGTCGCGAGTCCTGCCAAACTTCCGAGTTCTTGTTAGGGAGTTAGCCAGTCTCAAAATGGCCCGTTGTCTGTCAAGATGTCCTTCTCGAAGTCGAGTGTACGTTGTAGGTGTGTTTCGTCGTGCTATTGCTTCAGTATCCGTATCGTTGAATGTAGCAATCGAGGTGGGCTCAGGCAACCCTCGTGTCGTCTCGGGTCGATTTTGTTCAAGTAGCTTTCCAAAGCCTATGCTTCTTCCTCTTGATATGGCTAGATTTCCTGGGTCCATCCAGCTGTAGCGCTTCTGACTTGATGGATGCACAGGCAAACGAAGACGGGAAATGTCCCAAGCGTGGGCAAGGGACAGAGGTCATATATATACAACCTAAGTCAGCTAAGAGCCTAAGACGTCTACGCGGAGCCGGCGTCCTGTCGGTGCTGTCGGTGCGAATGTATCCGCGCATGGGTTTCCACTGGCCTCCCTCGCCTCCTATCACAACAGGTCACTCTCACGATGGGCCTTCGCTTCACTGCGTCTTACTCGTTACCCTCGGAAGATGGTGGTACTTTTAGACACTAAATCGACGTTGGATACGGCGTTCAAGGCAGCATGGACCTATCTACACTGATACATGCATCACATGGATATTCATGGAAAGTCGGGTTGCAACGATATCAAAGGTGATGACTTGTGATTTGTCGTTGTTGTTTGCCCCTTTCATGCAGTGGCGAAAGCTGTGAGCCCGTAGAAGATATCTCTACGGGATATCGCTACTAGATATCCTACTACTACCTAATTACATTCACAATCACGCTCATGCCTTTCCAATGCCTCGTGCCTCCTGTTACAATCCCATCGGGTCCATCGCCATGAAGTTCTGTTCGCATCCGCCAAGGTAGTAGTAGTAACAGTGTTCGAGTCTCCCTCCCGTCTGCTGTTGCTCTGCCCATGTCTGCCGAGGGATCCCCTCACCTCCGACCACATTCAGCCGCGTCAATGGCTGAACCCGCTGCTCCTCGAGGCGTTCGTTTCACCGAATCTGAGGCCTCTGTATCCATGCCTACTCGCCCAGAAAACAGGACGCAGGAATCCTCATCATCTTCAGGCTCTGAACCAGGCCAGAAACAGCACAACAGCGACGACGACGACAATGAAGGACAATTCCACTTCACCCCAGCCGTGGTCACCACTCCTCTAGACGATGTACCAGCTATGGCCGCCAGTGGCTCCTATGCTTGGAATGCGCCTGGACAAGTTCGCGGAAGAGGTGGAAGTTTGGGAGCGAGCAGCATGCTGGAAACATCTACAGCTGCGAATAACAATGGCGCTTCCAGTTCCTCACGCCCTGCAAGGCCAAACGCTGTCAGGACGCCATCCAACGCGTATGCTCCCTCTTCTGCGAGGCGACCTGCCCAGCACTCTATAAACAGCACATCGAGTCGGCATCGCAACAATTCAGCAAATCGAAAACGGAATCCAAATGCTGATTATCGTGCACAAGAGAAGGCTTATGTTCAACGCATACGACAAGATGCGCCCGATCCCGATGATTTCATTGATGCAGATTTGCGGACCCCCAGTCTCGACTTCAGCTCCGACTCTGGTTCCGATGGAGAGTCACCTTCTACAGCCGATTACATTGATGACCCATACGACCAGGAAATCACCTTGTACTATGGAAACGAAGACATGCAGCCGTCCGTGGAGGAACTGAAGGTGCCCGAAAACAGGGAGAGACTCGAGTGGCACTCCATGCTTGCAAGTGTCTTGACTGGTGACGTCGTAAAGCAAGAGAAGAAAAGGCTGATTGGCGGGAGTGATCAACATGCCGATGACGCCCTGAAGGCTGAGGTGTGGATGGGCATTCGAGCCAGATGCTGTGGACGGCTTCTGCAAGCACAGAGGAGGATGGTAGAGGAGGGGCGAGCCAAGGCAAAATCGACCATCGAGAGCATCATCACGTTTGAAATCAAGGGAGAGGCAGAGGTCGGACAAAACCCTGCGCAACAAGTCGAGCATGTGGTCAAGAAGATTGAAAAGTGTGAGGCGCTGTACATGACCAGACAGGCTATGGAAGCGGCTCATCCACGAGCTGCTTCTGCTGGCTATACAGAGGCATGCGATGCTGTTATTTCCTGGTACAATACGACCCAGCTCATCAATACTGAGCTCCAGATCCTTCGAAATTGGGTCGGCAATGACGAGCTCGATTTCTCGAAGCCACGATTGCAGGATGAATCGGACCGTCTGTCTGACGATTCGTCCTTCATTGAAAGAATCCTGAAAGAAGATGGTCTCAAATCTCTTCAAGGAAAAGACAGTCTTCTAGTGAGCTTGAATAAATTCATCAACAAGGCGAAGATGACCTTGATCGCTAATGCCCAAGCATTCGCTGAGCGACATCTGCCTCCCTACATCGAGGAGTTGCAGACCTTGATCAACTTTCCCTCTCGCCTAGTGCAGGAGATCATCCGAGTCCGACTTTCGTATGCAAAGAAGACAAAGAACCCTGCCGAACAGGGCCTCATGATGACTGAGCAAATGATCGTTCAATTCCAGATCCTTCTTAATCTTGCCGTCCGTATTCGCGAGTCGTATAACCTCATATCGCAGGCTGAGAAGGGCTGGGATCCCCCGAATGCTTGGAAGAGAACTTCGATGATGTGGTCTTGGAAGCCTTGAAATTTTACTTCAAACTGCTAAACTGGAAACTGATGGCAAACAAGAACGCTTTCAAGGAGGCAGAAATTCTGGAAATGGAATGGGAATTCTCCAATAAATTAGGCCGGCATCTCGAGGGGGGCGATATCGAGGTTGCAGAGCAGTTCTGGTGAGTTTCATCGTTCCTTGGCTCGTTCCTGTATATTGACGAAGACAGCTCCTTGACCTCAAAGTCTCTCCTCCGCTTAAGCTCGCAGTTTGAGAAAGAGCTTGCTAGACGACCTGACGAAGTGGCTGGAGCCGAAATGGACAAGCGTTACAAGGCCATACTGGATTCTGTCCGTATCAGGCAGCGAAAGCTGTTCCGTTTCTCTCGCATTCTTACACAGCGCTTCGAGAACTGTGCCGAGTATAGTATCAACCTAGAGCGAGAGCAGCTTATGGAGTTCTACGACACTCTGATCTTTTCTGGCCATTTTCTCATCGAGACGACTCAACACAGCATCGATGGCGTTTACATTCTCGCCTGTCCAGCACTTCAAGATAGGCCCAAAGACGTTCAGTCATTGCTGGGGTCGTGCTACCATGCGGAAGATCGTCCCGAAGATTTGAGCAACCCCTACCTATTGATATTACGCCCCGAGCATCCGTTGCCGTGGGTCGGTCCAAAAGTGGAGTTCAACATACGGCAACCCCAATTCGAAGTTCAAGTTAACCGCATGCGTCTGGTCGCGGATGGGTCGCAGCAGCGTCTGGCTGATGCGAAGATCGCATTTGGTCAGGCAACCCAAACTGAACTAACAGTGCTCAATGACCAAAGAGCAAATTTGCCTCGCGTGAATGCTGAGCTGAAGAAAATCAAGCGCACTGCCTTCAAGCTATCTAACACCATCATGGAGAGTGTGGAAATCATTCGAACGCAAACAGCTGGGCTCGACTGTCAAGAACTCATTCAAACCTGTTTTGCCTTTGCCACCGAGTTTGGTCAGCGCTCGTTGATGTACATGGATGCGAATCGCAGGGCCTTGAACAACACCAAACTCATGAAGCTCGCCCTTGACTGGGTGAGTTTCATTTGCGATGATTGTGTACCATCAGACAGGAAGACCTTCCGCTGGGCTGTCGTGGCACTCGAGTTTGCTATGATGATGACTCGGGGACAAAATATTTTGTCAATTAGCGAGGAGGAGTATTCCAAGCTTCGCGCGAAAGTGGCCGGATGTATGTCTCTGCTGATTTCTCATTTCGATATAATGGGAGCCCGATCCACCATGGCTGCACAAGCAGAGAAGCAACGCATGGATGCTATGCTTGGCAAGAATCGGTTGGACGTCAGCCGATTGAGGGATGACGAAGAGTCCTCCTACGCGGTGCAATGTCAATGGGTAGAGCAGTTGGCTGAGCTCGACCGGCTCAGGATTCAGCGCGAGTCTGAGCGACAGGCCCTCGGACGTGTCTTGGAGGATACCAACGAGGCAGATCGTGCTCTCACGTACCTATCCTCATCAGCTACCAATGTCACTCTGAGATGGCAACAAGGTCAATTTGTTGGTGGAGGCACTTTTGGTTCTGTCTACGCCGCCATTAATCTCGACTCAGGCCAGATGATGGCTGTCAAAGAAATTCGTCTCCAAGACCCCCAGCTTATCCCGACCATTGTCGCTCAGATTCGGGACGAAATGGGCGTTCTTCAAGTTCTCGACCACCCCAACATTGTTCAATACTACGGCATCGAACCGCACAGAGATAAGGTCTACATTTTCATGGAGTTCTGTGATGGTGGGTCTCTGGCAGGTCTTCTTGAGCACGGGCGCGTCGAAGATGAAACAGTGATCATGGTTTACTCTTTGCAGATGTTGGAGGGCCTTGCTTATCTTCATGAACGTAATGTTGTTCATCGCGATATCAAGCCTGAAAACATTTTGCTAGACCACGATGGTCTGATCAAATTTGTCGATTTCGGAGCTGCCAAGGTCATCGCTCGCCAAGGAAAGACACTTGCAGCGGAGCACAATGCCACCCGTCAAGGTCGTCAAAACAGTATGCAAGGCACACCAATGTACATGTCACCAGAAGTCATTCGTGGCCACGCCTCTGGCCGCCTCGGCGCTGTTGACATCTGGTCTCTGGGTTGTGTAATTCTCGAAATGGCAACAGGTCGTCGCCCCTGGGCATCTCTTGATAACGAATGGGCCATTATGTATAACATTGCTCAAGGCAATCCGCCACAATTGCCCACCCGCGATCAACTAAGCGATCAGGGAATTGACTTCTTGAAGAGGTGTTTTGAGAAGGATCCTGTGAAGAGGGCGAGCGCTGCGGAGTTGTTGCAGCATGATTGGATTGGGATTATTCGAAGTCAACTTGACATTGAACCTCCTCCTCAGACGCCATCTAGCGAGAGTGGCAGTAATGGCAGTTGGACTAATAGTAGGCAAAATTCTACTTCTTCGCAGTAATGATTGATGTACGGAAAAATTGTGGAAGCGGTTCGGATGCATTAGCGAGGAGTTTGATTATGCGATGGGTATTCGCTTTTGCTTTTCTGGTTTCATCATCTCCTTTAGGAAACAACAGCGGTTTACTTGAGCTTGGTCGAACGGGTGTGGGAATGAGAAACAGATCATATAATCGAATGTAATTCATGATCACCTTCTGACAACGCCTTCGTCTCTGTTATTGGTCGTTGATGCCTTTTCTTCTTGTATTCAAAAGCTTCAGTTGTATTCCAATCGCTTACCCTTACACAACTGACAATATTGCATTCATGTCCTAGACTTCGGTAGTCCATCTAAATGGCGAGCATAGCTGACTATGAATAAACCCGCCATTTCTGGGCATCGAACTCATCCAATTGATATTATTTAGCTCTCTCTTTGTGACAACACTTTGAACAAGACGGAATCCCTCTTATAAACAAGATCGCTAGGGGATATGGGAAATGTCGGGACGATAGATAGCCTTATTAGGGGGATGGATTGGTTTCAGCCTTGTTGTTTTACACTATTTATATTACTCGTTTTGGGTGGTAGGGGTTTGTAACCTTTAACTCGGCTGTAATCGTATACTTTGAAAGGGATGAGTGGGTAATGCTTATTTACTTTGATGTAGGCATGGAAGCGGTCAGATAACGTTACTACTAGGTTCTATCGAGCGACGAAGATAACTTAACAGCTCGCACTTATTATGCAATCGGCTTCCATGGCATTGGAGACTGTGTCAGGTCATGAGAATGGCTACGGAGAGGCAAAGTCCTATGAAAGAAGCTACTTAGGGAGGCAAGTAAGTAGAGATATTTTCTTGTTGACGTTCTGTAACTTGCCGAATTTCTGGACATGTTCGGTCCTGTATTCCCATCTGATCCTGCGCTCGAGAAGTATTTTGTAGCCTTCGATAATCGTTGGATGTACTCATGTTTTGTGGATCTCTTTTCTGGCCGGCTTCGTTCTCTCCGTATATCTATCTATGGGTGCTCGGTCGTTTGTTGGACAAATCACGTTGATATCATAGAGTTGATGTTTGGTTGGAAGACTGTAAGGGTCGAGTCTTTGATATCAACGTGATTTGTCCACTCACTTCACTAGCTTTCTTTACAGCATGTTTTTCCTTGCTTGTAATCCACTGCCCGGCCATGACGCCAGAGAGTACAAACGCTATGGCAGGCAATCGTATCGACAGCAATTATCGAACAAGGCGGAACAAAGAGCCAATCTCCCCTTGCATCGGCGAGAAATCCCCCGCTATTTCCAGCCTCGCACGAGAAGCGGGAAGCCCGAGGTTCCTCGTGGCTAAAGCTCAAGCTATCGAATACGTAAGCTGTTGTGTAATGACATTTCTTTGTTCCAGATGTAAGCATCCTTGCTACCAGCGGTGCCATGAACAGTGGAAGCTTTGGGCGGAGGAGGTATCCTGGCCGAATTTCGTGCGGTCTGATGATCATGACTCTGTGATTGCAAAGATCATCTCTCTGATCGTAAAGATCATCTCTTTAATCGTAAAGATCATCTCTTTAATCGTAAAGATCATCTCTTTAATCGCAAAGATCATCTCTCTAATCGTAGAGATCGTCTCTTTAATCGCAAAGATCATCACTCTAATCGCAAAGATCATCACTCTCTAATAAAGATCATCACTCTCTAATCGCAAAGATTAGCTCTCTCTCATCGCAGAGATCATCACTATACATGAAACTCGCGTGACTAAGGATAAGATGCCAGGAGCAGCACCACTGCACGACAGATACTACACAGTAAGTAGTAGGTAATCTTATTGCCACCACGAGAACTTATCATCTACACACTTGGCACGATTCTACGCATTAATTAGAGGAGATTCCAGGGGGAGGTTTCAGAGTGATTGAGTGATTCTGCCGGCAATGAGTAAGCTGTATGTAGGTCTAAAAATATATTAGCTGGGAAAGATATCTTAGTGCCCAAGTATATCCGTCCCGCTAGGCCCAAAATGGTATGTTGGCGGTAAGATTACAGTATAAATTTAGCGGTGAGTGGTTTGAAACGGTCATGTCCCTGAAATCCCCCCCTGGATCCCCACTACTAACTGCGTAGATCGTGCCCAGAGTGTGGATGATTCAACTCGTGGTGGCAATACCATCACGAGAGTTGCAGGAGATAACCAGTCGTATCTCCATGTAGACGTTCTGTTCCGTGGTCAAGCACATGCCAGAGTTGATGCTGAGGTGCATCTCTCTCCACGTTCTCTCATGCAGTGACGGAAAGGCGCGCAGTTGCAAAATCAGATGACTCTCGTGGGTTCAGCGGATGCGAGGCTCGCATGGAGGCGCATTCGATTGCGACATCAGCTACTCGTAAGCGACGGCAAGATAACTACTGGTGTCCCAAGAAAAGCGGGAACAAGCCCTGAGGCTCGTCTTGGCCAATCCAAGCCGAGCAGCAGCCGCTTTCAGTATAGCCCGCCGACGGTTGAATCTCGGGCGCGTGAGCCTGGACGAACTACTGTAGGTGGCGGCTAGTTCTATACACAGTTCTTTGTCCAACGGAGATCTGAACCACCGACGGCTGGGGTACGAATATCGCACGGATAAAGTCCCGAGATGCAATCAAATCTGCTTGGAGTCACTTCGTATACCACTGTGTATATCCGTGGTCTTTCCCTGTTCGAGACTTCGCCCTTACTACTCAGGCCTCCACAAGGCTGGCCCAGCCAAGTGTTTGATCTTGGATCGACGACAGAACGGATGCCAAGATGCGAAGATCCACACGTAGACTCGACTCAGGCGAACAGCTTGAATGTGGTAGCGAATGAGCTGAGAGAAGCCCTCTGCAGGATCGGGATCGGAGCGCACCATTCCAACTCAACCATGCAGGCAGTTTCACGGGAGGCCTCTGCTTGTTTCGTGGCCCGTGAATAGCGACATTGTGGAATCCCATGGAGAGTAGAGACGTTGCTTTCAATCGTTCCACGCAATATCCAACACACGTGTTCGGCCTCCCGCCTGATAAAGAGACATGACTGGGCACGCCTGTCGTTTGATGCCCGTTAACGAGCTTAGAAGAATGGAAGGGTAATCGCAGGTGGCAAGGGGACTGGGCTGCGCATCGTATTGGATAGGCGAGGACGAGGCTTGACTGGCATGGATGACTCTAGAACTACTGTGGTAGAGGTCGGTGGCGCTCTTTGCAGTCAAGTTGCAAAGGTCATCTGAGAGCAAGTGCTCATGTTCAGAGAGCCAGCGGCCGAAAGCGTCGATAGTATGCAGGAGGCATCTAAGGTAGTGCTAACAGAGACAGGCAACAGGACATCGAAAATCGATGCTTCAGCCTGCAATATTCCTCTTATTTCTTTTTCCATCTCGTAGAGCCGTCCCGCTCCGCCTCTGGTTCTGCAGCTGTTGGCTCGATCTTGGGTCCGGATTCCGTCCACTCCCACGTCCAGGCGGGTCCAGGGAGCGAAGCATCCTTCAGGCATCTGACTGTGGTATCCAATGGCGGCTTGCAATGGCATTTGAACCCCAGCCTAGCCTTGTACTACCTCTACACTGTGAGCAGAATCTGGAACTTTTCTGGACGGCTCTGCCATCAGCTGTCTTTGGGAGCAATCTGCTTGGCTACCTGGAGCAATCTGCTTGGCTACCTGGAGCAATCTGCTTGGCTACCTGGAGCAATCTGCTTGGCTACCTGGAGCAATCTGCTTGGCTACCTGGAGTAATCTGCTTGGCTACCTGGAGTAATCTGCTTGGCTACCTGGAGTAATCTGCTTGGCTAGGTGGCCAAGAAGAATTTGAATGTATATACTTGATGGCACGATTGAGATGGCCTGAAGGGCTGGGTACACGATACATCGGGAGAGAAGAATCATGCGCTCTCCTCTCTCCGTCTTGGACCAACCGACTGAGACTCTCCGTCTTGGGTCAACCGACTGAGACTCTCCGTCTTGGATCAACCGACTGAGACTCTCCGTCTTGGATCAACAGACTGAGAGAGGTTGGAGATGGCAGTGAAATAGAGCAGTGGCTGACAATAGAACCGATGCTGTTGAACAAAGTCGATATTGATCCCGACTAGCAATTGACCCTGATCTTTTTTGAAACACTCATCACCTGCCTTCGAGATGCAATATTCAAGCGCGCGGACAGTGGTTGAATCCAACTACTCCATAAGACTACTCCGAGTCGTTGCTGATACTCATGGCAGCGAGAGAGAGAGCACGCTTTGGCCCCAGTTCCTAAGGTAGCTATTAGCTTACGGAAGCATCCTCCTACCATCAATTATCGGTGGTTCCGCGCCCATCTACTTGATCCCTCCCTGCCCATCACTACTTGGCTACTGGGGTACATCGATGCTTCTCTCGATCCTATCCATCATATCACCACCATTCGCCAAACTTTTGCACAGGCTCAGGCACGGCCACGCCACTACCTCTCTATTGCGTTTCCCCCAGGTTCATCTCATCAGGGCTGGTTCACGTTCGTTCAGATAGTTCGCCAGGCCCCCCTCTTTACCTCGCGCATCTCAGGCTCAGGCTCCCGCACTGCCTCTGCTCCAATTACTTTTCGCCACACCTTCACCACTCGCCCGCTGCATCCATCAAGGCGGTCGACTTGCGCGCCGTGTGTGTGTGTGCGACCGACCGACCGACCGACCGTCATCGCATCTTGACGAGTTGTGGGACTTGGTGCGATCCAAGCCCGGCCCGGCTAATTGCAGAGAGCCCATTGCAGCAAAACACCATCAGACCAAAGTCCAGCCAATCAATGACATCGGACTCGAAGATCATTGTCGTCCATTATCAAGTGCGCGTTGAACGACGCGTCTTTGACGACTCCACGAACATCCTGTCCTGGCCACTGGGTGGGATCCAATGTACTCCGCAAAGTCGCACCATTCAACCTCTCAATCCCTTAATGGGAGTTCAGATATGGACAATACCATCAATCCCGCTGCTCTAGGCCTGAGCAGTGCTCCCGGTATGTAGTCCAGATAGTCGCAGGATTGCGCTTGCACAGCGCGCTTCCCTGGGCTCGTCGGGATTGTACACCCATCAAACATTGCTTCGTGCGCTGACCATTGCCTCGATCCTTTAGTCCAGCCGCCGAATTCCTCGACCTCGAACCTAACACAATCGAGTCCACGCGGTGTTAAACGGAGTAGATCGCCCGAATTGCAGGGCGATTCATTTGGCTACGATCGGACTGACGATGGTATGTGGCAAGCTCGCACTCGAATGCTGCCGTTCACGGCAAGCAGATCGTACACGAATTGCATTTGCTAATCTGGTGACACTCAGACGATCTTACAAAACCAAGGAAAAGAGGTCGGCCACCCAAATCGAAACCTTTAGAAAGCCCTGTATCTGCAACTCACTCAATCCCATCTTCGGCACATCAACCCGTTCAGACACCCCAGCTACCGACCCAATCATTGCCACGGCAATCTCCCTCTCAAGGATCACCAGTCAAGACTCCCACAAAAACGGCTGTTGTGAAGGCTCTGCCAACAGTAAGAGACCACACAACCGATCAGCTCAACCCAGAAGGCGATGAATACATACCACGCGAATTCGACGAGAGCGGAGAGAAGAAGATAGCAGCCAATGGGCGACTTCAGAACGGCAGAGAGTACAAGTGTCGCACCTTTTTCGTGCCAAACAGAGGCGACAAACTTTTCATGCTCGCCACGGAATGTGCGCGTGTGCTGAGCTATCGGGACTCTTACCTTCTTTTTAACAAGAATCGCTCCCTCTATAAGATCATTGCGAACCAGACTGAAAAGGACGATCTCATCCAGCAGGAAATCTTACCTTATTCGTACAGATCAAGGCAAATAGCAATCGTCACAGCCAAGTCCATGTTTCGCCAGTTTGGTAGTCGAGTTATACAGGGCGGCAGGAGAGTCCGTGACGACTACTGGGAAGCAAAGGCAAGGAAGCAGGGATTCACCGAAGAAGACGCCGCCGGAGAGAAGCGGCCGGGCGCGCAAAAGGCACGAGAAGCAGCGGCTGCTGCAGAAACGGCCCATGTTGCTTCACTTGCCTTGCCACAAGGTCAAATCATTTACAGCAGCGTAACAGAAGGCCACATTCCATCATCAGCATTAGCATCGCAATCCCCATACGAAGAGATGCGACCCGACTATAGTAGCGTCCAGCGACCGCGTCAGGAAGTCACTGGCCAGGCATACCAAGACAGGATTGCTCCGAGTGCGCCTACGGAAATCCTCACTCATGCCCAACAGACCGCAGAGTACAATCGATCTTTGGTGCAACAACGAAACAGTCGTGCTAGGTTCCTTGACGACATATGGCAAAAGCCCCATGAGCCCGCCGTGCCTGCAGGATCAACCCAAATACCCGGAGAGAGTGTTCCTGCATCGTCCCAGGCTGTACAATCACCGCGAATACCTACAGCCAGTGCTTCACATCCCGGACAACACTCTGTGATGTCACATTCACAGCAGGGCATTCAGCAAATGATAGGTCACCAATACCCTCAACAGCCAGGCCCACAAAGCTTGATCGCTCAATCGCCGGTTCGACCCATGAGCACTCAAGTTCCTGGTTCTCAACTGCATCAGCGTTCGCCTGGGATGGTAGCACATCCGCAGCAAAATGCGTATGCATATCAGCAACAAAATCAGATGTGGCAGCAAGCTCAACCATCCCCCATGGGACAGCAGCAACATCCTAGCATGCAGTACGGACAGCACATGCCTTCGCAGAGTCCGCACATGCAACCATCACCAATGCACGCCCCGCCACAGCTACATCATTCGTCCAGTACAGGATCCATGCAAGGAACACCAATTGGGTACTCCGGGCTGCCTGGGATGAATCCTCCTGGTTATCCAAACGTTCAACAACGCCAACAGATGTATCAACAAGCTAGCCCAAGCCCACACCACTACATGCAGCAGACTACTGCAGCTGCACAACCTGGTATGCAAGGCTGGGCTCCTCCACCTCAACAACAACAGCAACAGCATGGTCAACAACCTGGCTGGCAACAAGGATTCTAGGCATCCTTTGTCATCCTCACCTATTTCAAACTTCGATTGCATGCACGAGCTCTCTTTGACGATACGGGTGCAAAACTTTAGCGCCAAGTATCGTCGTCTTATGCTCTTCACATTTGACTGGCGCTCCCACTCCAGCCGGTCGCCATTACATATCAATCATCCCCTGTACTTCACGCCGTAGCGTCGGGTCGCATGGTGTATCTCTCTTGGATAAACTCCGCTGGAGATTGAATCCGCAACATATGACTTTCTTCCCTCAGTATATATCGGTCGCGGAGGACGAGTTCGTGGGACAGTGGAAGGACGAGGAGGTTGCCTTTTTTCTTTGAACGTATCCCCCCCTCCCCAGTAATCTTTCAACTTCATTTATTTGCTACTCAAATTTCCATTCCCCGATACCTTATTTCTCCTTCTATGGAACGACTAGCCTTTTGTATGAGGTTGGTGATTCGATCAGATTGAGAGGGAGGTACAATTGGGCATTTGTAGCAGGAACAGGTAAGACGAGAATCAAAATTGGCAGAAACTCGGGTTTGATTAACCTGGAGATAGGGAGAGGATGAATACCACGCCCAGCCATACGTCCGACTTCCGATCATCCACGTTTTGGTTCATACAACTTGTCAGTTCGGCCGTTCTTGTGCTTCTTACTTCGTTGTTTCCTTTTCTTTTTGCATGGTCATCATCATGATCCTCTCAGTTGTAATTAGTTCGTTGGTATACCCCCGATCTCGGTTCTTTTTGCATCATATCATCACTCTCAGTGTGGGTTTGGCTAGATGGGTCATGCATTTTCGGGTGGTAGGCACAATTTCATTTCGGACTTCAGGACAAGAATGTTGTGGTTGGTTGATTGGATTTATTGCAGATACCCAACATGTAGTAGTTTCTTGACGGAGAAGGGAGGAAGTAATCTAATGTTTTTTTTTTTTAAAAAAAATGACTACGAGAAGAATTGATCTGAGTATGGTTGACGTGCTGCCGTCCCTTTTCATTCGCGCTTATGAGCTTCTCCTTTGTGAGCTTCTCTCTTGTGAGCCTCCCTTGTGAGCCTCCCTTGAGGAAACTGTTGTAGGAAGACTATACGCATGAAGCTGCAGGAATATGCTTCGCTTCGCAAGGGCCCAATTTTATTTAGCCTTCTCGTGACTATCCCGGTTCTCTTGCAAGTTTAGTTTCTGTGCTCTGTCGGCCAGAAGTATCTCCTTGCCCATGTAAAGACGCCGCGTGTCAAATACTGTTCTCTACGTGTGGATTATGTATTTAGGAAGTGCACATGTCTTGGACACGACAAGGCTGACAAGCGGCCGTACCACGAGCAACAAATAAGCTCGTATTTCCCATCCAAGGCAGACGGCTCCTTGTAGACGCGGACTTTCGTGTATTGGAAGCCGAAGCAGTTGCTTCCTTTCTGACATTCCTCATCTCCTTCCACCAGCAGGCGCTAGACCAGGAACACCTGCGTAACGCTCCTCGCGCTCGGTCTTGAAGGACAATTGGATCCAGAATTCCTTGTTGTCATCGTCCCACCAGGTCCAGTAACGCCCGTCTCGCTTGTCCACCTCTTTCTGTTGAAGCTTGAAGCCGCACGTCTCATATGGCTCCGCTGCTACGAGCAAGTATTGGAAGTTCTTATCCGGCTCCTCAATCCTCTGCTCGAAAGCGCTCATGAAGCGGTGGCGTGGAACGGCTCCGGGATTGATCTCAGGGAACTGTAGTTGGAATAGCAAACCCATCTGATGAGTCATTGGATCCCTCGTCTTCGTGACCTTGAAACCCGGACGACCGATTTTGATTGTGTTCTTCTTGATCGCAATCTGGTTTCCTATTGGCAGCACGCCTTCTCTTTCTCTACCTTCTTTTTGGTCTCGTGCTGCGCGACGGGCCAGGTTCGTTTGATGTTTGCGGCCTTGGGTGTGGGCGAGGTAGGAACCGTCGTTTTGATGGACGGTGAGGCAGAGCCTGCATTCGAAACTGCCGACGTGGTTTTTGAAGAAGTACGGGTCTTTGTCTAGGTCAATGGTTTCGAGCGCGAGTTTTCGGAGACGTTCACGACGGTCGGCATTGGATGCTGAGTGTGATGCGACACCACCGCCTCCGAACTTGGAGCCGGCGCGGTTTTGGTAGTCCATGGGTTGATGGTTGATTCAGGAGATGTGTAGCCAAAGAAGTCTATCAAGGTATGAGTTGGAATCGTGAACTCTCGATTTCTGTCGCGTGTCGCCTTCTTGACTTGTAAAGGTTAGGATTGAACGTACTTTTTGTCTTTTCTTCGGGTTGTATACGAGTGATGCTGGTGATTGGAGTTGGTTGAGTTCCTCCAAGTTGAGGTGTCGGCCTCAGTGTCGAGCGTCGAGGCGCAGATTCCGACTAGACCCAATTCAGAGCCCGGTTGGCAAAATTTTGATAGACTCCAGACCGCCATTACTGGAGATGATTTTATTCTTGTTACTCCAAAGCAAGTGACATGGGCAGAAGGCCCAATCCCATACTGCAGCGATTCTTCGAACGAGGTCCCAAGCTTCGAGATGCGAGCAACAGGTATCAACACACATGCAAACGATGCGGAGAAAAGGTAGAAACACAAATGCCTGATCATGATCATGACCCGCCATATATCAAACATACTGATCCACCTAGTTCGAGAAAGGAAGACAAGAGACTCTCGTCGTCCATATCACCCGCAAATGCCATGTCATAACCAAGGAAGAACGGGATGCCTTTCTTCACGACATCACCTATACCGCACCCGTTCCCAATTCGACCATCAAGCAAGCTCAAGGCGTCCTTCAAACATCCAGCACACTGTCTGGTCTTGATGCTCTAGCAGAAGTATCACGGCAACATGGCCAGATAGAACGTAGCACTCCCTCAGCCGAGGAATTCTTCAACACCCATCACAATCGAGACGCTGTTGCTCGTGAACATCCTCGTCTGCACCCGATCATGGCTCCGATGTCATCTGTCTCCTCCCATCAGATAGCAGCGAATGCTTTGAACACTCTTGAACCCGATTCCTCTGTCAGGAGTTTGGAAAAAAATCGCGCATTAGTCGATTACAGCCATGGACTTCCACCAGCAATCGATGAGCATCGTTCTCGTCACGCACTACCGAACTTTGTTCTCAAAACATCTTCAGACGCTAACGACGTGTCATCACTGCATCAAGATGCCCCTGCAATGTCTCCCGTGCAAGCACAAATTATACACGATCAGCCTGGTCAACCAATTTACCTAGTAAAGTCACGACAGAAAAACGTCCGAATATCGCCTCGTGCGGGGCCTAGTTTCTACGAACAGCTGCAACAGACATCTGAACCTCTCCTGGAAAGACCCAAGAGCTTCGTGGAGAATCTACAAGTTCATCAGTGGGACGGTTCCAACTCCATCGAACCAGTCAATGCTCAAGGAAAGAAAGTCCGAGGTGCCTTCGCGCCGGATCGCAGATCTGCAGTGAAAGAGGTGCGAAAGAAAGGAGCTTGTTTGCGTTGTCGAATGTTGAAAAAGAGTTGTGACTCAGGTGATCCTTGCAGAGAGTGTTCAAGGCTCGACAATGCTCGAGTCTGGAAAGGGGCATGCCTAAGGACGCGATTGGCACAGATCTTTGAGCTTTTCTCGTCAGGTCTTTTTATGGTAGTTGGCCATCATGAGGTGGAAGCTGCAAAAAGCCTTGGTCCCCTAGAGCTGATGCCTGGACGACTGGAGGTGTCGTATTTCCCTCAATCTGGGATTGCAATGACCTTTCCTTACGCCAAAGTACAGTCAGGACGACATGAAAAGCCGTTTGGATACATGATCAATCAAGATCATGAAGGCTTTGGCGATCGACTCTCGTTTGGGGGTAGGATAACAACCTATCTCTCTGCCCTTCTCGCCAAACACATGGAAACTGGTGGCAAGATCTTCAGAACATCTAATTTCATGTTGTCGACCATCGAACTGGCAATGACAATGCGAAGTCGAGCACTCGTTCTGCAAGCTTTGGAACTATGGGTATGCACAGAAATGTTGGCTTGCAAACCTACCGAGCTTCAAGCCTTCCTTCACCAATCACTGCCTTCGAGCTCCGCAGCCGCTGAGCACTTTGAATCCACTGGAGGCACTCGTACTGCCGTTGCAGTGGATGTGATTGTATACTTGCAGCTCCGCAGAGTTACACAACGTCGGGCAGATGATCTTTTCAAGTCTATCATGGTTGAGCTTGAGAAGAGTCTCATACAGCGCAAACAATCAGACAATTTCGAAACATTCATCGGGACGGTACTCCTTCTTCGCTGCGTGGAGAAGATGTGTTATCTCTATAGAAGCTTCGACTCTGTACTCAAAGCGCCTTCCTCTCACAGAATCGATCCATCAAATCTACCGAACCCTAATATGACACCACAATGGCCTTTGGAGAGACCACCAAGTTACTTTTGGCCCCAAGGAGAGCGCTTCTCAGATTTGCTTGCAAGCATGCTTCGATTGCGCAAGGTGGCGCCAGAAATCGAGATCAAGGAAGGTGTCCTCATGGCAACTTCTGACCAACCCGAGATGATTCGGGGCTATTTTGACGCAATCAATCTTCGCGCTGCTACCCTGAGCGAAGCCGCTTTCAGCCCGATGGACAAAGACGAAAGAGCTTGGGAGTTTAGATATCTGGCGAAGGTGTTTGAGAAAACCCCCGGTTCATTCTTAGGCGATATCTCCAGTAGAGCTTAGATGTGGCGGCGAATGATTCATCAAGGATTGACCAGTTTCGATAGACTTGAACCAGCGTTGAGGGTGACATTTCCTGACAGAGTAAAAGAATCCCTCATCAAGAAACTCCAATCATCAATGTGGAGTATAATCCCTTCGCTCAGAAATCAAAGCAGATATTCTTGCATGCTTGTATCCGAGATTCGTTCCGCTATCTAATCGATCACAAAGAACGCCACGCCATTTGTCAAAATCTCGATCTTCTGCAATTGGATGCCACGGAAACTTGCTGTCCTCCAGGCTTGTGGGAGATCTGTATACAGACATTGTAACTTACTGCATTCACAGGCTCGAACTATTTGCTTACAGTGGTATGGGATGGAAGCGGTGCAACCTGAGGCTGCCGATGTGGTCGCCAGACTGGACAGTCTCCGCGAATCAGGCCAGATTTGAGATGTCGGTCCACGGCTCACCAAGCACATCATGTGATGGAGCAGCCGACGTCAGAACATTGAGCGTGCAGACTTCTTTGCTTGTAACAGGATCGCTCAATGGCTTTTCGCTGGGTCAGAACAGGGTTCGTCAAGACCATTGGTCACCGTGTGAAGACGAGTGCTGTCAGAAGGAGGGTCTTGCATGTCCATATCCAGTGCTTCTTCGTAGACAGCATGAACGCTCTTCCTCGGACCGTGTTTTGTGACGGGTCTCGAAGTACCCAGCCCCTAAAGGGGATATACCCCCGAAGTCGAGCACGTGATATACAGCAGGATGCAAGGGATCGGAGGCTGGGGGCAGCGATGCTTCGATCAGGATGGAAACAAGGACAGTCGAAATCAGCATAGATAGAAAGCGGAATATCTCTACACAAACCTGGAATGTCTCACTGTCCCCGCGGGCCATGTCTTCGTGGTGTCCGGTTTTGTTGATATAAATACTGAGTTGCGCGACTCCTTTCGGCTAGCGAGATTAGCCAATGGCGTTAGCCATGCCAGCATACACCTCGATTGAAGATTATATGTGAGTTGTTGGCCTCTCCTTAGAACGACAATTCCCATCCCCTCCGAGAAAGTCGACATCTGCCACCCAGTGGCCGTACACACGCACTTTGTATGACCAGACCTGTCATTCATTTCCTGCCTCCCTCTGTGCTACTCCCGCAGCCTTACACCCGTCCACTTTGGCAACGCTCGGTATATCCCGTGGATTCGCGGCCAACATTTTTAATTGCCATCACCTCGAACCTGCACACGCGTCGGATCTGGTGTCTCTGGCCCCCCAGCATCCTCCCCGTCTCTGCAACTGATACATCGCGATCCAGAAGATGCAAACGACTGACTATTGATGAATGACCAGCAGTAAAGAGGTGGAAAGGCTGTTGCCAGAGCTGTCTTCGTCACCGCCGCGTCCTGCTGAGTCTGAGCCTGCATACTCGGAATACTGGACTGGAAGCTCAGCTGCGACCTCGCCAACACTGACTCTCGGCCACTCCAGCCCAGAACTACCGACGCTCCCTCCATTACCTGCTCTGCCATCCAGTTTCTCACACATCCCGGCTGTCCCTCCCCCGGCTAGCGAAAGCAACAGTTCCTATTACACTGCGAGCTGGGGGTCGCCGTACCAGCACCCAGCTACGGCGTCGATAGCAGGTAGTCTCGGTTCACATCGTCGATCCTTTACGGCAAGCAGTGAAGCAGACGAGGACTCGCCGAATCCGCGGTTTGGACTGGCGCATCTTCTTCCGTCCAGACTTCCACCTGTTTTCCCTATATCGCCCACCAGACCAGGTACACCTTCAGCCGAGAATACTCTTTCCTCGCCTACTCGCTACCCGTATTTCGTGAATCCAACACGCTCGATCAAGCCGCTCTTTTCTTCTCCTCGCCCCGGGAGTGAAGCCACGCAGCGGGCACCGGCACCAAGTTGGAGTCTCAGCACAGCTAATTGGAGGAACTCGAATCAGGACGGTAGAACAAGAGAGGTTGAACTTCTGGCATCTGCACCACAACGTAAGAAGAGCATTAAGCCTTTCCAGCTTGACGGGACAACAGATACAGCGTCATCCACATATCGGTCAAGAGAAAAAGGACACAGGTCGAGGGAGGACAACTTGACTTTGACCCAGGAGGACTTCTGGCCAACTTTCACACGCCGGGGAGATAGCACTCCTTCCGCGATGTACACCTCACGCCATGCCGTACCACCGCCTCCACGGAAGGACACAGAGCCTGCACAGCATGCTGCCATATCGCCGAATCCTCGGCTTCCAACGCCGTCGACAATGGAGAGAAACTCACCGCATTTAAGCGTCCAGCGAACGGACTCCACAATCAGCGTTCCTTCTCGCATACGGAAGAAGGTTCCATACAAAGGAAAAAATGTCCAGATCTGCATACCTTATGATGACCGGCGAGGAACACCGAATGTATGTACTTCACCTCCACTACGCATGTGTTATTTCCTTGAAGTCGATGGGACGCGAACGGTTATGCATGTAGTTTGCTCCCGCCTATTCTTCTCTTTTCACCCCGTTCCCATCAAGGTATGAGCTAACCACATTATCATCTTTAGGGTCCGCCGATGCCATTGAGTCCTGAAGCTGTGAAGGCACGACTGGAGCATTTTGAGTCTGCTGGCTATGACACTCGTGGTTTTGGCAACTGGAATTATGCTGATCCTTTCTTGGAACAACAAGATCGCGCACAGAATCGAGGAATCTGGCCAGACCCTGTAGAAGAAATTGAGGCCCAAAAAGAACATAGATTCAACGTTTCTGTGCCCGATCGAAGGCAATGGCAAGCCTATGTCGATTTCCTGCGCGAAGAGAAATTACGCGCTTTGGGAGTCAGTCTCGGTGAATCTGACGGGGGCACTGCAATGTCACGCCAATCATCATTCTCTGCAAGCCAGCCATTCTCGCCTCCATTGCCAACTTCATCTGCTGGAAGTCATCGCCATGGTCATCATCAGAGTGTTTTCACTACAGGTTTCATTCCTGGCTCATCGAACCACACATCTACGAGATCTATTGCCTCCCCGATTTCGTCGATGGGAAATTCCCGGCACATGCACAGACAGTCCATGTTTACCTCACCACCCAATTTTGCTCAACAAGCGATGTCGCCCAACAGTTTCGCTGCTTGGTCACCTCATCAAGTGTTGAGTCCGACTGGAATGCCAAGTGGCGGCTCTCCAAATTTGCCAGACTTCAACAATCGACGATCTCCTGTTTCACCGTTTGTACAATCACAGGGCCAACAATCTTATCCGTTCCCACAACAGCGGGATGATCTCCTCGTGCAAATGCAACGCCAAAAGCAGCAACAAGTGCAGATGCAGCAGCAGCAACTCCAACAATTGCTGTCTACACGTCCTCCATCGATATTGCAAGAAGTTCCAGAGGCAGAGGACGAAGAGGAATTGCCTGCGCCGCAGCGTATCTTGCCAATGAATCCTGCGCCGGAGATTGTCAATCCAAAGCCAAGTCATAGGCACAACATTAGCCTCAAGTTGGAGGAAGACATTCAGAAATCCGATTATCATCTGGAAGAATCCATGGCTAGACAGCTCGATGAAGATGACACATTCACTCCTGATACATCCGCCGAATGGGACGAGAGCGAAGCCAAGGCCGTACATTCCCAAGCTCTGGAGTTGCCTCCAAGAACGACATCTCTCCAAACGACAAATGGTGCTGTCAAGGCTCCAGAGACCACTCAGCCAGGCGCGAACGTGCAGAAAGCATTATCTGTGGTATCAGACGTCGATACGAACCCAAGTGAGACGGAGAGGTTGGCGAACGCTCCCAAGCCAGCCGAATCCAATACCACTGTCAATGCAAATCCTTGGGCAGACGATCCGACCTTCAAGCCACGATCGCCTTCACCTGAGAAGGAGAGACCTGCAATGTCGAATCATTCATCCAAGTCTTCGACGTCCAAGCTCAACATCGCAGCTAAACCATTCACACCAAGTGGAAACCCCAGTGCCACATTCAATCCCGCGATATTTGGCCAATCGACATTCTCTTTCCAGCCAGCCAAAGCCAAGGCCACTATGCCAACTTCCACTGGCGGATTTGGCCCTTTGGACCGAGCTTCCCGTCACTCTTCAAAGACTTCAGCAAGTGGTTTGAGTGCAGCTGCACCCGCGTTCAGTCCCAGCGCAGCAGTGTTCGGCTCCCCCAGCTTCGCTGCCCCGACATTTGGCGCCTTCTCACCCCCAGTTTCGGATTTCAACTTTATGACCAGTGGTCCGTCTTTCAGGCCTACCGCTCCAACCTTCCAACCACAGACTGTGACTGCCTTATCTGAAAACAGCGTCAAGTCTGCATCTGAAGCTCCTAATAAAATCTTCTCGAATATCAATCTTACTGATATTATGCCGCCTGCCAAGAAATCCAAGGCTCTTCCAGTGCTGCCGCCGAGTGCGAGTGCAGCTAGAGATGCCAAGGAGGAAGTGTACGATGCAGAGGGGCGCCTCGGACGTGCCGATGATCGTATGAAAAGGGCTAGACGTGGTGGTGATGATGGCGATGAGGTCCCTCGCTTCGCGTCGCCAACGCCTGAGCTGACTTCAAAATCAATCATTGAAACCGGTCTGCCAGAACCTGCGATCGCAGAGAATAAAAAGAAGGAGGTGGCAAACAAGGAGCCTGCAGAAGCTGCGACAGAGGTCGAGCTTCATGGTTCTGTATCGGCGCCTGTTCGAGTGGAGGCTCACCCTCCATCTGTAGTAGACAAGATCGAAGAGACCGAGCAAGTATCCGAACTTGTAGATGAAAGTGACTTGCCCGCACAAGACGCCATGGACTCTACCTTTGGCGATGCAACGTCTGGGGTGGAACCTGGCGCTAGTACATTATCGCCGGTCAGCAGCATGCACGAAGAAAGCCATGCGTGGGAGAAAGAGCGTGAAGAGCCCGAGGCACATGCTATCTCCAATACAAGTACGCTCTCCGCTGCTGCTCCAGCCTTTGAGTTCAAGCCAACATTTACGATTGACCCCGCACTCAAGAGTCTTGTTGCTACTCGACTGTCAAACACAACGAAGGACAACCATCCTTTGGCCCTTGCCTCGCCCAGATCCACGTCGAATGGATCGAGAACAGACATCGACCACTCAGACGATCATGCTGGTAGAAGTGAGCGTGCATCTGGAGGTTCGCCATCCCGGGAGCGTCTACCCTCGTCCGTCCGCTACTTTGACGATCTTGATCAACCTTCCTTCCAGGAGATAGACGCGATCATGCAGCACTTCAACGAAGAAGGATCTGACGCTGGCATCGAACGAGAAGATCCTTCGTGGCCCAACACAAGTCACGATGAAAGCGTCTCGCCTCGGACCCAAACACCTGAAGTTCCTGACTTCGCTCCTCCTAAGCTACGTAGTGATGCACCAAGTCCCTCTCCGCGACGATCCCTGTTTGCGCGACCTCTTCATCTACCCGAGCCTGATTCTGCCTCTATCACTCAAGATCCATTCAGCGACGCACGAGCTGTTCCAACTTATGACTCTCCAATTCACCATCTGAATGAGAACGGCGATGCGCCAATCAGCGATTGGGACGATGTTGTATCTTCTGCCGAGGATGATCGGTTACGCGAACGCACTACGTTCTTTGACAGTCGCGTATCTGAGGTCATAGGTGCTGCGGTTGACTTTCGTTTGGCCCCTCTTGAGAAACGTCTTCAGGAAATGATGCAAACCCAGCTTGCCCAATTTCAAGCACCCGTACAAGGACGTCGTGTTCGCTCTCAGACCACCTTGGAAAGCGATGCTGACGACGAAGACGATGATCTTGAAACTGATACTTACTCACGGGGTTGGTCGCCGAAGCGCGACAGGAGAATGGAGAAGTTCAAGACTATTCTCCAAGATGCTTTGTCGTCACAACAACGCAATCATAGTCCGACTCCCATGGGGCTATCCGAAATTTCTGCGCTGCATGCTGCTCTCGAAGAAGTGAAGGCTTCTGTTTCCAAGTCAATGAACGCTCAGCCCAATCTCGACCTGTTTAAAGCAATCGTGGACGAGAGCGTATCAAAACAAAACGAAAAGCTCATCCTAGCTCGTGAAGAAGCAATTACAAGGGAGGCTGCCGACCGCTTCTCCGATTTGGCCGAAAAATCGAACAAGATCGCTGCGCAATTAAGCCACGAGATTGAGACCCGTAAGATGGCTGAAGAGCGAGAACAGAACTCGCAACGGCAACTGGCCTTGGCTGAAGAGGAGCTAGTCCTGTTGAAGCAGTCGCTACATGATGCCAACGGAAGAGTTGCTGCTTTTGAAGCCGCAGCCCGTGATGCCCAGAAGGAAGCAGCTGAAGTTGAGGACACTCGTGCTGGTCTTTCCAAGAAGTTGATGGCCGTCGCCAGCGAGAAGGACGCTCTCAAGCAGACTCTCGAAGAATACAGAATCTCCAGTGACAAGTGGAGGCGCAATATCGAGCAAGCGGACGCTGAAAAGGAGCAGATCCGTGTATCTTTTGGAGCACTCAAGATTCAAGCGGAGGAAGCCCTTCGAATTCGCGAAACGATGCGGTCTCGCATCGAGAAGCTGCAGGATGGTGTCAGTGCGGCAGCTGGTCAAGCTGCTAACGAGCGCTACAAATGGGCTCGCGCTGACTCTGAACACCGCACTCGTTACGAGATTCTAAGCGCACGAATTGAAGCCGAAGGCAGGACAAGAGAGCGACTCGAAAGGGAACTTGAGAGACTGGAAACGCAAGAGATGGAAGCCATGAGGCTGAGAGTTACACTTGAACAATCACAGAAGGAAGTTAGCCGGCTTGTATCCGAGTGCGAGAGGTTAGACATGCAAGGACGGGAGATTCCGTCTCTCAAGTTCGAGCTCGTACAGATGCAAAAGGAGAACTCCAGGCTTGAGGATCTGGTCGACAATTTGAGGTCAGAGTCCTCAGAGCATCGGAAACTGGCTGACAAGTACGCTTCCGAATTTAGAGAAGCTCGAGACGCAGGACGGTTGGAAGTGCAAAGGACTCGTGGCCTTATGGAGGTAGACATTGAGGCTGCAAACAACCAAGTCAACATCATCCGTGCCGACCTCGAAAGCGAGATTGGGCGTGTGCGAGCAGAGTTGGAGAATGTCAAGATGGACGCCGATACTGCTAAAGCCAAGCACGAGCTTGAACTCGAACAAGAAGCTGATGCTCGTCGAGATGCAGTTCGTGAATCCGCTGAAGCTCGACAGAGTGCCCTGCTGGAACTTCGCGAAGCGTTTGAGGAGCGTCTCGAAGAGCTTCGTAAACAACACCAGAGAGAATTGGAGCACAGCATCGAGATCAGGAATCAGTCTGAATCTATGTTTAGAGAAGCTCACCAGGACAGACAGGGCGAGATCGAGCAGCGTCATGAAAGAGCTCTAGAGCAAGTGTTGGCTGCCAAAGAGCATACGGAAGCCATGCTCAACGAGCGCCTCGTCTTCGCCGATTCCAAAATTGACCTTCTTCAAGACAAGGTTTTGCATTTAGAAGAGAAACTCGAGGTTGCCAAGGCTGCAGCCAATGCCGCCGTCATGGCAGCTCAATCTGCAAAGTCGCCTGTACCACAGACATCTGCATCCGCTTCCCGTGTTCATGATCGGGTTGCAACCCAGGCCCTTCGGGAATCCATTGGCGTCTTGCAGGATCAACTCCAGGAGAGGGAGGCCAGGATTGAAGCTCTGGAGCACGAATTGTCTAAGGTAGACAAAGATGCTCCAAACAAGCTCCAGGAACGAGACACTGAGATCGGTTGGCTCCGAGAACTTCTGGGCGTCCGACTTGATGATCTCTCTGATTTGGTCAACGCGTTAGCCCTCCCAACATATGACCGCGGAGCTGTACGCAATGCAGCCATTCGAATTCGTGCAAGCATTCAGATGGAGCAACAGGAAAAAGAGCGTCAGCTAAGTGGTGCACCCGAACAGTCACTTCCTACTTTGGCAAGCATTTCAAATTTCGCCTCACCTAAGGCAGCTCAACTCGCCGCTGCCATTGGGAATTGGAGGAAAGGAGGCACTATGGCCCCCAGCGGACTTTCTCAGTCTCTCTCAAATTTGACTGGCTCCACGACCAGTAATTCAAGCAGTCAAACTCAGACTCCTTCCAAACCATCTTCGGCCGCCCAGAACTTCCTCAACGGTCTTATGACGCCGCCTGCCTCCAATGTGCGCAAATCACCCTCACCGGGCGCGTCGACGAGTTCAGGACCAGATATGGGCCGCCCTTTGAGCTCACTCAGGCATGATAACCGTGAGCGTCCGTTGCGCAATCCAGACAAGATGCCCATCAGTCATGCCGAGGACGAATCTCCATCCACATCTCCTCTGCTAGGAACAGCTAGTTACGACGAAGATGCCGAGGAAAGTGCCAGTGGCTACTACGACGACGATGAGAGTACCATGGAGGGCACGCCGAGAGCCGACAAGTTGAGCACAATCGAGCCTCTCTCGCTGAGAGACGATTAATTTGCTGTTCTTCTCTCATGTTCGTGTTTGTCAAATATTCACAACTATCACCAACAACACCCGTTTTCCATTTGTCAATCTTTCTTTATCTATCGTGTTTGGGCGAGGCATACAACTGCTTTGTATGAGCCTGCCTTTCGAAATTGTACTACACCGTTCTATACCAATGCTTTTCTGATCTATCGTATGGCGAGCTTGCTTGTAATCAACCATTCCTAATTTTCAATTCGTTATATTTAAGAAGAGAGGCTCTGGGATCTATCTGAGATCTACGAATTTATCTGTGGTGTATAGGAAAGTGGTGGAGGGTAGACCTGCGGGCGGGATATTTAGCATTTAATCACTTCATATCAATATTTGGTGGTGTATCTTTTGTGCTTTCCTCATGTTGGTGTTGTTCCAATAACAATTGCGCCGTAACGGTATCTAGCCCAGACGCCGAAAATCGAGATCACAGATTGGAAAGAAGCCAAGGATGCTCGGGTTGAATACGTGAAGTACCCCTGCAACTTTTTCACTAAAGAGGTTAGATAGTTTGCTTATTAAATTATAGAACAATTAAGTTTGAGCATCCCAGGTGATATATTTGGCGATACTCTCTTGGCGGTGGCGAACATCGTCAATTTTGGGAAGCTTTGTTCACTTTCACCTTTTGCAACACACCAACCTTTATTTATCCTTGCAGATGCTCTTGTCAATCTGGAAACTACTCCTTTCTTCCGTGATATCTCTGATCAGCTTATCGTCTTGTAATAACCAATTGTACCACACTTGTCTCCGTCCAGCAATCCTAACAAAGTTCTCTTCCAAAGTAAGGTCGTTCCATGGACAAGTTCGTAGTATACTCTACAGGATATGATAGCCACCAATATCAGTGCGGAAATTGTGTGTAAGACGTATGGGACAGCGAAGGGATAGAATAAACTGCCATTATATGGTGAGCACAATTCAATTTCTCAATATACAGCCACGACGCCTAGGTGGAGAGACCATATAACAACAATATGAGCCCATGTGCCTACAAATGCAAAATCCTCAAAACAGGACCATGAAACGAGACACACCATCCTCTCATTCCTCATTTCTGAGTTATTTCGTCATCTCATTCCCACTCCTCCCTTTCCCCAGCAGAGTCATCTAGAAAAAACTCCACTCATCGCTTTTCCCCTCTTTCCCCTCCACCTTGGTATCATTTTCACCACCCTGGCCTTCACCAACCTCCTTCTTGGGCACCCGATAGTGCCACGTCCGATGCTGCGTGGGATCCAACATCATGACCTCCAAATCCAGTGTCAAAGGATGACTAGCTCCGTACAAGATCGTCATGCTCTCTACCGCCAACGCAGCGTACTTTCGTGCCGTGAACTCATCTCCTTCAATCGCATACGCGTAGGCTGCACTCTCGTACGCGGTAGCGACGGGTACGTCGAGTCGTTCTTGTTGGTACAGTTGGATTAGGGTTTCAGCCATTTGGGCGCGCGCAGGTTGATCTTCGGTCCAGTCATTCAGTTTTTCTTTGAGGGCTTTTATTAGGCGCAGGCGCGCGTCGGAGGCGGCAACGTGGGTTTCTGGTTGGCGGCAGATGGAACAGGAGCAGGTGAAGCCCCATGAGAGGTGGATGGCGTGTTGGCGCTCGATGGACGAGTGTTCTGCATCCGTGTCTTTGGAGGGGAAATTAGCTTTGTCCTGTGAACAAATGCGAAGAGAGGACGGAGGACTTACAATTGACCAGAATTTCTTCGCCTGGGTTGATAGTGCGGACGGCGTGGACGTATTGTGTCATCGTTTCCTTGTCAAAGTAGTAGTGGGCATTTGGTCGACAGTCGTGATTGAACCGCTGCGATCTTCATTAGTATCGTCTTTCAATGTTATCTCTGGAAGAGATGGAATAAACCCACGGAAATCCTAGGCAACACGTTGTTATGCAGCACATAAGGCTCGCCGTAGTACGCGCCAAAAGCATTTGTCCTCATCAAATCATCAACCTCATCCCCTCCATGATGCTTATGCAACGCCAAAAGCTCTTCCCTCGTCTCCTTCGGCAACAAGTAAGCACCATGCCAATGCAACGGAATGCGATCCTGATCATCGAACATAGTGAACATGTTCCGATTGTACACAAAGGTAGGCGTCTCCTGCATCAGCCTTTCGCCACGGAAAATGGTTCGGTTGGCAATCATGCTGAACCCTCGTCCCGGCAGAGGTCTCATTTCGTAGGCGGGAGGTCCCCATGGTGGATTGACCAGGTCGTTCATTCCCTTGATGCTGTCTGGTTTGGCGAAGGCGGGTTCTTGGGCAACTTCTGCTGCGATGGCGGGTGTGGTGATGAAGGTGATGCCTCGTCCGTCAGCGAAATTCTTGTTGGAGAAGATGCAGTAGTGTTCGTCGATTCCGTCCAACGAGTCTTGCGTAAAGAGGCATTGCGGCTTCGTTGTCCAGGGAGCGTAATGCTCTTCTTCGAGAAACTGGAGATTTGATGGCGCACCGCAGACACCTAGATGCCCATACAGGATTGTCGCGATTGGTGTCAGACACACTTCGTTGAGATTGATGACACTGGAGGCTACAGTTCGCAGTCCGAAGAGAAGGGCCGCGATCCGGATTGGTGTTGATGAACGCATTTTGGTATTGTATGTTGTCCAACCTCTCTCAGCTGTGGAAGAAGGCCCATGCCACTTGCGACTTCGATACTTCTCCTGGTCTTGTCTGCATGCTGGTTCTTGTAGAGCTTCCTGCTTTTTCAATAGATGAGACCACGGCCACACGGCGCTTTGACTCCGGCAGCTTGAAATAACAAGAGAGCAAATCATCTGTGCTTCGGTATCGCGTATATTAATCCTAAGCCTGGCTTGCAGTCAGGACCAAGGAAGATGAGGGGTAGCCGGTTCGGACCTAAATCGTCCCATTAAGCGGATGTCAAGGTTGTGCACGGTTGATCTGTGTTCCATGTGTGAAGATCCTCTGCTTCGGATTTGAATGAAACTTGCGTGGAACCCTTGCCAGGCATTCTAGAAAACCTACAACCGCACCATCTATTTGCAATTGAGGGAACGTCCGTATGGCTTGGATAGGAGATTTGTCTTATAATGACTGGTTGATCTTCAACTTCTTTCAGTTTCTTACAATGCTTAAGTGAGCCGGGTCATCTTAGCAATCTCGCGAAGACGATGCATTATTCTGTGTCAGATCATTTTTAGATCATTTTTGAAAACCACATCAAGCTGCATTTTCGTTCATCCACTATACTGTCCCGATTCGGACTGTGCTAGAGAGGGTTAGAAACAAAGGCGATTGTCGCCATACCTCAGAGCGGACTTACACTTCCTAAGATTTACCCTCGTCTACTAGGTTTTGGTTTGAGGTTCCTTGATCTTGAAACCTTCAGTTTCAGCACAGCTGCGTGTTTTCGCATGAATAAAACCTGCGACAGGTCCACTACATCAAGCAGCCGCTCTTCTTGCTCGAATGAAGCTCAGTGATGCCCAAGCGTAATCGCATTCCAGCAACGTGAACAAATGACTCGGCCATCCACTCGTACCAGACCTTGCGGTCATCAGTCTGCCTCCATAGGCTGATCTGGAGTTCCGAGTCGTCCGGGAAGGAAATTGGGACCTGATCTCTTCTTAGCGATGATCTTACAAACAACGGGCAGATCTAGGATATCATACCTTGAGCGGAAAGAAGATTGGGAACCAACTGATCATGTCCTTGCTCTTATCATCCATCGTCACTGGGTTCGTGCTAAGCTCCACGGTCGATTCGTCATCGTCGCCTTCGTAGAGAACCGTCTCAAAGTACCCAGCAAGACCATGGCAAGTTCCTCGATTCTTACAGTTGAAGTTTAGAACCACGGCGCGCGAATTGTGTTCGTTGGCACCATCGCCCCCAAGCGCACCACCCCATCCTCCCATAGCGCTTCCACCGCTTCGGAATTTTGATCTTGCTAAGATGGAAGGGGGCGCAGGATGTTCGAATTCCCAGCAAATCTGTACATCCGGAGAATTAAAAGGAATGAGGTCAGACTGAGACTCAAGACAGCCATCTTTCTTGGTCTCTGCAACTGAGCTATCCGGGGCTGCCTCTGACTCTGGAGTGATTGATAAAAAATCATGTGCATGCAACATGACTACGTATGGGACCTCGAATACACCTGGATCACTACCGCTCTTGCTCAAAATGTCGGCATATATCTTTGGTGTGGCGATTGGTGTGAGATGAGCGGTATAGCTCGACGGTATCGAGATGCCGTAGTTTGGATTGAGGACATGTTGAACGCCATCAAGGCATTCAGGGGATAGCTCGTTATCAGCAAAGCTGCCAAGTAGCTCCGAGACGATCATATCAACATAACCATGAGTGCCGTCCGGCAACAGTGGGCCTTTCCACGCTCGCATGTCGGTCTTCACGACGGTGACCTGCTTGTTCCAATCTGTAATGTTTTTGCCTTGCAACAGAACGTACGCATTGGGATTTTTCTCCACCGCCCACACCTGAACTGGTACTCCAGCTTGTTCTGCAGCACGAAGCGCTCTTGTCACCAAAGGTCCACGTCCTGACCCCGCTACAGCAATCACGACAGCTTTTGACCCAGATGATGTTGGTTTGTCCTGTCTATCCCAATCTTTGAGAGCATGGTAGATAGCGCGCTCATACCACTCGTACTTGACCGGGTCCTTCTCAAAAACCTCATATGTGATGGACTCCAGATTGTCCGCAAGGGGCTGTAGCGGAGCCTGGAGATAATCCTGGTACCCTGCACCAAATGCTTCCATCTGAGATCGCGGGGGTTGGTTGCGCTGCAGATATCGAAGATAGCTCAGGTGTGGAGAGGGATCATCTCTTATGCTTTTCGAAGATTTCGATTCGGCTGGGAGAGGCCATCCGTCCGGACCGATCGCTGAAGAGGTCGAGTCTGCTACGCTTGACGAAAGGCTTAACGCTGGAAGCGTGCCAACACCGCTCAGCAGGATCCATGGCGGTGTTCGCAAGCGCATACAACGTGTAATCAAAGCTTTGTGGTTCTTAGGCAAGACTGGCTGACCAACGCGATTGGGTACGAAGGTGGACTCTGGAATAAACAGCATTCGAACTGGCTCACAGCACCATCTGGACTGGATGGACGACTTTGGAAGATGCTTGGGAAGGCTGATGGCTAGAAATTGGGAGTCAGTAAGTAGTCAGGACATCTGTTTAGTTGGAAAACCTTGATGTACGGATTTGTTTACTTACCCACAGACAATCTGCCATTGTAATTACAGACAGTTCTAATTAGGTTCCAGGCTTCCCATGGAGACCATGGATCGGTGCTCTCGGAAAGATGCTCGTCGTTCGATATTCTAGCAAAGTCGGAGAGATGTGGTTGGACGCTCGCGGGTTTTCCTCTAGGCGGGATCATGGGAAGCAAGATGTGGAATTGCACGTATGTTCCAATGGTCAGGGCTTCCTTAATAGCGCGGGCATACTGTGTCAGCATGGAGCTACCAATGGCTGATGCATAGAGCGTGGGGCCTTGAATGACCACATTCTGGACACCGCAAAAGGCAGCATACGCAATCTCCAAATTGAGAATCTGACGAGAAAGATTGAATACGATGGGGTCAGGAGAAGCTAGATCGATCCAAGGAGCAGCAGTTGCCAAAAGCTGAGAAATGGAATCTTGAGGCAGTAGTGGGGTGTCTGCTGGAGTGAAAGCAGGTATGAGAGGAACGGGAATTTCTTCGGGCAGCGAACCTTGGTCGAGTTTCGCGTGGTAGAGGGTGAGGAGGGTCTGGACATTGGATTGAAAGACGGGCGTAGTCAAGGGGCTTGTGAGCATGTCATACTATATCAGGTCAAATTAGTCCATTGGGGCTTTTCCGACCATTTCGACAGAACCTACATTCGCGTCGTGAGCACGGTGAAGAAGATGGTCGCTGACAGGATCCACGCGTCCGGGATCGTGGTGGCCAATATACCAGAAAGGTGGAGAGTCGCTCATACCAGAAGACTCCATGTTGCAATTCTCGTCAGCTTCACTTTGGCGGCCTCACGATTTAGTACTTTGGTGTGTAGGGAAAAATACTCGGGGCACGGGCACGGTCAGGGGCACCCACCGACTATGACGGGTATGGTCAGGGGCACCCGCCGACTATCACGGGTATGGGGGGCACCCGCCGAATATCACGGGTATGGGGGGTACCTACCCGCCAACATGAAGGGCAGGCTGGGGTCCGTCCTACAACTCCCCCCAAGAACTCCCCCCACCAAACGCCTCGCCTCGCCTCGCCTCGTTCAAGATGAGTTGTGCCGTGCCTCGTTCAAGATGAGTCGTGCCGTACAGAATGATATGGTCAGCCTTCTGCCTTCCATCACCTTGCCTCTGCCCCCAGAACTGGTCAATCTCGCCGTGTCTCTCCTGGCCCAATCGCGAACCAAGGCAAGCACCCTGAAGCCGGACGAGGAGATAGCTCGTGGATATGCGTGTGCTCACGTAGCTTGTGAGAGGTAGGAATATCGATACCCTTAGAATACTCTGTCGACATTCTGACCCCTCATAGACTCAAGCAAGCACTACATCTACCTGCAATCGTTCCGCGACCTCCCTGCCCTCCTCGAACATACAAAAAGGTCTTTGCCTATCTCAATACTGTACTCGCCACGAAAAGAGAAGCTGGACCTGCAGAACCAGAAACGCCCAAGAGATCTCGGACAACGTCTGCAAAAGCTACGCCTCTTAAACCTACACCGTCAAAGACGCGGACACCAAGGTCGACTGCCAAGCGAAGTAGTGCAGCGTCAAGCGATGAGCCAGAATGGATGATGACTGCTATACGAACACTATGTCAAGCATTGAAGACACCTAATGCTGCGCCACATGTCTTCACTGGTGTGTCTACTGTCCTGAACACCATCAAGGAAAGAGAAAATGATCCAGGGCCGCCCTTGCGAAAGCGACCGCGTCTTCTGTCAGCTCCTGCTGCAAATGAAACTGCAACACCAGCGCCAACATTCGAGGCGAAACGAATTCCTGCTCTCATCGCCGTCGTAACCATGTATACCCTTTCAGCTTTGACCGCTCCTCCATCGCCAGAAGAATACACAGCGTTGCGAGACACTGCGATTAAAAGTCTTTTGAAAAGTGTCCCTGAAATTAAATCGGACACGACTGAGCTGGTCGTGGATATTGAGGCGTTCATGCGCGAAGCTACGAATGGATGGCTGGAAATGGAATGGTATCAAAACATTCAGCCAGCTCAGTACTCCGAAGACGAAGTAGAACAGAATCTAGGCGATGACGGCGACGAAGAAGAAGACGACGAAGGCGGTGCCGTCGCGACAAAAGCGTCCCGAAGACGCGAGCAACAAAAGAATAACCGGACGAATAACTTGGCAGCCCCGAAGCGAGCATTTGGCACGATGATGACAGATGCCACGGATTGGCTCAGCGACGAGCGAAGAGCAAATTATCGTCAATGGAAATCCAAGATCGTTCAGCAGATTGATAAAATTGAGAAGGATAGAGCCTGATACTTCCCTCTGCATGCACTTCAAAATCTTCCACTTTACCTGGTTGAGTTGGACGACAAACCCTGATCATTTAAACCTCGTATTGAGACGCATTTCTCTTCATTCATACGTGCCACAGGGCACAGGTCATTGGCACTCGCATGATGTGGCGCCCAAGAGCGTCACGATATCGGGTGCGGAATCGTAGAACTAAACTTCAACAAGATCTGATCTTCCGCAGGAGCTAGTGCCAAGCTTTAGAAGATCATTTTTTTTAAGAACTCATCGAAATTGTTCTTGTTTCAAGTTTTTCGATAAGTAGAATGTTCCAGCTCGAATTCATAAACCCGACCGCATCCATCTAGCGAGTAAGAGTCTGTAGCTAAAATGGCATGCTCAAGACACCTACGGTAACGACACTCTCGCACCCCTCCCTTAATTTGAAGAAGGCGATGAGATTGTCGACTTCGTTACGAGTATACAGATTTATATGCATAAAGGGAATGGATCATCTACCAGACTGCATCAAGCATTGGACGGAGAGATATGTCGATAACCTGGAAACCCTCGCAGTCTCTCATTCGTGGCACTTTATGCCTTTTCATCACTCCGCAAATGGAAATTCTCGCTGGTCGGCCTTTTTCACTTTGCATTTCACCAATGCAACTTCACATGAAATTCCACGAGCTGCGAAGGTTGATATTGGACTGGGTTTGCCTTTTCTTGGTGGCTGTGACGTGTATCTTGTTGTATGATTGAATATATGTACCGTCCTTTCCCAATCGCCCAATGCCTCTGCCCTGGTTACCTTTTCTTTTGCTGGCAGCTATTGAAACACAATGTCGTGATATCTCGTTGACACATTGACAGCTATCGTGGCTAGAAGTCTCTATCATGAAAACAGCTGTAGGTACAACTTTGATAGGATTATTTGGTGCCGCGACTAGCTTTATGATCATCCATAGCTCATTTATTTGTTGATAATACAATCCTACACAATCCTACGAGTCATGTATCGTTCGCGTAAACAGGTCTGTGTAAGCCATTTCCTACTATTTGATTGGAGATCGGTTTCTCTACCGAGATAGATTACCAATGCTTTACAGTTATCAAAACACCAGCTGTGCTCAGAAGTTTGAGAATCCTCTCTACCCTCTTCTTTTTCAATCCTTCGCGGGCAGGAATCTCCTCAAGAGCGTGCCTTCCATCGAAATATTTCAATAAGAGAGGCCAGAGTTCTTTGAGCTCCGCATCTGTGAAACCAGCGCCGATGTGTTCAATATAGCGGCTCAAAATGGAATTTGCTTTTTGTGGGGAGTGGATGAGGGAAGAATCATAATCTGCAGAATCAATGGACATCATTTCTGCTTGATCACCGTTGCGAAAATCGTCAGAAGGGGCGACGAGGATTTGGCTGTCAACTGTGGATAACTCGTCACTGCTTGGCGAGGCCGATTGATTGATGTGCAGTGGCGACGCGCGATGAAATGTTCTACTCTCTGGACGTTGTGAAGGCGAGAGAGACGCCGTAATACTGGGAATGGCTGTGCGATTGCTGGCAGCACTTCCGGCATCAGATGGGGGCCTTGCTAATCCGGAAGAATATGGCGACAAACCTCCATTCCATTCGGGGTTGAAAGCCCGAGCTTCTGGAGAGCCCAGAAAGTCTTGACGTGACGTGCTTCTAGTGTGTGACCCGCCTTCGCTGAGCGTGTCAACGCTCTCGCGATGGCTGGCTTTTGCCTCTGCATTCATTTTGTCTGCAACTGCTGCCTTTATTTCTGGCGTGACCTTGATCCAGCCAAAAGTCCTCAGTTGAGTTACCCATCCACCTCGCATAAGCCATGCGAGAATCTCCATGTATTTCTCTTTATGGTCGGGACTTGGCATCCAGTGATTATATGGCTTAGGAGACTGGGAAAGTGTATTCAGCATCTTTGGTAAAGATGGCAATGGCGTCGGGAAAAGCTTCTCGAAAGCAGGAATGGCCTTATGAAGAGCGGCCATGTTTGCGTTTGGGGACACCACGTAAGTATCTCTTCCTCTCAAAGGATGGATAGCTCTAGCACGACGCCATGTTATCAGATGCCGAGCAACAAGCTGTACATCATTCAAGCTGACAGCGTGCGAGTGCATTTGCGATAGCTTTAGAAGAGACTTTGTAGGTGTAAGATGCCGTATGATAAATGAAAGTAATTCGGACGCCTTGTCGCCCTCGCCCTCGACTTCTCTCAAGAGACTATCGTCATCTTCCAGCAGTAGTAACGCAGAGTAAGGACTCATATCTGGTTCAGCATCATCATCGTCGATTACCGTTGCAGTCGTCAGCCAAAGTCCTGGCATCTGAGGCTCTGTCGCAGATGGAATAATTTGAGTCGACACAGCTTGCATGATCTGGAACGATGGCTCAGCCCCAGCACCAAGGTTGATATGTGCAATTTGGTTGGTAGAGATTCTGTCGTAAACTTCCGCGAGTGCAGTTGCCAACACCGATGTCGCCATTATCTTCTGCCAGAGAGAAGAGGTTGGCGCTCGCGACTCCTTGCCCTTTTCTTTGAGCGACTGTATGAGAAGAACTTCCTGAGAAACGAAATTGGTATCCGCTTGTCGCTCTTTGAGACGGATGGCCAGCTTTCTGGCGACGTAGTTGTACATCTCATCCACACGGAGATGATGTTCCAGCTGCGGTGGATTCAATACGAAGACTACATTGAACATAGTCATATCGCCATCGGTTCCAGCAGATGATGTACTTTTCGCTTCTGAGCCGACATCAGAAGCGGCTCCCGACATTGTACCGTGGCCATAGCCTGATTCAAACCCTGGTACCTCGTGGAGGTCTACAGCTGAAGCTGTCCGGGACAAAATGGTCGGTGGTACATGTTGATCATGGCCATTTACTGGATCATCTTGTCCATCCTCGTCCACGACTTCAAGGCCGCGCTTCTTTTGGCGTCTTCTTCTCTTTACCCATCGGCCATCTTCGCGCTTGAAAATCGGTGCTCCCACAAAGACAAGGCGATCAAGGCTGACCTCGAATTTGCGCTTGTTAAAGATACGCCCAGGAGTTAAAAGCGTGCTTAATGACTCTGCTGGAAATCCCAGAATATGCTCCCAGTCGCTCCGTGACTGCTCTTTCGATTTGCCGTCAACCGTATTGTCGTGATTTCCACCGTCTCCATGATTTACCACATCTTCTTCCAACACACGTTCGTCGAGCTCTTCTCTTGCTCCGCCAGGCGCAGACCTAGCTTTTGAGCTTCTTACAGAACCGCCAGCATCGTGCTTCCCACTGCCTCGAGTTGCGCTGGTCTTGTTACTGCTTTTACTCCCTGTCTTGCTGCTCCTGCTGCCCTCATCGTCGTCAGAACGTGCTCCCACATCCGACCCCAAGCTCCAATCAGAGTCTGCGCTGTCAGAATCATCCGTATGATTACCTGTAGGCCCGTACCAATTCGGGTCGCGCTTCTTGGATGTGGGAGCAGTGGAGGGTTTTGGAGGATAATGAAATACAAGTCGCGTGCCAGCACGGTTTCTAGTGACCAGAAGGATGGCAACAAGACACGGGTTTGGAGGTAGAGATGCAGATGGAGGCGCCATTCATCCGATAGGTAATGCGCCAAAGGCTGTGCAAGAGCAGATCAAGGATGGTGCTGAAGGGCAGCATCCAGTGCAGCTACCTGTCGTAGCATTAGACCAGCAAGCGTGCTCGTGTGACCCGAGGAAGACAGGAGGTGATATCTTCATTGGATGACAAAGATGGATCTCAACTCTTGAAAAGGCGGGGAATGCTAGTGGTCGCAAGTCAATCTGGGTCGTGAACCTGGACAGATTTGGCTCTGCCCCCCAGGACGACAGGGACGTGTACAACCCAAATCTACTTGTCGGCATCGCTCAGAAGCGCAGAATCGCGAAGTACATCATGAATGGGACATCGAACCATAGCTCGCCTGAGGATTCGTCCTCAAAGCGGAAACGTTCCGGTATGAACAAGAAATGCGCCCTTCCACTACCATCCGACCATATCCCTTGATATAGGTACTCAAGCTAACACATTGCCTCAGAGGGCAGCAAAGAACCTCAGCAACGGGCCAAAAGAAATCGCTACATCTCAATCGCCTGCAACGAATGCAAGAGACGGAAAATCAAGTGCAATGGACAGACACCTTGCCAAAGATGTGGCAACCTCTCCTTGGAGTGTCTCTATGCGCCCAATTGTTGCGGCAACAGCTTCAAAGATTCAGACGAATTCAAGCAGATGATGGGTCAAATCTCGTCTCTCCAGCAGTCCGTGGACTCTCTGTACTCGAATCTAAACTCGCTGCGAAGCCAGGTCGACAATGGCGGTATAGCCCTCGATGCTTCGCCCTATGGTCAATCTCCCTATCCACCACTACCTGATCCCTCGAACGCAGGACTGATGATGCCGAGTCAATCAACACCTGCGCCGAAGCACCCCAAGTTCCGTGGTCCTACAAGCGCCCTGTTCAACCTAGGAGTTGCTCGATCAAGTCTGGTACATATGGGTCTCGCAGGCGACGAAGGTGGAGAGGATGAACTGCTGACACACGACGGAACGCCTTCTGGGAGCCCTCCACCGAATCAACGGCCTGTCTTGCATGCCAGTAAGGACGCAATATGGTCGCTGAATAAAGATGAAGCCATAAGGCTTATATATGCCTGGCAAGATGAGATGGGGACAATGTATCCAATCGTAGATATTGAAGGCCTGGTCAGACATACAGGCATGCTCTTCACATTTATGGAAGCTGCACGAAGGTCCAGATTGATGGACGGCAGTATGCCGGGCGCCGATGCTATCTACGATGATCAGACTAACCTTCTGAAACTCATCGTGGCTGTTGCTCTCACTCTTGAAGGCAGCGGAAAAAGCGAGTTGGGCAAGAGGATGTGGGAGAGTGTGCGTACTTCTGTGGAAGCTCAACTTTTCGATGCACCCGATTTGAAAGGGCTTCAAATGCTCGCTCTAGCAGCAAGTCAACACCGCAAGGAATTTTTTTTAACGTTTTGCTAATCGCGAGATAGGCCATGTACCATTTCCATTGCGATGATGAATCGCTCGCATGGCGGCTAATTGGACAGGGCGCTAGGCTCGCTGTCGAAATTGGACTTCACAGACACGAGACGTATGCAAACAACTTCACCACCGACGAAGAACGTCAATTTGCCACTGTTTTATTCTGGTCTCTTTACGTTTTGGATAGACGGTGGAGTTTCGGAACCGGAATGCCATTTGCCTTGCAAGACGCCGATATTGATGCTTTACTTCCCAAAACGGTATTTATGATCGTGTAGCTATGCAGAGAATTGACTGACAATTTTTGTTTCAGGACCAAAATACTCCATACCTGACTGCCATGGTCGCCTACAGTGCGATAGGGTCCAAAGTCTGGCAACGGGTTGCGAATGCCGATGCTAACCGATCAGCTCTCAGCGGTGAAGAAATGGGCTACCTGGACTATCAAGTCTTGCAGTGGCATCGCTCCCTTCCAGAATCGCTAAGCTACATTCGACCGGATTCTCTTGAAAGCGAGGAGAAGCGCAGTCGAAGTGACACCCGGTTGAGAATCAACATGTACTGTCGTTCTAACCAAATGCGGATTCTGATCTATCGGCCTGTCCTCCATTCAGCTACGAGTATCGCAGAGAATCTGACTCAAGCTCACACCGTTGTCGATGTAGCAAAGGAGACTATCCGAATCCTCACCCACATGAACCAAAGTACGGATCTATACCGGACGCAACAGGTGATGTTCAACTACTTCTTGATCTCGGCGTTGGCCGTTCTCTTCCTTGCCGTCTCGCATGCCGCTACACAATTCAGCAATCGATGTCGAGACGAGTTCTACATGGCATTGGACATTGTTCGCGGAATGACAGCTCACTCGTACGTTTCGAAACGTCTTTGGCGAACGATCAAGATGCTCAAAGAGGTTGGACCAAAGCTCGGACTGAACGTGCGCAACCCGGTTGTTGACAACACAGAAGCAGCTGTCGCAATGGTCGGGCTAGCTGGTAATCCAGTGGACGAGATGGCGCTGTTCGGCAATGGTAGCAATAGCATGAGGATGAACGATAGCCCGAATGGCATGGCAAATGATCTCACAAGTCTGTTCGAGGCTGCAGGAGGTTATTCGACCATCATACCGAACACGTCCAACAGCTTTGGGGTGTCTAGTGATGCCATTGCAAACAATGGCGAGGGAGTGTTTGGGCAGCAGGATGAACTCGCGAGGATTCTACGAGACTTGTTCTAACATGTCCAAAATACACACGAAGTAGTAGTCTGTAGAATCCGGGCTATCTGAGATTTCAACCGTGATGACTGCTCAGTAATTATCCAACCCATCTTCAATTGAATTGAGTACTAGTTGTGGTTGTGTTCAACAAGTGACCTTGAAGTCGGTCACTTCTTGCTGTAGTACTAGTAGTAAGAAGTGACGGACTAGTAGTGATAGAGGCTTCCCATTCCAATTCGCGGCACAACACGCGAGACTCGAAAGCCAGCGCCCACTGTTTATCAGACGCTGCCTCCCCCATCAGACGCTGCCTCCCCCTGTTTCAGACGCTGCCTCCCCCTGTTTATCAGACGCTGCCCCCCTGTTTTTCAGACGCTGCCTCCCCCAACCCCCCAGCGCCTCCCCCATCCCATCCAACACGACACTCGATATTACTGGACTGCGCCCCACTGCACTCAGGCTGCCACAGGCTTGGCCCCACTCGGTCACGGACGGTCATAACAATTGAGGGACAACAGCGAACAATTAACAAGCAAAAATGCCGCCATACTTGTAATTGCCAACTCACTCTCCAGTATCTACCAGCCTCTATCCTCTACCATCGCACACCCTCAAAAAGCCCGAGGTCCTATCCGCCCAACCACCCTCACCAAGCACAACCAGTTGCTGCCCCGCGTACACTGGCGACGAAGGTCGCGGAAACACTGCCGCCAGACACCACCACTTCTCGACATATTTCAAGCCTGAACTTACAGAGGAGACTAGGAAATTGACATTTACTGGGCCCTCTCCACGTCCTCGCAAACGCCGCAGACTGAGCTCGAAAACCAGGTACCCACGTCGCATCATGTCTTCTTCTTCACAAGTCGCAGAATCGTGGATATCATCATTTTGCGGCCTCCTCGGACACGAATACTTTGCCGAGGTGTCGGAAGACTTCATAGAGGATGACTTCAACCTCACCGGGCTCCAATCGCAAGTTCCGATGTACAAAGAGGCCTTAGAGCTCATACTCGATGTTGAACCCGAGGACGATGACGAAGAGGAGGAGGAGGAGGAGGAGGAAGAAGACGAGGATGAGATGCTGGGTGATGAGAGGCCACTTGGATATCGTAGAGCTGGAGACCGGAGACACCTGAGGATGGCCAGTGACGTGAGCGTCATAGAAAGCAGCGCGGAGCTGCTGTACGGCCTCATACACCAAAGGTACATCACAAGTCGACCAGGAATTCAACAGATGCTGGAAAAGTACGAGCTCATGCACTTTGGACATTGTCCGCGAGTACACTGCAATAGCGCAAAAGTCCTTCCCGTAGGCTGTAGCGATATGCCTGGCCAGGACACTGTCAAGCTATTTTGTCCTAGTTGTCTCGACATTTACACACCACCCAACAGTCGGTTTCAGACAGTTGATGGCGCTTTCTTTGGCACCACATTTGGTTGCCTTTTCTTCATGACATTCCCAGACCTCGAGATTGGCATTCCTCGTCCTTCCCCAGCAGGGGATTTGTCCGCAACATCACGATCTTCGAACTCAACACTACTGACACCTACGTCAACCAAAGCTCTACCACCACAACCACTCAGCATAAACGGTATCGCAACATTAAATCTCGCACCAGGTCTTGGCGAAGGCAGCATTTATGAACCAAAAATCTACGGTTTCAGAGTCAGTGAACGAGCAAAGAGTGGCCCGAGAATGAAATGGTTACGAGAAAAGCCCGAAGATGTCAATGAACTTGATGAAGTAACGCTATATGAGCAGCAACGAACAGGAGGCAGGGCAGATGAAATCGAGATCGAGGCTGAAGCTGACATGAAACCAGTTGTTGCAACTTCATCGACGAAACCTGGGAGAAAAATTGCAGCGAGCAAGCGAAGAGTTGCGAATGGCGGAAGCCCAATGGACATGGATGGTGTTGGCAACGGAGGGTGATCACGAGCATTATCTATACCACCCGCGGGAGACGCCTCAGGACCACGAAGAAGAGACGAGTAATGATACATGGAATGGGTCACCGTGGGATGAAGCAGAGCGATGATGATGGAGCTGGCTGCTCAGGTTCAGGAGACCGAATCGGCATTTGAATCGTTTTTGGGAGGTTGGGGCGTCTAGCGGTGGTTCTGTTCATCCACAGACCGGATGGATGTATGCATATTTTTGTTGTTGTTCATCAGTTCCGACTCAAGGCATCTACATAGATAAAAGCACTCCTCTGAGTCTTATCTCTACATCTTGGATGGTTACATCTGTGAAGCATCAGACAGGACCCAAGCAACGTAAGTAATTGTCTTAGTCCAGTTAGTCCTTCGGAGCTAATGTTAGACTGTACATTTAGCTATCTCGAAAGTGCCTACTTGCTTCTACGCTATCAATACGCACGGTGAGAAACCATAGATTTACAGCGTTTTTCAAGCCAGCTTTCGTTTCTGCCTTTGTGCAATAACCTGGTACCGAATAAAAATTCCTACTCGGTACTCTGCCCGCATGACTTGCTGCAAACTATTTGTAAACAAAATTACATGACAGTCCGCATCTATCAGTTAAAATATGCAGCCCATCAAAGGACAAAGCGTTACCAGAAGTCCAGCCCCACTCGTGGCAGTACCAATCTAACACAACAAGTTAGCATACATTTGAACCAAAGTCTTAACCTGGGTGGGAAATATGCCTTTTCAATCAAGCCATCAAACGAATCCTTCAACGTAGCAGGAGCTTCTTTGAATCCATTGGCCAATGTCCCGTCATTTTCATCTGCCTCCCATCAGGATACATCGGGATGACTGTGGGCTTTGGATACTCAAGATGTATCTTCCTCATGATGGAGTTGGAGGCGGCTTTACTGGCACCGTAGGTAATACCTTAAAGTGGCTATTTCTCGGTTACCCCTATACTATTAGCAATATTAGAGATACATAAATTTTGAGCTCATTCGATTTCTCGATTGGCGGTCTGTAAAGAGGAATGGTACCGAGAGTATTCATATCGAAATGGGTTTGGCAAGTACTGAGTCGATTCGTGCTTGTGGGCTCCTACTAGAATTCCGTGATGACATGATTGGTAGGCGTGATTCTATAGAATGATGAGACATCCTTGCTTGCGGTTTTGCAGTCACTTTCGATAAAGGCGTCGAGATGTAGGATGATAATATTACTGTTTTCTCCAGCTGGGAGGATGGACAGGGCTTTGGACGACCTGGTCGCTTTCGTTGGCATATTGCAAATTACCCCTTTTGACTACTGCATTAGGTTCGCGCGAATGAACGCTAACCTCAGTCTAGCCTGCGGTTAGTAAATGGAACATACTCGTACATTAAATATACCCATCAACCCATCAATGGGAGGCATCTTCCAACTTCACAAAAACCATGTGCATAAACAAGAATATCTTTATAAGTAAATCTAGTCCGTTGCTATCTGACACAATCATTCAAGGCTTTCGGAGAGATGCAATAGAAATATGACATACTCAGAAGCTTGGTGATATGGGATCTAAAGGGTGAGTTGCTGATCAGTGCTGGACACCCCGTCTCTGTCACTAAATGTTCTTTTTCGGAGACTATATAGAAGACATCCTGGCAGTCTTGTTATCTGTCATAGCTGAGAGTCCAGGGGGATATTCGCCTTCTCGAAAGTTAAATGGGGCTGGAGGAATGGGAGATGGAAATTCGACGACACCAATTTCTTGATGATCGGTTCCATTTCACCCAGACATAATTGAGAACGTTGTTGCTTCGATAGTACTTACAGATACCAAAATTTATACACAATGACTCCTGCGCCACTGTAGCCACACTTTTTCAATCCCCAAGAAATAGTACCAGTGATATTATTGCACCTAAAAACCCGAGACAATACACGGACTGAAAGTGCAGAAAGTTGCCATCCCCAATCTATTCCTGCTTATCATGATAACCAGATCAGCTACGTGGATACTTAGTACCGCCATTGTCCCGACAGTTATTGCGAACTGGCGCGTCTTCCAATGTTGTTGATACCGACGCAACATTCTCGACAGTCGACGATCCAGGTCGCCATCCCGCTCTAGAAAGTCTGAGAAGTGATGGAGCTGTTGGTGAAGGTTTAGCAAATCTGTGAATACGATTTCAAGGCGCCGATGATCTTTACGGGGGAAGGATCAAGTGCCCATCTGTGTCATTCAAACCATGTGTCTATGGTCTTTCGAGAAAATCCGTGAGAAACACCTGAATGAATACATCGGCATGAATTTCCAGAGCTATGCCGCGTGAGTGATATAAGTAGAAATTTTTTATTCGTTTCGATGCTATACTTATAACTGAGCAACCTCCCCACCAACCGGTTTCTGCAAAAAGCTACCAAAGTATTGGTTGAGAGCGTCTACAGTTCCACAGCCCTCCTCAAGCTTGACAACACATCCAACATACCCATCCGGCCGCACAACAACCACACCGCCATCCTCCTCACTCAAGCCCATCTTCGTATGCGCAGCGGCCTTGGACTCAGGGACGCGCCAATCAGTAACGTCGTCAGCATAAACATTGTCCTTGTATCTCGCTAAAGTTGTGGGCAGCAAGTCCGGGATATCAACCTTTGCTCTTGGAGAGTTGTAGATGGTTGCGAACGTGTAGAAGAGGGAGTGAGGGTTATGTCTTTCATGATATGAGACGGAACCGATATCTGATCGGAGGTAGGAGGAGAAAAACGATCCCTTCTTGACAAGACTCTTTTCAAAGTCATGGATCGCCTTCTTCGTTTTAGATGGAAGGCCGGCGAACAGGTATATCCTGTAGGATCCGTTCAACGGAATCTCTTGCTCCAGGTGGACAACGTTGGCGTCGACGACTCGAGTTACGGTTGCTGGTATGAGAATTCGTCCGGTTCGGAGCTTTGTGCCCTTGTCTGTGGCTAGAAATGCTGGATGCTGCGATGGATGCGATTCACCCCAATTGAATGTGTTTTCATTGTAGGCGACTCCGTATCCACTGGTGAACTCACAACTGGCTTTAAATGTTTTGACAAACTCATTCTCTTCCCCAGGCTTTTCCCCACCAGTTTGTGCTGCGCCAGCTACTTCACCAGCTGATGGAAGACGCGTAGAGAAAAGTTTGGCATATTTTGCGTCGAAGTCGAGTAAGTTGTCCGCAATCTTTCTCCTCTCTGATTCGTAGGTACTCAAAGTGCTGCGTTTTGCGAAACCGGCCTCAACGTAATGGATCTTCCAGGCCAGGTTCACGCCATCTAAGAAAGCTGTGTTCATTCCTTGTCCGGCTTTCGGGCTGTGGGTGTGGCATGCATCTCCACCGATGAAGACCCGTTCGTCAAGTGTGTATTTGTCGGCCAGGCCTTGACCTATGGGGTACACTGAAAACCATTCGGTGCGGTCAACGTGGAGCGAATATGGCCTGAGGATCTTCTTTGCGTGGTCGATGACTTCTTGTTCTGACTTCGTTGCCCTGGGGTTGAAGTCCGGATCAGTGGAGGAGGCGATTTGGATGTACAGTCGGACCATATTGTTCTCGCGAGGAATGACCATAATAGAACCAGCGTCGGAGTGAATCGTGCATTTCATCTGCCATTATTAGTTGAGAATCTCCGATGTTGGACAACCTTGACGAACCTTGATATCCGGAAAATCGGTTTGAACCACAACATCCATAACGCCCCATACGTGTGCAATGGGATCTTTGTGCCGTATCGGAATTTTAAGCTGCTCTCGGACGAAACTCCTTGCTCCCTCGCCACCAAAGAGATACTTTGCTCTCACCGTCTCTTTCTTGCTTCCGTCAACGTGTGCCAGATTGACCTCGACAGGATACTCTGGATCAGCGCCATTGTTCTCGAAACCAGTAATTGTCCACGATCTCAAAACTGATGTGCCATTCTTCTCCATATCAGCCAGAAATACTCTCTCGATATATCCCTGGTGCAGTAAAGTCGTGAAAGGGTATCGCGCATCGATAAATTTGGGGCAACTAGGCCAGGAGCCGGTTCGAATAATGCCGTTTTTACTCGGATCCCAGAAAGCAACTTCGTACACTTTCGCAGGCTGGACTGCCATGATTGCGCTCTTCAATCCCATATTCCGTAGGAGGTCGAGAGATCTCGGTTGAATACCATCCGCTCGGCCGGTGACTGTAGGTTCGGCTCTGTTGTCGATGTGCTTGACTTTGTACCCCCATCTGACGAGACATGTAGATAGCATGAGGCCGACTGGTCCAGCGCCCACTATCACCACATCGTACTTCTCCACAGAGGAAGACATTGCGGAAGACAAGGCTTCAGGGACAAGGAATGAGGAGTCGGAATTTAAAGTACGAGTAAGAAATGCGCGTCGCAGTGCAGTTAGAAGGATTTGCTAGTTTAGAAGACCGAATGGAGACGAGAACCGGGAAGTAGATAGTAATGAAGTATGGATGTCAGCAAGGGCTCATGGTGGATGCCACGGGCTTATATACAAAGAGTGGTGAGGTTGATGAGAACAACCCATTGTGGCCGAGATGAGTCGGATGAATGCCGATTACTCGGATGTGATACTCGGGAAGAGTTGGCGGGCTTAGAATGTCCAACAAAGTCCCGTTAAGAGACGACCGCGCTGCCGTGACGTTGATGGGGCTTTCCACATGCTCTGAATTTGGCCGGTAGCTAAAACCGGACGTGAAATCGGTTCCCACTAATCTGGTTTTAGATAGAAACCCCGAGCAAACTCCATATATACCATCTCGACGAGTTCTTGGACGAGCCCCCAGCATGGCAGAGGCGAAATTGGAGAACGGAGCACTTGATGTGAACGACGTCTGAAGCTCGAGGAAATCGTGGTGCATCCGGCAGAGCTGAATCTCTCGCGCCAATGTCACAACACCACATCTGAATCAAAGCAGCACCACTGCTCTTGCAGTCAAATCCTCATATACAGTCAAGCAACAAACTGTTGAGGCAGGGGCAAGTCGAGTCTCTGTCGCATTCAAGCTTCTGCCATTCTCAAGCGGCGTTTGTGAAAACTATCAGGCTCGGCGCAATCCATGTTTTGGGATCTCGCTTGAGCTTCATCGACACTCTATTATTCTGTCTAGCTATTCTAGACGGCTTCTCTCTCTTGCTCATGTGAAATAACGAGTATACACCGGAGCGACGTTGAGCGCTCAAATGCAAGAGAGGGCATCTATGCAAGGACGCCGCCAAGCCAAAACCGTTCGTATGCTCCTGATAATGTTGAAAACTTTTGACTAACTCATAACGCCTTGCAGAATGCCGTTGAGGACATGTCTTTTGGTATCATCCCATTCGTAAACCCATGTTGAAAATCATGATAAAATATTATAAAAATCTAGTAGCGGTAGATCTCAGCCTTGTATGGGCCTTCAATTGGCAACCCAAGATACTCGGCTTGTACGTCCGAAAGTTTGGTAAGCTCAACGTTGACGTGGGCGAGATGTAGGAAGGCGACCTGCTCGTCGAGAATCTTTGGCAGGGTGTAGACACCGACATCAAGCTTGCCGGTCTTTCCAAACTCAATGTATTTCTCGCCAAACGCCTTGTCTTCAGCCTTGAACAACAGGATCTGAGCAAGAACTTGGTTGGTGAACGAGCAGGACATGACGAACGAAGAGTGACCGGTGGCACAGCCAAGGTTGACAAGACGACCCTCAGCCAGAAGGATGACATGACGGCCAGAAGGCATGAGGAAGCGGTCGACCTGGGGCTTGATGTTGGAGACGCTCTTTGCGTGGGCCTTCAACCAGGCAACGTCAATTTCGATATCGAAATGTCCAATGTTGCAGACAATAGCATCATTGGGCATAGCCTCGAAGTGCTTGCCAGTTATGATGTCTCGGCATCCAGTTGTCGTGACGAAGATTTGACCGATGGAAGCAGCCTTGTCCATGGTTGTGACTTGGAAACCGGAAACAGCTGCCTGGAGAGCATTGATGGGATCAATCTCGGTGACAATAACACGGGCACCCATGGAGTGAAGAGCCTGAGCACAACCCTTTCCGACATCACCGAAACCGGCAACGACGGCGATCTTACCAGCAATCATAACATCGGTGGCACGCTTGATGCCATCGACGAGAGATTCTCTGCAGCCGTACAGGTTGTCAAACTTGGACTTGGTGACCGAGTCATTGACGTTGATAGATGGGCATAACAGCTTCTTGTCCTTCAACATCTTGTATAGGTGGTGAACACCAGTGGTGGTCTCTTCGGAGACACCAAAGCAACCCTTGAGCATCTCTGGGTATTTGTCGTGGATGAGGGCGGTAAGGTCTCCACCATCATCGAGGATCAGGTTGAGGGTCTTGCCGTCCTTGAAGGCGGTGAGCTGCTGCTCGAGGCACCATTGGTATTCCTCCTCGGTCTCGCCCTTCCAGGCAAAGCTGTTTCGTATTAGAACGTGCTGTTAGCTATCTGGGTGAAAGTTGGAACTTACACTGGAGTTCCACCAGCAGCAATGGCAGCAGCGGCGTGGTCCTGGGTAGAGAAGATGTTGCAGCTGGTCCAGGTAACTTCGGCGCCCAAAGATGTCAAGGTTTCGATGAGGACGGCGGTTTGGATAGCTGGAGTTGAGTCAGTAGATAGTCGTCCATAACTCAAAATAGAGCTCACTCATGTGCAAGCAACCAGCAATACGGGCACCTGCCAATGGCTGGTCTGCGGCGTACTTCTCGCGGGTTGCCATGAGACCTGGCATCTCATTCTCAGCGAGCTCGATCTCTCGGCGACCGAAAGCAGCCAAGCTGAGGTCAGCGACCTTGAATTTTCCAGCTGGTGCACTCATTGTTGATGGCGGTATGTTTAGGTAGGATGTGTATGAGGGAGGGAGGGAGGGAGGGATGTTGATGTTCGTGTTGGTGTTGGTGTTGAGAACGGGACGGAGCGAAGGTTCAGCAGCTTTTTCCTTCCCCCGCAGTTCCACCACGTATAAGAAAAAGCAAAACTTCAGAAATCATGTGTATAGCAATGTTTGACCTGTTTCCGAGGACACTCAATTCGGGAAGTCCTGTCCCCACCCAGCAGGCCATCGGATATCCTCAAATTGGAATGTCTTATTCCCTTCTACCGCGGCTTGCAGTTGTGTAATCACGTTCAGGTCCATGTTATAATATGACTGCCTCTCTCCATACAAACACAGCATAATATCTGCACCTTTCTCTGCCCACGACAAAGCCATCTTCCCTTCACCCAAGACAGCAGAGATCAGAGCTGCCTCGTAGTAGCTGCAGAATCAGCCATTGCTCACCATCTAGATGTTCAGAGGGCTCACCTTTTCCTTAAGAACGAAGACACGAGACCAAGGGAGCGCATAAGTGCAGCTATTTGCTGATACTTGAAGCGGTACGACTTTAAGAGCTGAACATCCGTCGCTGCGTTGTATTGCACTGTTCTCATCTCGTGGTACACGTTCCTCAATTTCACTCTCTTCTCCTCGATTTTCTTTCCGTCCGTAGTCTTCTCGCAAGCTGGACACGCGCACTCGAATCCCCATCGCACCAAGTTGTCCTGTCGTTCTTTTCGGGTGAGAAACAGCGAAATATAACTCGCGGTCAGCTCTTCTCCGGCCTTCACATCCCGCACCAACCGAAAATCGTAGATTTGGGTCCGCGGATCGTGGCTCAAGTGCACATTCGGAACACAGCTGTGATTGAAACGAGAACCTAGATCCACGACGCCACCAGCCCACGCATTTGCTGAGTAGACTCCCAGAACCTTTCTCCCTTCTTCAGAAATATTTACTACTGGATAGTCTGGGGGAAGATAGGCATGCAAATCAAGGTATGCTTGTGTCTCAAGTGAAGGTAGATTGGCGAATGCTGACAGGAGGGCAGCGTCTGTGGTGCCGTCACTGCTGTTGAATGAGAACAATGGTGTCTCTGAGAGAACGAGGGTGCCACGACGTATATCTTCCTTGGCGAAGATACCTAAGCCTTTGCCTTCAGTCTCCCTGACTTCGAAGAGGTGGTGATTGTCTTTTGCCTCGGAAGTATGTTGAAGAGGTGTGGCTATGTTTTATCAGCACGAAATTGCAATGATATTTCCAGTACTCACCTTCCTCCGCGTTGGCGGGATGCTCACGAGCCATCCCCACGGTCGATATTCTGGGATCTGGATGTCAAAGGCAGTTTCAGGCACGATAGGAAATAGTCGAGGGGGAATGACTTTCCGCCCGCAGAATCAGGGTGGGTCTAAGTGGGTCAACACTAGTAACCAGAGCTGCAGCATTATCGATACCGATATTCGAAATCTCGACACTCAACCCACTTCGACTATTGATCGTGGTCAGAGTTTCTCATCTCAATCAATTTAGGGTTCGGGTGGCTCTGGTCATGCCATTTATAAGATGATCAGCTCACTAATAAGGCAGGTTTCTCACCGAAGATTGTAGGTCCTAGAATGTTGTAGCCGGCACCGTCCCAAACATTTTGAGGGATGAGATCATCTTCACTGAATTTGAGGATAAAGCGATTCCTTGCTATGCGATCCTCTCCCATACTTGGTGCAGAGATGAAAATGAATCTTCCTGCGAAGACATAATGGCAGACACCGAGCGCCATACAATAGAAGTTGGATTGATGTGGCCAATATAATCGTGCCACTTTGGGCGGTTCGCGCACAAATATATGGGTGATGGTACGCCAGCTACGATATACATGAGTAGGGGGGCGAGATCCAGCCATTCAAGTTGACGTTAGGTTGAACGTTGAAGAGTACATATCTTTGAACCATTTCGTCTCCATAGGCAGATGCCTGGATCGAACTTCTCGAGCGCTCAGGAGATTCTGGGTGCGAACCAGTACTTGTCCGTTATTGCGATGGATGAGCCTTGGGCAAGCTGTCGATTTGCTGCATACTTGGGCGTGATACAACCTCGTGAAGTGCAGTCGGAACATACTGAAGGCGTCTGTTGGCCAATAGCATGCTCGGACGGCAGGCTCATCGTTGTCTATTGCGGCCTCACCAGAAGAGATTGGCAATTGGTGTCACAGACTATTCAGGGTCCCTCGCTTTCAAGAACCGCGTGATCATAAAGAAGAGAATGCCATGGCGAGGGTTGAGACTGAAGGCGCATTTGACACTAGAGATGAAATTGCACGTGACATGTAGGTCAGTACTGAGGCTTAGCAACCTGAAGGACTGATGGTGAGACCCAAACTGTCACATCGCGAAATGTTGGATAGAATGTTTTACCACCATGACCTCTTCAGAAGAGCACCAGACTGACTGAATCGTGGGACTCGACTTTGATCGCTTTCAGCACCACAGCGAGATGGACCAAATCCATTGGCTTTCCTATGTAACGCTGGTAGTTGATTGGACACGATGAGCAGAGGCATTTCACCTTGATCAATACCAGGCTGTATCTCAGCCTCGTGAAGAATAGCCGACGCGATCCATGACGATAATTGCCGGGTGCCCTGTTTGATACACTCATACCAGGATCCACCAACATCGAGTCTTACTCTATCGAGCGCCAGCACTGTCTTGAGGTTCCTCGCTCAAAATAAAACCATGAAACAACCGTAGTCGTCCTTATACATCAAGCCTGTCATGTACAATGGCGGTCACAAACCAACGACTGCTGCATCCAAGAAATGTGAGAGCACGACAGCTTCACACAGTAAACCACCACCGCTAACAATCGTGTAAAGCATTTCACTACCTCGCTGGCCTAGTCTCGGGCACCAGTTCTGCCCTTCTCCTCCAACCCGCTGATCTCCTCAAAACGCGAATACAGCAGTCCTCCCACCTCAAGTCATCACATCCTCTACTAGATACGTTACGCGAGATCGCTGCATCTGGATCTCCAATACAACAACTATGGCGCGGAACAGTTCCTTCGATGATCCGGACAGGTGCCGGCTCAGCTCTCTACTTCGGTGGTCTTAACGCCCTCAGATCAGGTCTTGCCACAGCCGGAGTTGGCACGATGCCAGGCTCAGTAGGAAGAGTAGGAGCAAGGGAAGGAAGTTCGTCCGCGCTACCCAAGCTGACCAGCACGACGAATCTCCTCACAGGTGCGGTGGCGAGAGCGGCAGCCGGGTTTGCCATGATGCCCATCACAGTCATAAAAGTGCGATACGAATCCTCACTCTACTCATACAAATCGATATACGCTGCTTCCGCGGACATAATACGGAAAGAAGGCTTCAAAGGGTTCTTTGCTGGCTTTGGTGCGACCGCTGTCAGAGACGCGCCTTACGCAGGGCTTTACGTACTATTCTACGAAGAAAGTAAGAGGAGGCTGGGGGCACTGAGCGAAGTCACGGCGACACCTGGCATGTCCGCTGGCATAAACTTCACATCTGGAGTCCTAGCAGCAGGATTGGCCACAGCAGTCACCAACCCCTTCGATGCCATCAAAACGAGGATACAAATCATGCCACAAAAATACGGCAACATGGTTCAAGCTGCCAAGCTGATGATTGCAGAAGGCGGAGCAAGGACCTTGTTCGACGGTCTAGCGTTGAGAATGGGTCGAAAGGCGATGAGCTCAGCCTTAGCCTGGACATTATACGAGGAGTTGATACGAAGAGCTGAAATACGATGGATGAGCGAGGAGTTGATGTGAAATGAACGAACGGACTTCGGTAGGACGAAACCAACTCCTGAGATCTGACGACGCGTTCTGGACACAAGGAATATACCACTCAATTTCTGTATACATACAAGAGAGCAACATTGTACCATCCAAATTCTTACGGCATATTATGATTTGCGATCGGTATACCATACTTTGGCGAAGAGCACGATTTTCCCGGCCTGAACAGCGAGAAATGACTGCCTGATCACTTTGCACGGCACAGTAAATGCTTCAAGACTATTAAACTTGATCATGATTTTGGTCGGGAAACAGCTGTAGCAATTCAGTGCGTGATACCTTTTTTTTTTCAAAAGCTCAAAAGCCTACGCCACCAGCAACTCTTTTTTATCCCGGAGTCATGGGTGTGGGACTTGTAGCTGGTCAACTTTCACTCTATCAACACGTTTTTCGAGACGCTCTTTGCGAACTGAGCCCCAATAGTGGATTTCAACCTCCCTGGTTCGCAACAATCAGCTTTTTCGTAACCTGATCTCGGTTACAGTAGGAATAATGCGTATGGCCAAACGCCCAACATTCGACTGCTAGACTGGTCCAACGAGGCTCACTCGAGAGATCTGTGACGAAGCAAGGACCCCTAACACTGGCCCTGTTCGCGCGTGTATCATATGTCATTGCCGCACTCCCTCATCATCCTTTCGACAGAATCTTGCATCCATTTCCGCGCCATTTCCATCGAAAACTGTTAGTAGTCGTGGTTGCCGTGAACATAGAAGAGGCTCAGCTTTGGTGTTCGCTTGATTAAGTTTGAATGTTTAGTAAGAAGGCCAAGTGAGAAAGGTTTCTATGTGGGTGTCCGATATGACTTGGAATTGAGGGTCTAAATGGAAAGCCATAATGGTGGGTTTTTATAAGTAAGCCATAATCAAAAATGCTAGAGGATGGTTCTGTGTGGTTTGTGAGGTTCAGCTATGCAGCAGCAGAAGAAATTTCATCAGGTCAAGGTATACCCAAGGTCTTGTTTAACCTTATACGACTAGCGCATTACTTCGGGCAAGACGTCAATTCCTTGAGATTACGGTTGATTTTGGCGTTTTCAGGATTTCGCGAGTGACAACTTTCGTTGCGCAGGTAGTCAGAAATTATGGATGCTTCGGTTTTTCCTTTCAAGTTGCAATAAGTCTTGAGCCGTCACCTCATTCTAAACATAACAGACCGTCATCGCCAAGTGCTTGCAATTCCTTCATGTTCATGTCTAGCCTTTAGACTGGCTTCAAGCTCCCGTGGTTTTCTCTCTCTTTCTTGCCATAGGTCTATCTTGGCGTCTTTGAGGAATTTTCTAGCCACAATATCATGTCGTCGCTCTCATCTTCGGTTGATCGCCCTCCCAAACTTGTAGACCTGGTCCCAGGGACAACCACGGAACTGACCATATTCAGCCTTCCCAAACACCGTTGCTTTTGCTTTCTGAAATTGACCAGATAGTTAAGTACCACAAACTCCAGTGAAAGTTTGATCGCTTGCGACAGAGGCATGATCATCATCCTCGCCAAGTAGTAATCATTGTACAGCAGGGCATACAAGGTGATGTCTGAGAGCAAGACCCAAATGTATGCCGCAATGAGCCCAGTAAAGGTGACATTGATATCCTTCCTCATGTCCTCTTGCGTGGCTGGCGGAGCATCGTTCATGTACTGCCAGAAGTAGTATACATAGCAACTGGATATAAGGATTTCTTGTACCGCAAAGAGGAGCTCGAAGTATTCCGCAATATCGTGGACTCGCTCGACGAGATCGAGGTGACCAACGAGAGTGGCGATAGTCCTGATGAGGAAGGGAACATGGCCTATGACAGCCGTGACGATGATCATTGCTACTGCAGCTTGTAGCAGTCGACGTTTGGGTCGTAGAATGTTGAGACGCGAGTAGAGGACCAACGCAAAGCCAGTTTTAATGAGGATCTGCGCGAGGGTGTACATGACTGAGAACGCCCAATAGTCTACTGGAATGACGAAGATGCGAAGCTCAAAGGCAATCGTAATGCAAATCACGCCGACAGCGACTGAGATGAGGGACCTGATTTGTGATTAGTTTCATCGGAGAAATTCTTGGACGTCAATGCTGACCAGAAATACAATATGCTCCTCCTTTTGAAGAGAAAGATTGCTCGAACGATCAGCTCGAGGGCGAGCCATACAGCCAGAGCGTGCAGAGCTGCGATGATGCAATAAGCCGCCGGATTCCATTGTATTGAAACATCCCATTGTTTGAGGTTGCAGGAGATGTCCTTCCAACTGAAGTCTTGAAATTTGGAGTACGAACAACCACCTAATGGAAAGAATGACGGATTGGTATTCATACTCGTATCGAACTGTGGAACATTATTCAGTCTTGCAAGAAACGCATAAGTGGTGATAAAGAGCTCTAACAGTTTGCGGAGAGACGGGAAACACCCAGAGCCGAACGCGAGGTAGAGCGGAGGAGCGGTGCCAGCGCAGGGTAGTGACAACCCGTAAAAATTTGGGTGGTTGCAGTGTTGCGACAACGGTAAGAGTAGAGAGGAACCGTTGAAGAACCCATGTATCTCGCACTCTCGCTGTCGAGTGGTAGCAAGGGGGATACGATTGAAGTATGGTAGCCACCTCAAATATGTGAAAGATCAAAACCTTGACGATTCCATGGTGGAGTGGAGAATGGAATAGTCCTTTCCATTAAAGTAGTATGCCAATTCGGCCAGCATTGGGCAGACAGAAGTGCAACTGCATAGTCGCTGGTCAGTGTCATGAGATGTAATTGTTAGTAACTTGCATCCATATATTCAAGGAGGATGGGATCTCGCTTGCAGAGCGACAGTCTTCAGAGTTGAGAGCTTCAGTTGATGCGTGCATCGATCCAGAATGAGTTGTTCATACTCGAGGCTGGCACAGTTTGATATCAGATATCTTGGGTTGCAGAGCTCGAGAAAGAGAGTTGGAGAGAAAGTTAGAGGTCCACAAAAGACTACGACCTCCATCCTGTCGACTAAGGCCCACCCCTGTGCTATCTATAGCTATGCATGCTGGTTCGTAAACCATGTCATTTTTCGCATCTTTGATAGATAATGCATATAAGGCTGTAGCACATAATGCAGAAAGTGGAAATCAACTGATCGAGTCGGGTACCAAGCAAAATCTTCTCTTACAGGAAAAGAGTACTTGAAGAAAGGTTGAAACACATCCCCGTTAACAATTTCATGGTCATTTTGTACTGGCTTCATCCATTGATTGCCTTCCGAGGAACAGATAAACTAGACTATATAGATCATCTGCAGCTTGAACTTGGATAATCTTCCGGTGATAAGACTTTTGAAAATTACCAGAGACTTATGGCAATCGAATCCGAGTTGACAGGCTCCAAAGCCAATAGTGTATTTGTTTACTGCGTTGCTTGAGGACTATTGAATGAAAGACAGGGCCTGGTTTTGGCCCCGATATGTGAAAAGCTATTTCTGGCAAATCATAGCAGGCATAACCCACGGTCAGATCATCAGTTGCTACAAAATCAAAATAAAGTCAAACATACTGTTCAATAATGCGAGGTAAGCTTCTAATAATAACAAGATATGGTTCGGTTCTCCGAGTCCTTGCGATCAAACCTCGTCAGTAATTTTTTGCACCTCGGACTGAATTCGATGCGTGGACCAACCAATAGTCCGACGTATGTTGGGGTAAGGATGGCTGTAAGATTCCGAGAGCCGGATACATGAAGTCGATGGCGTCGTACAGCCCGTGCCAGATATAGCGCACTGGCGACGTCGTGTCCCGGACGGGAGCACTAAAGCAGAATTACCATGAGGTTTTCGCCCAAGCTCCCACGTAGGACTTCTTCCATGGTCTTGTATAAGAAAGGATGAGAGGGTCTTGCACTTTTCTAACCCAGATAAGCATGAACCTTGCGAAAAATGACCACATTGCATTCTTACAACCCTATCACGAAGCAAGATGGCAGAGACAATGACAGCTCAGCGACGATGGCGCACAATGGGATGGAAAAGGGGCTTCGCACGTGTTGAGAATGAAAGGTGTCATGTTGGTATTAAGTTATTCTTGTAGTCGTAGCTGGAGGGAAGAGAAGAGAAGAGAAGAGATCTGAGCCAAGCTGGCTCAGATCAATGGAAGCTCGCACCGGGCGCATAGTACAGTGGAAGTACGGAGTAGGAGAGGTGCTCGCTACGGAGTACTAGTACGAGAGGTGCTCGCTACGGAGTGCTAGTACTAGTACGAGCTGGAGAGATGCTCGCTACGGAGTAGTACGAGAGATGCTCGCTACGGAGTAGTACGAGAGATGCTCGCTCGCTACCAGTGGTGCCAGGGCCAGGCCCAGGGCCAGGGCCAGGGCCACCCCCCGCGGTCCCGCAGGTGCTTCTGCAAGACACCCCCCATTGGCATCTGCCTTCTGGGCGCTGGCCGCGTTGCCATCCATGAAGCTGCAGCCAGCAGAGAGTACAAACCGTCTCTCACCCACGCTTCGTCCCCCTCTCCACTGCTCGCCGCCAAAACCTCCCACACACTCTCTATCCAACCCGCCCTCTCCAACAGCTCCAACAGCTCCGGCTGCATCCTCATCGCTCCCTCGGTCGCGCGTTTTGTTCTCTCAGACGTCTTGTTGGTAAATTCCATTGCCGTTGAGCGCCTGTTCTGGCCAGCCCAACGTCACAGCTCTCCTTCCCAGTGAGATTTCGACCACCACTTCTATTGCAGCTCCTCCGATCCTTCCACCATCGCCCACACACCTACAACCACCTCCTGCAACTGCTCGAACATCGGCATTCCCACGTCCCTTCCCATTCAATCACTTCGAGTCCGTGTTGTTGAGTCTCCTTCGCCGCAGCTCTCGAAGCTCCACATCAACTCAACAGCTATCATACAGCGTCCGTTACTCAGTTCAGCTTACCGCTTTCATTGAGATCCATCATACCAAGCTTCAAATACCATTTACAAAAAGCGCCAGCTTACGTCCTCCCACTTTTGCACAACATTCGCCCAAATCAACCATGGATCAGCAAGGACAGACTGGCGGCGGGCCCGGTCCGAGTATGGGACCAGCGGGTCGTAGATTGCACATTGCCCATAGACGCAGTCCATCGGAATTGACTCCATTGATGAGTATGTCGCCCCTTTCCGACAATCCCCTTGGTTGCCATCTATCTACATGGACGATTACTGACCACGCCATAGTGGAGCAACTGGCCCTCGCACAGCAGATCGAGCTTCTTCAGCAACAGCAACAGCAGATAGCAGCTACCCATCAGCAATATGTGAACATGGGCATGCTTCCTCAGCAACAGCAGCAGATGGCCAATTTCCAGATGCAGGGCCAGATGCCTAATATTTCACCTCATGCAAACTCGTATGCATTTGGCCAGCAGCAACAGATCCCTCAACAGCATTTGGGTGTCCCATTGAACGCCCCAACGCAACCCTCTGCCCACCGTCGAAACCAGTCGGCTCTGCCGCAAATGGGCTCCATGGGCCCACCTCCAGCGCCCACACAAGGTACGTCTAGTGAGCATTTCTCTTTGCATTCTCTTACTCAAACTCTTCAAGGTCGCGAGAATGTCAATCCTCGTGGTCGAGGCGGAGGCCCACCAGGAGGCGGTCACGCTCGACGTCATTCACTCGCCTTGCCAGAAGCCAAGAAAGCTGCGGAATTGGCTGAGCAGAAGCGCAAATCCTCGGCTTTCCAATTTCCGGCCCCTGGTTCAGCGAGTGCAGAGCCAGGTAATGCTAATGATTCTCCCTCTCCTTCTACAGGCACGGCACAACCTGTCCCACAACAGCAACCAAACACTATGAGCAATGCCACCCGTGGCAGAGGCGCCTCGACCCATGGCCGCAGCCAGAGTATGGCCGGTGGTAATGGCCGAGGTCGTGGCGGGGGGAACTTCCAGTTTTCTCCTCCTCAGGCGACGAACGATGCTGGTGCACAGAGTCAATCTGACTTCGTCCGACGCGGAAGCCAGGGACATGGTCGCTCGAACTCGAGGAACTTCGAAGGCAATTGGAGACAACAGAGCAACGCGCAGAATCAGAATCAAGAACAGCAACAAGGGACAATGGGCAACTTCAGCATGGGTAACAATGCTGCAGCACCACCCTTTCAACCAGGTCATCGCACAAGAGGGTCTGTCAACCAGTCTGTCGGCTCAATTGGCAATTTTCAATACCCTGGACAGCCACAGCAAATGCTTCAACTTGGTCCACAGGGGCAGGTTCTCGTCCCACCGCAAATGTTTGGCGCTCAGGGCTTGAATCCACTTCAGTTCGCTCAGTTGCAAGCATTGCAGCAACAGATGGGCGGTCAAGGCATGGTTGGTCTCCAAGGCAGCCAACATGCTCCGCACATGTCCATGCATCAGCAACAGCAACAACAGCGAAAGACGCTCTTTACTCCATACTTACCACAGTCTACTCTACCCGCCCTACTTGGAAATGGCCAGCTTGTTGCTGGTATTCTCCGAGTCAACAAGAAGAATCGAAGCGATGCTTACGTTACCACCAACGACCTCGATGCCGATATATTTATTTGCGGCAGCAAGGATAGAAATCGTGCTCTTGAAGGCGATCTCGTTGCCATCGAGTTGCTCGATGTCGATGAGGTGTGGGGTCAGAAGCGCGAGAAGGAAGAGAAGAAGAAGCGTAAGGACAATACCGATGGCACTCGTACGAGCAACATCAATGATGCCACCACCCAAGCTGAGCCTGCTACGGAGGGCGGCATTCGTCGACGTGGCAGTCTTCGTCAGCGACCTACTCAGAAGAAGAACGACGATGTCGAGGTCGAAGGCCAGAGCTTGCTACTCATGGAGGAAGAAGAGATCAACGATGAACAGAAGCCACTTTACGCCGGCCACGTTGTTGCGGTCATTGAGCGCATTGCTGGTCAGATGTTCTCTGGAACCTTGGGTCTTCTTCGTCCTAGCAGCCAAGCTACCAAGGAGAAGCAAGAGGCTGAGCGCGCAGCTCGAGAGGGCAGCAACAGCAGACCTCAGCAAGATCGCCAGCAGGACAAGCCAAAGATTGTATGGTTCAAGCCAACGGACAAGCGTGTTCCCTTGATCGCCATTCCAACCGAACAGGCACCTCGCGATTTCGTCGAGCGCCACCAGGACTATGCTAACAAGATATTCGTTGCTTGTATCAAGCGATGGCCCATTACCTCCCTTCATCCTTTCGGAACTTTGGTTGAAGCTTTGGGCGAGATGGGTGACCTCAAGGTTGAGACCGATGCACTGTTACGCGACAACAATTTTGGTCCTGATGACTTTTCCGATGCTGTCTTGAAGAACGTCGGATTCGAGGAGTGGTCCGTGGCTGGTGATGGCGAGGCTGTCTTGGAAACCCGTCGCGATTTCCGTGCTGAGCAGACTTTCACAATCGATCCCAACGGTACCAAGGAGCTGGACGATGCTATTCATTTCAAGAAGCTTGATGACGGTATCGTTGAAGTCGGCATCCACGTTGCCGACGTTGCACACTTTATCAAAGCCAACTCTCTTGTTGATCGGGAAGCCAAGAAGCGCGGTACCGCCGTCTACTTGATGACTCGTGCCGTCAATATGCTTCCCCCCAAATTATCTCAGGAGGTGTGCTGTTTGAGTCCTGGTGAAGAACGTTACACCGTCAGTATCGTCTTCAAGGTCCATGCCCAATCTGGCCAGGTCAAGGAAGACGATACGTGGGTTGGTCGCGGTGTGATCAAGAGCTCTGGCAAACTGTCCTACGATGATGTAGATGCTGTCCTTTCGGGTAGCGACTCTTCCCTGGACGCAAGCAGGGTTGATGATATCAAGTTGTTAAGCGTAAGTCACATGTCTTTCCAATCGTCACTCGCCGTACCGTTGCTAACGTTTTGACAGCACATTACTCAAAAATTCCGCCAACAGCGCCTCAAGGACGATGTTGAGGATGCTCCTCCACTTAGACTGCTATACCAGCTCGATGACGAGAACGTTCCTGTGGAAGAAAACATATTTGACTCGAGCTCCGCACATGAGCTCATCGAGGAGCTTAGCCACAAGGCCAACGCCTTTGTTGCACAGAAAATCGTGGAGGGTTTGCCAGAGAAGGCTTTAGTCCGTCGTCATGCCGCCCCCAACATTCGTCGCCTGCAGACATTCAAGGAGCGCATGACCCAGCTCGGCTACGAGATCAACACAGACACATCTGCTGAGCTCCAAAACAGCTTGTTCAAGATCGAAGACACCAATGTCCGCAAGGGCATGGAGACTCTCCTTATCAAAGCCATGCGACGTGCACAATACAATGTCCACGTTCCTTCGAGAGATGCCTCCCACTACGCATTGAATTTGCCAGTTTACACTCATTTCACCAATCCATCCCGGCGTTACGCGGACATTGTGGTGCACAGGCAACTCGAAGCTGTTCTCTCCAACGGAGCCATCGAGTTCACCGAAGACATAGAATCTCTTGGCAAGACGGCCGAGATGTGCAACACCAAGAAAGACTCCGCCCACGGCGCTCAAGAACAAAGTGTTCACATCGAGGCCTGCAGGAAAATGGACAAGATGGCAAAGGAACTTGGTGGCGACCTCATCAGTGAAGGCATCGTGCTCTGTGTCTACGAGTCCGCATTCGACGTCCTCATTCCAGAGTGGGGTTTCGAGAAGCGTGTCCACTGCGATCAATTGCCACTAAAGAAGGCTGAATTCGACAAGAACAAGCGTCTTCTGGAGCTTTTCTGGGAGAAGGGAGTAACCTCCTCGGCATATGTCCCTGAAGACGAGCGATCGAAACCTGGACCGGGTCGTGGCAATGTTGCAGCTGCTGCACGGGAGGCAGAGGCTGCTAAACAGCGTGCCAAGGAAGCCGAGGAGACTAAGCGTCGCCAGATGGACACTGGGTCCATGAGCACCGACGACGTCGATGCGCTTTTTGATGACGATGACGAGTCTGTCAATGATCTTACTGAGATGACCTCCGGTGTTTCTCTCAATGCCGGCATCAAAGACAGACCAACACAGAGCATGCCGCCATCCCCTACACGCAATGGCCCTACCGGTGGTCAAGCTCCCCATCGCACCAGCTCTGATTCGAAGCTTGCTCAGAGCGCTGCTGATGCACCTGAGTCCAAGTTGACTGATAAGGAGAAATACCTCGACATGTTCACTCTCCGCGAGCAGAACGGCGACTATATCCAGGAGGTTCGCGAGATGACGAGGGTGCCGATCATTTTGAAGACGGATCTCACCAAGAGCCCACCGTAAGCTAAATCATAGTCTATCCTGCATGCTCATTACTGACGACTCTTTTAGGTGTCTCACAATCCGGTCTGTCAACCCTTTCGCATTGTAAATGACGATGAGCTTGACGTTCTGTCTCGGATCGACCATAGCTTGGAACATAGCATCGGGTCGCTTCATTCTTGATTATGTCTGCCGTCGGTTTTCCGCGGACAGTGATAGCCCATTGGGGAGGTTGTTGAAAAGTTTTTAATTTCTTTTGCGCGCGGACACGTTTGAGATATACCTACTCTGTCACTCATTTTATATCACATTGGCGAGAAATAGGTTTGATGCACCTTTGGTAGACGATGCAAGGAGGACACAGGCAGGGGGGAATGGTCATGGGGCCAATGTGTTGATGGATATGCGGAAGTTGAAGGTTGGTCGATGAGCAGAAATGCACCATGGGCCAATGTTCGTTCCGAAGCAAAGGCGATCACATATTACTAGCATTTAGGAATGTTTGCCGCGGAAGGGAAGGGGGGTGAGAAGTTGTGGTGGTTTGTGTCCCCTAATATGTAGTTTACTTTGACCACAGTTTTTCCAATGAGTGAAAAGTTTAGAGTCGTAGCATACAATTTTCAGAAAGCAGATGATTCAGCAACAATGGACAAGGTGCCTCGTAAGCTTGTCGGCTTGTACCGTGTCGTGTTTATCCGATAGTGAGGTCTGTTTCTTGTGGGTTGAAAGCACGTCGACGGTTGAGCAGGAATTGGAGAAAGTTATTCCAGGGGTGGCGGTATGATTCCCCTTTGTCCAGATGTGTGTTTCCGGTAGTGGGCGCCAGTGTTGAGAGGCAGGGTGATTGTTTGTGGCCATGTTTGATTGGCAAGCCGCGAGAGACTGGAGGCTTGTGGCCATGTTTTGATTGACCAGCAGCGAGAGACTGGACAATGGCTTGATCTGATGCCCACCCAATCAATAGTTCTAGACCAGGAGGTAATAGACCAGAGGGACTGAAAGTAAACATCGAGGACGGACGTTTTCCAATGGGCAAACAAGATGGAAACCAAACTCGAATCAAACGACTAGAGAAGGCTGGAGGCAGGACTCGGTCAGACAGGAGCAGTAAGACAGTGGCAGCTGCAGGACGAGTTTAGGTGGAGAGAATCATGTACTCCGAGTGCCTCCGAGTGCCTCCGGGTGCCTCCGAGTATCTCCTCGTCCTCCCTCCGAGTATCTCCTCGTCCTCGTCCTCCCTCTGAGTATCTCCTCGTCCTCCTCCTCTCTTCGAGCATCTCCTCCTCCCTTCGAGTCTCTCCTCCTCCTCCTCCGGGCATAAGCGGGAGGCATAATAGCGTGGCCCGGTGGCCATAGAGCCCGTCGGATCGGCCTAGGCCGAAAAGCACTCTCTCACCACTGCCGTTTCGTAATTTCACTCCCCCCGTCTCATCACCCCAGTCCTCCGACCTCCTCTCCTCCAACCTCAGTCCTCCGACCTTCTCTCCTCCAACCTCAGTCGCAACACCACCAAAGTTTACCAAACACCCGACCCTCCTGGCCATCTCCACGAGCGCCTCTATGCAGGAGGTTTGGCTATCTCCACGAGCGCCTATATGCACCGCCCCGCCACATGTCCGGCACCAAAGCTTGACACTCCCGAATATGCCATGTCAAGTCCCTCTGCCATACCAGGGGCTCGGCTTCTTACTATGCCTAGGAGCTGTGACGGATCTTGAATTGCCCGTCTCAGATGCTGCTATGGCTGCGCTTGCTCGAATATAAGGTCTGATACGTGCCCGTCCCTCCAGTTTCTCTCGCCAGCACATGTTGTTTCTTGAGTCTTTATTGCTGTTGATACCCTCAGTTTCTCCTTCTCTTCCACTCCTTCAAGTCTCTTCTACATTCCTTAGCTGGTACTAATCACTGTCCCTGGTTGGACTCTTTTGCTTCCACTCCAATCGTCTTTCGTCCATATAATAAACAATAGTTCAAATACTCGGCCCTCATCCACCCACAAAATGCCTGGAATCTCCCACTTAATCAAGTTGGCTCTGGTCCTCGGATCCGTGGCAGTCAACGCTTCGCCAAAATTCAACAATGCCCGTCCAAGGACGTTCGAAATCCGCGCACCACAGACACCAGCTCCTGTTACTCCAGCTCCAGCTCCAGCTCCGGCTCCCGCGGCGCCAGCCGGTAATCTCACAGACGTTGACATTCTGCAATTGTACGTATTTCATCCAATTGTGATCAGAGCATCAAACTGATGAGATTCTAGTGCCCTGACTCTCGAGCACCTCGAGTCAACGTTCTACACCCAAGGTTTTGCAAAATTCCCTGATACGGATTTTGCTGCCCTCGGTGTCACTCCAGATCAAATCACTGCTCTCAAGGCCGTGGCCGCAACTGAGGCCACTCATGTTACCACTTTGCAATCAGTCATCAGCGCTGCGGGCACCCAGCCTGTTCAGCCATGCCAGTACAACTTTGCCTTCACCACTGCCCAAAATATGGTTGCTACAGCTCGTGTCCTAGAAGCCGTTGGTATCTCTGCTTACCTCGGAGCTGCTCCTCTCGTGCAAACAAAACCAGTCCTAATGGCCGCCGCTTCCATCGTTACAGTCGAAGCCCGTCATCAGACCTTCATCCGCGCCGCCTCCAAGGCTGTCCCAGTACCAAATGCATTCGATACCCCTCTTGGACCACGTGCCGTATTCACCCTTGCAGCTCAATTTATCCAGTCCTGCCCTACAGGCAGCAACCTCAACATCCAAGCCTTCCCAGCTATCGCCCTTGCAGGTGGTGGAACTGGTATCGCCGCTGGCCAGAGCCTTGTCCTGGCTGATCCCAACTCACCTACAGGTGCCGGTTTCTGCGCTTTCGTCAACCAGGGCATGTCGATGTTTGCGCCGCTTACTGGTGGCTCTTGCAATGTTCCTCAAAACATGTCCGGAGAGGTTTACATGATGGTCACGAGGACTCAATCTATTGCTGATGCGGAGATTCTTGCTGGGTATGTTCCACCTCCGTTGATGATTTGGATGAATGCTAACCTTTTCATCAGACCTTCTGTCATCCTGATGACCTAGGTGTTTCTCGGAATTTCCGCGCCGCATGATTTCATTAGTCCTAAATCCATTTGCTGCGCTTGTGGAAATGATATCGTTTTGTATGAATAGGTGATCAGGGTTCAGGCATGAAGGGTGGTCATAATTCGTTGCTTGGTGCGATAACGTCGCATGCGATGGAAGAGATATGACTTGAGTTAAATCCAGCGGGCGTCTTTTTCACCTTTCTTCACAAACGGCTTTAATGATCGCCGTGGTGAACGCAGCAATTTTGTTTAGAGATAATATACTATCAACATAACACCTCCAGATAAAAAATCATGACTGCTGGATCTATATCACAATTTGTGCCATAATCATGCGAAAACTTACAGATATCTTTGCGCAGTGTTTGCAATCTTCATTTCTGTATCTTCAGTCATACGAGAGACACTCTCAAGAACCCAAGATAAAACTTATCCCGGCTTTCCTCTCTCCCAATTTTAAAAAGACATCACGAAAGTTTCGACAAATTTGAAAACTTCACACGGCCAAAGACTCATCGATCAACACCATTCCTTTTGTTTTGGAATTTCAAATCGGTTTCTGATGTTTGGCTTTGTGCGTGTATGCGTGTATGTAGGAGGTTTTTGTTTGTTTTGGGGAGGTGAGACAGGGGGTGTTTATTGCCAAGACCAAGAGAAACGGAGGGGGTTTGATCTCTTGCTGGATGCTTTTTGGACGGGTGGGATTGGAAGGGGAGGGGGTGTGATGGGAAGGGAGAGATGTTGTAAGTTTTTGGGGGTTTGGATCGCTTGATGGCTTTGAGAGGGTGAGGGTGGTGGTGTGGTTGGCGATTCGTTTCTTCTTTTCAGTTCCCTTGGGTAGGAAGTTTGGTTTTGTTGTGGGTTTTCTTTTTTCATCTGCAAATAGGCGTGAATGTTTTTCTGGTTGTCTTTGGGATTTAGTGGTATAATATGCTGCGATGCTGATGTGGAGTTGGATGCTGTAGATTTCTGAGAGGGGCGGGTTTGAGGAGTCTCCTGAACATTGGACGAGCCGCTGTGGGTAGCCTTGAATGACTGAAAAATAAGAAACGAACTGTGCATCGGAAATCTTGAGTTTTTTTCAGGTTCTATCTTTCGAGGAGGTGAGTCTGGGCGTACGAAAAACCCCCAGAGCATGAGCCACTTAACGCAACTACATTCAAAGATGCGACTTCGATCCTCGATCATATGTAATCATAGACACACCAATCAAAGAAGTTGTTCAACAGACCCCGTCTCCATATCCATCCAAAACCTCACAGTTCACTAGACCAAACTCCTTCCACTCCCTCAGAAATTTACAAATCCTTTCTCAAACCCACCTCCCCTATACTGACCTTCCACTCACAAACCTCTTCCCTCAATTACACACTCCCGCCTCTTTCAGGCTCCACTGCCTCAGCGACCCTTTCATAAATACGCTCTGTCGTGAGATAGAAGTTCCTCAATCTGAATGTTGGACAAGTACAATTTGCGTGATACCGAAGAGGGAGTCGAGGACGAGAATCAGGGAGTGCTTTTTTGATGCGGTCGCCTGGAGTGCGGGTCATGATTTGCTTCTGATGGGTTGAAGGAGAAGATAGTAAGGGGATTCGAGCGGAAGTCTGAGCAGGCGACTTGGTGGATGGGTCAGCCGAGGGATGGAGAAAAAAGAGGAAACCAAGAGGAGGGGAAAGAGGGGGAGGGAGAGGGGAAGGTAGGGCCACATAGCGATGATCTTTTGCCGACCGTTTGACAATGAGCCGCCAAAGAGTTGCAGAAGTGGTGGAAAGGACACATGTTTTGTTGTTGCTTATTCTCTGAAGCTCAAGTGAGCTGCTGGAAGTGGTACGATAATAGAAGCGGGAGTAATGCACTTGTTGCGCTTGAGAAATTCCTCAACCGTGGCGGCAGCTTTTAGAGAAGCCATTTTTGAAGCGGCCGAGAATCGAGATACTTGACACTAATTTGAGAGACTGAGATTGATGGAATGAAGGAGAATGGAGATTTTGGAGTCCCCGGAATAGAGCCTATCGCCATCTGGTCAGCAGTTTTACCACCAGCTAGGCTGCGGTCAATAGTATTCATTTCATTGTTGAGAGGTACATGGCTTGCGAGGCCGTTACTTATATGGGCCCAAGATATCAGACACTTCGCGCAGTGGACTGTCGTGACCCGCCCAGTGGCGTTGTTGTTGATACTAGACCAATGTGTGCTCGCAAAATGTTCGAGCTGGAGATTGAACACCAGCGGTAAGCGGACAAAATTTCAAGAAACCAGGATGAATTCGTGCATGGGAAGGATAAGTGGCTTCACTTACACCTGATATGAAACATTACGTACATTCTTCAGTCGCCTTGCCAATGCATACTATTGCTCAACACCATTCGCCATTACTCCGCGTCCAAACCATTCACTGATCGTTCCGAATTTGTCTCTCGATCTAGCGAGAGCGTCCTGAAACATGTCATGTCGGTCTGCGCTCTCCTCTTGCGCTTTTCGGATGGCCTTGACCGTTGCATTCTTTCCTGAGCACAGTGGACACTCCATCGTGGCCTCATCATGCTCTCCATAATCGCCGGCAATTCCACCAACAGGCGAATTTACGCAGCGTTCATGGAAACTGTGTTTGCACAAGAAGTGTACAGTTGGTAGGTCCAGTGTGGCGCCACAAGCTGAACAACGCGTCGCATTGAAGGTTTCGGGTTTCGATGAGAGTCGCGAAATCTCTTCTCGTTGTTTGGTGGTATCAGTTCGGTAGGAAGTGATGAGCCTGCGATTCGAGGTGATCTCTTGACGTTCTCGAGATATGGTGGTGCTGAGATATGCCTTCACCAAACCCATGGTAGCGACACCGTTTGAGCTGAGGGTTTGAATGACTTGCAGAGGGGCCATGAGACCATCTTCGTCAATCTTAGTCAAAACAGCGTCGAGTTCGTCACCAGCCTCTTGCAAGATCTCCGGGCTTGATGTAAAGTATGCAAGGGCAGCAGGGTAAAGTTGTGGCTCCTCCGCACCATATTTATGTAGCGCTTTGATCGCGCCGCTTGTATCTTTGGCAGTGGTATAAGATCGGAAAATGTCAAACCGCAAGCCCTGTTTCTCACGTACGAGAATTGTCCCATCTCGGAAGTTCTCCAGATGTGAGAGTAAAAGCACACTAGACGTATCGATGGGCACCTTCTTGTCCTCAATAAGTGCCTTGGCTTTGTTCTCCCACTCTAGACGATCCCCGTCATCTTTCTTGCCATTGGCCGTGTGCAAATACATCTCGAATAAAGTCGAATACAGATCGGATTTGTCTGCCTCCTTGAGGCTCTCAGCTGCAATGCATGCCTCCAGGAATACTATGAATTCTTGCGGATGGTCGACAAACGCAGAGAACGCCGTCCTCGGTTTTGGAATGTCGTATATCGGAGGCGGGTCATCGGTATTCGTCTCTACTACTTGTGTGACCGTGTCTTTCGGTGTGTGGGTATTGGACGACGCCGAGCCACTGATGCTCATGTATGGTAATGGTAGCATGGCCGCAAGGTTCTGTACTGCCGTTGTGGCGCGGGCGATGCCCCCTTGAGTAGTTGGAGATGCTTGTACGATGACAATAGCATCCTTTTTGGGACGGAATTGGCCGGTGTAGTAGTCAATGAACAGCCGTGTCACATCTTTTGAGCAATGTTCAAGAAGGACAGTCGCGTATTTCATCAAGTTCTCAAATGCGAGTTTCGGCTCCAATCTCCAGATGTACGCAACAGCCTCGTCATACTTCTTGGAGTCTTCGACCAGAATATCAACCACTAGCTCGTGCTGATCATGCTTACGTGCTAGGTATGCTGCCTGATCAAAGTAGCCACCCTGTCGACACATCGAAATCGCCGTATCGAGATCAAACTTCAAATCGCCAGGAGACTTGATGAACTCATTGAGTTTGTCGACATCCTTGAGCTTGGCGTAACAATTCAGTAGAAGTGTTGTATGGTCTGGCGTGGCCTTTTCGTGATCATGCAGTTCTTCCAAGTAATCAATGAGATTGTGTATTCTCTGGGTATCGAGGAACTAAGGAACATATTAGCAACTACATCCGATTTAATCTATGCTTGACAGCATACTTTTCGGATGACCTGGGATGGTTCGGTGTTGTCAATAGCTTTCAGATATTGCTGCATGGCCGTATCGTAATCTCCTTTTTGATACAAGAAGTCACCATATTTGCGATAGATGATGTTTTGCTGGGAGTGGTCGACACCAAGTTTCTGCGCAAGGTTGATGGCAAGAACGTAGAGATGTCGTTGATACAATATCTCAAGCTTCTGCTGAATTGTCTTTTCATGGTATCGAAACATCTGTCCTAGTCAGCGGAGTTCCTATACAACATGTCAATCCAATTACCTTGCCGTCGAGAGTGAAAACGAAAAGATCACCCCACTCCATGAAAATGAACTTGACGTCAGACGAAAGCGATTCTTGGTGTGCGATGAATTTGAGATCGGTATGCAGTATAGTAAAACCGGATGTGCTGAAGAAGTTGTCGGCCTGGCTACTGCCACCAAAAGCTCTCAGTGGAGTACTTCGCGTGAGCGTGTTGGCTTTTGACGGAGATACAAGGGCGATGTAGTCCTTGAATATGGAAATTGACTTCTTTTCGCCTTCAAACGCATAAGCAGGACCACGTCCATGGAGGCCGTAGTAATAGATCCCATCGTTGCGGGCCACCACAACATCACGAGTTGTTTTGTCGACTGTCATGCACCCGACTCCGGAGCCTGTTTCCTCGAGAGATCGAGCTGGTTGGCCTTGACCGCGGCCTGAGATCACAAGAGTTGATATTCTGCCTGTTGTGGCAATGTATAATGTGGTAATACTCCCTTCTCGAAAACCTATTCCTGTGATGGGTTCGTCTGATTCGAACACTGTTCGCTGTTTCGCACCGCGGTCATGAATCAGATCACCACGAACCACGGTCACTGATCCATTCCCAAATCCGATGGCTAATTGGGATAAGTCTTCGAGCGCGGTAAATGCAGAGATCTATCACCTTTAGTGGCCCAACCTTATTGTACATGGACAGAACTCACTGGGAAAGGTTTCCTCCCATTATTGATTAATAGCGTGCTAACACATCGGGGTATGCCAGTTTTCTTCTCTAACTTGTCGAGTGCCCACACTTTCAAGACAGGCTCGTGGGGCATGTCCTCTGCAATAGTAACGAGCAATGAAGACCCTTGAACTTGCTTCATGAAGGTAATGGCCCCGGTCTCATGCGCCTTGAATGATCGCACGATCTTAAAGGACTGGGAAAGGATCCGCACAACCCCATCAGAGCTACCGAAGAAAACATTGTCGGATCCAGTTGCCACACATTCGATGTTACCTGGCTATGAATACATTAATGGCTGACCCTACTTGAGGTGGAATATGCCTACTTCTGATAGCACGGCATTTTCTTCCGGAGATAACTTGACCTGGGTCACATCAAAGAAGCGAAAGGCCTTCCACTGTAGGAAGTCAGCTACTATGTTCTGGAAGCGGAAGGTGAATAGCCATACTGATGACAATGCCATCGCTCAAGCTGTTCTCATCAACACTACGAAGCAGTCATATTCATGGAATCTGATGAGATGGTATATTCCTTTGACGAATCAAAAGACGCGAATGGAGTCGGGGAATGAATGAAGAGAGAGGGCTTGGATGCTCTCAGCCACAACAAAGACCCGGAGCCTGAGGCATCATCTTGGTCACGTGTCTATCAGCTTGCAGCGCGGGCAGCTCAGGCTTCCACCTGCGATTCCGACCGGGAGCCTCAGGCTGCAGGTGGACTGAACACCGTCACCTCTGCTCCGACTCTCTCCTTTTCATCAACAACAACATTCAACACACCACTTCTTCCACTACAAGAACCCTCCACAGCGCGCCTTCTTCTGCGCACTACCATAGCATACATCTTCTCACTCCAGCGCGCACATTAATCTTTCACTGCCACTCTGCCAACGCGCCTTGCCACTCAGCCAACGCGCTCAGCCAACGCACCTTGCCACCACCCAAAACTTCACTTCAGCCAGGCAGCAGAACGAACAAGACTTCTCACTGCCACACCACTCGGCGTCCGCCAACAAGCCTCGACAGCTTCCGCCAAAAGCAGCCTTGCAAGACCGCTCCTTCCCACTCACGATTACTTAACCTGCCACCTTTCAGTCTACGATCGTTGCGTAAACACTCACTGCCATCATAATCATCAATACGACCGTCATCATGCCCGACAAGCTTTCACAGTCCCTCGACGAGATCCTCGGTGACCGCCGCAAGACCACCGGTGGTCGCGGACGAGGACGTCGCGTGGCTGCCAGCACCGCAGCGCCTGGAGGTATCAAAAAGACCACCCGCGCCGAGAAGAAACCAGAAAAGGCTTCTATTCCGACAGGACCCTCGCACTCTGGCGAAGGCAAAATTATTGTGTCTAACTTAGTAAGTATACCCACATTCTTCTCCACTTCCCGTGCATTGCTAACGCGTATAGCCGTACGACGTTACGGAGGCACAGATTAAGGTACGTTAAGTGTGGCGGTCACATCCTTTGAGCCCACTCGCCGTTACTTGAAGACGATCGACTTCATCCGCGAAACATCATTCTACGTGTATTCTTTTATGATACACCCGTCGCTTTGCGAGTCATTCCACACTCGGACAACTCTCAATCCGCTATTCTTGCTTGCTTGCCCGTTCCTCAAGGCTTGCGCAGATACGCGTGAGACGTGTGATCCATGTCCTGCAGTAGGCCACACATACATGGAGCCTGCCTGGCAAGCAGCTCGCTTTTGTGATGGCGCAGTCGACTTAGAGTGTTGGCAGGAGATCCATATCTTTTCGGTATTGTCCGTACGGTCAAATTTTTGATTGCATCAAGTTCAGCGAGCGCAGCAGCATATCCTACGAATAGACTTCCGGGACAAGAGCATTGCCTTCGGGCATACAACACCAGAAAAGGCAAGAATACCACCACGATCCCAATTTTGAAGACACATGAGCACCATCAGGAATATACGCATAGCGATATGGGTGGTCATGTCGTTGTGAGTGGTATTGAAGATCGTGATGATGTGGGAGAGAGATGGCTGGCACTCTCCCCTGAATCCGGTTTCTTGTGGACCAATCCTCAGCTCTGGTTTCACGATCAATGGACGCTGGACTACTCGATACACTTCGTGGCTGTTGGTTGATGAAAACAAAAGGATTGCTGGCAGATTCGGACCATCATGGGGGCCCGCAGCTCGCTCGCTGAACTTGTGTTGCACTACTGATTATGCCTGGAACGTCCCATGGATACTGGCTACTGGATCGCGTTGCATCGTCTTTTCATAACGAATTGGACAAACTTCCCGCTACACAGTTAACTGACTCGACTCTGCGTGCCTATAGGACTACTTCTCACAGACTGTTGGAGCTGTCAAGAAAACCGAACTCTCTTACGGACAAAACGGCAAGAGCCGTGGCATTGCTACCCTCACATTTGCGAAGCCCGCCGCCGCAACTCAAGCTGCCAAAGAGCTCGATGGCCTGAAAGTCGACCAGCGCGTAATGAAGGTAAAATTTCGCTCTTTCAAATCCATCTGCCCCAACTAACACAACACAGATTGAGGTCATTGTTGGCGCAAAAGACGTACCGGCCCTTCCGGCTCCAAAATCACTCAAGGACCGTGTTGTTCGTCCGAAGGTCGCCGAAAAGGACAAACCAAAACCCGCCACTACCGATAAGGCTGGAACCGGTGCTGCATCAACACGAGGCAGAAAACCCCGACGAGGCCGTGGTGCTGCCGCTGCTGGCGGTCGCGCTAAGCCAAAGACTGCCGAAGAGTTGGATGCCGAGATGGCCGACTACTGGGGTGGAGAGACTGGAACGGGGACTGTCGATGCCCCCATGTCGAACGGCGGCGCCGTTCAACCAACAGCTACCAATGGGGGTGAGGCAGTCATGGAAGACGATGGTAAGCAATGCACCGCCTCACAGCTAATAGCAGGATGTCAAACAATTATCATTGGAAATCTCGGCCATAAACATCTTCCCAGTGTGTCCTTGCTTGCTGGACAAAGTGTCAGCTCTCCTGGAATCACACGTCGTGATCTTTGACGCATTCGTTAACTCGAAATTTTTCCCACGACTCCCTTGATGATTGTTTGCACCTGTCGAATTTCTCACCAAGAAAACAATTACTAAGATTTTCATAGTCATTGCTTGAACACTTTATTTTGACGGAAGTTGGACATGAGGTGTCCTTGTGTTCATGTGCCACCTCAGATTTGGGTTTTTCACTGTTTCACTATCCACTTTGAGCTTCGATTGCGGAACGGCGGATATAGGGTATGGAGTTTTGTGATTCGCGTTTGGTAAAGAGTTCATAACATTTCCTCACCCAAATTGCATTTGCGAAATGGATATGGACGCTTTAGCCTTTGTTTGATTATGAGGAGCTATCTCCATCGTGAGGTCGCTTGCGGTCACTAATAATGGGGATTCAACTGCTGTTGCTGCCACGATGGGATTGGTATATTATATATTTGCTCAGAGAGTTGTCATTGAATGGAAGAAACGATCGATCTTTCCCAAGTCCGACTTCGTGATGCCGAACTAATGAGATAGCTTTGGGTCAGACATTTCTCTCACATATTTTGCAATAGACGACTACATTATGAGCCCAATTTCACGGTCAAGACTAAAGTCAGGACCAGCATCCCACGAAACGATTCTTTAACCTGCTCATTTTGCAACTCTAATTATGACCTTGCCTCGAGCGTGTCCGGTATCCAATCTTGCAAATGCTTCTTTGAAATGTTCAAGCTTGTAGATGCTGTCTATGACAGCTTTCGCCTCGCCCTTCTCCAAGAGCTCGGCGACCTCTTTGAGCTGCCATCCATACGGTTCCATGATGAAGAATGAGTGTTTGATATCCTTCTCAATTCCTTCGACTGGCCTTTGACCAGAAGGTGGTTCTCGGATACTGACAAGTATTCCACCTTGCTTAACGGCAGTCCAACAATCAGCCAATGCTTGACCGCCAAGCATATCAATAGCCAGATCCACCTTTTCACCACCATCCTTGATAAAAGCACCGAGAGATTGTTGACGATAATTAATGACTGTTGTTGCGCCGAGGGATTTGACGAATTCGACGTTGTCGGGCCCGACAATGGCGATTATCTCTTTGACCCCGGCCGCGCGGGCGAGTTGTATGAGCCAAACGCCTACACCTCCTGCGCCTGCATCTACCAATACGCTTTTGGCAGAGTTGGCAAGCTTACCAGAGGGATCTTTCCAGCCGAGGGCGAGACCACCATGGGTGAAGAGGGCTTGGTATGCTGTAAATGCTGACAGAGGTACTGAAGCCGCTTCCTCCCACGACAGATTCTTGGGTTTCAAAGCGAGTTCCGAGGTTAGAGCGATGGTGAAATCTCTGGCGTTTCCTGTTCTGGCGGCTGGTGTGCGGGTGTAGATTTCTGTGCCTGGAGGGAAGGGAGAGTTTGGTGGTGCTGTGACGACGATTCCGGATAAGTCGTTGCAAGGGATTGCGACGCGGTCTGGTTCCATGATTGATGGGAAATTTTTCGCCCAGAGGAGCTCGCCGGAGCAGGGAGAGGTGGCGTGTACTTTTATCAAATGTTCATCGGAATTGGGTTTCGCAGGTGTGAGAGGGAGGGTTGTCAGGATCAGCTCTGTTGACTGAATGTCTGGTTGGAAAACGGCACGGGTAGTCGTCGGGATGATTATTGAGGACATTGTTGTTATGGTGTGGTAGTTTTGTGTAAGAGCAGATGAAGAGGTGAATGTGTTGTTGTTAAATCTGAACTTGATATACGATGCCTTTGCTTCAAGCACAAGGAGTATGCATATCCAAATATGTTACAACTCCTCGGTGACCAGTCTCCACCCGACAAAGTACGGCAACTGAGCATGAGTAATGGCTCCTCCAAAAGGCCAGGGACATTCGTGGTTGGAGGATCGCAAGTACGAGGAATCTTCGCGTTCGCCATTTCGCCTTCTCTGCTCAGTATTTTGGATTTCAGATTCCCGCCAACGAAGTATATGCAGCCTAAACAGGTTAGGGAGTATTTTGAATTGCCGAAAAGTGTGGTCTCGGGTATCGTATTGATATTGATATTGACAGCTGCGTCCTGTAAGCTCAAAAATCCAAGGCGCCAAGATACTACCGCATAAAATGATGGACATCTCCGCTCCATGCTTACTGTGGATTCCTCAGCCTCAGCCTTACGTACTTGGCTGATAGGGATGTGAAGTCTCTATACATAGGGAGACTCTTTGTGCGATATATATATATATAGAAAGACATAGAGATAAATATAGTTATTAATTCCGTTATTCGTTATTTCAGTATTTTCATTTACAGCATACGTAAACTCGTATCAACACTTACAATGTCATGTCGTGGAAGGTGTGATGGAGGAGAGATGGAGGAGGAGAGGTGGAGGAGAGATGCAGGAGAGACATTTGGAATCCGGAGAAGCTTCATTCGTCGCCAGTGCCAAGTGCTTACTCACGCCCATCGGAACATTTCTTTCGTCTCGCTCCCGTTCACCTCCATCAATCCACAATCATTCGATGAATTGTTAACCAAGCAAGGCACTCTCCCATGGCGGAGAGACAGCTGCATCGTCAAGCTTCTCAGCACGCGACAGGCAATTTCTTCCGCATTTCATCGTGTGGCCCTAAGTCCAAGTGCTGACTCAACTGAACAGCCATATACGGATACAGTCTTTGCGAATCACAGCGGATGGCGGCTATATTTCCCTGCCTCTGGAGGTAGGTCTATGCCGTTGCTCACTTGGCGGTCGCTGGTGAATCCTATTGTCAGACTCCCAAGACCAATCCGTTCCTCAACCCCAAAGAGTCTTTCATAGGCCATTTCGCTTTTCGAACACATAGTATTCTTCTATCAATTTACCACAGATTCTTCTATCAATCTACCACAGATTCTTCATTTCGCTCTCATGGCTCAATCACAACCAGGTGCTATCCGTGTTTCTCTTGCTTGTGTCCAGTGCCGAAGTAAGCATCTGCGTTGCGACGCCGTCACGCCAATCTGCACGAGATGCGTGAGAGAAAAGTCAGAATGCACCTACCTGAAATCGAGACGGGGTGGGAGAGCTCGCGCTAAACGCGATGGTGTAGCGACGGCCTCAGATTCGACTTTAACCCAGAGCATGCTCAAGGCAAATCCCAAAACGCCTCCGGAAAGAGAGAGTCTACCTTGTTTGACTCCAGATAATTCTGGAAGTTCAAGCACCAGTGTCTCCAATTTGGGCACAGATGACTATTTGGGCTGGTTTCCAGAATCTGACTCTGGATCGCAAACAAGAGCTCTGCTTTTGGAGCTTTATTACACATACTTTCACCCTGCTCAGCCCTGCGCTTTGCCACTTCATTTTCTGAGACAAAAAACACGCGAAGATCCTCCTGGTATGAGATTACTTGTCAACGTCTTGCAGTTCATCGGCTCCCTCTACGCTCCGAAAGTTCAATCTGGACCACTGGAGGATCTCGTCAAAGCATCTTTGGCAGAACCACGGCCGACTACGAACGGCTTCGAAATCCAAGCACTAGTGCTGTATTCGATAGCAGTGTACTGGTGTGATGAGATTGATCGGGCTCGAGATTTGCTTGACGAGGCAACCATCAAAGCCACCGGGATTGGTATGAATTTACGGGCCTTTGCGACTGAAAACTCAGGAGGAGATCCTGTGCTGGCAGAAAGTTGGAGACGGACGTGGTGGCAGTTATACTCCACGGATGCGCATATCGCTTCAAGCAATCATGTCGCACACTTTGGGACTAGTCAGAGGTTGATCCCTTGCACTGTTGAATTGCCCTGCGAAGAGGACGAATATTTCTCTGGGGTAAATATCACCATTGGCGGTTTTGCCAGTGTGCCTTCGGCTGACTTGCATCTTGCATCGAATAGGCTATTCCAACACCTAGCAGAACAACTGAGGAATATGACAACCGCGAGTTTGCCGAGGACGACTCGGACTTCTCCTCGTTTGCATATCTTATTGGCTTGGGGAGAAGCTTAGATTTCACCATCATTGGAATCCCTCGTGTGACCGAGGCGAATGTCAAGATTGTGTGGTAAGCTAATAGCTCCCATCTTGATTCACTACGCATCCATACTAACAAGCAGTGAAGCACAAACGCCGACTCATGTATCTCTGCATGGCTGTCATTACTATCGAAGAATAAACGCCGCTTCTTCAGAGAAGATGGAACACTGGATGAACTGCTTTTCAAGGCCAATTTCCTGATCCAAATGTAAGCCTGTTCGACAGGCCATCTGCACATGGTGAGCCCGCAAATCATAACAACAGACTAACGTTTTGTGTCTAGATATACTGTCGACATACACAGGTATCTATCAACTCTAGCTTATACTTCCGTCGAATCAATATCGACATGCGCACCCCCGCCACCACCTGATCGACTGGGACCAGTCTATTCACGAGATGCTCACATCCACACTGCCAAGATTCTCCGCGCCATCGAACGCATAGCAGACATGCTCACCCTGCCTGTCCGTCTCGCAAGGCACACTCCTTTTAATATCTGCATGATTGCTACTATGACTGTTGCCCACTTATCTGCCTGTAAATACGTCTTCACAGGCGAACAACTCAAGGTAGCCAGAGAACGTATCCGCGTCGCAATGGGCGCACTAGAAGTCTTCGCTGAAATATGGCCTCGGGGAAAGAGAGTCGTCGGCGAAGTCAAAATCATCGCGAGGGCTCTTCTCTCTCTTGAACCTCGACCTCGGCAAGCTTCCATCACATCACCCAAACTCATATTCCCGTTTCCACAACAGAACTACATGCATACAATGTCCCAATCTCAGAGTCCACAAGATCGCTTTCTCTACTTTGGTGGTGCACAGAGTCCCCAAGATCTACCTGAAGATGATTTGAGAACGACAGTGGCGCAATCGTACATAGACTGTGCTCATCTTTCCCTTGCACAAGATATGAGTGGCTATTTTGATTTTCCAGGGATTGGGTTTGATGTAGACATGGAGGCCTTCGCGAGTAACAATTTATGCTCTGATTTGAGCTTGAAGACGGGGTTCCCATTTAATCTCGATGTTTCCATTCCTTACTAGATGCTTGGCTTGAGTGGCTTGATTGGTGTTTAATTTAGTCAGTTACACAGCCTTCAGCTCCTTCAATTTGCAACATTCCACAACTCCCTCGTGATCTCGTCGCCGCCCACGCTGACTTCCATCGTCACAAATAAGCAGAATTGAATTCAAACTCCTTGAGCTCTTATTCATAGTATCAATAACGCACTCCTCTTGTTAGATGTCGGTGGTAGATCGATAGAAGGTATGATGGGATCGCAAAATCTGGGAATATAACATGCGATCCACGCGCAGCAGCGATGTATCCCTTCATCGGACAGCGTTGCTATCACATTCAACATAAGTCGACCTCCTAGAGTGTATCTGAGTGCATACCCTCTCGTTATCCAGCTTTGAAGGTCTCAGGATTTGTGCAAGAAAAAGTACTCATTCTTTGGTCTTCTCTACATCAGTGCCGGCGGCACCCGTTTCTGCACCCCAGCTGATTTTCAACCTCTTAAGGTCCGGTAATGGCTTTTCTGCATGGACGCTCAACATGCCAAAAATGCCCAAGCTGCCCACTGTCAACACCACGGGTCCCCAAACGCCAGGCACATAGAGACCCTTGACCAATTGTCTCTGCACCGAGACATATCGAAAGAGACCGTATGTGAAAGCGTACATGCTTATTGCTTGGCATACTCTCGGCGCTGTGATGCCTTTCTCTACTTCCGCCACAATATCCAAGGATGTCTCTGTGTGGCCAGAGGACGGGTTGGGAGGTGTAGAGATATTTGAGGAGAGGGTTGAGGCCATGACGCGGTCAACGTATTCTAGGCGGCCTAGAGCAAGAGCCATTGCTGCGAAGCCAATGCCAGTACGTGTCCATGCCAGGAATGTGCGCTCGTTGGCATGATGGTCGCGAAGGGTCGAGCCAGAGTTCGGGACTGCCTTGGGGAGGATACGAAGGCGGTGAAGGAGAGAAGACATGTTGGTACTTTAGGATACTGTTCGTGACAGGGAGCGCTGTTAGTTAGGAGTCCAAGATACAAAGATAGAGCGATAGAGGCATTGGCACTTTAACATAGCCCAGGGTTAGAATGCAAAGGCTAGAAGCCGCCACACTTCCTCACGTTTCACAGTCCTACTACGCTTTCACTCTCAACTGAACCTCACAATACTGCCCACTTCAAATCTATAATTATCGTTCGGCATTATTCTAACTATGAATAGATCAGACTAAACCTATGAACACTTTCCATTGTGGCAGTTACAAACATCTCACGTATTGGATATATAGGACGGTATGTATAGCCTAGCAATGTTCTCAACTTCGACTACGGTAATCATAATATACTTCTACAATACGAGAACAACCCGGTAGGCAGGAATTCGCTTGAATGAGGAAGAGAAGCTGAGAACCGAGAATTGCCTGATCATCTGTCGCTTTCCGCAGCCATGATGTATGGCAAAATGGACGTCAAGACTTCGACCACCACGACAAATAATGCCAACTCGAAAGATCCACAACAGGCATTTCCATCCGCTCGAAACTTTCCATGGGTGTCGTTATTTTGCAAACACTGGACCGGAAAGTATATTCACCATTCACAAGTGTCTCAAGGTTTACGTCCTTCCAGCCAAAATTTGGCAGCTGATCATTTTTTTTCTTTTTTTTGGTCAGAATGACTTGTCACGGCGTTACTTTCTCAGTTATATTGCCGGGTAAGAATAGATCAGAGAAAAGTGCGAATAATGTCGAAACCCACAATTGCAATTGGTCACACCCGCGTACTTGTCCTAATCCCGGTCCGATCGACACCAGGTGTATCCGGCACAAAATATGACGAGGAGTTTCTTCCGCTTATAGATATTGACGACCGATTATCAGATAGAGAACCGTGAGCGTGGTCGAATTTCAAGAAGGTATAAGAGCCCTATCAACTCCAACCTAACGTATGGTCTTACTTCCTCAGAAAGAGAAAATTGAGGAGAATAAGACTTTTCTACTCTGATAAAAAAAAATCTAGGTTACGTTCAGTTGTACGTAGAAGAGAACCTATCGTACGGATTAGAACTAAGACAGGGGTCCTAATTAACCTTCATTTCCCTAGCTATCACAGTATGGAGGCGCTCCCCCTCTCTTCACAAGCCAGCTTGGGGTCTACTGTGTCTCGCTGTACTATAACTTTCTCTTGTCGTCACCGAGGTGAGTGACCGTGACAGCTGCTCAGCATGTGCGCCCAAGGGTGTATCTACAAGTAGGTTAGATGGAGGGGGATTCTAGCGAGTTGTGCCATTGAACAGTCATTTCGATCACTACAGTCAGTCTATCACGATATTTTTCAACATGTTGCTCACGAAGTTCCTCTCCCTCGCCTTATTCACCAGTCCGATCATAGCCGTCCCTCTTGCTTCTCTCGAATTGACGGGTGAGCAAACCTTCATTGAAACATCCATCAAGGACGTTCTCACCAGCGTTGTCGACAAGACAATCGCCCTCAGCGCCGCAGTCAAAGGATTTGACGGCAACATTCAAAACTCAGGTCCCATTATAACCGCATCCCAAGGCCTCCTCGACACCATAGTCAACGGCACGAAAATTGTTCAAGCAGCGCACAGTCTCAGCTACATTGGCCTCCTTGCCGTCACCGGTCCAACATTGAACCTCAATAAAGCAAGTGAGAAAGTCTCCGAAGCAGTTGTTGGCAAGAAACCCCTATTTGAGAAAGCAGGCTTGGCACCTGTTGTACTTGGACAATTGAAGGGACAGCAGACGGCGGCGCAGGCATTGGTTGATATATTACTTACCAAGGTGCCGCTGGGGACTGTGACGCTTTCAAAGACGTTATCTGCGCCGAGTTTGGAGGCGTTGGAATACGCAGTTCAGGTTTACAGTGGGAAGGCTACCATTAATGGGTGAGGAGAGTCAACCCCTACATCGGCCAACACGACCGTCGCACCTCAGTGGCCGCGAAAACTCCCAGTGCTGTTGTATTGTTTTAATCATACTGCCCGATCACACTCTACAATTTGGATCTATTTCTCAAAAACACGTTCATGAACTCAGGATCAGTGCCCATGATTTCCTCTTGAATTCTGCAATGCTCTTCATCAAAAATCTAGAAGTTCTGATTGCATTTTGCAGATACGAAGCTAGCTGATTTCCATGATGAAAAGAAGAAGATAATGTTGTCTACTTTCTCGCCACACCAACCCACGCAATCATGTCAATACCTCTACCATTCCGCCCCTTAAGCACCTTCCTCACCGCATCTTCCCAACCCTCTTTCTGCGAATCCGTCAACCCTCCCTTTGCCTGATCCCAAAAGGACCCATTGAACCGTTCCACCGTCTTCTCAAAATCATCAATACTCCACAACATTGCCCTCTCAAAAATCTCGATATTCTCCTCTGCGAAGCCGCCTTCCTCAAGCGCATTTCTCAGCCTAGCCTTGTCCGTCCACTCCTTCTTCATAGACCACTCCTCTATCCCCGGCGCTAGTTCTTGAAGAACTTGATTGACAAAGGGTTGGTTCCCAGGATATTTCCAGGTAGAAATTGCTGCTACGCCTCCTGGTTTTAGAGTCCGATGGATGTGTTTTGTCGCGGCGATTGCGTCTGGGAAGGCGAAGATTCCGAAATTGGTGATGGAGTGGGTGAATTTGGAGTCTGAAAAGGGAGAGAGATCGGATCCGTCCATTATTTGTGCGGTTACGGTCTTGAGGTTATGAGTGTCGATGGTGGTTTGTAATGTATCAATCATTCCTTGGGCAAAATCTGTGGCGTAGATGGTGGGTGGATCGACGGAGGCTCTGGTACAATGAGCGAGGATTGAAGAGGTTATGATGCCTGGACCGCACGCGTTGTCGTGGATGATTGAGGTGGAAGTGATGGGCGGAAGAAGGGAGAGAAGCTGGTCCCCTAGTGCTTTGGTTACGCCGGCGGATTGATTTATGTATTTTTGGGCGAATTCATTGTAGAAGGTGTTCCATTCTTCCTGGGTCGGTTGCATTTTGAAGGGGTATAGCTAGTGTTTGATGATTGTGTCCGATGAAGAAGTCTACGTGAAAAGGATGGAAATAGGATAATTGGAAACAGAAGAGGAGGAGAGAGTCGAATATTTATGTATCTACAAGCTCTTGGGTCATGGTTGCAAGACTCGCCGTAAAGTTTCCGAAAATGGCACTGAAAGTGTCCGGATTGGAGATCATGGAGACTTTGCGTATACTTTCGGTTGTTCTACGCTTCGAGGTCAAGGGCACTATATTCTTTCCAGTCTAGGAGATCATCTTGAGTGTTTGTTCTCAGATTTGGTGCTTGTATAGTACCAAATGTGAATTCTGCCAAGAGCATGACAAGTCTCGGAAATTGAAGAAGAGGGTTGCCAGAAAATCTATCAATCTCGGTCATGAATTGGATAGTATTTATTCAGACCAGCTATACGAGGGCCGGCCTCGTTGGCTGAGTGCTAGAATGCCAAGAAATGGATGAAGTTGATGTTTCTTGGGTGGTCAGGTTACTTCGAAAACTGCCATTGTGGTGTTGAGAAAACCCGCCCCGTGCCTCAGTTCCCTTTTCGTGACGCGTCTGGCACCGACTTTTAACTCCACCACAAATGTTCCAATTGTGCTCTCAAAATGGCCCTCGAGATACAAGACTCGGACGATGACTTCGCTGTCACAAGTCCGACGCGTCCGGGCAAAGAAGAGCAGCCCTCTCCGGGAGGCGCCATTTCCAAGACTCCGTCGCGTACGAAATCTACAGACGAGACCACCTCGACAGGTACATTCAACACCTACACTAATAGTAGTGAGTGCTGACAATCTATTCAGATCGTCTGATACGCGAAATCCAGGACGCTCAGCAGGAATTGGTCGGCGCCAGTCCCGCTCGCCCAACTCATACTCCTACGGACTCCACCTCCTCTCCTTTACGCGCCAGCAAGAGACGAAAGACTACAGGCTCATCGCAGGCGGGCACACCAGAATCGAAATTGGGACGAAGAAAGACGGTCAAGACATACGGCAGCTCAAGCAAACGCACAAGAGGCTTGCTCAATCCTGGGAGCAGCTTATTCGATGATCTGAAGACTGATGACCAGAAAAGCCCGGATGCTACAATTACAACAGCAGAAGAGATGGAGCCTGTTCAAAAGTCCCCTGACAAGACATGGAGCCTTCCAGCCTCGTTGAGACAGGCTTTCCAGGAACATGAACCAGTATCAATGTTTCCGGATCCATCCAGTACCGTCCCAGACAACACTATGACGCAGCAGCGTCTGATAGAGCAGGCTTTATCCAATTCAAGGCTTCCTCTGCCGGTTCAGCCGACCGAGGAAGCCGCCGCGAGCACAACGTCATCTTTCCCCTGGTCGACATATTTAGAACAATCACCGGAGGTAGGCTATCTCCCACCTGTTGACCTTCGAACAGTGCTAAGATAAGATATAGAGCAAAGCCCAGACACCTTTGAAAATTACCCAGATCAGCCAGATGCTCATACCAGACGAACCAAGCCCAGCTGCGGTAGATCCTAAACCACTTGCAAGCAATACGCCGTTACAATTGGGATCTTCCCATACACCTCCCGGATATCCTGAAAATCCTGTACGGATGAGTGTGACTCCAACATCCGTAACAAATAAGCCTGGCTCTAGCAAACTTCGAAGAACAAAAACCATGGGCGCGAAATCAGTCACAAGTAGGACTCCAGGAGATTTGGACGATGAACTCGCCATGGACAAGCCAAAGTCCACAGCCAAGCGACGAAAATCACATGCGGTAGAGACTCTGTCTCGTACTATGGATGAAGCAGTGCCAACGAAACCCTCTATTGATGGATATGTAGCTGCTGCTCCCCAGTCCACAGCCAAGAGACGACAATCACACGTTATGGGGACTTCATCTTCATCCCACCCAGCGGCTGAAAAGGAGACATCGAAGTCTATGGCAAACACCTTTGACCATGTTGCTCTGGAGCCTGTGCAAAGTACTCACGCAGACACCGTGGCTCGAGACATCAGTGGCACTGCACTCGTGCCTTCTGAGCCTGATAATCATGCCTTAGCGTTCAATGTCGCTGCGATGCTATCCCAGATGCAGCCTATGCCTTCACCACAAACAGCTTCTCCAGCTGTTGTTGGATTATCCACGCCAGTTGTGCAAAAGAAGCAGAAAGGCAAAGATAGTGACAAGGGCTTGAACAGGAATGCTTTACCACTCGACTCTGACGACCTAGCCATCGGTCTTCCCAAAGAACAGTACAAGCCCCGACCAAGTCGATCACGATCCGCCCGGATTGTGGAAGATACAAGCATCGACTATTCGAAACGTCCAGAAACACTGGCAACGGCGAAGCTAAAGCGTAGGAAGACTACGAATGAGATTTCTCAAGGTAGTCCACAGGCCATTATTGATGCAGACAAGATGGCTCAGATCGGTAGCATGGGCTTCACACCACGGCAGACCAAGGCAGCTTTGGAGGAGAGTGCTGGCAACATCGAACGCGCTGTTGAAAATCTGCTCACTCAAACATCAGTTGGCAAGGAGAACTCGCCCAGCAAGAAGCCAAATAAATCTCGATCGAAGTCGACGAAGCAGGCAAAGGCTGCCAAGCTGCTAGAGGTTACGAACCTACCCTCCGAGTTGTTGACCGTTCAAGTCACCCAAGGAAGTGGGGATAAGACCTTTTACCCCACAGCCGACGAGTCCGAAGTTCCCAAGTCCGAAATGCCAGTGGTTCATGGAGAAGAAAAAAGCCTTGAGGATACAGTTGGGTTGGATTCTGCTCCGTTGCCTGCCACCAAGTCAACTGTTGGAGAAGTCGTCATGCATGAAACTTCTAAGCAGACGTCGTCCACGCAGAAGCATAAGGGAGACAATGTCGCTGACTCTGATGAAGAAGACGAGATTATTGCTGAGCCTGAGCCATCCAGGCCAGCGCCCAAAAGCGCTTCCAAGAGAAAGGCCATGGACTCTGAAAGGGAGGACGAAATAGTTGCTGAAGCCAGACCTGAGCCACCAAGATCGGTTCCTAGGACTGTGTTCAAGAGGAAGGTTGTTGACTCGGACGTGGAGGGCGATTATATTGCTGAACCTGGACTGTCAAAAGAAGCACCAAAGCCTGTAGCCAAACGAACGAAGTCTCTACCCATTAAGAAAACGAAGACAAATGATGACGAGGGAAACTTGGAAATCGCCGCCCCCACGCAAGCTGCGAAAAAGGGGCGAGGGCGACCGAAGAAAGTTGTCGAAATAGCAGGAGTAGATGTCGAAACGGCCGAAACTCCCGTTGCCGAGCCCGAAAAAGAGACTGCCACTCTTCCGAAGTCTCCAGAGCCCAAGACAAGGCCTGTCAACGCCGAGGAACGTGAGGAGCAATTGCAGACCCCAGGCTCGACGCCTAAGAGCGCCGCTATTCTCCCCTCCACCCCTGAACAGCATTCTGGATCGTCTCAGAGCCGTGGTGGTGTCAAGGTCGGTGTTCAGCATTCACCACTCAGCAAGAGTAAGGTTCCACTAAGGGTTGGTCTGAGTCGGAAAAAAAGAATTGCGCCGTTATTGAAGATTATCAAGAAATAGAAGGATTTGAAAATTTCGTATTTTGGGAGCGGTATTTTTGGACCTGAGAGCCTGACATGGGGTAATAAGAGGGGGTACGGATATGGACATATGCTTTAGGGAGTAATGAGGCTGGAAGGACGACTTGATACCCTTTTGGACGATGCTGTTTAGCTTTTATCTGGCTGTATACTATTCGAATTATGATTCATGAGCGTTGACAACGATTGTGATTTTTTGCAGCGTTTGTGTTCTCGCGCGATCACATTCAACCTTTCATGTGACGATTGTACTGGCTGATTTGATGGCGGCATGGCGGAGGAAGAGATTGGGTCAATGGACGTGAGGAAGTTGGCGACGTTGTTCCCAAGTCGGAGAATGGAATGAGAGGGGGGATGTTGTTGAGATGGATGCAGCAGATGAGGAGTCTCGGTGTTGGGTCCCGCTTTTGAAACGAGGGTCGAGCTCAGACATTGCCGTTTTGGGAAGGAGGGATTCGTGCTTTGCGTCTGCTCTACCATTAGTTTTCGAGGCTCTGAGCACGCCCAGGCTGATATTGGTGGCAGTCGAAAATTTCCCTGTCGCGTGTACAGGGGGGTGTTGTAAGTTCGCAATATACCTTAATGGTGTTTAACGTCGGGTATCGTATAGGAGCGCTCTAGCTACGCTGAGCTAGTTTTTAAAGTGATTTTTACGTGAGAGGAGGGAGAAATCTTACTATACGGAGTAGGATCCTTAATATCGGATTATCAGTCGGGTCGAGATCACGTATAGATAGTATACGGAACCCCCCGTACTGATCTACCACTTCCTGGGCTCTTAGAGTGAGTGCCCAAAATAGTAGCAGCGACGACCTGAATTACTTTACGATATGCTGCCGTAGCACAAGCACCAGGTTCTCAATCGTTCTATTTGACTTTGAACATCTGATCGGCCGAATTCGCACGTCCGTTTGAAGATGGCATACAGGCAAGCTTCTACCCAAAGTGGGCACTGTTGTTGCACTGCAATTTTGACCAGCAGATTCAAATTTATCTTGCACGTTGCTGGGATCAAACACAGACCTCGGGTAGGGTGGTGCAACTACCACGAATCCACAAAGCACTGGACGATGCCATGCCTTGGTTCACAGCGCAGTTGGTGACAGCCTGACTGTGCGACCCCACGCGTGCTGCCACTCACGACTCAGCTGGAGATAGACCCAGCTACTGTGCTGCCACTCACGACTCAGATGAACCCAGTTACCGTGCCGAAAAACAAACGTCGACGGGAACGGGACAGGCTTATGACACGAAAAGACTGGTCCCCACACTAGCCAACGGAGAATTCGACTGCAATTCAATGCCCCTCGCATCGTAGTATCTAGAAACGAGGGTTCCGTTGGCTTTGGAGTAGCGTGATTCTACATGGATATCGATAAGTTCCTAGCAATCGTAATGTAATTCTCGTTATCCATCTTTGGCTCGTAGTGTTATTGGACTTCCAGGTATATTGTCCAAGGGTACACTTGTCCAAGGGTACACAGTTGTGGACAGCTGTATTGAGAGTTTGCGCGGGTGAGGCCTCCAATAACTCCACAATGCGCATCAAGACCTAGATTCTTCAGCCTGGTTGCTCTCGCCGTTGGGCACAACGGGGGCGATACGGTTGATAATTCAGAGGAAATTCGAGGCTTCAATCGTTGCCGCACTGAGGCTCCAAGCAGCGAAACGGACTGAAGCCTGGATGAACACATGAAGGCAAGCAATGAGGAAGTGGAGCTCATCACTCATCCCTGAGGCATGACCAGCCAGCGCAGCGTGGGATCAAGATAATTCATGGTTCTTCAGGCAACATCTCCTCCCTCACCTTGTGGTTTCAGACGCACACGATCACTCCACCACCGAGATGCAGGTATCAGTGATTGTTGTTTCTTTGTGGGATTTGCCATCTCTGTTTGATCCCGCCTGAAACTGACAGCGGGAGGCGGCAATCAACCTAGACGACAAACGATTGCTATGAGTACCGCACGAGCAGGCATATTGCCCGGTTCAGAGAAGTCACAATGGTCTAGGAAACACCAGTCGCACAGCAATCCTCATGGGTGACCCCGGTCTCAGGGAGATATATTGGCAATTGCCCAGCCAGGAGATGTAGCACGAGAAGATGTGCAATCAAGCAGTGAAAATAGGGTAGAGATAGTTCTACTGGGTACTGCTGGTTCTTGGTAAGCGTGGATGCCGACACACCTCGCAACGGGACGGATCGCTTGTGGCGAGTAATTGCCCATGGACGGACAGGTCGTTGGCCAGACTAAGCATAACCGATCTCTTGACACGTTTCAAAGTTTCTCCTACTTGTACAGTATGTTGGGAGTATGTAGGTACTGTGGTATAATAATATGTCCCCACCTCACCACACGAGACGGATGGGCGGCCGTTGGAGGCTCCAGACGCCAATCAGGGTCCCTGGCCAGACCCAGATATGGTAGAATGTACAAGCATCGTGAAGCTTGAATCGCGTTTGCATTGGGATATGGCTCTGCCAATGGGTGTGGTCCAGGGCAAGGTCTCCATCACAAGAGAGAATCCCACGCAGCCGGAGAGCTCATGTCCGCTAGGCTTGGGTATCCCATCCTGATATTTCCTGTGCATGACATTGGCTGCGAACAAGCTCCTGACAGTGGCTTGGCCCATCCCGGCGTGCGCTAGTGGCTTGGCTATCCCGACAAGCGCGAGTAGCCTGCCCCATCCCGGCGTGGGCTAGTGGCTTGGCTATCCCGACAAGCGCGAGTAGCCTGCCCCATCCCGGCGTGGGCTAGTGGCTTGGCTATCCCGACAAGCGCGAGTGGCCTGCCCCATCCCGGCGTGCGCTAGTGGCCTGCCCTATCCCAGCAGCGCTAGTGGCCTGCCCCATCCCGGCAAGCGCTACTAGCTTGCCCCATCCCGGCAAGCGCGACGAACATCGAAAACGACTCCGCCGGTGCAGCCAACGCCTTGCTCAAAGACAACTGGAGCTACTCTGATGAAATTGCACACCTCCGCTGCTTTCTCGCTTCGCATTTTCCATCCCCAGACCTGTATCCCATCCCCCAGATTTTGGACGGGTCAGCTAAGGCAGAATTTAAAGAATCCTGAATTACTCCTGCGCGCCATTGTTCCGACCCTCGCGCCTTTCCATCTATCTAAGTCTGCCCGCCCGTGTACACCTCGCCATCTCCTGGCCAAGCCCGCCGCTTTGCCTTCCTTCAACCTCCCATCCGTCCAGCCCTCGAAGCCACCACTCACCTCAGTCACTCTTTCTGGACGAGCTTGTCCAAGCTGCCTTTGATCCATTCGGAAACCAGTTTCGGCTATCCGTGTCTATGCGGACTGCCTGATAGTCCAGTGCTGTCGCCCTCAGCACCCCATATTCCAAGTTTATCCGCTATATCTACGCTGCATTCCACATACTTATTCCTCCATTCTCTAATTCTACAACAACATTGGGCACGCGAGTTCACTACGAGCAATTATGTCGGCAGTATCGACCCCAGCGACTTCGGCGTTGCCGTATGTGACTCTGGTTCCATATCCCACGAATAGCAACTTGCCGGTGACTGGCGGGGATTCTTTGACCCAAAATCTCAACATATACTACGAGGTAAGACATTGCCCTTGTCACTCACGATATCTCAAAGGCTAACACAAAATATAGACCGGAAACATCGCATGGATGCTCATGTCCACCGCATTGGTCTTCCTCATGGTGCCCGGCGTCGGGTACGTACCACCTCTCACCCTCGCACTACAATCACAACCCCTGACATAGACAAACAGCTTTTTCTACTCAGGTCTTGCTCGAAGAAAATCAGCTTTGTCGCTGTTATGGCTTTCTGTGATGGGAACCGCCGTCGTTTCCTTCCAATGGTTCTTCTGGGGATATTCTCTGGCATTCTCGCATAAGGCTGGCAAATATATGGGTGCTCTGGACAATTTTGCCCTCATGGGTGTGCTAGCGCAGCCTTCTGTTGCCAGTCCTCTAATTCCAGATCTGCTCTTCTGCGTCTACCAGGGCATGTTCGCTTGTATCACGTAAGTACTATTCGTGACGATAGGGACAATGTCGTGACTGATATTCGACACACAGGGTTGTTCTAGCTATTGGTGCTGTTGCAGAGCGTGGTCGCATGCTCCCAGCTCTCATCTACATGTTCGTCTGGACGACAGTCATCTATGACGCTATTGCCTGCTGGACATGGAATCCGCACGGATGGGTCTTCATAATGGGTGGTCTCGATTTCGCTGGTGGAACTCCAGTGCATATCGCATCCGGTTGCGCCGCACTCGCATATTCCTACATGCTCGGCAAGAGAAGAGGGCACGGAACCCAGGAGCTCAATTATCGCCCGCACAATGTTACCCATATCGTTATTGGCACCGTTTTCCTTTGGCTCGGCTGGTTCGGCTTCAACGCTGGTTCAGCCTTTGGCGCAAACATGCGCGCCGTCATGGCTGCGGTTGTCACCAACCTTGCTGCATGCTGTGGTGGAATAACTTGGTGTCTTGTTGACTACCGTTTGGAAAGGAAATGGTCCACTGTTGGTTTCTGCTCGGGCGTCATTGCTGGTCTTGTCTCCATTACTCCTGGATCCGGATATGTGCCACCATGGTCTGCGGTCGTTTACGGAGTCGTCGGAGGCGCAGCATGCAACTACGCTACTAAGCTCAAGTATTTCTTGCGCTGCGACGATGCGCTCGATATCTTTGCCGTGCACGCTGTTGGTGGTCTCGTTGGCAACATCCTGACCGCATTCTTCGCTGCTGATTACATCGCGTCTCTTGACGGCATCAACCATATTCCAGGTGGCTGGCTCAATCACAATTGGATACAACTTGGGTATCAATTGGCCGACTCTGTCTCTGGAGGTGCATACTCCTTCTTAGGAACCTGCCTCATTCTTGCCATCCTTGACTTTGTGGGCAAATATATCCCAGTTCTCAAGCTCCGTGCTTCTGAAGAGGAAGAGATCCTCGGAATCGACGATGTCGAAATCGGAGAGTTTGCTGTAAGTTCTTGCACCCGAAACAGTCCAAGATTCGAATTGAAACTGACATTCGAAACAGTACGACTATGTCGAGCTCTCACGAGAAGTGAAAGCACTCGATGATATGGATGACCAGTCATCGCATGTGAATTCTACCAGCGGACATTATTCAGGCGAACCAAAATCCTACGATTCATCCCGCCCTTTAGCTTCGCTCGAGCCAGTTAGTAGTTACAGTCCGATAACGTAAACCGCGGCATCTAATTCCCCTTCGTAGTAAATCCAGGTTGGCAGGAACTGAGAGATCTCAACGACTCTCACCAAGTTCGAATGATCTGAATATATGTGCTCGAGCAGCTTCTCAACTAGCTTGCGGTCAAGCTTTTGCTTTCATTGTGTTCTTGGATTAAGTTTGGGAGGCACACTGCCTAAAAAACAGGCGTTTGGAGCTGGGTTGGATATTTAGCCTGCCTGGCTATCCAGGTCGCAGAGAGCCCTCTTCCTATTTACTATAGAGATACCTCATTTGCTTAATTCACGAGGCTGGCATGGTACTTTTGTTTATGATGCGTGAGGGGTTGGATGGGATGAAGAAATGCCGATCATGTCAGATATCGAGACCAGTGATATTTAGAGCGAATAGTAATTGGATAAGTCAGACAAACCTGCCGACATCATGTTTGATCGATTGCATGTCCAGCATTTTGCTCTTTGTTCCGCTCCGTGAGTGGAAGAGCAAAGTTCTTTCACCAAATTTGTTTACTAAGGGTGAGCTTGCGGGACAACGCCAAGACATACTTACCCTGAACCGACCTACTAAGGTGGATGGAGCGTCCTCCAACACCAACACCAACGCAAACAACCAAGAGCGTCGCGCGTCACCATACGCATGGCCGCTCTCTTCACGCAGTTCATCTGAAGAAAAGTCCAACGAATTGATGCAATCATCCTCTTGGTAAGTGATCCGTCCGGGAGGCTCAATGCACCTCTCCGCCTGGCATCGTTCTCCACAAACACTTGTATGGTTCTTGAAGAAATCTGCGCGCCATGGCGAAGATAAACCATGTAGCAGACACTTAGTCTAAGCATCCGACTGCTGTAACCTTTGCCGCTTTCCAGGCATCGATCGCGCATATCGTTGGTCGTTGAAAGCCAATGCGATCGCAGCGGCCTAGGCAACTTTACAACGTAGATTTGACAAACGAGCATTGTATTCTAACCACCTTAGCCGATAGAATCTTAAGACTAGCTTCGTCTTCATCAAGCTACTCCAGCGTACGTCTACGACCCGGTTTCGTCTCGAGTTGGAACAGTGGTAGCAAACTATCTGGCTATCTGTGAAAGGATTGCGCGAGGATCACATTGCTCAAATTACATCGCTCGCTCAAAAATAGCAATTGTCCCTCTGGACTCCGAGACTAACCAAAGCCACAGCTTTGAAGACAAATCCGTCCCCATCGCAATGGCCTCCGCAGCCCACACAAATCGGGTGCCTTTCCCTTCCTCTGTTGAAGAGTTCAGTGCAGATCCACGCGTCTCCTTCTCGCGACAGGACGGCAAATACATATTAGAAGATCATGATGGCTCAGAGTGGGAGTGGGAAGAGTCGCTTGGGAAATGGACAGCAGCTGTTGATGAGAAGTTACTCGAGCAACAGCAGCAGGCATACGCGGTCGCAGGTGTCGATGAGTCAGAGTCAGCAGAGGCATCAATCAAAAAGAGGAAGCAAGAAGACAATGCAAGCAGTAGTGGCAACAAGAAGCCGAAGAAGGAAAAGAAAGAGCGCGTCAACACAGCCGTCTATGTCACCTCTCTACCATTAGACGTCACGGTTGAGGAGGTTCACGACGTGTTTTCAAAGTACGGCATCATCGCGGAAGAGGTGGATAGTGGCAAACCACGGATAAAGCTATATACAGACGATGCTGGAAATCCAAAAGGCGACGCGCTCGTTGTGTACTTCAGACCCGAATCTGTAGCCTTGGCAGTTCAAATGCTCGACGATTACGATTTCCGGCTCGGCGAGATTGGCCCAGATGGTAAGATGAGAGTCAAAGCAGCGGACTACTCATACAAAAAGCAACAGGATGCCCCAGGCGATGCGCCAGGTAAACAGGTCAATATGAAGGACAAGAAGAAGGTCATCAAAAAGACGCAGAAACTCAACAACAAGCTTGCCGACTGGGACGATGACGATCCACAACCGCAATCCACCGTGGCATCTCGATGGGACAAAATGGTGATACTGAAGCATATGTTCACTCAGGACGAGCTCAAGGACGATCCAGACGCAAAACAGGAAATCACCGACGATATCAAGGAAGAGTGCGGAAAGCTCGGCACAGTCGCAAATGTCACACTGTTCGACGAAGAGGCCGATGGAGTCGTTAGTGTACGCTTCAGCACCACTGAAGCTGCTGATGCCTGTGTGGAGCTGATGAACGGACGTCATTTCGGTGGTCAGAAGGTCATTGCAGAGATTGCCGATGGCACAGAGAAGTTCAAGAAGTCAAGAAACACGAAGAAGGTCGACAAGGATGCCGAGGAGGAGAAACGTCTGAATGAGTTTGGCGAGTGGTTGGAGAGGGATGATGAAGAATAGACTGCACATCCGAAGAAAGATAGATGGCAGAAAGATGATGGATCCCTGGCGCAGTTGAAGGACAATTTGCCAGGCACTTGGGAATGTGTCGATGATCAGAGCTAGGTGGTTTCTGCTGGGAACACACGTGTATTATAAAACCAATTAGGGAGATCTGCGGCTCGATGTGCAGCGCGGGCTGCCTTTCCAGAGCAAATAACAGCTAGCCAAAATGGTCGAAGTGTTCTGGGGTCCCTACCAGTACAGGAAGCATATGAAGCGAAATGTGTCGTACCCTTTCACGGAGGTAGCAGTAGCACTTTGCAAAAGGTTAGCTCTGTTTATCCTGTAACTCATCCGGGCAGGAAGAATGCCGCATCGAGTCTACACCAAGCATTCGAAGAGGACAAATCAGCGACCTATTCTCCTGGGCCTCCTCGCCGTTGAGCTTCACTTTGTTGTTGAATCATGGGGTTGCCCAGATGCGCAATCGTCCCGTTTTCGGCCCTGTTCTATTCGGGATGGGAGACGTTGAATCCCTTGGCTTTTACGAGTACCTCTCCGAACCTCTCCGAACCTCTCCGAACCTCCTTCATTCCTCTCCGAACATCATCGCCCCGGCAGTGTCGAGTCTCAGCCTTGTATGGCTGGCTGACAGAGCGATGGATCCCTTTATTCGGACCACAAAAGCGTTCGCAGTCTGGAATCCAAAGTTCAAATTTACCTTGCTTCCACATCCGCCTCATCCACGGTCTACGACTTTTCAGCATCGCAAGAAGGCAGCGTAAGTAAGCAATCGCAGATACTTCTCTAGCCAAACAATTCTTATCCCGTTATCGTCTCTACCGAGCCAGTACTACCTGTATCACGGCGAGGCCAAAGCGGCGGAAGCTGAAGTAGGCGAAACTAAATCGTGGTTCATGGGATCATCTTCGAGCTTCGAGCCAAAGTACCTTAGGCTACTACTTTGCGCAAGGCGCAGACGACGATCGCGATCCCAGGTCTGAGTCTCCAGTACCGCCTGTGCCGGGGATGCTGATAGCAGCTATGTTGGGAGGTCTGAATGGAAATGCTTGTAGGACTCGCTTTGTCTTTGGTGGCTGGTGATTGTATATATCATAGAAATTTGGAAGGAGCAAGGAGTTGAAAGGAAACAGGTACCGCTTGCACGATGGCTGGCATGGTGAAGGGAGAGCAAGGCGTTACCATGATAGTCATACATTGGTGCTGAAATATCTCATATCAATTCTTTGCAGGTATTTTTTCACGTTCCGACCTCGGTGACTTGGACTTTATCCGCAACTATTATGGATATAGAGAATGCGTCATGGTTCATATTTCACCACGTCGGATTTGATTTGCTGTTTGCAATATCAAGGAGCTTGTTATGCGGCAGGATACCGAGTATCAAATCATGTACAAATCCATCCCTCCTCGCCACTTTGGTGTGAGAGTGGCGAAGAGGGAAATAAGGGGCACGAAAACGTACATGACTTGATTCATTAGGATAGTAACAAATTCGTAATAGGAGATGGATTGGTTGTTCTTCTGGTCAGGTAGATGCCGGACGGCTGGCTTGGAATTACTTGATAGATGTCCTTCTTGGAGATGTGCAGTATTAGCTTTAAGCGTTAAGTTTGTTTATAACAGATTGGAGGAGGCATCTTTCTTTGCCGTGTGATACTTACTTTAATTATTACTAAGATTAGCACAGGAACCGGCTACGGTGTTCATTCTGTTGCGGCCATGTGGTATGTCGGGATGCACCCAGCCCAACTAAGAACCTCATTGTCCGATCTGAGACACTATGCTGCTATTTCAGCTTTTCCAAACCCATTTGAACGGCAATATGCGACGATAATAAGATATGTTAGTAATTTGCATACGCCATAAGAGCTGGCTCATCCGTCACTTTGCTCCCGTACAACTCGATTGCCACACCGGAAATCGGGATATTGCCTAAAATTATAGATTGGCCTTGTTATTAGCCCTACAAGAACATGCCATGATTACCTTCCGTAGCAATGATGTCAGCTACGCTCAAGCCTGGACTGACAAGAGTATCACAAATCGTGTCCAAGTCGAGCCTGCTTGGTTGTCCAGCGCCAGGGTTTGTCAATGCGTCAACAACAAGCGCATAAGCAAGTGGATGGTAAAGGACACTCTCATGCGTGGCGAATATACCTGCAAGCTTCCCGTTGCAGACTGTGTGGACCTGATTGGTGGACACGCCGACATTTCGTGCATCAAGAATGTAAGCGGATGCACCTGTGCCGGCCATGGGTTGCACGATCTCATCCGTGGAGCTGTAGATGCTAGTCGTCGGGACATAAGCGGAATCGCCGTCGTTCTTTCGCAGCCTGAAGATGAAGTTGGAATTGTGCTCTTGTTGAATGACAGCTGGTGCACAGGATATGTTTGGGAAATTGGGACAAGCGATGAAGGCAGTATTTGTTCCGTGGAAGTCTGGTGAAATGGAGATGAAGTCGTTGACAATGCTTCTAGTGTACGGCCAGTATTTCAGAGCCCATTGGGTGTCGAGGTTACCTTGGGACCAGGCCATGACAGAGATGTTCTTTTTGCTGGATATCGAGGAGATGTAGTTGAGCGCATAGGCAACGTATTCTGCATTGATTTGAGCATCTCGAAGAAGAAGATCAGGAATGTTCAGCCATACAGGGTCAGCAAAAGAACTGCCTGTGAACTGCTTGATGAAATTTGAGCCGAAAGACAAACAACCTGCAGAACCAGTTCCAGGTACCATGACTATTGGTGGGACTTGTCCATAGGTGAATGTTGAAGGTATGTAGATCACCTCTCTTAGCTGAGATTCAGTCAAGGAGAAGGGCGCATCCTGGGTTGACCTCGTTGGGTAAACGGTGACGTTGGGAGTTTTGGAGTTGACATTTGTTACAGAATTGCAGCCAGTGGAATATGTGGTGAAGACGTGTTTTAGATCTCCTGGGACCAGAGAATTCTTAGCAAGAGCTGCAATGTTTTCGAACAGGTTGGTTGGCGTTGAGGAAAAGGCATCTTTGAGGGCCGCGGTCACCTCTATGACAGATCAGAAAAATGCTTTGAATATTCCATGTTGGTAAGTCATACCTAAAACAGAGGCAGGAGTTGCAGTTGGAGCAATTTGTTCCATTGCATCGACGACATCTCCAGCGAGATCGATGCTATTCTAGCACCTCATCAGCGCTACATGCTGGTTAGTCCTGACTCCTGAAGGTTCTAAGCTCACCTTCACTTCTTCAACAACATCATCTGCTGCTTCCTCTACATCATTCCAGACAGATTTGAAGACATTTCCCCTCTCTTTGAGACGACCTTCAACAACAGGGACGGCAAACGAGAGAGGAATGGAAGCCGCAAGGACCGAAGCGCAAAAGAGACCTCGACAGAGCATGACCAGCACGTTGACGGGCTAGAATATATGTCCAATTGTGTCTGCAAACCTATTAGCTACTCTTCTTCCTGAGATGCGTATCTGAGAGGAGCCATTGTTACATGAGTATCCTCCATCGTGAACCGTGCCTCCTGTATGTTTATTTTTCACGATACAGAAAGATGTATCCCGCGTGCTTCTCATTTCCACCTTGAACTGATTCGTAACCATGAGTGGGTCTGAAGCATATCCCAACGCATGATTCGAAATCCGTGTTGAATATGAATCGATTCCTCTTCCCTGGGGATTCAAATTGTTCGCTACACGCGAAGATCATCTCGGAAGAAGTGTCCCTAACTCTACATGAGAGTTGCAGAATCCACCGGCGAAGGCGAAGACCAGAGTCGAATGCTCCAATATCGACTTCCCATGACCTCGACAAGACCTGGATGATCTGCTTCTGCGATGTTGTTTGTCGTTTGAAAGATGCTGATCTATCAGTATGAGAGGATAGTGGCCGATACTGTCTGATAGAAGCCTGAGGCCCTAAGACATCAAGTGAACGGAGCCACTGTGGAGGCAGCAAGCTTGAGGATACCGGTACCAGTACTAGTTCAGTTGTATTGTTTTCAATATCAACCAATTCTTACCAACACAGATAGACTGACGTTGGAGCCTGAGGTTAGTGATCCCGCGAGGTGAGAGTGACGAACCATGATGTAACACATGTTTGGGTGTATAGCCGAGGAGCTCATCTGAAAGAGGAGAACAAGGCATCAACAACAACAACAACGACAACAACCTTCGCTTTCACAAGTCCACCACTCTATACTATCTTCCTATCAGTATGGCATCTTTCACCCTCAACGTGCCGGATGAGGCGCTGGAGAAACTCCAGGCCAAGCTTGCAGCAACCGATTTCCCCGACGAGCTGGACAGCGGTGATATGTGGAAATATGGAGCACCTCTTCGAGACATCAAGCGATTGACAGAATACTGGAAATATCAATTCGACTGGAGGAAGGCAGAGGCAAAAATTAATCAACTTCCCAACTTTGAGACAATCATCACTCCCATCGGCTTTGACCCAATAAACATTCACTTCGTCCATCAGCCTAGTCCCGTCAAGAATGCGATTCCACTTTTGTTTTGCCATGGGTGTATGTAGAAGCGTTTCAACGTGTTGTCTTTCCCCATCTAATCGCCTACAGGGCCTGGATCCTTCATTGAAGTAGAGAAGTTGCTGCCGTTACTGAGAGGCGATGGCAGTGGTCCAGCCTTCCATGTTGTCGCGCCATCCCTGCCGAATTTCGGTTTCTCAGGCGTCGTGAAGAAGCCCGGATTCAATTTGGAGAAGTATGCGGAAGTCTGTGATACTCTCATGCAACAATTGGGATACAAGGAGTATGGTAGGTTCTGCTGTGAGGTTTTCAAATCAGCTATCATTGACATTAGAATTAGTCACTCAAGGAGGGGACTGGGGTTTTTACATCACCCGTGCCATGGTAAGACATAACAATCAATCATCGGGGATCTTGAATTGATATGTGGAAGGGCCTCCTTTATCCAGATCATGTTAAAGCCAGTCATGTGAACATGATTCGTGCGAACCCGCCAGAATACAGGAAGAATCCAATGATAGCAGCTCAACATGCTCTGTCTCCGTATACCGAGCGGGAAAAGAAAGGTCTTGAAAGGAGCGCTTGGTTCAACAAAGAAGGTATGTATTAAAAGATCTCCGTCAACAGGCCACTGACGACGATAGGCTCCGGCTACAACCTTGAGCAGCGTACGAAGCCACAAACAATTGGATATGCCCTTGCTGATAGTCCTGTTGCTTTACTCGCCTGGATTTACGAGGTCAGTTCATCACACTGCAGTTTCCTCTTCAGTGACCTGACGCTTCTGCACCAGAAATTGCATGACTGGACTGATGATTACCCGTGGTCTGATGACGAGATCTTGACATGGATCTCGATTTATTATTTCTCAACTGCGGGCCCTGCGGCGAGCGTGAGAATCTATTATGAAGCTGTGCACTCGACTGGCACCAAAATCGGTCACCGCGATGCACTCTCAGAATGGATTCCGCACGTGAAACTCGGTCTTGCCTATTTTCCACGTGAATTGACAGTTGTCCCTCAAACATGGGGTCGCACGCTTGGTCCTGTTGCATATGAAAGCGTCAAGTCTCGAGGGGGTCACTTTGCGGCACACGAAGCTCCTTCAGAAATCGCTGGAGACCTGAAGAAAATGTTTGGAAAGAAGGGTCCACTATACGGCATAATCAAAGGGGCCGACGGCTACAGACATGGCTCTAAGCTGTAGGGCGTCTTTGTAGGGTAAGCAGTCCACAATCACGATATCCGCACAAATAGGGCTGACATAAGGCAGGCGCTACGTATACAGAATTATGGGTGTCAACTTTTAGTATGTATATGGATGAATTCATGTACTGAAACACATCGTTCTCGTCGTTGGCGAGAGTGCTGAAACATACGGCGTATTCTCTGCGATGATCGAAAATTCCGAGTAAACAGTACCGTCTTTACTTGCGGCATTGCAGTGGCTACCTAGTGCCTCGGATTCGGATAGGCTAACACGAGGCTCGTACTCGTACTTAGGTCACGTTACTAAATACTAGATAGCTAGGTTCTAAATAGATTCTAGGACTAAAAGGAAGGCTAAAAAGAGAAGATGGATACTCCTAAAGAACATTTTGTAAGAATAGTTCTTACATGGACTAAATCTTTAGTAGAAAGAATAACTAAGCGGGATAGTACGACTACGAGGCTCGTATCAATCCGAGGCACTGGCCAATGCCGCAAGTAAAGACGGTACTGTTTACGCCTGAACGTTAGCTATTGGGAAGATGGATGCCGGGAACTTTTCGACATCAATCTCGACTCGTGAAAATAAGGCAAAATGCCGCCATTCTCATATCTCAACAGAGGAAGAGGTCATTCTAACCTCTGCTCTCTATATTACTATCTCTCAGTAAGTGAAGCAGTTGAGGCGCATCCTTTCTAATCTGGTCTTCAGGGGCAGAAGTCTATCAGTGGTCTCATGTGCCAGAAGGATGCGACGCGAAGGAGCATCTCGCGGCCAAACTTGGAAAATTGTATAGTCATCAACGCTAAGGCTTCGGACACAGAAATTCCTCCAAGGGATATGTATTCCCGGCTCACCCGGGCAACATGACTCGATACGGTATTGACAATTGAAATATAAACGTGCCAAAGCAAGGACCATCGTTCCCACTGTCTCATATTCACATGTCACCCTACTTCTAGCCGTCTATTCATCACAGTATCCACTTGCATACTTGTTATTCACCATTTTGGCTCGGAACAATATCTTTCCATGTCACTATACTTGAACTCGTTCGACCTACCTTGGCCCACTACCTACTATCCAGCCAGCCTCATCTTCATATCACGAGCAAAAGTCCAGATCGACAACTGATCGTTCTGCGGGTCCGTTGTACACGTCCCACGATCTACTGTGGTAGACGACCTGGCAGTCCCACCAAATTCTCCTGTGAACTGTTTTGAAAATCCTCAAATAGATGCTAACGGTGGTCCTTGCTACTTGCGTCAACAAAACTGACGGATTTTGCTCAACATTCTGATCGCAAGAATCATCCTCGGCCAGTTTGTACTTGGTGACTGGCTTGCGAGATGTGATTCCGTTATTTATCGTATCACAGGCATACAGTTCTGACACGAGATCGACCTGTGTAAATCCAATCTCCATTTTTATATCCTGCCCGTTTCCTTGCAGTACTTTCTTAATCTGTTCTACTTTCAAACGCTCGTTCTAGTCATGTTTGGCAGTTTCATTCCTTACACTGTTGCTTTGGTCAGCTTAATCGCACAGTCCCTCGCTACGCCCGTCCCAGCCTCAGACGAACAAAATGCAGCTGCAGCGTTCGATTATGTCGTCGTAGGTGGAGGTACGTCCCACAACCAAACCTTAACTTTCAAACCCTAACACCTTGATTCATCACTTTTCACCCAACCACTCACACATCTATCTAGGAACTGGAGGTCTCGCAGTGGCAGCCCGCCTCTCCGAAAACCCCGCCATAACCGTCGCCGTCATCGAAGCAGGCGGTCACTATGAAACGAGCAACCCTTTGCTCAGCTCCACCCCCGCCGGGGATGTGTTCTGGGTCGGAACCAGTTCTTGGGACACGAATCCGCTCGTTGATTGGAATTTCATGACGACCCCACAGGCTGGGGCGTTGGGAAGGAAGATACATTATGCAAGAGGGTATTGTCTTGGTGGCAGTAGCGCGAGGAACTGTAAGTTTTCGACACGAAAATAATGAGCATGGGGATAGTAGAGCGTTTGTGGAGTTGGAAGGCTGACGAGTCTTTGAAATGCAGTCATGATCTATCAACGCGCTACGAAAGAAACAATGAACTTGTGGGCGAAGCAGATTGGGGATGATTCGTACTCATGGGAAAACTTCCTACCGCATTATCAGAAAAGCGTGAATTTCACGGCACCGACGGCGAGTTCACCACGTGCTGCGAATGCGACGGCCAAGTTCAGATCCGAAGCTTTTCCTCCTCAAAGCGGGCCTTTGAGGGTGAGCTACGCAAATTATGCCGGTCCCTTCTCGAGTTGGATCCAGGGATCTTTGAACGAGATTGGGATACCATCAGTCGACGACTTCAACAGCGGAAGTTTGATGGGAGCACAGTATTGTTCTTCTACTATCGATCCCGTGCACCAGAGCCGAGAGTCGTCCGAGACGTCATTTTTGGCTGCGGCGAAGGGGAGAAAAAATTTGAAGGTGTATACCAAGACCATGGCGAAGAGGGTGCTCTTTGATGCACGGAAACAGGCTACGGGTGTTGAAGTGGTGGGATCGACGATCCCTTTTACCATATCTGCAAAGAGGGAGGTTATTGTTTCGGCGGGGGCTTTCCAGAGTCCACAGCTTTTAATGGTGTCTGGGATTGGCCCAAAGGCTACGCTTAATCAGTTCAAGATTCCTGTTCTGAGTGATTTACCGGCTGTGGGACAAGGCATGGAGGTGAGATTATATTCCTTGACTCCCCGTGTGTGTAAATTACTCTCCAATAACAAAAACGTAGGACCACATCTTCATGGGCCCAACCTACCGCGTCAAAGTAGACACCCTCACCAAAATCGCAAATTCAATCCCAAGCATCGTCTCCGCCTTCCTAAACGAATATTTTGCCAAAAAGATTGGTCCTCTCACAAATCCCGTCTGCGACTTCTTAGGCTGGGAGAAAGTACCAAAAGCCATGCGTTCTGGCCTCTCACCCACCGCCATCGCAGATCTAGCAGCCTACCCCGACGACTGGCCAGAACTAGAATACCTCTCAGCCCCAGGCTTCATTGGGAATTTCTCAGGCCTGTTTGCAAGTCAACCGCGCGATGGATATCAGTACGCTTCTATTTTGGCGGCATTAGTTGCTCCTCTTTCTAGAGGTAGCGTCACGATCAAAAGCGCCGACACAGCGGTTCTTCCTCTCGTAAATCCGAATTGGCTGACCCACCGCACGGATCAAGAAGTCGCCGTCATGGGTTACAAACGCGTCCGCGAAGCCTTTGCTTCCAAATTCATGGAACCCGTTCTTGCTGACAAGACAGAATATTATCCCGGTCCAGCTGTGCAGACGAATGAACAGATCTTGAATCATATTCGAAAGACGCTGCACACAGTCTGGCACGCGGCTTGTACTTGCCGGATGGGGAAGGAGGGGGATCCGAATGCTGTTGTTGATGGGAAGGCGAGGGTGTTTGGGGTGAAGGGGTTGAGGGTTGTTGATGCTAGCTCTTTTGCGCTTTTGCCGCCGGGGCATCCGCAGAGCACTATTTACGCTCTTGCGGAGAAGATTTCGAAGGATGTTTTGAAGGACTATGCGACGTTGGGGCATTGAGATGGCATAGAGGATAGAAATCCAATAGACACGGGAAATGGAGGAATACAAGTCCAACGATTGCTATCAGATCAGTGATGAGAAAACATGTTTTGCGTGTGATGATTGAGCTCATATGACATGGGAAACCAGAGATAAGACGTTGGCATTTCGAAGAGGGAATGGAGACGAGTTGAGGTAATACGAGTGAGGATCAAGAAACGAGGTTGGTGTTGGTGTTGGTAAGTGCCAAGTAGTCAATCTTCACGTCACGTGCGTGTATAGTTCTAGCCATGGCCCCACAATTTCGCATTCAAGGGTCTTTTGGAATAGTTCTAGTTCTATCTCCAGAATGAACTCTTGTAAACTCTGAATCACAACTACAACAAGAATTGATATACCGCAGCTTTACCGAAGAACTCATCGAACAATCTCTGCCCTCCTAATACTCGACCAACCAGCAAACCCTCCCACCATGGCCGACAATGAGCCCGTGGCCATCGTCTGTGTAGGCATGGCCGGCTCAGGCAAAACAACCTTCATGCAGCGCATAAACTCTCACCTACACTCCAAAAAAGACCCTCCCTACGTGATAAACCTCGATCCCGCCGTCCACAACATCCCCTTCGACTCGAACATCGACATCCGCGACTCCATCAACTACAAAGAAGTAATGAAGCAATACAACCTAGGCCCCAATGGCGGCATCCTCACGTCCCTCAATCTCTTTGCCACAAAGATAGATCAAGTTCTTGGATTGTTAGAGAAACGTACTGCGCCGCCGAAAGAGGGTAGTGGGGTGAAGCCGATAAGGAATATTCTGGTTGATACACCGGGACAGATCGAGGTCTTTGTCTGGAGTGCTAGTGGGGATATTTTGCTGGGGAGTTTGGCAAGCAGTTTTCCAACTGTCATCGCGTACATTATTGATACGCCGAGGACGACTTCGACAAGTACCTTTATGAGCAACATGCTGTATGCGTGCAGTATTCTTTACAAGACGAAGTTGCCCATGATTTTGGTTTTCAACAAGACGGATGTGAAGGATGCATCATTTGCCAAAGAGTGGATGGAGGATTTCGAGACGTTCCAGGCAGCTTTGCAGACTGAGGAGGAGGGAGGTTCTTTTGGCGGTGCCGAGGGCGAGGAAGCAGGATTTGGAGGGCAGGGCAGCGGATATATGAGCAGTTTGCTACACAGCATGAGTATGGTTCTGGAAGAGTTCTACAAGCATCTCAAGGTTGTGCCGGTAAGCTCCATGACAGGCGACGGAGTGGACGACTTCTTCGCAGCAGTCCAGGAGAAGAAAGAGGAGTTCAATCGGGATTATAAACCAGAACTTGAGCGACGGAGAAAGCAACGTGATGAAGAGAAGAAAAGCAGGAGGGATAAAGAGCTCGGCAAGCTGTTGGCGGATATGAATATGGATAGCAAGCCTAAACCCAAAAGCAAACCAGCCCCGGACAATGAACCAGAGACAGTCAGCGAAGCAGAGGAAATGTCTGATGATGACGATGGTGGCGATGGTATGGTTGATTACGACGAAGACGAAGGAGAGGATGCCGATGACGACGAGGATGGACTGAAGGCGCGGTACAACAGAGCGATGAACGACCATGATGAGGACAAGGACGCGGACACAAGCTTTCAAAAGTATTTGGCCGCATCGAATGTTGGTTGAGACAAGAAGAATGTCTAGGATTGCGCCGCGATTCACGTATAATTAGGCATTCAGGATGTCCATCAGGTCATGACTCACCTCCATGTTCCCCAGGATATATATTCACCCTGGTACGGCAGGAAAGTTCATGGCGTCGACGTGAAAGAATGTTGACACGAGAACACAGAGGAAGTGGGCTATGCTTGCAAAGGGGGAAGCAGCGTCAATAGCTCAGTCCAGATACAAGTGTTCTGGAAGATATGAGGGCATGATCTCGCAAGATTATTGAGATTCTTCTATTCTGTCGTCCCAATTTGCTGCATCATCAACATTTCGTCGTCCTGGTATTGGTTGAAAAGTCTATTCCATATCTATCTATATCCTCATATGGTCCAAGGCGATTTTTGGATGTCCAACCTTGTTCTCACAGCATATCAGCTTGCTCGGGAACAATATTATTGAGTCTCCCCTTCTCTAGTACGGCACGAACATTACCGATATTCATTTCTTCCATGGCTGTTTGTGTCTGCATTATAACATAACATTAGCTTGAGTTTCATCGAGGGAAGCAGATGACATACCTCGACCGTCCATGTTCCCATATGTGGTAGCAGCATGACATTCGGGTTGGCAATGAGACCCGGGTGGATCTTTGGTTCCTCCTCATATACATCCAAACCTGCTGACCACACTTGACCATCGTCGAGGGCTTTCACGAGCGCGGCTTCATCCATGACTCCTCCTCTGGCGGTGTTGACGACTACGACTCCCTTCTTCATTTTTTCGAATTCCTTGGTTGAGATTGTGTGTTTGGTGTTATTCTGTTCACGCTGGTCAGCAGATTCCCTTGGAAACAGACTGGATGATAATCTCACGTTCAAAGGCAAGTTCAAACTCAAAACATCACTCCTCGCCAACAATTCATCGAAACTAACGTACTCGGCGCCCCCTGCCGCCTCCTCATCAAGTCTGTTCCGATTATGATAAATTGTCTTCATACCAAACGCCTCGGCCTTCTTCTTCATGTTCTTGCCGATACCGCCCATTCCTAGGATTCCGAGGGTTTTCCCTTCAGGGTCGTGACCAAGAGGAGGTAGTGGGTCGCCCCGCCATTTTCCGTCGCGGAGGGCGAGCATGGACGTGTTGAAGCCGCGGAGGGCACCAAGGATGAGGAAGATGCCGCTGTCGGCTGTTGCATCGTCTACTGCTGAGGGGACATTGGACACGCGGATGGACCGTGCGGTGCAGGCGGATATGTCGATTTGGTCGTATCCGGCGCCTGTGGGGGTTAGGAAACTCTTTGATTTGATGAGAGACGAGCATGTCGGTCTACGATTGTAGAGGGAGAGGGAGAGCGTAGAAGACGTGAAGCAAGAATCCAGGGACGAGGTTTAGATGAGGGATAAACAAAAGCATCAGCCAACATACCATTGTGACAAATAAACTTCAAGCTCTCTGGCAATATCGGAACGAGCTCCTCATCGAACTTCCCGGTGATATCCACGCTGTTGAATGTTCTGTATATCACCACAACGCCATCCAATTTGCCGCTCTGGCATTCTTCAATGAATTCGGCTCGGCTCCTGGATTCTGGCGTGATGATATCGCCTACTTCGGATAGCGAGTCCCAGGTCTTCTTTGCGCTTGGTAGAAGGTTAGGTTCATGTTTCGTGGTTTATCTTGGATTGGGGGATTTGATTGAGCTTACTGGTCGATTGCTCCTAGGAGGAGGACTTTTGATTTGGCCATGCTGATAAGCGTGGAATTTGGAGTCCGAGAAGGTTCTGAATCCTGGATTGTGCTGTGCAGCGCAGTGTGAAGTCCGAAGGGATTATAAGAAGCTCGCCAGAAGTATATGGGGAATTGTCCGCGGGTGAGAAGGTTCCGAGATGGACGTCTCAACGGGCTGCGTCACACAAAGATGTACTTCACAGTTCAATGGATGAAATCAAACCATTCCCCGTTCACGGAGGAGGAAGGCGAAGAAGATGTCAGAGTGGAAGCGGTAAACAAATATTCAATATATCAGCGAAAATCGAATTGGCCCGTGAGATTCGCCGGAGAACACAACCAATGCAACTAGTATTTAACTTATGGATCCCCTTATCTTCCTATCTTCCATCTTCCTATCTTCCATGAGACCTCTCCGTAGGCAAGAAACAGCATTGCTGCAATCCATAGGACTAACATGCACGATGTACCATTCCTGCAATCCATAGACCGACTAACATGCAGCATGTACCATTGGATACCTGCAATCCACAGACCGACTAACATGCACCATGTACCATTGGATACCTGCAATCCATAGACCGACTAACATGCACAAAGTACCATTGGATACCTGCAATCCATAGACCGACTAACATGCACAATGTCCCATACCTCCGCCAACAGTCGCCGGATTTCCAAACGGCAACAGGACACGGTATCCCGAGTCTCTGGGACTGGAAACTCTCTCCGCACGTGGTCCGGTCTTCAGGGAGCGATATCCTTGGGCGTACTAACAGCAAACAGTATTTTTGAGCAAGGCCATCCCAGCTGGCAGGCGACGTGGTTCATCAATGGAACTGTTTACCCGATTTCCATTGGCAGGATTCTGCGGGTCTGGAGTTGCTATATTGAACAGACCAAAGTCAGCCCAGAGCCCCATAGTCCGTCCCTACCGTAGTCAACAGCCCGAGCGCTCTTCGGCAATTTCAAACATGTCGCTTAGCAACGTGTGCAATGGTTTCAGATAGGGCAAAAACGTCCCGCTGTCATGCTGCCGTGTGACCTAGGTATGAGTAGGAGGGGAGATGGGCCGACAATGCCTGGCAGTCAAGATAGATTGATCAGCTTGGGAGGTGTAAAGGGCCCGGGCCAATACATACTAGTAGATGCCGCTGCCATTGCGAAGAAAACAGTACAGCATATTAAGGTATCCGAAAACAGTACAGCATACTGAGGTATCCGAAAACAGTACAGCATACTGAGGTATCCGAAAACAGTACAGCATACTGAGGTAGAAAACATTATAGCATACCAAGGTATCCTGATATTGGCCACTTTGTAAGAGGCCACCAAGCATTCATCTATTGAGATGACCAAGCATTCATCTCTATAAGATGACCAAGCATTCATCTCATTGAGATAACCAAGCATTCATCTCTATAAGATGACCAAGCATTCATCTCATTGAGATAACCAAGCATGCAGGGAAACGAGCAGAGAAATGCAGTGGCTGAAGTTGAAGGAGACAACGTGACCAAGTATCTCAAGCCTTGATTGACACCATCACCCTCTGGATATCTTCTTCTCAAGCAGAATCACACCTCCCGAAAAGACTTGCACGCTTAAACTCCAACAACTGAATCGCAGCAGCTCCCTCCACACGGGTAGAGCTCGCTACCGCCCATCTGGAAGCGAGAAATTAGTTCTAGTATCTTAGCATCAGCATCAGCACCTCATCAACCCTTCCGAAGCCTGGTGAGTGCTCTCTGTTCCTTCTTGACTCCAGGACCAACCTTATCCTGTTTCATGTGGCTACGTCGTCTAGAACTGCCTTATCATCGCCCGATCCATCACAAACCATCCCAGATGCTCCAAAGCTCACGAAGAAGTTGGATTACTCTGCCTCGAGCCGGGAGGTGTCTAGCTCTATGTACTCACGAACGGAGGAGGATGCCAGGTTGAGAAGCGAGTGCAGAGAGACACAGGCACAGCGAGTGCAGACAGGGACACAGGCACAGGCTCAGGCTCAGGCTCAGGCTCAGGCTCAGGCACAGGCACAGGCACTCAGGCCCAGGCAGACTGGATGCCGCAGAGGTAGGGCATGATTCAGTTTGTTGCTTCCAGACGCTTACAAGAAATTTGAAGCGGCTTCTCTTTGTGTCCAGGTGCCCCGGTGTCCAGAGTGCCCCGGTGTCCAGAGTGCCGCCCCGGTGTCCAGAGTGCCCAGATTGCCCTGGTGGACCCCCCATTCCCCTGGTGGACCCCCCATTCCCCGGCTGTTCAATCTATTCGCTACTGTATCCCAAGCTTCTAAGGCTGCTAACTGTCATCAAAGCGTCCTCTGGTCTTCTTGCTGGCGGCGAAAGCTCGACCTTAGCCCGGCCCACCCCTGGACTTTCTATTTTGGAGCTTGCTAGATCGCCGCCCGAGTTGCGTCCCCTTCCCGCGACTTGTTGCTCGCTTCAGTGTCAATCACAGTACCGCGTTCCAGCCACCAGCGCGTGCCTCACTACACCACACGCCGTGCCCGTCGAGTGTCATACCGGGTAGACATCTTTGCCGCTGCTACTGTACACACCCATAATCGCATGACAACAACAACAACAACCGCCATGGCAGAGGAGAATGGACATGGAGCGCGACCTTCCTCTGGTCATTACCCAGATCCTCAAACCTACCCATCACCACAAATGAGGCCAACGTACGCGTGGCCACCCGCCCAAGGACAACCGAACGAACCCTATCGACATTCGCCTGGACAATCGAACGCTTCGTTGCCTATAAATCTTCCTCCACTACGTTCCATCGACCCTCAATCGCACTCCCATTCTCCGGCGCATCCTCCATCGCACCAGATCGAAGGCGCTGTTCAACAACAAGGACAGCCGATGCCTGGATACTACCCTCCTCCACCACTGCCGAATGTTCAACACCACAACCACACGTCGGCGCCGCAACTGATGCGCTACGCGCCAATTCCTCAGGGCGACGCGCACATGATGGCGGGCAGTCGACACAAGAAAGAGATCAAGCGGCGCACAAAGACCGGATGTCTCACCTGTCGGAAGCGCAGGATAAAGGTAAGCCAGATCCCCTCGAGCATGGAAATAGTTTAGATGCTAGTGGCGGATACAGCCGCCGTGAAGCGAGGAACTTCAACGTGCGAACCTCTTGGGCTCTCACCCCACATACACACCTTGCATTTTTGATAACTAATTGTCATCGCCATTACAGTGCGACGAGCAGCATCCCGCCTGCCGGAATTGTCAAAAGAGCAAGCGAGAGTGCCTGGGCTACGACCCCATTTTCAAGCAGCAGAGCGGCCCTCAACAACTCCAACCCGCTCCCAGTGCTTCGCCATCTTCGACTTCGTCCACGCTCGCCGCTCATTCGGCTCCTCCCTCAAAGTACCCGCCTGCTCAGTCGAGCTATTCGCCTCAAATAAATAGCGGATACGCGCCCAGTCCGTCACCACATCCAGCACATTCGGCCCATCCACCACCAGCGTTACATCAAGCTCTGCCGCAGCAACAACAACACTCATACGAATACACTTCAGCGATAGACCCCGCGCTAGCCGGTGCTGAAGGTGCAGGGCCCCCTCCACCTCCACTCCATCCTCCCCACGATCAGTACAGCAGAAGAACGCCTCCACCAAGCACCAGTGCCCACTCCGTACCCCCAGTGAAGATGGAGAATAAGCCAGGTATGCACCCGCAAGGCGCAAATTGTCGCACTCCCCTCTGTGCTCTGGTAGATTGAAGAGAGCAACACTCAAATTCAAGCAGGCTTAGTTCGCATTCTCTTCGTTGATTAGAATTTAACTAGCTTATTTGTCCAACGAATCTCTCCCTTCTATAGATTAATAACCCACCAGTGAGGCTGCTGCTGACCAACACTATAGCAAGGCTGATAAGAATCGAGGAGCTATTCTCAGCTGACCGGCATGGATCACCAGATGCCCAAACACCAATGGAAGAAATTTCCGCCGACACCATGAATGAAATCAAAAGCATATACAGCAATGATTATGCACCCGGTCTCTGTGGTATCCTGGAGACTTCATGGTTCTCTACATCAGGGTGGGCACGCCTGAGCGCGAACAAGGCTACCTGCCAGCAAATAGCGCAGCTTATTGAGTTATTTAAGCGTCCTGCTGGTGGCGCTGGTGGCTACGAGCATGAAGTCCGGTGCCGGGCAGCAGAAACCAAGGTCGTTTGGCAGCTCCTCAACCTGATTCGACCATCATCAGTCACAAGTAATGGAGCAAATGGATCCATCTCATCCATGACACTTGAGCTCGATGAGGGCATGAAACGCCTCGACGTACTTGAAGCGTTGCTCACAAACCGCATCCTGGAACCAAACCGCATGACTGAGCTTGTGTACCCCTCCGACATTTCACTTGAGAAAAGTCATGAAGTTGATTTCTGGAGGTCGCTCGGTAATTTCGTCTCCCGTCGAAGCGATGACGCCAGCGCGGCACAACTACTAGACAACGCGCTACGTCAATGTCGGGACAACCTGTTCTCCAAGGAGAATCGGGACGTTATATATTCAGGAATGGTAGCGCGGCACGTTGGAGCACGTGTGCCTGAGTTTCCGGATCAGATCCTTCCAGTCGGACCTGGTGGGGAGGACAACGATTTCAACAAACTTTACATCGCCAAAACGTTCTTGGCGGAACAGGCAACTCACAAAGGTACTAACAATGCTATCATGAGAATCTGCGATATGATTAGTAGGTCGTGGTCGATACGGTAGCCCTGTTAGATTCTCTTTTCTTTTTTTCAATTCCTCAACAAAACGGGATTATTCGTAGATGGTACTAGTGGTGATGTCGAATCCCAGCCGATGACAGTGTACGAACAATAATGTGGGATTCTTTGTTGCAAGGTCATCGCACGCGTGCGTAGCCATTCGAGATGGTCAAAAAATTTGTTAGGCTCCATTCGTGGCGAATTGGGGGGGGACATGCCGTGCATATGGCTATTACTGAGTTGACTCGTATTTTGCGCTATTCTATACGCTTCTATGGAGGTTCATAAGTTTCCATGGCTAAAAAGGCCGATGTCTACTATTGACATTTGGGTCGGATTGGATCGGGATTGTGCCGTTTATCCACAGCGGGTGGGTGGATGGGTGGATGGATGGATGGAAGGACTAGTATGGAATTGTCAAATTCATATTTTCCGAATATGAAAGTCCTTGCCGCTCTACTTTTGGCGGTATATCCTTTTCATGGTGGAAACTGACATGAAGTCTCGTTGACTATTCCGTCCGAGATGGAGATTCTGCCCTAATAACAGTTTACTGTGGATGCGTGCAAGTAGACTTCGATTACCTCTACGCAGATTGAGAGCGCATAGAGTCGAAATTCATGTATCTAGTCTGTGCCAAAGAGGGTCTGAAGGTGTAGAGAAGGAATCAGTGACGTGAAACTCAAAATTCATCTGCGTTGGCGTCCATCCACCTCTGAACCCACCAAAACAAGAGCTGTGCCTGGGTATTTGGAGGCGACGACGGGTGTCGCTGTGAAGGCTTTTAGGGCTGCTTTCTCTGTTGCAGTTGAGAGTCTGGGATGGGTGTGTTCTTCATGGCCGCCGATGAGAGGTATTTATCAGGTGTGTCGGGTGGCCTGCGTGGCTGAGGAGTGGCAGGAATGGCTGATCCAGGTATTGGTCCCGCTGTCGATACTCATACGAGTAAATGGAATGTCAGGCCAACTTTAGAACAATATAAGGTGCTGTTGGTTGCAAATCTGAAATCTCCTACTTCGTGATCTATCGCGATTAGATAGGTCGACTTGAGTTTACCAAGAGTTCAAGTGGGGCCGTGTCTAAGGTTCTCAGCTCTCCTTCGCGTTCGCGGCCTCGCCCCGATATCAGGCTAGCCATGCCCAATATCCCTTTATTACTCCCACTCATCACTATACTTACACTTTTGTTTCTTCTGCCAATGGTTTCAAGAGCCCGCCTTGCAGGAGAAGACCTCACTTATCAGACGAGGAAGAAACCGTCGGCACGCCACTCTGTCTTCCATGTGAAAGTATCCCGTCTGCAGGGAGAAATAGTAGTGACAAAGCATTTTCATCTTGATTAAACACCAGCTACAACTCAAGTCACCCCAGCTCTACAAACAGCAGGATTTGAGTTCTCATACCTCATTCTTATCGCCCAAGGATTGCTCACCGGTGGTCTGGTGCCTCAGTCACCTTCCGACATCCTCGAACACAACTTGAAGCCCATGTTTTCTGTTCAGGAAAAGACGATAAGAATATCAAGAATTTTAAGATTTGAAATTGAGGCTTTTATTGAATGCAATCTTAACATGCAGCGCATAGTACTCCCGCTGTTGAAAGTCACTTTGACTGCAGTTCGTTTGATTCGGAAAATGTGGCTAGGAATCTCGTACGGCTACGTGCGCGTATCCGGGAGGCTTGACGGACGGGTGCGATGAAATTGGTTAATTTGGACCCGAGTTTGAACTCTCGGGAGGACTTTGAGTCTTGGAGTATTTGTTGCAGGTTCAATCTAGTGACACTATTGCGGAGGATTTGGCGACTGCGGTGGATTTGGCGACTGCGGTGGATTTGGCGATTACGAGTACTTTCCTCCAGTCGTTCCTCTCGGTTCCTATTTTCAGAACCCTCAGGCCCTCCGTTCATTCAACGTGTATGTGATGGTCGGGATAGGTAAGGATATCCATCTTCCGATGATTTAAATGACAAGAATCTACTTGTGTAGCCCGGAACCGGGCCCTACGCCGATCTTGCCGTGGCAATATATCTACGTACCACAGTACAGGGGGGTTCGCCAAGTATCTCATATATGCGACTGATCTAAGCCGAAAAGTACTTTATATAGGCTGGTATAGCACCGATTAAAGAGTTTTGGAGGTTATTTTTAGGCGAGAAGATTGAGAGGGCTAGATCATGTCGGTTGACGTTCTTACTTTGATACTCCTCCCTCTTTTGAATACTATCTCTCTACAAGGGGAAGAAGAAGAAGAAGAGGTTTCCTCTCCTAAGCGGTGGACGGAGCAAGGGATACAATGCGCTGAACTCCCTAGCGTAGATCAGTGATATGAATTATCAGAATGAGCTAATATGACAAACTTGGCAGAACTCCCTGTACATGCGAGGGTTGGATTGGGTAGCATATATTATCTGATGGATACTACTGGTGCTGGCCGTCTATATTTCGGCTCCCAGCCCCTACCCTAGCAGTCCTCAGATTCGTTGCACAGTTGAAATACCCACAAGAAAATGGTGGTTAATCTTGATTGGCTGTCCCTGCGCCCATCGCCCAGTCGAGTTCAGCCTTAGGGCACACACCTTGATCTGATCAAGCACGCGGGCTTCTTGGCCGAGTGCACAGCACTGTGGTAGGATGATCGCTGGGAGGGTTTGCGAAGATCTCGGTTTCCCTGAGTTTAAGCCTTGCTACGAGTAGTACTCGGTACGGGATGGAAACGAAGGCCTTCTTGAACGTTGAACGGAGGTCGACAATGGATGCCTCATCAACTTGCCACACAGCGAAGTCTCGCCACTCAGCGAAGTGGCTCAAGCTCACTTGGATAAGGAAGCGGTGGTAGTAGGCAGAGCAAAGGGACGGAATCGCATCCTGCTGATGTTCAGCCTGATGGACTTGGCTGCTTCTACACAGTCCAGTAGCTACGGAGGGAGAGAAACGAAAATGGCTTGACGGGAAGGAGATAATGCACGAATCCCATGGTGGAATTGGGAATACAATCTCCGAGTGGTCGGGAAAAAGACCGATCAGTTCCAAAGGAAGGTTGTTTTTCGGCCTCGACGAATCTATCTTACATGTTGTGCCGCGAAGTCGACTGCAGCACCAATCTCACCACGCGTGCCGAGTACGTACCACAGTTACAGTCGTAGCCTCCGAGCCTCCCAAGTTCTCCAGAGTCCAATCACTCGTCTGAGCATCCACCTCCGCAGTCGATGCACCCCTTTGGCTGCCCAGCCGCCTGATTGCTGGAAAAACCTGTCCGTGTGAGCTGTCCGGGGCAAAACACCACGAGCCAGCACATTCCCGTCCATGGGCCGTTGCACCACTGCATCTCGCCTGCCTCCCTCCATGCATGAGGCCATGGGCGGCCGAGCGGACTCCAAGGGTTCCCCGCAGGCCATCATCAACCAGATGGATGATTTTCTGGGGTAAGGGATGCACCTCGATAGACGATCCAGATTCATTGGGTAAGCCTTTCCAAGCCTCTGCATATCCAGGTATGCCTGCGTATGCTGTGCTGGGCATTTCCGGAATAACTTTTGAAAGGACGCGGACGAGGGCACCATGGCACTTTGTGGACAGTGAGGAATATATTAATATGAGATGCTCTTCCGGGGTAAAATCGTCTCCTACTTATCAGTGTTCAAGCGCGTTGGAATCCCGATTTCAGTTCAGCTTGTTCTCCGGTGACTGGACCTTTGACCTTCGTTATATACGACTATTGTTTCTCATCGTTTCGTTTGAGGCCCTTCCTTTCTTGTTTGTTTCACTGGTCTGCCTACCGAGGACTGTTCTGTCAACTGTCAGGGCTTTGAGAGCCAGATAGCCATTATGCAGCCGAAACGCGTCTACACCTGGTTGGTCTCACATCTCCAAACTATGACCACGCTGGGCATCTAACGGTGTTTCCAGGTATGCATCCTTGATCGCAGCCTCTTGTATGGTTCTATACGGATATGACAACTCAACCTTCAACGCCATTTCGGGATCAAAGAATTGGGACAAATATTTCGACCACATCGTAAGTTCAAATCACCAAGACGGACTGTTTCAAGCCAAGCTGTTAACAAGAACTCAGAAATCAGACAAACATAAATCCAATGTTTACGCCTCCCTCAATACCGCATACTATGTTGGAGCCATTGTCGCAGGGTGGGTCTTCGCTGGACCGATTGCCGATCGATTTGGTCGACGAGTAGGAATGGCAACTGGTGCCACCTTTGTTATCGTCGCTACCTTTATGCAGTGCTTCGGTCCCAGAGGCAACATTGGTCTCTTTATTGGAGGCAGAGTACTTGTTGGAATGGGACAGGGTATAGCGTGTACAGCAGGGCCAGCGTATATCAACGAGATCGCTCCGACAGAGGTGCGAGGGAAGATCATGTCCTTCTGGCAGATGTTCTACTCGGTCGGATCATTCATCGCTTACTGGGTAAGAACCTCAGTCAAGAAACGGGCGGCTATGTTCTGACAGCTTAATTTAGGTTGGCTACGCCTGCCAGAAGCACAAGGCCAAGATGGGTGACTGGGACTGGAAGACCATCGTCATTTTCCAACTTCTCGTCCCTGTCTTCATCGTCTCCACCATCTTTACACTACCTGAAACACCAAGATGGTACGTTCAGCACGGTGACCGTGTAGACGACGCCCGCCGCGCTCTCCGGAAATTTCGTGATTCTGAAGCGGATGTTGAAAGCGAATTAATGGCCATCCGCGATGCCATTGAATTCGAAAAGGAAGCAATCTCCGGCAGTTATTCCGCTCTCTGGAAGGATGCCTCTGTACGCAGACGTCTACTAATCGCTTTCGCCCTAAACGCCGGACAACAACTTTCTGGCCAAGGAACGCTGAATACCTACAGTACCATCGTCTACCAGAAGGTATTCTCGAGCGCAGACACCATCTTCCTAATCAACGCCATGAACGCTACAATGGCCATCTTCTTTACTCTCAACGCAACGTGGACGGTCGATCGCTACGGTCGAAAATTCCTCTTCATCGTTGGTGCCTTGGGAATGGGTTTCTGCATGGTCATCGTCGCAACGGTTTACACCCAAACACCCGCACTACCACATTCCAAAACACCCACGTTGCCTGACGGTGTCAAGACGAAGCCGGTTGGCATAGCCATTGTATTCCTCTTCTTCCTCTTCTCTTTCTTCTGTAAGCCTGCCCATCTCTCTCTACTCCATCTACCAAGCTTTCTTCTAACATTGTACTAGACAAGCCATCTTGGGGCGCAACAACCTGGATCTGGACTGCGGAAATTTTCTCCATGAACATCCGCGCCCAGGCCGTCGGTATGGCTTCCCAAACCCAGAACATTGCCAACATCATCTGCCAACAATTCTTCCCCATTTTCCTCAACAACGTGGGTTTCTATGCCTTCTACATGTTTGCCGGTATCAATATAGGCCTGGCTGTCTTTGTATGGTTCATTGTTCCTGAGACGAAGAATGTTCCGTTGGAGGAGATCGACGTCTTGTTTGGCGGTACCAACCACAGTGGGTTCGCGGAGCATAAGGAGGGGAGTATGGTTGAGCTGAGGGAGAGAAAGACCAGTGAGACGACGCTGGAGTCACACGTGGTTCATCCCAAATCCTAGAGTGGATTGAGACAAGTCTCATGTAGCGTGACCTGGCGTCGACGGTGGCTTGTGGGGCTGTAGTAATGATAGGTTTCTACACGTCGGATGAATTGCTTTTTGGTAATGGTTGCTACTCGGTGGATGTCCCCTCGATTAGGGAGAAAGTGATAGATTTACATACATCAATTCTTGTTTAGACTATGAATCGTCCCGGTCGTGGGTTTTGTGACTATGTCGTTGCAGTCCTTCCGGGGGATACTTGGAGGGCTTGCCTTTATGCTTCACCTCATCGGCTTGGAAATGATGTCGGTGACCGTGGCTCTAGTGAGGAATTGTGTCCTAGTAGCTAACTATGCAGAGACCAACCTCGATTAGAATCGCAGAATGATATGTTCAGCCGTGGTCGTGGGAAGTAACCGAAACGAAAAACAAATATCCTTCACTATTGGAGATGCTGTAATGTCCAGCTGTCCCGAGTGAGCGCGACTCTCCCAGACACCGATCTTTGCCATGATACAATATGGACAGTACTTCCCTTTTAGGAGCGCCAGAAACTCCTGCCCAATCCTTGCCAAAAAAGTATGCTCACCTCCCTACACGTTCTCTCCTGCAGCTTCAGCTCGAGCTTTCCAAAGCGCACGATTCTCGAGAGCCACCGTCTTCTTCCACTCCATCCGCTTCGCCGCGGCCTTCCCGTCCCTCGCACGAAGCAGCTTGATTGGAACGCTAGGAGTAGCAGCGTTTTCCATCTTGTCACGGATGTAAGTCAGGTACTTGGTTGAAGATCGCCGCGAACTTTGCAATCCTCGACTCTTGTCTTCAATTTCCTGAGCGGGGCGAAGATGTTCTTGTGTTCAATGGGCAGGGTTATGCCCATCGGTCCCTCGTAGAACTCCTCGCCTGTGGATTGGCGGGCGAGGATGATATTGTCGCCATGTTGGCTTGTGATTGTTGCTCTCTGATGCTGTACAGGGGAAATGTCGTCTGTAGTATCAGCCATGAAGGGTTCGGCGAGCATTATACCGACCGCGCCGGTGAAGGAGCCAGCGTCGCGAGCTTCCAGAGTTTTGAGCTTCGCGTCGAGCTTTCGAAGCACGTCGACAGCCTTCTGCAGTGAATCTTTCAGGTAAACCAGGGCTCTGGGACTACTTTGACACCATGGAGGTGAGCGAGATCGCAGGACGGTAGAGAGATGTTTGATCTCGGCAAAGTTTCGTGGAGATATCAAACATGGAGTGCCAGGCGATTGGCAATCTGGACGTCCGCAATTCCAGACTGTGCGTGGTTCCTCAGCAGTATCAATGACCATAGCGAAATGGAGAATTATCAGAGCATTGCTGACATTCCAAACCGTCTACGCCGTGTTCATCACCAAAACCTGCTTCCCGCGTGCCACCTAATGAAGAAGAATTAGCCGAGTGAATATGCTCAACATCGGTGTAGTCAACCAACCTGGATAGATCACCGCGCTCTCTTTTCTGAATTCGACCGCTGAAGAACGCAGGACTTCGGGCATTAGACACTCCCCTGGCTCGCAACGTTGGAGCTGGGAGAGCTGACGTTTCGTATACCGTAGTTCTACTGCTTCTTCCCAAAATTTCTCCCAAATTTCAAGCGGCAGTTTATCGAAGAGCCCGCAGCCACTGGTCCTATCCCACACAGCACCTGGGAATGGAGCGGCCTCAACAAGGTGAAACGAAGATGATTGTGGCTTTCGAGCTCGCGGCAAGCGACATCCAAGCCGTCGATGAAGCCGATTGGTACAGCCGTTGCGTGGTGTTGAAGTTGTTTTTCGTAAAGAATGAGAGTTGGCTTTCTGACTGTCAATAGTTCGAGGTAAATTGATAGAATGTTGACGAAGGTTGCGGAAGGTAAACAAGACTATGAAAGATAACACCAGATCTCAAACTGAGGATTCCATGACCCTCCTCACCTCAATCGGAATCAACCCATCACTTGAGTACTATGTTTGCCCTACCATTTTAGATATCTACTTAGTATTTGCTCAGCCAAAGCTTTCCAAGCCACTTTGATATACTCATACTACGTCCCTATTCAGTGAACTTGGGCTAGGTACACATACACATGGAACCATTGCGGCGTTGATATCAGGTACAACTCGTAATCGTTTAATTCCGTCCTCCATTGTGTCCGGGATTAGCTCGATGGCTCATGTCTTCAGACAATCAGAATAACCAGTTCCGGTCCATGATACTAGATACAGCTGGATTAGCCGGCTATCGATGAAATGGCAAAGTTGGTGGTTAAGAAGAGAAGAAGAAGAATAACGGCGGCTCACATCATACCACTCTCTCTTGTTACAGCTAGCCTCCAGGATTACCCAATCTCAAGCATCAATACATCTTCCTCTTCCTCGTCCAAATATTCAGCCCATACTTCACACCCTCAAGCAACGGCATCCCTGAATGCAACACATCCGCCCTTCCGTTCCCATGCTCATCAACATTCTCCCAAAATATCGCCGCCCCAGGAATCGGCAAAAACTCCACCCCACTAGCCGTACAATTGATCACACGACACCACTCTCGACTCATTGCCTTCCTAGCTAAGCTGTAGAACTTTGTTGAACCGCCGGAACATCCGTCACAACCCACATATGCAAAGAAGGTACTCGTTCGAATATCGGCAGGGTCTTCGCCCTCGTCCCAATCCAAGTGGGCTTCGTATTTTTCGCCGGGTTTGTAGCGCACGAGTTGGAGTACTTCGATGCGGCGGGGGGAGATGTAGCCTTGGAATTCTGCAGCGCGTCGGATGATGCAGTCGGCTACTGGGTCTTCATCCGGGAGCATGGCGGAGGAGGATGTACGGATGTCGTCGGTACGTTCATCTGTCGCTACTTTGGAGCGATTGTAGAGGGGTTCCCTGTGTCAGTGTTAGCCGGGGTTGTTCATTGAGGGGGGTTGAATGGGCGTGGGAAAGTTTACGCTATGAGTTTCAAATGATCTCTTTCGGCTTCGGATAGAAAGTTTTCGATGTAGAGGATGAGGGGGTATGATGAGAATATTTTGATGGTAGCGTTATTCTTGGGACACACGTGGTCATACTGTTCTTGACCATACTGTTCTTCTGTAGGATTCGTCCCGCGGGAGCCGAGATAAGAAGCGATACTCCCGGGAATGGCTTGAGAGATAAGGGGAAATCTTTCTGTTAGAGTCTCAAACTGCAGATGGGCAATGAGAGCGAATAATCCCAATACACACGATAGCAATAGTGTGGTCGGAAAACCAGTCTTGGATCTGGTAACAGCAGGAGAGGCCATTTCCGACGAATAAAAAGGTTGACAAAGACGGTCTTGATGCTGATGCTAAAGATTCGGTGAGCTTGTGCCTGGGGAACTTGCGATGAGCTCTCGATATTAAAGAGGATGATGTCAATAACAGACTTTACCACAGCCCCACAGGTTCTGCAATGAGGGTCTTTGTAAGGCTAGCAAGGAATCGATTGCCAGTATGGAGGTGTGGTTGAGGGGCTCGATCAGTTCCCCTAGATGCTTGCTTAGAGATGACCCTGCGCTGTCGTTTATCTGTATACCCGAAGACCTCCATCGATTGACCCATCGAGCTTGGCCTTCAGATTGTATCCGAGTAAGGAGGCAGTAGACCTCTGACGAACCGATCGCCTATAAGCTCGTGAGCAAGCGGCGGTGGAGTTGGATTCTCTAAGAGTGCTCGTATAGGGGGAGCCCAGAGAGTGTCGAACGATTTCCGCTGATCTCCACTGTCGTGTGGTGGGCAATAATACGACCTTTCCGATACGAGCATCCAGGTAAACTGTACCAGAATGCAATGAACATACGAATAGTAACATCGTTGGGCAAGTCAACTGTCGACAAGACTTGCCAAATCGCTGGTGCCTCGGACTCGCAACTACCTCGTAAACGTTACTATATCTTCGTATCACACCATGAACTAGGTATCTCCTCTTGATATAATCATTCCCAGAGATGATCCTGTCAATATGAGTACATTCCGTTCTTGAGCTTCTCTTGAGTCGCAGTACGCCTGATTAAAGAACCGAGCGATATATTGTAGATGCGGTGATGAAGGCGATCACATAAATGTTGGGTCTGTCACAAGGACTGTACAAGTTTTCTATCCTTATATAAACTGGCACCTAACCTTAGGTTGACAGGGAATAACCCACGCACTCCGATAGAGCGTTCAGACCTCAAAATGGACACAAGCTTTCTCTTCGAGTCTCTTCAAGTAGTGATCTACAGATAACTCAGCGAAGCTACTTTCTATACGTGTTAGCTTCCTTGAAAACATGACTTGATACCTTCTCGGAGTCACGGATAATACCCTGTCCTATAAGGTTGGTGGCACTTATTCTCGTACGAGTACTTATTAGAACCCCGATCTGCACAGGGCTTTTTATCCGGTACTGATGACTTTTTCGCCGGCAACTAAGTATGGTAAGTGAGTTTGGTAAGTCTTGACGATACTTTGGCTTCATCTATAGCTCCCGGATCTCGAAGTGATACGAAGGCGGGACTGCCTCACTTCGATGAAATAATTCTATTTGTAAGTCGTCGATTGCGAACGGAGGTGTCGTCGATCGCGATCAAAGACGGTACTCCCTCAAGTCGATAAGATTATCCCTTTGAGGGCCTAACCGACCGGGTTGGACAGATTGGCGAGAATACGATTTCAGCCAATGTGGCTAAGAATAGGGAGGTATATACTACCTAGATTAGCTTGATTTACTAGAATATAAACGAAAATCTTTCAGTATAGTACGGCTATTAAAATTTAGCTAATTATTTAACTTAATATAGAATTCTTAGTTAGATTCTTATATCTTATTAGTTTACGTCTAAAAGACTATCTTTTTACTTACTAACGTACGTTACGTACTATAATAATTATACTAGTTTAAAAATACTCTAGTAAGTAGACTATAGAGACTACTATATAGTATATTACTCTAAAAAGTCTATAGTAGCTAGACCAAGTAGCTAAAGATGACTATATATAGATTATAGAAAAGGTTTAATCTTAGACTTTATTGATTTGGTATAATAGAACTCTAATACAGTGATATATTATATATATAAATATAAAATTGCTAGTAGAAAGCTAGATAGACTTTTAACAATAATAAGAAATTAACTTAATTAAGAATATCTAGAGTAGTTCTATAGAACTACTTAGCTTACTATTAGACTAAGATATATTTAGAATATTAAGAAATTACTGTTAGCTAGTAAATATAAACTATATATATATATATATATACTAATAGGTATGGAGAGTAGGTTCTAGTACTATATATATAAGTAAGGTTGGTATAATTTCAAGGGTAGAGAAAAGGCTACTAATCTATCCAATGATTCCAATCCACTTACTTAGGCTCTAAGTTATAATAGTTATTAACTTATTTTTAGTTATAGAATAGAATTAGAAGCTAAACTCAATTTAGTAAAAGACTAAAAGTGATATCTAGAAAAATATTTACGTTTACTAATTTATAATTCTTCTTATCTACGAAGACTACGATTACGAAGCTAGGTTTTTAACTTTTTATAATTATAAATTATTTCTGTAATACTATATATATAAGAAGTCTTTAGTCAAATTAAGAAAATCTTATATAAATAGAAAAGATTCATATTAATTAGTAGAGCTTATAATAACCCCATATACTTATACTAAATATAGGTTTATAAATACAAAACTAATACTCTTGAAAAGAGAATCGCGAGGAGAAGAAGATTGCTATAACCAGTTATTAAAACCTACGTTTAGCTAAGACAAACAATGAAGAAAACCTAGTAGACGGGAAAGACAGGGGAATTGTGAACAGTTATTTTGTTTTCCATGATACTACCTAGCAATAAGCCACTAATGTGTAAGCCCGCGCTTTCAGAACCTCAAGGAAGTTTAAAGAATGTGCGATACGGGGATCTATGTCGCAATTGTTTCCGTGCCTCCGGTTCTACTATGGGATATTCCCCGTGGGCTTACAAAGCCTCTGCTTCCGCCCTCTCGTTCTAAGGGAGGACAAGAGTTTACTGTGGTCTATCGCCAAGTGTACGTCTAGCAGTAACAGCTGGTTCTTGGTAGGGATGTCCTGGCTGTAAAACATATTTTGGACAGGGGGTTTCCCCACCGACGACATTTTGGCGGTATATTATATTATGGACCGGGAAAGCTCGCCGGCGGTAGATGACAGGTATGCGGACTAAACCTGGTATCTGGCGTGCTTTGACGGTGTCAGGAAGCCGGTGATTAGGATGGCCTGGCTGGAGCTCTATATCGTGGCTGAGTTAGGACAGATCGATTAAATAGCAGCTCTGCTCGCAGACATTGACTAGTCTCATTCGATACTTTCAACAGCTCAATAACCTCTATACTCTTTCCTCATCATGAAGCCTTATAACATCATTCTCCTGGCTCTTGCCGGCCACGCCATCGCACAAGCATATCCTCGAGGTAAATGCTTAGACGGCAGACTCCAACCAACAAATGCTGACTACTGCAGGTGTCGTGGAAGCCGAGGCAGAGACTATTGATTTCGAGCCCTCCCTAGTAGAACGTCAAAAGGGACCAAGTCCTCCAACTGGTCCGAACCATCCAACTGCTTGGAAGGGTCGAAAGAGAAGTCTTGAGGAGGAACCTGACACCGTCGACTTTGAGCCAGATAGCTTAGAAAAGCGTCAGAGGGGACAAGTCCCTTCAAATGGTCCGAATGGCGGTCCAAGCCCGGCCGGCCGAAAGCGAAGTCTTGAGGAGGAATCTGAGACCATCGACTTTAAGCCAGATAACTTAGAAAAGCGTCAGAGGGGACAAGTCCCTTCAAATGGTCCGAATGGCGGTCCAAGCCCGGCCGGCCGAAAGCGAAGTCTTGAGGAGGAATCTGACACCGTCGACTTTGGGCCAGATAGCTTAGAAAAGCGTCAGAGGGGACAAGTCCCTTCAAATGGTCCGAATGGCGGTCCAAGCCCGGCCGGCCGAAAGCGAAGTCTTGAGGAGGAATCTGAGACCATCGACTTTGAGCCAGATAACTTAGAAAAGCGTCAGAGGGGACAAGCCCCTTCAAATGGTCCAAACGGCGGTCCAAGCCCGGCCGGCCGAAAGCGAAGTCTTGAGGAGGAATCTGACACCGTCGACTTTGGGCCAGTTAGCTAAGAAAAGCGTCAAATGGGACCGGTCCGTCCACGTAGCCCAGACACCAGACAACCATAAACAGCTGGGCCCGCTGTGCAAGACGTCAATCTGGGGAAGCGGAATGAGAATGCAGGTGGTGAGGGCGCTATGAGGCGACAAGTGTTTGTTGTTGTTTTTTCGGTCGGGTGGTTATCTGATTTACACTCCTTTGTAACTTAGGTATGACTTGATGTTCCGTAACTTATGACTTGGTGTTCCGTAACTTATGACTTGATGTTCCGTAACTTATGACTTGGTGTTCCGTAACTTATGACTTGAGATCCGTAACATTGAACTTCAGAACTGTGGTTGTGAGCTGACGCCTTTTGTAGTGTGTGGCGCGTATAATGCGGACGGTCGTGTGGGGATGCAACGTCGTGACTGAACCCTAGGAGCGTGTACGTGATCGTCACTGCAAGGTTGTTGGGGGGGTTTGATAGGCAGTCTACTTTCATCAACTAGTACGTCGTCGAGCTTATCGAAAACGCAGTACGGGAGACGCGCTGTCGCTGAGGGGAAAGATGAACGACTTTACGACACTCGCTACTGCATTGCTCAAAAGATTCACCATCCCATAGGTAACTTCTAACATAGACTATATAACAGAAAGCCCAGCAATAACACCGTCCATCCATCCACCATCCATGTATGCAGTGCTGTACTAGTCCCTTCAAAGACACAAACCCAGACCCCCCCCCAAAACACCACCATGCTTTTCCATCTCGCTCCATCGCTCCATCGCTCCATCGCTCCATCGCTCCAACCCTAACACGTTTATCTCACATCTACACCAACAAACGACAAGGAAGGTGCAAAAAGGGGGTATGTTGATGAAAAAGAAGAAGAATTGCCGCTCGCTCAAAGTCCATCCTGGAGCAATAGTCCACCATGTCTCGCTCGGGGTATCTGTATCCATGTTTTAATGTCCTGCCAGTAATCGTCGCCGTAATATTTTTCTTCGATCCCATATGCCGCATACTCCTTCGCGAATGACGAGTAGCAGCGTGCAAAAATTGCCACCATCCCATTCCGTCGCTTGCTCCCAATATGTATTGTGAAATTTGAGAATGAATGGATGAGTGACTCATCCGCCGTAAATCGTTCGGCTCCTGTAAAAATGATGTGGTAAACTCCGAGGCCAAAATCAAACAATGCAAGGTTAGAAGAGAATTGCACCCTTCTTAGGGTGGCAGTCGACGGCCGCTCAAGTGTGCAAAGAGAGGGGCTGAACGTGCGCGTCGGACTGAGTGTCGGACAGATTGATTAAAAGCTGAGCGAGGCAGCGCTTGGTAGCTGCATCATCACGCAGCACTGCTGAGAAAGTCGCATCGCGTAGTGGTTCCGGGAGGCACTGGCGCAAGGCCTCTCGAGCGCGTGCGTTATCACTCAGCCGTAAAAAGCAACGAACAACGTGTTTCAACAGCCGGACTGTCTGCTGTTCCACCAATTGGTTGACCATGTTGCTCAAGACAGTACCAACGGCATAGAAACGCTCATATGTCTGGCAGATATATGCCAATCCCACGTCGTCGAGAAGGATCTTCTGTACGATAAAGATAGCCACGGTCTTGGAGAGCTCGGAGCCGGTCTCCATGATCCGCAGGCAAAGTGGAATAATCTCGGTTGTGAGGAGGAAGTTGATGACTTCGCTAGAGTCGTTCTTAACCAGAGCGCCGATGACCCCCAAGGATGTGAGACGTAGGTATTCGAAGGGTCGAGATTTAGAGGTGGTGTTAAGAAATGGGTATAGGAAGAGTGGAATGTGTGCTGTGTCGGATATTAGTGCATACACCTTGGAAAATTACGAAGGTGAGTATACATACCGCTGAGGAATAGCTGCCGGGTCTCTGGGTGAGATGCAACGCACTGCAGGAGGGCGAGGGCATTACAGACTCGATTCGAAGCGGCGGCTGTGAGCTGGGAAGGATTGAGTAGAGGATAAACCGAGATGATTTCCTGTAGAAGTGAAGTCATGACACCTGTGAATGTAATCAGCGTCAGTCTGATACATTGAATCCATCAAACATACCGAATGAGTGCCATAGCACAAGTGCCAGCTCGGGTACAGCTTCTCGCTTCTTGCTCAGTTCCAAGAGCGCACCCTCTCTTGTGTTGGAATTGAGAAGCTCTACAATATGCTGCATTGTCTTCCTATCATCCTCGCTCATGCCTCCACCTGGCCCATGGTCACTTGCTACGCCCATGCCGCCTGCGCCCATGCCTCCCATACCGCCTTGTCCAGCTCCCATGTTTCCGTTCATGTGCTGTCGCTGGTCGAGGCCGACAGGTCCTCCTCCAGTTAACATGGCTTGTGGGTTGGCTACACCATTATTCGCTTGACCGAGGCGGTTGTATTGCTGGTTGCTCGTGTGCTGCTGTTGGTGATGTTGCTGCTGTTGGTCGTGGAAACCAAAAGGCCCTTGGTGCTGGTTATGCTGATGAGCAAAGACATGCTGAGGCATGCCCTGATGCTGGAGCATGATGGAAGATCCGAGGGTATTGTGGACGTTGAGGTTGTTGTTGGATGGTTGGTTGGAGATCGGCTCTGAGGGTCGGAGTTTGAGCTGGGGGTTGTTGGTCTGTGGTCTGTTCCGTTCCAGCGCGTGGGATGGAGCAAATGATGAAGTGCGGCTAGAAGCTAGAATTTGTGTCTTTTCCCCAATCTGCACCAAAGAATGGAAAAGAATTCTTTGTAAAAGTCCAACTCTACTCTTAAGAAGAAATTTGTCCTCCTTGCTCCAATCTTTTCATGTTTCATATCACACACTTGTACAGCAATCTGCTGTATAACCCGGGGGCCGACTATACAACAGTGGCATCTTGTTCACTTCAACAACACGAGAGAATTCATAATGTCTTCAGATAGCAGGAACATCTCACTCATCCTATGGGACCAAACACTTCAACAATTCAAAGTCTGCTTCCTCCCAATCATATCAACAAGGCAGACAAGATGAATCGAGACACGGAGTTTGCAGGTTAGCTTGTCGTTTTGTTATTCTTGGTCAAGATCGGAGGATACAGCGTACAGCAGACTATTTCCAGCTCATTGGAAGGCAAATGATGTATTGGACGATTTGTGGAATAAACAGCTACAGTGTGAGATGGCATACTCACTTCAAGATAACCATGCCCAAACTCCCATCTGTTTCGGTAAGCAGAGTGGTCAAATCATCTCGCACAAACGACCTGCAAAAATTCACCGACATTGCTCCCAAAGCGTCCAAGGGGTCCGAGATTCTGAGAGGCCAAGAGGACACCGTGTTCGAAGGTACTGTGGTAGGGCTCACTGGTTGTGGACAGCTCTTAGATCAGATACACTCTATCTCGATCCAGAGCTAGAAGCAGATTATCAATCTTCAAATCAAATCCCAGTACTTCGGCGAATCCAACAGATTTTAATGTTATGAATACCCATGTCTCGTTCTAGTACCAAACAATATATCCAATCAACTTTCAAACAAAAACCTTACTACTCGACACGGCTGACCCAGTGCCGATTCTAAAACCAGGACGGAGAAGAGATATCGAAGGAAGATAGAAGGAAAAGAGGAGACGGAGAAGACGAACAATCCACGAGCATGCAAATACCGTCCCTCTCCATCAAAAAATCCAGAACCAGAGCTTGTTGGCCATCAACACACTCAGGTCTAAATCCCTCTCAGAAGAATATATGTTCAATGGCCAACGCTAAGCCACAACCAGCCACCAATTGCTTTGGATGGCAAATCCCGGGTCGTCATTCTGGTAACTCCGGAGGTCTCGATTAATGGAGGAGACAATTGCCTGCACGTGGTCGTCACGCTGAATAATGGACTGAAATGCATGAGGAAGCGCGCGCCACAGTGAAGCTAGGTGAACCACCTGCACGGCCACGGTAGACCCGAGTTGTGATCATCGGATTTGATTAGGATCACGCTATCATGTCTATGCGTCTTATCCAATTCTAGATCGCTCCAACGGACGTCTACTAATTGTCAAGCAAGGAATTGACACTGCATGATGATTGTGATCTTGTGGTGAGCGGTGTGCAGAATTATGGAATTTAGCGGATTCCAATACTTGAAGTTGTAATGAAGGACGTGAAGCGCAAAACTGGAATGGAACAGGATACATACAACTTCCATACTGTGTAGATGTACACCATCCTCCTCACATACCAGGAAGGAAGATGCAATCACGCTCGACATCGCAGACCGCAGACCACGCGCTCTGCATGTTGATCGTCGTGGTCACTCTACGGCGCAGTGTCCCAGAACAAATCCTACTGAGATCCTTCCGCAACGCCATCGCTGCAGATATTCTAAAGTGACCAAGGAATAAAAACCGCTCTTCCCATCGCCAAATCCGAAAACCCTCCTCCTGGAGCCATTTTCAACTCGCCGTCTCCTCCATATCCGCCGCAGAGCCGGTCATCGGCCCGTCTTACCGCCCAGCATTGAGTCTCGAGGATCGGCAGTAAATTACTGTGGATTATCTCGTGTGAAAACAGGGATCGTGAGTTTCGTGATGCACCGTAACATGAACCATCTCTTCGTAAGTGTACCGTTTCCTCCCATCCGTGAAGAACTCCGTCTGGCGCCCGAACGCCGACGACAATCCCAAAAAGCGTTTTGCTCAATGCTCATAACTTCGAAGATCTTGTGGAGACGGTGTAGTGTTCGACGTAGTTGCTCGGTATCCATCCCCGTTTGCCATCGATGACCCCATCCCACCACCCACTTTGTGTACGTTGAGCGATTTGTAGTATGTCTCCAGCCTGGAAGGCTAAGCACGTTTTGTCGTTTTCGCCATCCCAGTTGTAGAGCGCACGCACGAATGTAGTGGTTGATGCTGGTTGAATATCGCTTTTCGACATTTTGACTAACGATTGAGGAAGCTGGGGGCTTCCACAAACTGTTAGTGGCTGACCTAAAAAGGAATCAAATGCAACACCAACCTGTAGGAGCTCTTGTAGAAATGAGGGATTGAGCGAGTTTTGCAGAAAACCGAGGAAAGGAGCAGCAAGACAACTCGTCGGATGAGAGAACAGGAGAGGGACCTTGGAATACTTGGGGTTCTTAAGGTCAGTCTAGCATGGGCGAAGCGATCCTTGACATGGCATTGTATGCAGAGCAGCACTAGTGCGGAGTGGGAAGCCGAAGAGCAGCAGTCGATGTCCAGTTCGGGACGGCTACATTGTCGGGCAAGCTCCTGTCGAAGTGCTTAGAATCCTTTAGAAGCAATTCAACCCAATAAGCAATTAGTTTTAATTCCAACGTTGGCCTGTAAAGTGGCGGTATTATCTTCAGCTGTCGAGTAATTGGATTGCAGCCGAGCTGCAGTTATCCCCGGCTTTTTCGCACGCCAGCCCATTTCGAGAGTGCACGCGAATACAGCTCCGGGCCGGAAGGCCGCGATCTTAACTACTTGGTGTTGAGTTCGCAGCTTCCCTTGCGAATATGGTACTAGCAGTAGCAGATATCATGCAAAGTACGGCCCGAGTCTATGACCAAGTGGGTCGAACAGAACCAGCTCGAGCTCTAGACATCGGAGACTATTGGCAGATGCGTGGACGTCGATTTCGAAGATGCAGCTGTCCGGGACATTGTCGTTCGAGTATGCGAACAAGCTGCGCGACGATGTCGTGGCATGTAGTCTCGGCGATGCGCAGACAAAAATGGTTGAACTTGTGAATTCGTGCCATAGAATATGAGGAACAGATAGATATTCACTCGCGCTCTTGATCTCTGTTGATGTCGTCTCCAGCCTTGATGTTCATGTCCAGCGTGTGGAGTACGTATTCGATTGGTGTACCATACCATCATACACGGACCGGCGATCAATGCATATAGTACCTTAGGTAACTTGAAGTCACGGGGTTACGGTTGAAGGGATCGAAATAGTACCATCACGTGGCACACCGAAACTACAAAAACTCGCTTCTCCTTTGAATCCACAGCTTTCTAAACCCTACATTTTAACATGGAGGCTCTGCCCCTGGCAGCGCTGAAGGTTCTCTCCACTGTTGTCCCCCGGGATAGCATTGACAATGGGGTTCTCTTCCGTTCCCGGCCTCTTCGATGAATTGCCCTCTTATCTCTTGATTTCAGTTTGTTGGTCAGACGGTCCTGTCTGTGCCCTCGGCTGTGAGATGTGCGCGACATGCTGTGACCATGACTCTTGAATTGTTGAGGGGTGGCGACGACGTGAGGGCAAGGGTGGTGTGTGAAAACGTGAGAGATGAAGGTTGAGATCGGAGTGCTTGCAGTCGATCTTGGAGTCGTGTCTAGCATGTGCTTCTCCAGACGTTTTTCGGACATTCCGGTAGGGCGTTGTGACTTCTTTACCAATGACTAGACAGTGAACATCTTATCACGAGACAAGAAGAAGTAATGGTTCAACGCAAGCGCACGTAACCGCTCAGAGTGGACGGGTGGACGTTTATGTTGCAGTACATCACTGTCAATATGTACTAATCGCAGTGAACGTCTGGCGATACGAAAGTAGAAATTGCCAGAATTTCTGCGAGCTCGATCACAGGCTGACAGAGTGCTTTCTGAACGCTCGATTGTCGTCATCCATGGGCTGAACTGAGTACAGGATGAGAGACAGCTGCAATGGCTATAAGAAACTGATGACCACGATCAAGTATGCAAGTGTGAAACACGGCAGAAATGGGAAGACTTGAGATATGCCTTTTTCGTCTGGATATTCTTGGATAGCTATTGGTCGCTTGAATCAAAGAGCCCATTGCCAAACTTTCCAGTACCGTGTATTGCACCTAACCTCAACCTATGACCCGTCTAGTAGAGACGCTTTGGTGGAGACATGGTAGCCTTGATGGTCAAGCTACCGACGTTCTGCCAGCCCTTCTTCAATAGAGAGACCAAGTAGTTGACAGCCAACATGATGTTACCAATCAACTCGTCCTCAGTCATTCCAACATTTCCGACAGCGACACCCATGCAGAGAACCTTCTTCAATTGGAACTTGATTGTGGACTTGACGTCAGTGACCTTGTTGGCAAGATCTTCGGCGTGGGAGACTGGAGTTGGGAACTTTCCAGCCTTGGAGAGACCAGGACCGAGGAGACGTGGGATCTGCTTGATGAGGGAGTCGGAAGAGATGAAGGCATCGTACTTGCGAGCAAGCTTCTTGATCAGCTTCTTGTTCTTGTTGCTAAGCGCCGAATTAGTAACTTGCAACCTTGAAGAGATTGATATGGCACATACAGCTTCTTCAAGTCGTCGGAGCTCATGGCATCGACACCGTGGTGCTTGGCGCGATCGATATCGTGCTGGTCACCGAGGACGCAGATGGCCATTCCTGGGCGGGGAACGGAAGGAAGCTTGACGGTGCCACTGAAACGCTTGTCACGCTGAGGGTCATAGTTCTTCAGGCCGATCTGAAGTTCTACGGTCTCGAGGAAGTTGCGCTTCTTGGTTTCATTGGAGTACTGGAGAACCTCCTTCACTATCACCACGTTAGCGGTCGCAGTGGCGGAGGAGGAAGGTACGGCATGCCATTTTGACGCACACCGGCGACAGTAATCTTGGAGGTCATGACTGCTGTCTTCCAAAGAGTTTCTTGTTCTTTGGTGAGGCTTTGTTGCGATTGTTGTTGTAAGTGAGGCTTGTAGGATAGGACAGAAATGAGTTGTGCGCGGGAGGAACCAAGCCTTTCGTTAGAACAACAGGGGTAGTGGCGAATCAGGTGGAGCGGTAACCTGAAAAGGTTTATCGATATGAACCAGAGCTGACATCTCTCTTTTTGGACACGGTGACCATGGACATTCTCATATCCATGCTTTCAATCAATTCCATGGTACATTGAAAATCGCAGGAATACGCAGCGAGAAATGTCGTCAAAAACACCATCTTGGCTGCTCGAAGATGGTATCTCACGATAAACCTTCTGAATGTTCCCTCTGCTCCAATTTCTTGGAAAATTGGATGCACCACTTTGCCAAAATCTTTTCGACAGCAATCACAAGTCGGTTTTAAATATTTTCAGGTAAAAGCAAGTCAGCTACCGAACCGGCGAAAGCCACTGTACGACTGCAGTAGCGTAGTCGGGATTTCATCAATACTATACATGCTGTGAACCACCAGCTTTCGGATCTCATGACTACACGCGCGTAACCACGTATTGCATCTTACGCGTTCCATTCTCTTCCCTCAACTTCATCAGGTTCGCATCTGACGATTCTCCATTTCCAATTCCAAGTGGAACCAATTCAGCTTCGACCTTCCACCTGGTGCCCGTTACCTCTCCGACCTCATCCCAAAACTCTGTCCACGACTTTGAATTGTGGCGAAATCGTCCTATCACGCCCGGGTAACTGTCCGCACTGTAGTCACCAGCATTCACATTCCCAACCTGTCGACCCAATATCATGGCCCCTTTTTCTGGAATCAAAAGCTGGATAACACGTTTGGCAACATCGATTTGTTCCTCGTAGTCAAAGAGGTGGAAGAAAGAGCCGGTGTATACTATGGATATTTGGCCATAGATTTGCGTAAGACGGGAGTTATCGTCAAAGACATCAGCTGCCAGAAAGGTCGTCTTGATCTTGCCTTTGTCCTTGAAGAGGTCGTAGCCCAAGTCGATGAATTCTTGTCTCAAGTCGGAGCCGTATGTGTTTTCAGAGGGAACGCCATCTACAACCTTTGAATTCGATCAGTCATGATTCGTGTTGGACAATTGAAGACAACGTACGAGCTGGCGAATCACTTGCCCGAAGCAGCAACCCAGGTCCATAATCTTCTCTCCTCCTTTCAACCTGCGCACAATCTCGGGATATTCTTTTCTCTGGCTGATGCTGAGATCTAGGAATCGGTACGATCCAATACACGGATATGCAAATATGGCGAAGGCTTTTTTGCGCTTTCTTGGATCAGCATATTGGTTTTTTTAAGAGATTCAGAGCGTCTCACAATGGCATCCACATGAGGTCCTATTTCTTGCTTTGGAACTCCCGAATAGTTGATCAACAATCTCTGGGCATTGTGGTCGATGGCAGACGAGTCCACTTCGTACGAGGCCAAATCTCTCGTCGTCGTGGACCTCAGTGTGGCGGCGCCATTGTCTGATGCAGCTGTCATCTTGAAGTGATATTGGAGTCAACAGTAGGATAACCTGGATCCGCTTCTCCGTGCGCGGGAGCCATGGCTATTTGACCTTTCCGAGGCTGGACCTTTCCGAGGCTGCGCATCACGGCTCATCTTCGAACGTAAGACCGCGGTCCGGTAGCGGGGTGTCTGGGGCGATTTTAGGTCACGGTGGGCTTCGGCTAGCCTTGGAGTGCACATTGCGAACTCTTCCTTTGGCGGTTCACCATACTGTGTTTTTTTGTTGTTCGACTACTAGTATCGACTTTCCCCTGCCGATGTGGTCGTCTCATATCTTCTCCCATCCTTTGATGGAAGATTGATGAGGCCCATGAGGGAATAGAGACTCCCTCTTCCCGTCCTCTGGTGATAGACGTCCTGGATATAAACCAGATAATGAAGATCGTCTTGAGGCAGATCGTTCTTTCTTGAAACGCTCAATCTCCTCGAGTAGAGTCGCTGGATCTGATTTGGATTGCTCTGTGGACCCGATCCGCCAATCGCGGTACTTGATGTTCTCATCACTGCTGGCAAATTCAGTGTGGACGGATCTGCTTCGGGTTTTCAGAAGCTGCGAAGTACTCTTCTTCCAAATGCTGGACGGACGCGACACACCGCTCTCAACATCCATCGACCTCAATTCGAATTTGTCGTCTTGCTCTCCCGATTGTTGATGCGATGGTCGCGAGTCGATAACGTGCCGTCTACCGTCTTTGTCTGTCACAATCTTGACCAACTTCGACAGCACCCCGAACTCCAGCTTGAGCTTGATGCTGTAAATCATGCCCTTCAGCGTCGTCTGAATCTGATAGAAGTCAAAGAACTCCACCGTCACGAGTCCGACATCCATTGTCATGATGACGATATTGATCAAGGCCAGTTGTCCCATCAGTTTCCTCGTACTGCCCTCCTTCAACAACATTAATATTTTCCGAATTTCGTACAAATACACCCCAGAGATGAACAGCTCTTGTACCGTGAAAATTGTCATCTGCGCTTTCTCGAAACCGGCGTATGGATGGAGGTATTTCTGTTTCGCAGGCGTGTTGGATCCGTAGGTGAGTACCATCGTGGGTATACACAGCACCACGGCATTGAAGATGATCGCGTAGAGAATAAACTTCAGCAGCCGTTCGTTCTGCGTGACCAAATGCAACCGCGAATACAGCACCAACGATTGCCCAGGGACCATAACGACCCACCCCAACGTACTCAAACTCACATTCACCATCTCCACCGGCTGGATGCGATTTTGCTTCATCCATACCCCAAGTTGGTAAGGTATCACTGAGAAGGTCGTACAGACCAATGACCAGAAGTACAGACCGGTGTATTTCTTGAAGGTGAAGAATATGAGGGTGAGGATTTCGACAGCGTTGTAAAGGGCGATTGCTGTGAATGCTGTCATTGAGCGAAGGATGAGTTGGTTGTCGCCTCCGTATCCTCCTGTTATCCCGTTGGAGGGATTGACTTTGGCGCCCGTGTTACTCGACATTTTGACGTCGAAAGTCAAGCTCGATTGTCGTTCTCGAGTGGAAAGTCGTCTTCGTCATAGGTTCGGTGTCTGCTCCAATATCCTGGGAAACCTTGTTCTTCCTGTCCTTCACTCGCTCGTTCGTCGTGAATCGTCGTATGGTATATCGTTGCCACGAGGTTATTTCTGGAAACGACGGACGGACGGACAGACAGACAACAAACACCAGCGAACGGTGGTTGATTGAAACTTGGAAACGATGATGGCAAATGTGGTGCACGTTGCAAGTGCTTTCTTGCCCTCACTCTGTGTCTTGGATCTCGCAAATTGAATCCCAAATCCGATCTCGCGTCCTGCGTCAGGGAAGAGAGGCTTGGTATGTGGTTTTGGTGAAATTGACCAACATGAGCCTCATATCTGAGACAGGCATTTACAATGATTACACCAGTCGCGGGCATATCCATACCGAGTGGTACATGCAGAGTAAAGAGGCACCGCCGGTACCAAGACTAAATATGTGCAAGCCGAGCGAAGGTGCCGTTTCCTTCTTTGTTGCTGTGCCGTCTTTCAACTCGAGCAGTCCCAATGCTATGGAGTCCAGCAACGGAACGAAGAATCCTCAACCCCTACAAGTACACTCCCAGTCACATTTGCTCTCAAGTCTTAGCCCAACGGAAATTTGATCGGCCGCCATCTCCCTGCCTGGCCATCGGATCATCCAATTGGATCATCCATCCAGTGTGCACAACCCACACGTTTCTGCGGAGGTTTTAGTCCCTCGCATTAATCTATCGCGAACGCACAAGGCACGCCAAAAAGGCACATGCATGAGCCCCTTCCCGCTCGCACGACTGCGATTACCGAGCGCAACGCCCAGCGAACGTGTCGCAAGACGAACGTGTCGCAAGAGGGCCGCCTCGGGCACAGTGGGGCGGATAGGCTATCCCCCAACCTGTTTTTTGGAAGAGGGGATATCGGGATAATTAGAACTATTATGGGATGGGCATGTTCTCATGGTGCTGATTCGGGCTTGTGCATTATCAGCCAGGCCTCCGTATAGTGTACGACTAGTCCTCTTTTGGGCTTCCATCCCTGGATAGGGCACGCCGATTCCTGGATTCGGTGTTGCCTTGCTCGTGTCCTTGTTTGTGTTAAGCTTTGTCCGCGCTTCATTTTTGGATGCTTGTTTTCCCCGGACAAGCCGATCTCAGCCCAGCCTGGTACCGGATGCATGTGCTTTGTTTTTTGTGAAGATGCATGTTTTGTTCCTGTTTCCCGTGGAAGCGACACGAATGTGGGGATGACATGAAAACGTGGGAAAGTCGAAGGTTTAGGCAAATGTTCTCGGTCCTGAGGTTTTGGGTTGAGAGTCGTCTGCTTGCTTCGCCTCTCTACCCCGTCTACAGTTGCTTGTACCAGCTTGCGCTTCTCAGGCATCGGCCATAACATAGCACCGTCCTCGATGTGATAGGTACAAAGTCGCCAATCCTTCAAATTACAGCGCCCATCTCCCATTAAAACCTCCGCAGCGTTGAAATCAATACCGGAATCTTGTCTTGTTGGCGACAGATCCGATCCTCATCAGCTCGACACTAAAGTCTTCGTCGAGCGTTAGCGCATTTCTCCATCAACCTCGCAAAGAGCAGAACTCGAATACAACAGGAGCGTGGAAATCGAGCCATCGAGACTTACTCAGTGTAGAATTTGGAGGAATCGATCCATCACGTGTACCCTTCGGTCCATATGCGAACTCTGGCGCGATCGTCAGACGCCGTATCTCTCCTGGGAACATGTTGTAAAGTCCGGCATCGAAGCTAAGTCACGCCCACGTCAGTCTCGGGCACATTCATCGCGATGTTCACTAACCCTTTGATCACCTCATGAGCTCCGAGGGTAAAGTTGAACGGATCACCAAGTGGCCATGGTTTCTCAGGTGTGTAGGAAGAGTCGAACTGTGTGCCGTTGAGAAAAGTGCCGTTGTAATTCACAAAGATAGTATCGTTGACTTTGGTAAACACTGGACCAGGGTTGCACTTGGTGGATTGCCATGTCACTTGGGGATCCTTGTGGACGATTGTGCTGCACTCATAGCCGCTCCCTGCGTTGGCGAAAGCTAGTAGAGCAGCAAAGGCGACGAGAACGTGTACTGATGGTCGAGAAGGTGAGGTGAATGGCATCTTGGATTTTGGTCTGTGAGCTGTATCGTGGGTGGATGTCTTGTTCCCTGGGTTTTGAAGGACACGGGCTGCGCTAGGGTGTTATCAACAGAGATTGCGCTCCATGTTACCTCCAAATTTTTCCGTTTCAGGCTTCCAAACTTCCAAACAATGCCTACACTATGAGATGGGAAATATGACATTGGAGCCAATGGCCAAGCTGGATGCGGTCCTGTGTCCCGCAGCAGATAGTAAGCTAGGATACTATCCACAAAGTTCAAACCCCACCCAACATCCTATAGTTACAGAGACGAAGTTCATCCATCAACCTCACTACGTCAGGCCCCTTTTTGCTTCCCCCTCGCTCAAAGTTCCTTAACATTTGCTACCGTCTGAACTGTATCCGCACAATCGTCCACCTTAAATGTCATCTTACGACCATTTGTGCAATGGAAGAGCCTTGGCTTCGTTTTGCAGATGACCAGGATGCTGGTATCGACACCTCCGGCGTCGAGAATGATTTCGGCATTCCGATGGACTTGAAAGTATTAGTTCAAGTCCAAGTGGATAGGGGAAAAGGATAGGAGAGAAGAATCGAATGGAGCGGAATATATACATACCGACAGTTGCCCCTCCACTACCACAGGAATAAGTATTACCCGGACCGAGATGGCAGTTTCCCATATATTTATAGCCACTGTCTATTTTCCCATTAAACAATCCTGGACCGCACAAATCCTTATTTACCGCTGTTGCTACCCTCACGAGGAGAGAGAGGATGAGAGGGAGGGCTGTATTGTATAGCATATACATGTTGGGGTGATTTGAGGATGGAAGAGAGAGGTATGGGAGTAAAACCATCCTAGAACCGACCAGCCTTTTATGAGTTGGATCAATCCGAGTCGTGTCCGAGGAATTGTGTCCGAGAATTATTCTTAGATGGGACGGATATACGACGCGACAGCCCCACCTACTATGTATGGTAAGAAGTGGGAACTGTGCGAATCTACACTCCTCTGACGCGGTTTGGAAGGAGAGGATCTGAGGGCGTGTTCGATTTTGTTTCCTTTTCGAGCCTAGATGTGCTGGGGTTTGCGCGGCTGTCGTTGGCGCGGATCTCAGTTGTTTGGAAGTGATACCGTGACTACCTGCCAGGTTCCCCGTATTCGCAGAAGGCTTCGTATCCATACTCGTAAAAAGCTTCGTATCCCATACTCGTCAAAAGCTTCCTACAAGTTGGCGTATATTATTGTTTAGGACGGGAGCACGGGAAACCGAGATCCCGCAATAGCAATGCAATCATGCAAAGCTCAAAGTGGCGTAGGTTCATTTTGTTACTCCTTTTCATAAGTCCACGATCAAGATGAAGTCTTGGTGACTAGCCTGAATCCGCGCGGCCCGACAAAAGACAGATGCTTCTGACCGCAAGTAACACTTCATTTCTCAAGAACAACCTCAATTACAGCATAAGCATTACCCACAGACTGATGAATGCCCCTAAGTACAAGACGTTCATCTGCTTGTTTTACCAAAGTCGCAAAGTCAACGGCACTCCTTTCTCTACCGCCCAGAGTCGTCATCATGTGCATATCCAAAGCTGTGACGATTCGATTGACGGTCGAGGGCGCGGAAATTTCAGCGGCAACTCCATCATGGCCACCAGTGGGTGGTGCCACAGCCTCCGCTATCAGGATGCGACTCCCAGGCTTCATCACAGGAGTAATTTGCTGCAGAATCTTGATTGCGTAGTCATCGCTCCAGTCATGCAAGATCTTCCTCAGAAAGTAGACCTCTGCGCCTTGGATAGGCTGCTTGGTAAAAAAATCGTGGGTCAAGAACGAGACTCTTGTAGAGAGTTCAGCCGGACGGGCAGCATTGAACTTATCTTCGAGACCTGCCAGGTCTTGTACAATGCATGTAAGTCCCGGGTGGGCAGCGGCGAGGTGGAAGCAAACGTGACCGGCTGAGCCGCCGAGCTGGAAGAACTTGAATTAACAGGGACCACAAGAGAAGTACAAGGCACTTACATCAACCATTGTTGCCTCACCGAGTTGTTCCCAATCAAAGGCTGCCAGACCCGCCTTCATGCCCATACCAGGAGAATCGGCAGCAAAGGCCATGGCATCACCAAAACGTTTCTCTCGGTATCCTCTCTTCCCTTCGCTTTCACCATCAACAGCAAGCCAGTCCCAAAGAGATTTTCTGTCGTCTCCCGGAAAGAAGGTATAACCAGCAGCTGTTTGGCCTGGCAAGGACCCTTCGCCCCACTTTGCAAGCGCTGGAGCAAGATTCACGGCAGACGGGCCACCCTCTTCCGCATGATGAGCGATCCAGCCGCGAACATTGGGTTGTCGAACTGGGAAGCTGCTAAAGTTGGTATGAACAACATGTTCGCTACCAAAAGGATACTCGGCAAACACGCGGAGACTGAACGTGTGCCTGAGCACACGTCGCACTGCGCTTTCAGGGATATTGACTTTCCGTGCAACTTCTGCGTAAGTAGCTGAGCCATCTATTGGCACTGCATCCCAGAAGTTGAGGCGATTGAGCACATCGATACATGCTTTGTCGTAGTTCCACTGCACATAGGGTATTAACAATATACTACGTGCCAAAACTATCCAAGCTTACCTGCAGGCCGTTGGCCATGAAGAACTCAGTCGGGCCAGTGACCAGTAGATTCAAGTCCAGCAACGATTGCTGAAGCAGAAGTTTGGATGTCTGAATCTCAGGTGAAAGGGGCAACGCCTTGGGACCGTTTGGATCTAAGAGCGAAGGCTTTGGAGCACCGCATCTGGTGAGACGCCCTTGAAGGACTTTAGCGGCGGAAAGAATCTGTACTGCTAGCTCAACAAGACTATGGCTCACATTTCCGTCGCCTGACTCAATAGTAGCGTCCAGATCATCTGGGCTTGGTCTTGGAACTGCACTGAGCTCTGGTTCAGCAGCGGATGTGAGGTCTACAGCCATTGTTGTCGAGATTTCGCAGAGCTTTACCTCGCTAGAAGGGGCGATTTCAGCCCTCATTGTCATTGGGACCCCCTCGACAGGGGGATCAGCTGTGGAAGCTTTCCCCGAGTCCAAATCTGGCGGTGTTTGAGAAGTGGCAGCCAAATCAAGCTTTTCCCGGAGCTCCCTCATGTCATCCAAAATGTTGTGGCTATAGAACAGGTCCTTGTAGGATCTATCGAAAGAGAGGTCAACCTCGGGGATTGGACCTTGATAAACATGTCTTAGTTTCTGCATAGCTTCTGCATTCTCGTGAACTGGATAGCTCGACAGAATCTGAGCTCTGGCACAGAGTGGGCGCATGTGATCTGAGTAGGCCTTCAAATGTGTCTGGATGGTCTGCAAATCGGACACACCTTCGAAGAGCAGCTCGAGAGCCGCGGCTTCTTCAAGTGCAAGCACGCCTGCTTGAGCGTGTGTAGGGGCCATCGGGTGAGCTGCGTCTCCAATGATGACTGCTCTTCCTTTCCACAATGTGTCGTATGGATCGCGTCCATTCAATGTGAAGAGCTTGACTTCAGGTGCCATTTTGACCTGGAGCAGTTAGAAAGCCGAGTCTCTCACAGAGGATATACTGACTAATCGATGGATTGCTGGATGGAAGTCTTTGATGACGTCCAACACGCTTTGAAGCGTAGAAATGTCATGCCACTCGCCCGCGGCTGCGGTTTGACCTCTAGACTTATGGAGTAGTCCAATATTGAGATATTGGCCTCCTCGGCAAGGATAAGAAACCACCTGTTTGAGTATTTAGCATGAGCCGTGCAAGTCATGGTTCGTACTGACGAATGTCCAAGCTGGAGGGTTGCAAGGAATCCACCAACCATGACCTTCTCCCTTGAAATGCTTTGCCAATTCTTCATCCTCGCATACTTTCTCAAATGGGATGAGCATGCGGAAAACAGATCGTCCAAACGGAACTAATGGTTGATCTTTTCCTGTAATGGCGGAGCAAAATTTGGACTATTAGAGAGTAAGCTCCTAAAATTGGAAATCGAGAGGATCAGGGCTATGTCACTTTCACGCCGTCTGCGATCACCAAGAAGTCCTTCTTGAACTGTGTCCCATCCTGAACCGTGATAAGACCTTGTTCGACATCCAGTTGTGCTGCAGGAGAGCCTAGCCGTATCCTCACCGGCTTACCGGGCATCCATTCAGACTCTGGCGCTTCGGCCATCTCTCTCAGCGCAGAGTGAAGATCGACTCGATGAAATAGGTAGCTTTTGTTTCCATAGCACTCTTCGAAATCAGTCCATGGGTCGTCCACGACTTTCTCGAGAGTGGCATAATTCAGAAGACGCATCTGAAGACCCTATTAGCATATTCATGACAGTTTCTTCCATCAGATTATTTTACCTGCGTGCCTTCAATAGCCTTGGCCTTTTCGAAATCAAACCCCCATTTTTTGAGAACCAGGACTCCATTAGGCGTGATCGTAATTGCCGCGCCGACTTCGTTTTTGAAGTGAGATTGCTCAAAGACTTCACACTCGTGACCTGCTCGTCTCAATGCAACTGCAGCACTAAGTCCAGCAATGCCAGCACCGATGATACCCACTTTTATCGACATGGCGTCAGCTATGAGTTGGAAAAGATGAGAGAATGGCGATAGTGTATAATTTATGATGACACGAAAGTGGAAGTGAGGTAGTAGTACTTATACGATCGAGGCCTATGAACGCTGAAAGAACCTGGCTACGGTTGGCAAAGGCTGCAGCCTGGGTACCACACATATCGAATGGCGTTCTTCACTCGACGGTTCTGAAGGACGGTCATTGGTGTTCGACAGTTTGGACTGTAGATTGCTATATCACCGGCACGATGAACATGTCGGCGTTTGCGAATTGTTGTGCGACACGGCGCCCAACACATCGGGTAGCGGCCTTCTTTTTCCTCATCCCGAACATCTGGTACAACCATAAAGCTTTCTTTGTCTCTTTCAAGCAGGATCTGGCCATGCCTTCCTGGGGTAGACTCTTCCCTTACTTGCACCCGAGGACGAATGCAAAGCCAGTGGTACAACTATAGGTTGAACTCATCCTTGGTCGATTTTTGCTGCAAGCCATTGCCTAGCAAAGCGAGTTGTGTCATCTGGAATTACCAGTTCGGCTGATAGATCGTGGACAGCAATTTTCGATCCGTCCGATGCGCACCGCACCGCAGAATGGATTCACTAGCATCGGAGCTCAAAGGTGGCACATACCATCTGATTCTAGACAAAGAAGAGGCGTATGAATGCACCTTAGATTGAGAGTGTCGAAATCGTTGGGAGTCGTTGTTGCTGTTGCATAGGTTTGTGATGGGAGAACGCAAAGGACTTCAAGTTCCAGTTGGAGTCGTAATTACCACTTTTAGTCATGTGACCGGTATCCCTAACTAAGATAGCTAAGATGCGGGACTGGCCTCTACACGCAGACTGAATTGCTGGTGATCGTGACTGAGGAAGTACGTTGATGCGGAACATTTTCACAAGCCGTCTAGAAAGTTGGCTCTTTGAGCGCTGGGAACAAAGAAGCAAGGCTGAACATTTCACTCTCATGTACCGCGGAAAAAAACAAATTCTCTGGTTGTCCAAACCAAGGTTTGGTGAAAAAACCTAGTGCTGTAGACCTGGCTTTGTCCACTTGTCTTTCGCCTCTGGCTTTGGATAAACCGACAGAGCGTCTGCGATACTTTTGTGTGCCTTTGTGCTGTCCCTCACATTAAGATAGCCAGGTATCCTTTCCATAATGATTGACCGTGAGGTCGTTGTTAGCTATCAACTTTATTTTCTCTTGGAAAATGATGGAACCCAAGTCCAGATCCTCAGCGTAAGATTCGTCGCCTGAGGTATGGGTCGGTGTGAGTGGTGGATTTGATACAAGCTGGCAACAGTGCGAAGATCGCGTGTCACTGTCTCTCGATAAGAGCTTGAAGGAGGCACCATGAGAGTTCCAATGTCTTTGGGTCAATTGGTGCACATAGGCGCTTGAGGAATGTCGGAGAGCAACCAAAAAGAAGCGGCAAGAGATCCATACCCAATTGAACATCTTTTGCGACGCAGTTGATCGATTAAAACTACCTACATCATGTTCGTCTTTCACTCTTCTGCATCAGGCTCCATCGCTCCATCGCTCACTGCCTCAGCAGCCGAATGCAAAGATGCCAAATTCAAAATATCCGCCATCGACGACGAAAACACAGCAAGCCACCACTCAACGCGCTAGAAACGCGCAAAACCAAAGCAAAAAACGCGTGGACGAGTGCTGAGATACACGCGTAAGGGTATTGTCGCAAGAGAAGAAGCCGAACCATAAAAAGCAAGGGTTTGTACATGCCGCGCGAAAGCGAGGCTGAATTGCGCATATGTGGATAAAACGTCGGCAAGATTAGTAGAATTTTGTTTTCGTCGAGTTGTTTCAGTTTCTAGGAACGCCGTAGTTCCTTTATCATGCCGCATTAGTGGGTATCCAGAATCAAATCGCAGCCGAGATCGTGTGTACAGGGATGGACCTCAGGATCAAGGGCTTCCAGATGGTGGTGGACCGCCCGATCCGCTGGGATCTAGGGTATCGCCCTCTATCGTTTTTCGCCAATGTTGAGGTAGGCAGACGCAGACGAGCTAGGGCAGAGAGTTAGCGCTGGTTTCAGCTGGGAAGACAATCACGATGGTACTCACTGGGAAAGCCTTGATCTCGCCGTTGGATTCAGTGCTTTCAGCATTCGATCCTGCCATCACTGCTCGCGAAGAGCCATTGGAAACACCGCTGTCTCGGTTTGAGCTTCTCCTAGCTTCCCAGTCCTCGGCACGCTCACGCAATTTGACGCCTGTGGCCCAGCCATCATCCCAGATTCCCACCACCTTGAGCATGTCTCCGCGATCGAGCTCCCATTCGTCGTTGGCGCGAGGTTGGTAAGCCCATAATGTGGTCACGAGATCGCCAGGTCGGACATCATCTTGGGAATAGTAATCCTTGAAATGAGACATTTGCTCCGAGTGTCCACTATTCATGCCGTCCGGAGACGAGAATGAGCCCCTTGTCTTCGGTGAGCTCTCATTGTCGGACAGGGAGGCTTGACGTTTTGGCAACACGCCAGCAACAAGGCCACGACTTCTGCCAGAATCAGGGGAATCGCCGTAGCCGGAAGATGAGTGAACATAACCACCGGGACCGATCGGGCTGCTATGCTCTTCCCTCGAACTACCTTCTAAGGCGGCCATATGGTGTACTCGTGCTCCGGCTGGTAGGATGTCTGGAGGCACATTACGCGTGCTGCTGGCGTAGCTCATTGGAGCTGCTACTGGCCCTTGACGCAATGGTGATGGTTGGTTAAGCATGCTTCCAGCTTGGCTGTTTTTCTTGCGGCGAAGAAGTACACAGCATCCAATGACTAGAGCAGAAAGAAGTATGGCGCCAAGAATTGAGCCAACAATGATGCCAGCAAGCGCTCCTCCACTAAGTCCCTTTTTGCTCCCACCTGCGGTGCCTCCTTGCGGGGTAGATGTGCTTCTACTTGTCGACGAAGGAAAGAGATTGCCTAGGGAACTCGTCGCGGTAGGTAGCCTGACATTCGAGCATCTCGACTCAGTCCTCGAGTTCACGCAGCATGAGTCTGTGGAGTTGGGAGAGCTTGCTGCGCAGTAAGAGCACAGGCTAGGAAGGTTGCTACTGAAGCCGCAGTTGTTAGGTTCATTTTGGACGCCAGAAATACAGTTGGGACCAAGGGAGTCGTTTGGCAGTGCGCAGGTAGTGAAGTCGGCTCGAATCTGACTGAGAGCATTGTTGGAAGGGGTGCCACAAAGTGATGAGGCAGCTATGGATTCTTCGCTTGTCGCGAATGTAGCCTACACCACGGAGTTAGCCAAACCTTATGATAGCTACAGCTTCTGTCCTACTCACGCAAGTCTCCGCGCACACTGGCCGTGCAGCATTGCCTGTCAGACTGCATGCTTGTAACGAGTTCTGCACTATAGAATTACACAAAACAGTCGAGGTGTACCGTGCGTAGAGGTCTGTTGTATCGGTGAGATTTACTCTGCTGCATCCGAGCAGATTCTGGTATCTATTCTGACTTAGCATACGTATCCTACTATGTTCCCATCTGGTTTCTCACTTTTGTGTGGCATATTCGGTGGAAATGTACAGCTGAAATTGGGTATCAAAGGTTGCTGTGTTGGAAACGTATCGCAAGAACGGACTATGTGGAGCATTAGCAATTGTACGGAGCGAAGCAAGGGGAGTGCCCATACAAGAAACCGACGGTTGTTGCACTGGTGGATATCGAGGAAGCATTGAAGGCCGGACATGCTGTAGAACCGCGCAGCGATATGCAATTCGAGGCCATAATGGACGGGATTCAGCGGGAGAGCCGAGACGGAGGTTGAGGAACGGAATTGGAATTAGAAGGGCTCTTCTCCATTAGGATTGAACGAGTGCCATTGTTGAATGAGTGACTGTGGTGGGAGAATGGACTTTGGCCTCCTTGGGAGGTTTCGCAGCTAGAAGGAGCAGCTTGAGCACTTCGGCGGAGCGACAAGGGCAACGTTGGGAAGCAGGCTCGAGGCAGACTGGAGGCAGGCATGGAGGCAAGCAGCAAGCAGAATAGGCACGGACGGGACTTCCACCATAACACGGCTAAGCTGGACAAAGTATACGGGCGCTCTGGGATGCAAGCCTTTGGCACTAGATGATTGGTTCAATAGGGGGTCGATATCCCCAGCAGGATTCTACTGCTGAAATCTGCCAACCTATGGTGGTTCACGTCCTGTTATGGTGGTTCACGTCCTGCTATGGTGGTTCACGTCCTGCTATGGTGGTTCATGTCCTGCTATGGGTACTTTCACGTCCTGCTGTGGGTACTTTCACGTCCTGCTATGGGTACTTTCATGTCCTGCTATGGGTACTTTCACATCCTGCTATGGGTAAGGTAATTTCACGTCTTGCTATGGGTACTTTCACGTCCTGCTACGAGTACCCCTACTCCTACTACACCTTCGGCCACTATGACCATTATTCTACACACCTTCGGCCGCTATGACTACTCTTCTACCACTCTGCACTTGCTGCTGGAACAAACTCCATGCCTAGACGTACATTGTTCGCTCCCGAATATCAAGAGGAAGCCGGTCTGATATTGCTTTTCCCTCCGAGATTGTCGGGCGGTGTGGAGCTTTGGCCTTCATTTCTCATTTCCCTTTCAGAGCCTCTAGATATCAATACGGTAAGCTTAGATAGAAAGAATCCTCCTTTGGCCGTTGGGCGTTGCTGAGCCGCTTCCAATTGCTTGCCGTGAAGGTCAATGGTGCTGCGGAACAATAAATGTTTTGCGTTTGACAGTCCATCAGCGCTCCAAGAATTGATGCATATACCTATTACCCAAGGCGCTCTAGCCATGGAGCGAACCCTGAGCACGATAATCTTCTTCTCGCTCGGCCCGGGGCTTCGCGAGCCACGCCGCTAAGAAGGTATCACAGTACATAGTCGGTACTCCGTACTCCGTTAGTAGTTGAGGTTATGAATAGACACTCGGCTGCTCCCTTCTTCGTAACCACAACCTTCCTTCAATCTCTCATGCATGGATATCATCCGGGTCACTCTCTTCAAAATCACACCTCTATCATCGACAATAATAATCCATCACATGTCAGAAAACTTGGCCGTTACTATCACACTACTGTGTACTCCATCCTCGGCCCGTTCCTGCCACACGAAATGTTCCTTTACATCCTAACCCCTGGAGACGGCCATTGTGCTTCCGGAAATGTATGCCCGGTTTTTGAAGGACTGTGCTTTTTTACCGCTATCGTACCATAGATTCTGTGCAAAGTCGTACGCGAGGTAAGGATGTTTAGGGCCACCATAATATGGAGGGATATTAAGCCGAGTGGTACTACGGAGGACTTCATGTCACATTCTACAATATCTCATAAATCAGACCATCTTTAAGGAGCTTTTAGGTTCGACTCTTTTTAGCTCGTTCCTCGTCGAGTCCAACCCCTCGTCTGATTCGTACCTTATCACTTGCTTCTAGCTCCGGAAGGATTTCAGCGCAGATAGTACAGTTTATTAATAGATCCAAAATCTTTACTTAATAGATTTCTTTATACGGAAACCTATATAACAACCCCCCCTATAGATGTTATAATAAATCTATATATAATAATAGTAACAAGAATCGGCTCAGTAATCTACATAAAAAGTTTAAAATTATATATAAATCTATTATATAATTTATATTAGGACGTTTATTTATAGAAATACTTTTCCGTAAAGAATTCCAAGGGCTATTAAATAAGCTACTAGTTAAGAAAAACTATTGAAGTTAAGATATAGAAATACCTAATATAGTAGTAGAATGCTATATCTATCGATGTACGTACTAATACTCAATATAATTTTAATATTAGGGGCTTATTTCCAAGCTCTATCTATAGGATATCTAATATTATAAATTTTACTAGGTTAGGTAGTTATGATAGCACCCTTGCCGCTGCTACTATACGTCGTCCCTTATACGACAGAGTAACGTATAGCGGCGTAGGTATAGCCTCTAGTACGTTAGGGTAATCCGTAGACTAGGGCTTTAGTACGGACTTTTCTTAGTTAATATCAAATATACTTCGGCATGATAGAATATTCGTATGCACAACTGTTTCAAGGTACTTAGTGGTCGAATATTTTAGTATGAAATGAAAAAACGGGCATTCATTTCCGAAAGAACGATATTGGTCTTTCTCGGGCTTCCATGTCTTCTAACTGATATCGACAACCCGATCAACGTCTGGTCATTCGCACACCTTAAAGCTTCTTTCACCTGAACTCCGAGGGCAGAGTTCGCAACCGTCCGCATCTTGGTCGCTTCACAACTCGGCCTCCTGAACCTTTTCCCACGGCATCTCCCTATCTCTTCTTCCACTCTTTTTCAAGCCCAATCGAAAGTTTGATATCGGCCATCGACGATTCTGCTGTTCCCACAGGCAACGACCCCACTTGTCTCGAGCGGCTCGTGAGGATCCTGTTTTTCGGCTGAAGTCGACCATCTGATAGCCCTAAACCCGGAACAACGACGACAATGAGCGGAACAAGCAGCAGGATGACACCTGCCATCGGTGCTTCTCTCGCTCACATTGAGGATCTTCTTATATCACACCATCCACTTGGTCTTCGGCCTGAAGACCGACGATATTTTTGACTCACCGTGAATGTGATCATCGTTCTGAAGAATTTTACCCACCAGCCAGCGAAGCTTTAGACTTTTGCAGGATAGCGGGCGTTCAATACATATTCTCGCACAGTACACTCTCTGTCCAATCAACAACATCGGCCCGTCCATCCGACGTCTGCGATCTTGAGCCTCAATGGGCATCCCGAGGATTCGGTCCGGCAGACTTTTCGTCCCCCTCGGCCTTTGCGTGTGGACGAATCCGTCGGCATGTCCCACAGCAGTGACTTGTTGCGGTGCATCTTGTAGTTTCGCGAGATGTGTACCACAGTAAGCGAACAGGCTCTTGGCAGCCTGTGTATGTATTGCTGTCACACCCTTCATTTGATTGGTCCACAGAAACCCGATTCGCAACGGTGAGAGGTCCATTCGTTTGCAGCCAGCTCGTCACGCCTATCTGGACAATGCTCACTGCCTAGTTAGCATTAGCTTCACTTTGCCATGTTTCTGGTTTTCCATCTCTGGAGTCCGGGTAAGGCGGCCTGACACACATGGTCAGCTTGCTGCAAAGCGCCGCAGAGCACCACCATCTCGTCTCCGCGCCTCTTCTATTCGCCAGCCTGCCGTCACCTGCACATACATCCTTCCTATCTTCCCACCGAATCCACATTTGGCCACGACGCTCCCTAGATTTCGTCGTGTTATAGCCGTATACCCAGCTTTTCACCACAACCGGCACGGGAATAGTGTAGACGCCTCCAGCCCTCGCAGGTCTATCTTGACGTGCGGCTACGCCAAACTTGCCGCCCTTAGTGTGCAGTAGCCCCGGGATACATGTCGAGAGAGGTGTCAGCCCCAGAGTCTCGTCACGACAGCCACAATTCCTGAGCCAACCGGACTTGGCTCCGGTGGTGATTAAAACCATCAATGCCCTCCCTTTTCTGTGTCACGGCACCTTCCGCTTGTTGACGTCTTGTACTCCTTCAACTCCCATCATCACGAGAAACTTTCGGAAAAACTTGGACTCAATTCTGGGCCTCCCGTTTTGGCCACGACGCCTTTAGAAGAAGCTTGTCATGCCTCATCTCATCACGCCGGAGCAAGATCGATATACACAGATCTTGCAAAATACAATGGATCTATGCCACTACGATGCATCCATTCGAGCAGAAATTCTCGACTGGTTTGAGGACTCGATACTACCATTCATACGACGAGAGCCGAAATCAAAATGGACACCAACTCTAACACATCGCAACACGGCCTTCATACCCAGCGTAACCACCCGTGGCGACAGACCCAAGGACAGAAACATCAGGATCACTATCGAGCCCATCGGCTCTGAAGCAACCTTGAAAAAAGACAAATGGAATCAAGAAATCAACCTTCAAGTGCTAGAAAAACTCAAAGAAAAACTTCCCACCCTCGATCTAGAACTCTTCACCCATTTCAGCAAAGCCCTCTTCATAACACCGGAAGACAGGTGGCGGGAATTTCCACAAAGAGAGATGCCGGAAGTCTCACCGAGCTGCTTCCTCGCGTTTGACATTGATCGAGCGAAAGGCGTTCTTGGTATCGGTCCGAAAGCATACCTCTTCCCTAAACTGAAATCCCTCCAAACAGGCATATCACCCGGCTCCATTATCGAAGAAGCAATGGTGCAACTCCACGACGACGATATCTTTGATGTTTTATCACCTCTAGAATTCGTGATGGAGTATTTACAGGAACCGGGGTCGGCGTTGACGCTGAATGATGTGGAGATGATTGCTTTCGATCTTTTGACGATGGAGAGGAAACCGAGGGTGAAGATTTATGCGAGGAGCTGGCGGAATACGTTTGAGGCGGCGGAGGATGTTTATATGCTTGGTGGGTTGTTGCCGGAGAACAGGGAGCAATTGGATGCGTTGGAGGAATTCTGGAAACTCCTCTTTAACGACGAACTTGAAACTGCGAATTGGAAATCCACGCCGCTCAAACCGTTGGACAAGAAGGATGAGAAGAGTGCTTTTATTTATTCTTTTGAGATTACGCCGGGCGAATTGGTGCCGGAGATGAAGGTTTATTTTCCCATGTGGTGTTTTTCGACGAGTGATAAGGATTTGAGGAGGAGGTTGGATTTGTTTTTCAAGTTGAAGGGGTGGGCGGGGTTAATTGGTGAGTATGACAAAGATGTTGGGACGATATTGTGAGTTCTCCCTATTTGTTTTGAAGCCAAGAAAGCTTGTGGACGGTTTGCTAATCAAGTCTCTAGTCCCGAGAGATATGTGGAGAAGAAGAATGGCCTGCATACGTATGTGAGCTATGCGAAGAACATGGAGGACGAGGATTATGTCACTGTGTATTGGGCTGGTGAGGCTGTGCAGGTGCTAAGTAGTGAGTTATGGTAAGTATGATGCTCGGCAGGAGCTGTCTCTATATGAGTTGGAATACTACAACTCCCTTGTAGTCAGCCTGGCTGATCGAGAAACGGTATGAGTTAACTCTTGCCAACTGATTTGTTCCAGCGAGCTTGCAAGCTGGTCGAATACTTGAAGCACCCCTACAACCTTTTCTTAGCTTTTTGATTTAATTAGCTATAATTAAATAAGGGAGCCCTCTAGCGGCGGGTAGCTTATATCGTATTAGATAAGAATCAAATCTTAGCGAATACCCCTACTTCCTATTAGAAGAGAAGCCTCGAAAGGAGAGAAGCCTCGAAAAGAGAGAGACTATAGGCCGAGAGACGGGTCTTTAATAGTTGACCAGCGGGTAAGCTCGCCGGACTACTTGTCTCTGGCTCTGCCGAAAGAGACTAGGAGTATATTATAGACCGAGAAGGTGGTCGCGACGGTTAAGCATGTGAAGATACACGATGCAAACGCGACTGTTCTAAATTTTCGAGGGTGACGAAGCAGACCAGCAGTGGGCGAGTGAACGCCAAGACTTGAAGCCGCTGGCATGGTTGCTATCATATCGGTGAGACGAAAAGGCGAGAACTAACTCCGAACATTGGAGCGAGGCTACCACTGGGGATGTTGGTGTGAGATCTTCAACAGACATCATCATCGGTTTCCGTCCTCATTTCCGAGAATTTGTCCGAGGTCTGCTCTTATCCCGAGCAGCTTCTCACCTCCAAACCAATACATCAACCAATTACTTCTTAATCCTGTTGCCTGACGGACGAAACATTATTGAGCTTCCTCGTGTTCTGACGAAAGTGCCTATTTTCTTCGTGTAGTTCCATCACTTACTTGAGTATATAACAATGCATCGTCCCAAATCTTCAAATGTCAGAATTCCTCTCCCGTTTCCATCAACCCATTCCCCCATATCCGAGAAGAAGAAATCTATTTAAGTTTAAAATATCGTCATGTCGTTCCCCAAGTTTTATCCTCACATAGCGACATCCGACCTCACACTCGCCCAATTTCTTGCTTCAGCAGCAGCACTAGCAGTAGCAACGGTCTTCTTGGTAGCCTACATCGACTACCACCACTACTGCTCCCTAGGTGACCATGGCCTTCCAGGCAACTTTCAAGGCTGGAAAAAGCAGCTCCAAATGTCAAGATTCGCACGAAAGGACACCAGAATCCCAGCTCCCTACAATCTTGAATCCATTCTCAAGGACTACGGTCCTTACGCCACGAGGTCATTTTTCAACATTCCATTGCAAGATCGAATAGGCAACAGACCAAGGATTTCAGGCTTCGTCGCACCCCAACGCCAGATTTGTGATCAAGCAAGCACAGAGATGAAAATGCGGATGAACTCCCATCTCGACTCGCTTGCCAGCACGAATGGTAGACTACTCCAACGTGAATTATCACGTCTCGAAGGTCCTGTGCCCGCCGTCCAGCTCCATCCTTCTCTTCCTATGCCGGCCTTTCTAGAACGCATACGAGGCGAAATTATCCATATCCATCCACCAGATGGCAGCACTCACCTGGTTCTGTCTTTGGAAGACTCGAAGACCAGTATTAAGAGAGGATGGGGAGAAAGACATAGATTGAGTGGTGGGAGGATGTTGCCTTGGAATTACACATTGGTCTACGCGCCTAGAGATGAGAAAGAATTTGAGGTTTGGAAAGGTATCGTGGAGGCGGCTGCTTCGTTCTGCTGTGCTCAGGCGGGAAAGATTGAGGGGATTTAGGGAAGAAACACAGGTGTCCATGAAATGGCCGGAGTAGAAACAAGGATATTGGAGAAAATGATCATAGACGTATCACGTGTGGCGGTCTAAATTGAACTTACTAAGTAACTTAACCATCGATCCCTGACCTCGACATCCGTCCATCGCCGTGATGACCATCAGCGTGACACCCGCATCGCACAGTCACGGCAGTGTATTCACGCCTCGTTGTGTAATACGATGCAAGCGATGAATGTGATCCCTTGGCCACCCTATACAAAGGCGCCCTCAGTTGCAGCCCAGGCAACTAGGTACTCCCACTACTTAGTACCTCCTACCACTAACTTCGGCATCAGCAGATCGTGCCTGCGCCCTTCTAGGCAAAAAACCACAGTACTAATCACATATGGTTGCGTCGCAAGTCTCACTATCTCTTGGTCCTCTTCTCCTCTCGTAACCCCGTGAAAGACATAAGTTACCACTCCTATACAGCCACCTGACTTCTAGCTACGCCCCCTAAAACAGTTGTATACCCCTCTGATCCGCATTCGCAGCCATGGATACAGCATACAGGAAGACGGTGCAGAAGGCCGAGGAAACCTCTGCAGAACGAGCCCAGCGCAAAGAAGCCAGTTTTCAAGAGATCGAGGCAATCATGCCTGCTCTGCACTGTAGACGATCAGCTTCTACGATCGTGGACAACTTCACCTCCTACTTAGGCAAGAGGAATCCTTGTGCCCACGCAGCCAACCCGAGAGAGCACATTGTGTGGCTGTTCGACAATACAGCGGCTCAAGGGCCAGACGGAAAATGGATGACCAGCGTCACCTCTGCCTTCTTCGTGAAGGGTTCGGGCAAGGACGAGAGCAAGATAGTTGCGAAACTAGCCGATGCTATCGGGTTGGCAGATGAAGCAGAAGAGAGGAAAACGGTTAGGGAGCGCATGCAGCCTCTCATGGACACAGTACTACCATCGCACACCGTTGAACTCAGCCTTGGAAACAAGAAGACCTTCAAGCTTGGACCAGGGAGTCGCGACGGCATCAGTAACGACATCATGCATATCAAAGGTACATATGAGGATGGGCAGACCATGACTTCAAGAACCGTCGGCATTCAAGGGACTCTGATGACGACGACCTTCGCTACGGCGAAAGGCTGGGCTGTTATTTCGGACATCGACGACACGATCAAGAAGACATTGACTGCTTCGCCAATCGGTATTTTACGAACGACGTTTGTGGACGAGCCTGAGCCTATTGCTAGCATGCCAGAGTTGTACAAGAACATCAAGCAGGCCCTGAACAACCCTCCTTTCTGGTACTTATCAGCCTCGCCTTACAACTTATACCCATTCCTCCGCGGCTTCCGCGAAACCTACTATCCCGCAGGCACCATGATCCTGCGAGAGGCCTCGTGGATGAATCTTGCCGGTTTCCTGACGTCACTTACTCAAGGAACGGAAGCATACAAGGTTGATCGAATGGACATGATACACAAGTCCTTCCCGAGCCGCAAATTCGTGTGCATCGGCGACAGCACTCAGTCGGATCCGGAAGCTTATGGCAATGTATATCGCAGGTATCCAGGCTGGGTTGGTGCTATCTTCATCCGCCTGGTCAAGGACGTTGAGCCTGTCAATCAGGCGGAGAAGAATAAGCCTGAGAGATTCGAAAAAGCGTTCAAGGATGTGCCAAGGGATGTCTGGACTGTCTTTTCGGATCCAAAGGAGCTATGGGACAAGGTCGCTCAGCTTGGAGCTACAGCCGTGTAAGCTTTTGATGCTTGTTGGATCTTGTTTGTCTGTTTCCGTATTTTGCACTGGAATATCGGAGATACCCCTCGCATGCGCACAGCAGCCTTTCCTTTCGATGTATCTTTTCGAGGTGTCTGGCGTTCGAGGTAGGTATATGGATTTCATAAACACATGGAAGTCCTTGCGAGACTAGTAGTGGTAGTTTGATAGACACCTGCTTTGTATCGCAGTTCAACAACCGCAAACCCCTGATCCTCGTCCCATAAAACCGTGATTTGCAAGCCCAACATCATTGTTAACCCCCACCAGAAGAGGAAATTCATCCCACGTTAGAAACCATAATTTTCCTCACATTCTTGTCGCTGATTCATTTATCAAACCCTGGTTTATGTCAGCCACTTCCAAGCTCTCGTGAAAGCCCCCAAACAACTCCCAAATAGAAAACGTCGTGATCCACAATCTCAAAAGAAGTGCGCCTTGATAATCGCATCTTCAATGTTCTTCGTTGAGTTCGGGAATGCATTCATCCGTCGGCAGCCGCATTTAACGTCACGGTCCCAGCTGCTTCGGCGAAAAAGGTTCAGACATCTACAATACGTCTCCCACGGATACAACAGCGGTCATATCACTGCCAGAACACCGTCGAGTATTTGTACGAGGGCTACTGAGCAGAGGAGACATCAGAGTACCGCGGGCGGTATGGTTTCATGTACAGGTACCAGGGTTGCGATAACAGTACTGATATAAAACCGCAGACTCTACTACATCCATTCCTCCACCAGAAGCCGGAAACAAACGTTCCCTCCCAATACGTATCCTCCGTTTCCTCGCTCTATCAATTACCTGTACAGCAATAGGCTTCGCCATGACAAGCGCTCCCGCCTTCGAGACGGCAAACGAGATCCTCTCCCCTCCCTCCGACGAAGAAACCCTCTCCCTCTACGCCCCAGCCGAAGATGATCCAGTCGCCAAGATCAACGATCATATCCTCAATCATCCTCTCACCCTCAAATTGATCGCCGATCCCAAATACACCGCGTCGCGACCACATATGAAGATCCCGCCTTCACTTCGACCACACAACTTCACCGGGGGGACATTATTAGGAGAACATAAGATCGCGGTCCCACCATTGACATTCACTTCCGGAAGCGCCGACCCAGAAGACCTCCCAGTCATGATCTCAATACAACATCTCGGAATTGCACTATGTGGGCACCCAGGCGTTATTCACGGTGGTCTATTAGCGACGCTTTTGGACGAAGGATTGGCTCGATGCTGTTTCCCTGCTTTGCCCAATAAAGTGGGCGTTACTGCGAGTCTGAAGATTGATTATAAGAAGCCGTGTACGGCGGGACAATATGTTGTGCTTAAGTCTGAGACGACAAAGGTGGATGGAAGGAAGGCTTGGGTGAAGGGGAGGCTGGAGACTCTGCCTGCGGATGGGTCTGAGGGTGTTGTTTTGGTGGAGGCGGAGGCGCTGTTTATTGAGCCGAGACAAGCTGCGGTAAGTTTTACTATTTTGTTGGCCTTGTGTGGATTCCCTGTGAGGGAATTCTTTATATCATTCCAGTTATTACTTGCATACCAATATTCCCTGGCTCAACAAGATATTACTCTCGTATCTTGCTGCTTCCACTTTGATGGGAGCGATTGACACCCCCACCACAAAGACAACCAAACAGAGAAACACAACTAACAGACCCATTTAGACCACGGCACGCGTCTACCCAACATCATAAGCAACTTTCTCTCACACACACGCTCCGGCATATCTATCACTGTTCTCCTCCCACACAACAAGATCATCCGATGCGAGATTCGAGATACGCATGAAGCACGTCATCTCACGAACGGTTACAATATTTCTGCAAAAGTATGTGTTCGGCCTTCATGTAACCCGCGCGGCTAGGCGCTTACATTTGAGCCACCTTGGAATCCTTGGCTTCCTCCCAGAAGTCATTCCATTTTTGCCGCCAGGAGAAAGGAGTTGGAAAGACTTTGGCATTTTGAGACTCCTAGAAGTATAGACGTTGTGTATGTAGTTTGATATTAGATTTTGGGCTGATTGATAGACTTATAGAGCTTCTTTGCACAACAGAGCGATGATCCACACGCTAACAAAACATCGTGCAATTATTCTATGTCCCTGCTATTTTTACTTCTGCCTGCGTCATCCGTTCGGCGGTTATTCTCCATCGACCTACATCTTCTCTTTGCATCACTGCATCTTCATGACGCATCTCGCATGGACATCGCATCGTCCTGCACGGTGTCGCAACGATTCGAAAACATACCCATGGTAGCATAGCCGTGGCCTGGACGTATACATAGAAATTGAGCGGACCCAGCTCCGTTGGTTTGTCCCTGTCTCAAGGGTCGTATCCGGCTTTATATCCTGGGCACATGATATTGAGCCTTGGTGCACGATTCCGAGATCCACCAAAAAAAAAAAGAGATTGAATCGTTGGTCCACAGGTTCGAAACAGGAAATGATGGAGTTGCAGGATTTTAGAGATTGCTGTTTTTGAATTAGGTCTGGAATCGCGATGTTTAAAGAATGTTGAATTGATAGTGAAGATTGATGTATGGTGGGATGGTCACTGTTGCATTTACATTGCATCGCCTTTTCTTTCGCGGGGCGCAGCGTCCTAATTCCTCCTGATGATGATGATGATGATGATGATGATGATGTTGTTGTTGTCTTACGATGACTCGAGATTGCGGTCTTCGCTCAGCCTTGCGCGACAGGGAACAAGTTATTTAAGCTTCGCTACGGAATTTGGGATCTCGAAAATTGTGTGTGGTTCAAGGAACATACATCCGTTGTTGAAGGAGACAAGGATGTTACTTTGGAGCTGGTAGTCAAGATTGCAAGTCACGACCTGAGATAAGTTTCCCTCGATAAGTGATAGGGCAATATTTTGCCCAAGTAGTCGGTGATGAAGGATGAGCTAGGTAGATATCTTACATATTTAGCGACAGGGTTTATTGTTTGAAGGCTCGCTGGGATAGAGGAACATCTCCCGTGTGCAGCCTTGTCCCCGATAATGATGCGAGGCCGCGAGGTCTAGGTATTGGGGAACAGGGTTCATGGATTGAGGCTGCGGCGTTTCTTGGCTGAGCCGCAATTTTTTTTTTTCGTAAATAGAGAATGGGTTGCCAAATTAGCCGATTCCTTATTGGAGAAGCGTCATTGGACAAGGAGGGATTTGGAAACCAGTCTTGCATTGCCAATATGTCGCCAAACGAGTCCGACGAGGTGGGAGATTGGGGGTTGAAGTGACAAGGCTGATTGGTTGGGTTGCGAGGCTGAGGTCAACATTTTCAGAAGCGACTTATGATAAGTCGCGTGAGACTGACTGGATATACGCGTGAGTAATCAGTCAGCGGTGAGTGATTGTCTCCAAAAATCTCCTGAATCCCATCAGCTTTCCAAAGATGCCATTGTTTGCACTGGCGCCATGCCTTTCTTACAGAGATCTCAGGAGTTCCCGCATTCGGCCTTCCGACCACGAATAAATATCTTAATGCCACAAAGCAAGTCAGAAGTAGGAACTTTGGTGTTTGTAGCCGCAGCTCAAGGGTTTCAAATGCCACCGAAATCGTAGAAACGTGATCGTCTGGCCATGCGGGATTCGAGAATGCTTCCTGTGCATGCACGATGAGCAAAGTAGGAAAGCAATCGCGGAGACGATCCACAATCTGTTCTGCTTCATGCAAAAGACTTTCTCGACCAATGTACCGGTGTATGGCGGCCGTTAGATGCATAATACGGAACTGCCTCCTATCTCGGTAGTTGCCAATGGACGTCAGTGGTCGTGGCGTTGCGGAGGATCCGATCTTCGCTACATATATTGGCGGCGTGGCGCTGAGCGCTTAGCACGTAGGATAATGAACGCCACCTTTATATAATGTAGAGGCGGGATCTATGGATGCGTTTGGTACCCTAGCCTTGCTGGTCAGCCGTGTGCACATGATCGTGGATCTTGTGGATGGCGACTCCGACGGGATAAAGGAGGTTCAAGCTTTGCCTCGATACGTGCATCAGTGGGGTGGCACCCTTTTCAAAGCGTGGATCTGTTTTTATGATTGGTGAGCGAGATGTACTCGGCTGCAGCCGGAGCTGGGATGACGAGAAGAAGTTCCGCTGTGCTCAGGACGTTCAGGCGCTTCATGCTGGAGAGGTTTTAGTGGTAGTCGGTGTCGAATATGGTGGGTGTATCGCCTAATGTTCGCTGCAATGTAGGCTTCCGCACACCGCTGTAGGACTTTGAGTGCCCAGAAGCTATAGAACTTTGCCGTAATGTAGCCTTGACAGTTGTCAGCACACATCGTCGGCAGTTCAGGGGCTACAAGAGACCGACATTGTGTATCCTTGAATGTTGTATAATATTTCGAACACGGCATGCCGAATGGGGTAGAATCGAGAGATGTAGCATGGACTCTCTGTAGTCACAGCACTCGGCCGCTGATTAACGACCACTGCTTCATTTTTGGCTCCAGAATCCAACTTCCAGATCTTCGAGAATGGTATGCCTAAAGTGTCGATGATCCTTCGATGAGGCTTTGATCAAGTCCAAATAAGTGGTGCTGCGTGCCCCTGTTTCCTCACCATGGAACAATGAGTGGATAGGTTTCGCTCATTTCGATGCGAGTGGCGAATTCCGCGCAAAATGTCATTTGTGAAGCCGTCTTGTTATGAGTTATATTGATGAGCTATAGAGTGGTCCGTCACTGATGTTATGTGTTCATTCGCGCCAGTAGGATGGTCCTATGGGTGGTCATCAAATATAGCCCTCAAGCTCCTGTGTGTACAGAACGTCACCTAGAGTGGAATGATTTTATGCCTTCGTTCTATCGAACATTATCGACTTGGTCAGTCGCTCCGCGGGTGCGCCTGTGGCCTGGCACTTGCTAAGCTAATTGACTGCCGAGTGGGGCTACTCGCGCGGCCCTGGCTGTGTACATCAAGCTGTATTGGATAAATGCCGTTTTGTGGTCCCTCCAAAGGCCAGGAGGATGGAGGCGAAGTTACAATCGAGTCGCTCCACGAGTCTGGTTGCCATGTTTCCCCTCTTTCTTGATCTCGGAAGTACTCATCAAGCTGTATTGAAGTAGTTTTCCGCTGCGGACTCTTCATGGGCCATGAGCCAGTGGGCGAGAGAATCGTCGAGCGATCAGAGACGGAACTGGGTGATAATGGTATAGAATCGCTAATTTTGACCGTCGTTTGGGAAGCCGAGAAACGGGCAGAAGCGTTGAGCGTTCGTGTTACCTGGGAGTGTTCGGATTTCGGATTGAGATGATTTAGACCTAGAGTGCTGTTTTTAGGGTTCATGAAGCTCCAGAGTTTGCTTATTCTTGTTGGTCGTCCATCTGACCTTTCATCGAACTGACTGCCTGTGCCTTTGCTCAACCGCGAAAGAGCTGGGATGAATCTCTTTTGTACCAGCACGCGAATCGCGGGGGCACAGGCACAAATCTGGTGCCGTATTAGTGGCTTGATCGTGAAAAACATACTGTATCATACCATCCCAATGTTGACTTCAATGGCAGAGGCTATCCATAAAAAATAAGCCTCCCACGTCACATCATAGCTCGCAATGTTGGCTTGGTACCAATAGTAGCTTCGGAAGGCTGCCGCGATGGAGACGATGAATCCTAAGCAGAAACCAACGAGGACACCAATCTTACTTCTTGTTGGTAGCTTAAGTTGCAGCACCAAAGGAATCGGAAGGAAAGTGACGAGGAGGTCTGCTAAGCAGTTTATGATCGATACAACGAAGCCTATAGGTCCTTCGTCGAAGCACTTGCGATGTGGATTTGGAGGGAACGCCCAATAGTCTTGGACAGGCCTGGAGACGATCGTTAGTTAGTAATCTGCCTTCGTGACAATTTGATAACATATACTTACGTGCAGATGAAGATGCCAACGCAAGCACCAGTAATAAATAAGATAATCACCAAGATCACCGTACAGTGGAGGGCTAAGCGGAACCGGTGCTTCCCAGAATTTTGCACGAGTCGGTAATAGAAGCCGAGAAGAGAGAGACGCAGGAAGCAGGTCGCCATCTGGAAGAGCAATTTGGATATGAAGGCTATCACTCCCGATGCTGATCCAATTTAGGGATTTTCATGAGAGGTGATTTAAGCGACTGACCTGCAAGAGAGGAAGGGGGGATATCGTATATATGCCGATTCCAGCCATAGTGGAGTATAGCGTATCCAATACATGTGTTAAGAGCAAGTGTAGTTGTCTATGGAAGTGTTAGGAGAAAATTGCCGGATTCTAGACGGAGTGCCTTACTACAGCCAAAATCAATAGCCAGTCGTCGTAGCCAGGCCACCGTTGTACAAATAATCTAGTGTATACCTTTAAACCAACGGCAAGGACTGCAAATGACGAGAGGACGGCAATCAAGATGGGGGCAGACAGGCCTCTAGTAACGGGATGCTGGTAATCTGGAACCGGCCATGCTAAAATTACGGCAATGGGAATGTCTTTCATATCTGCTGACTGGTCGAACGAACGACGGTGGAACGATTCTGTATGAAATGGAGATCTCAAAAGATGGAGATAGTTGACAAATGCATGAAGAGGAGCTATAAGTGCTTAATCCAGCTAAATACATACAAAGATCCAAGCCGAAACAAGACTAAACGAGTGTAACCTAAGTGCGGCATATATGCTGCGCATGTGCGACGCATGAATTCATATATATATGCCAAAACGGCATAACTCATACACACCCTTTTGGCTTTTCGAGTACGCGAGAGAAGCGATACCATTCTAATTAATTATAGAGCTTACATGGCAAGCTATACCTAATTCGGCTAATATACTAATATACAAACTGTCTCAATCGCTCAGTCTCGTTTGACGTGGTCCCACCACCTGAATCCTAACCAAAACAAGCAATATAACCAAATTCTCGTGTTGCTGGCGTGTGAAGGCTTTGATTGGGCTATCGGCCGGTATAAGCTGAGTGCGCAAATACTCAGCAAGTATCCTTTTGGCGAGAAGTTGCCAACGTAGAAAGTGGTGATAGATATCCACGTGACGGAGTTTAGTAGTACTAGTACTAGTAGTAGCTTAGGGGTCTCTAAAGTTAGTAGCCGTATAGTCGCTGTACTATTATATTTGATCGTCAGGTCTTCTCCCAAAATGAAGCTGATAGCTATAAAGAACCCGGTAGATTGAAATCTCAGGGACTCAGGGATCGAATCTTGGGCTTCCTCTCTCCAGCCTCCTGTCCTGCTGAGTCTGACACTCCGTTGAGCAGCTTGGGCTTCATCTTCATCTCCCCGAGTGACAATCGCCTTGGAATTATTGGATGCGTGCAATTCGAACGGGCTGGAGAAGACTTCTGGCGGCACCTTGACAGGAGCTCGGTAGATTCTTCTAATGTGATGATGACGGGAGGCAAAAGGCCAAGGCATGATGTTGCTGAAACCAGACAGGAAGTCGAGAATATACATCCCGTCCCGTCACCCTCTCTCACAAACGCACAACTCATCATATTCGTCAAAATGCCACCCCAAAGATATCGTCGACGGGGTGGAAGAGGAGGCAGCAGCTCTGCTCCGTCCAAACACTCCCGATCCTCACGCTTCAGACGGAATTCTACGCCAAAGGCGACATCTAGCGCTGTCTCTTCTCGACCATCGGCCACTCCTGGTCCCTCGAGGGCCTCTGCTACGCCTGCACCTTCGCGCCCATCTGCTACGCCCGCACCTTCGCGCCAATCTGCTACGCCTGCACCTTCGCGCCCATCTGTCACGCCTGCGCCTGTCCGTCTGCACTCACGAATACGTATCGCTCAGTCGCAGAGTGGCTCTGCTGTTCCCATGGAAGATAGCCATGATCCTTGCCACGAAGGAGAAGCTGACGATGACGCCGATTCTCTGAACGAAGTCATTCTTGCTGTTGATTTGCGTGAGCGTGGAACCGTTGGCTGCGCTTACTATGTAGCAAGCGACGAAAAGCTCTACTTCATGGAAGATGCTCGACTTGGAGGCGTCGAGACAATCGAAGCTCGCAAGTACCACTAAGATACGAGGAGATTCAACTAATCTCTAGCAGTCAAGCTGCATGTGGAACCTACCGTCATCCTGGTCTCCATGAGGATTGATGATGAAGTGATGGATCGTCTGGACCCTGAGCTTCGACACAGAGCTTCTTCAGTTGCTGAGTCGAGTAATTCATCACATTGCACGGCTTCAATCAGCGCTGATGCTGAAGTCCAGATGACCAATTCCGACTGCCCTATTTGCTTGACGTGAGACCTTCGGGCGACTTCAACTACGAATCTTCCAAGAGCAAGCTCGCCAACTTACGTCTCGATTCGGATGAAGGCCCGAGGATAATACTCACCATCCCTGGCGATGTAATTGGTGCCGACGGCTACGATATGCACGATGAGAACTCTGGCCAACATGAACATCTACTTCGTCTCGCAGGCTGGGTCGATGTTGAGAGTCGAGTAACCGTATGCCAGTCTACATCCAGAGATTTCCAACGACGTGTTAACGACACAGGTTGGCTGCGCAGGTGCTGTCATCTCGTACCTGCAAAGACGCCGAGCCACACGATATTTACCAGGCGATTCTTCAGCTCACGGCTTCTTCCGTATCTCCGCCTTGGAAATGTTCTCCTTGAACGAGACTATGTGTGTTTTGCCCTACTTGTAGCTGTATTCGAGCTGATCAACCAGGTTCGTCAACGCCGACACGCTGCAATCACTCCAGATTATTGAAACTGAATCGCACCCAAATTCTCATAACCAAGGCCCAAGATCCTCGGGATCGAAAGAAGGACTGTCTGTCTATGGCCTATTCCATCACTTGGCTCGAACCCCGCAAGGAAAATACCTTCTGCGACAATATTTTCTGCGCCCGAGCTTGAACCTGAGCGTCATAAACGAGCGTCTACGTACCATCAGCATGCTGCTGAGACCTGATAACGCCAACCAGTTGGACGATATCTCCAAGAACATGCGATCTGTAAAGAACATGCGCGTAATGATGATTAGCCTTCGGAAAGGAGTGAGCGCAGGATCTCAGAAAGCAGGTTTCTCGAAGCCAATATGGTCTGCCCTACGTCAAGTATGCCTGCAACTTTTGATGGTCGCTGGCGCGAAACATGCTTACTGTCCTGTCAGTTCGTGTTCCATGCGCTCAAAATCAGAGATATCGCTTCTGAGCTAAACGGTTCGGAGGATATCAACGTGCGAAACAAGGCTTGTCACACACAGGCTATTGACTGGCTATGATTAACTAGGCATAGGTACTTGATAAGTTTGAAGGCTACCATCTGGCCCAAGTAGGCCGGAAAATCAGCGATATCGTTTGTGCTCGCTTCGAGATAACATTCATTCGCCCTCGCTTACCTAGCCACAGGTTGACTTTGAAGAGTCTGAAATACAGCACCGAACAGTTGTCATGAGGGGCGTCGATACGGAGCTTGACGACTTGAAGCACAATTATGACGGTCTGGACTCGATCCTTACTGAAGTCGGCAAAAGTATCGAAGAAAGAGTTCCAGCCACTCTTCACGCCCAGATCAACATCATCTACTTTCCTCAAATCGGTTTCCTCATCTCGCTTCGTGCTGATACCGACGCTGGGTCCGAGAGCCTGGATAGCGAGCCACTGGAGAGCTGGGAGCGCATGTTTACGACGGAGGAATGCACCTATTACAAGAGTAGTCACATGCGAGAAATGGACCAGAAATATGGAGATATTTGGAGTATGATATGCGATAAGGAGATTGAAATCGTTCATGAGTTGGCCCAGAATGTCTTGCAGTACGAAGAATTGTTGACGACAGTTTCCGACATCTGTGGGGAGTTGGATAGCATGATCGCTCTCGCACTCGGCGCCAAACAATACAAACTTTGTCGACCAAGCTTGACCAAGCACAACATTATACGCGTAGAAGGCGGTCGGCATATCTTACAGGAACTCACAGTTGGGTCTTATGTGGCCAACGACACACTACTGGTTGGCGGTCAAGGCACTATCGCGGATGTCGTGCCTGGCTCGGACATTACGCTTCAGAACCAACAGCAAAGTGATGCGACCCAACAGACGCCAGTGATACAAGGGTCGACGGAAGGTCCGAGTATGCTGATCATGACTGGACCCAACTATTCAGGCAAGAGCGTATATCTAAAGCAGGTCGCTCTCATTGTCTATATGGCTCATATTGGCTGGTAAGCACTCGCCGCTCACGTACCTGGTACTTGACTGACAGGCGAAGCTTCGTCCCGGCCGATCGCGCCCAGATCGGGTTGACTGATAAGATTCTCACACGTATCAGCACACGAGAGACTGTCTCAAGAGTGCAATCGGCTTTCATGATTGACCTTCAGCAAGTCTCCCTTGCTTTGAATTTGGCAACAAATCGGAGCTTACTCGTTATCGACGAGTTTGGCAAAGGCACAGAAGCAGACGGTCGGCTTTAGTTCAATCACTCTCACCGGTCGGACGCTGACCTCTCGCAGATGGAGCTGGCTTAGCCTGTGGTATCTTAGACTACCTGGTTGGTCTCGAAGACGACTGTCCGAAAGTCCTCGCGGCGACTCACTTTCATGGTTGGTTCGAATGAAACCTCTCACCAGCTGCCGTACTTACTCGGAACAGAAATCTTTGAGAGTGGCTACCTCAAACCTTCGCCAGCACTAGCCTTCGGACACATGGAAGTTCACGTCGATGCCGAAGCTGCTGAATTGGAAAATCAGATAACATATCTTTACAACTTCAGAGCTGGAAGAAGTATATCAAGTTTCGGAACTATGTACGCAGATCTGGTGAGCCCTCGATTACCAGTGTGCTGATCAGTGATGAAGCTGCGCGGCAATGAATGGTGTGGCACCTGAGATCGTGGGACGTGCTGAAGAGCTCATTCGTCTTTCTGCCAGAGGTGAAGACCTAGTTGCAGCGTGCTCTGTAATGCCAGAGGCCGAAGCTACCGAGTTGGAAGAAGCAGTCAGTGCTCGTACGCGTCCTATCTATGGATTGATTTCGCTAATGATTCTCCTGCAGGAGCAGATTGCACGCGACTTTTTGACAGCGGATATCTTCGTCGAGGGCCCTCGACAACTGCTCGATGAGATCTTGACCGTCTCGGCCACCACACAGTCTGGGTCCAAATGGTGGGAAGGCACCTCAACGAGTGAAGTCCAACAAGAAGCACGCTGAGCAGGCTCTGTTTTGACGTGCAATACCCAAAAACGACACGGATTGGAATCGGAAAGGACGCCAAAATTGAAGAGAGGTTGTTTCTCAAAAGATGTAGATAGTTGTATGCATGAAGAATAAGTACGTGTGCTCAATCCTATTGAATACATGTAGAGATGGCAGCTAAAGAGACGATTCCAAATGAGTGTAATACCGTCACATAAGCGTGCCATGGAAGTACCATAACCACGACAATAAGCGTACCATGTATGTGTACGAGTAATGTGTGAGAGTAATGTGCACGAGTAATGTGTACTATATTAGAGTGCTAAAGGTGTACCGTGGCGACTCATGTGCGTGTGTGTGTGCGTGTAAGGATGGCGTAATCCCTACACCTTCCTTCAGGGGACTTCAATTCAGTTTTCTTTTCTCAACACACCCGTGACATCTCTGCCACCTATCTTCCTTGCGACATGGACAATGATCGTCGTTGGTCGGATCACTCGACCTCGGGATGCCACAGCAATCGGATACCCCAGTCCCAGTAGTTTTTCCCATCGGCGGCACGAAGGCATCCTTGTACTTTTGACAGGTCGGACAAGTCTCCTGGACTGAACTCCCGCCGATATCTTTGAGCCACCAGGATTCTTGCAAGATTTTGCCAATCAGCTGACTCTGCGCAATCTCTAGATGGTACTCTATGAGCCGTGCCCGTGTTGCTGGGTTATGCCCGGCGAGACAGGAGGTATTAGAGTCTGTGATCATTCTGCTAGACCTTGATCTACGCTATTCCTGTGCTCGTATATCAATTTCATCATCACTTTCCTTCCCACTATTTTCTCTGCTTTCATCAACCATCTGCGCTGCGCTTCTTTCACATCTCTTCGACACCCTCTACTCGGCTTTTGGAAACGACTGGGGAGGGCAGGATGATTGGTGAAGAGGGATCAGGGAATAGTATCGACGGTGTTGTACGCCTACGAACTCGGCATCGAAGCCCACCTGCACCAAGATCAATTTCCACCTTCCTGCCGGAAAATCTGCTCCCGCAAGACGTTACTCAATTGGTTCAAGAAGCAGCAGCAACAACAATGTCTCAAAAGTCGAATTCGGAAGTCAGCATATCAACCTTACACAACCCACCAGCTCCAAGCGACAACGTCAAATTTGAAGACGGTCACACTCAACTGCCGTCCGATGAAAGCGAACAAGACAGCGACGCTAATTTTGATCTCAAACCACCGGCGCCTTCTGTCTCTGTAAGCAATGGAGAAGCTCTAGCAGAACAATTGTTCTCTGCCGATCATCTCAATCTCATCATCACTGACCGTACCCTCCACACCAACTTCACATCCTTCCTTAACACATACCTTCCTCGCGCCAAAACGACACTAGCAAAGTACCAGGCGACGCAAAAAGCGAAAGCCGCTATCGCCTACGCAAATGCCATCGCAGAGAGTCTCGCGGAGGAAAACGCCTCTTTCCGTCCCAGGATACCTGCCGTTCTCCTCGACCGCAACTTCGAAGCTGAGTCGTTGAAAGCTAGGGAGGAGCTTGTGTCTGATGCTCTTCCCGCTTATATAACCCATCGTCTCGTCAATGTAGTAACAGAATGTCTTGTCAAAGAAGTGACAGGAACGAACGCGCCGATCATGAAAGAGCTGGTTCCAGGTCTCGCAGAAGTTTACTGCTTGAGTGATCCTTCCGCTCAAGACAACCCCATCGTCTATGCATCGGATGAATTCTACAGGACGACAGGCTATGGGAGAGATTATGTTATTGGACGCAATTGTCGATTCTTACAAGGGCCGAAGAGTGATCACTCCAGTGTGAAGAGGTTAATAAATGCGTTGGCGACGGGGAATGAGGTTTGTGAAACAATTTTGAATTATCGGAGAGATGGGACGCCATTTATCAACTTACTCATGATTGCGCCATTATATGATGACAGGGGAAGGATACGATATTTTATCGGGTGTCAGATCGATGTTACGAAGTTGATTGAAGGAGGGAAGGGGCTGGATTCAATGCAGCGGTTGATTTTGCAAAAGAGAAGCGAGAATCGATTTGGGGCGTTGGAGAAAAGTAGTTTGGATTCTTTAAGCGAGCTAACTCGACAGTTTAATGCTGTAGAGTTGGGAGTGGTGAGAAACCCAGATTTAAATCATGCGGTTTTGAATCAGGAGTCACCACAGGCGAGACCTACTACAGCTAGGAGGAGGCTTGGAACCGAAGAACCTGGGGGGTTTGAGCGAAGTCTGTGGCCAGCAGCCTCTCTCGGATCCTCAGGCCGTCTTCCAGGAGTTTACCAAAATGTATGTTTCGTTAACACTCACGCGGCCCAGGTCCCAGCTAACAAAGATAGTATATGCTCGTCCGCCCCTTCCCATCACTACGAATCACCTTCACCTCGCCCGCCATGCGCATACCTGGTCTTGTTCGGTCCCACTTCATGGATCGAGTTGGCGGAGCACAACACGTCCGGGAAGGTCTGTTAGACGCATTAACACAAGGCGTTGGTGTCACAGCCAAGATATCATGGTTAACGCATTCGAAAAGAGAGAATTGGGGAACCACTCCAGGGAAGGAAAGGTGGGTACATTGTACGCCGCTTGTCGGGAGTGATGAGAATGTGGGTGTTTGGATGATCGGTATGTTCTTTCGCTCACCTTCACCTCAAGAGCCAGACACTGGGGAAAATCTCTGCTAAACGAAAGACAGTAATGATAGACAAAGAAGAAACATCCGGCGCCCTTCGACGTGAAACACCAACGATCCCCCGGCCTATTTTAATGAGTCCGATGAATAGCCCTCCGTCCACACCGATAGACGAGAGGATATCGATGGCGCCGAAGATGACAACGGCGCAAAAGATGTCTAGTCGGACTGGAACGCAGAGCCCGAGGGGCATGCCAAGTCCGAAAAGGTTCCATAGCCCGATGGGATCAAAAGGTACGCGGGACTTGGAGAGTATAACGAGTGATCGATATGGGAGTGCGAAGCTGTATGCGCGGTATTTGAGGGAAGAGAAATTGGGTGCGGAGCATGTCAGACATGATTCTGCTAAGGGAAGTGAATCGTTGTCTGATGATGAGAAGACGGAGTCTGGAGTTTTGGATTTCTAGATGCTTGGTGCTTTCATCAGACACTGCGACAATGACAGCCGGCGAGGAAGTCATGAGTTGGCACACTAGTGTATGGATGACTGCTGGGCTTGTACGAGTAATGATAGTCGATGGATGGGGGGAATCTTTGTATGATAGATGATGAAATTTGAACTCTTGTGCTGGGTCTCTCAGAGATGGAGAAGGTGGTGATGAGCGCGAAAACGCTTGCGAAGACCCCATGACTTGGAGGCCGCACTTTTCAATATATCTGCTTCAAAGTATCCACTGCTGGGTAAACATCCTATTTGATTTTTTGGCTGGATTGGAGTCGAGCGTGAAATTGTGTTTGCCCACCAGAATTTTGAATTCCGCTAGGTAGAACTTCCACCAAAAATATCCTGGACCCCACACAAGTGCCCAACACCACGACGCGACGATCCTCATACATCTTCCCACACACACAAAAACCGCAATCATGGATTCAGCCAGTCTTCGCGCCGTCCAGGTCGAGGCCCTGGTGGTCATGAAGATCATCAAGCACTGTTCGCAGACATTTCCCACCACAGCCACCGGCGCCATGGTGGGCATGGACAGAGACGGCGTCCTCGAAATCACAAACTGCTTCCCATACCCGACCGTCGACAATTCGTCGTCGCAAGATGACCCTCACCAACAGTCAAACACAAATGCCTCTGCCGCCGCTCCTCGCCAAAAGGCGAATGTCACATACCGGGACGAAATGATCAAGTTACTGGGGGGTGTCAACGTGGATGCGAACAATGTGGGCTGGTACACGAGCACGTCCATGGGCAACTTCGTCAACTTGAACACCATCGAGAACCAGTACTTCTTCCAGAAAGAGTTGAACGAGAGGGCCGTTACGTTGGTCCACGACGTTAGCAGGAGTTCACAAGGCAGCTTGGAATTGAGGGCTTTCAGATTATCACCCACATTTATGGCCGCCTACAAGGAGACGAAATTTACTGTTGAAAAGTAAGCTACGGTTCTTTCGTACCGCGATAAATCAATGTATTAACCATGCAATAGTCTCCAGAAGAGCGGCCTGAAATACCAGGACATCCTCGTTGAACTTCCTCTCGCCATTCACAACTCGCATCTCCTCACCTCGCTCCTACACCAGCTCCCTTCGGAGGCCCCAGAAGAGGAGCTCAAATTCCCGACAAGCCTATCAAGCATCCGGAGCGACACCAACCTCACGGCCTTTCCCCTTGCCCCCAACTTCGACTCCCTCGACCTTTCCGTCGATCCCTTCCTCGAGAAGACCTGCGACCTCCTCCTCGACTCCATCGAGACCCATCACACGGAGCTCAACAACCATCAATACTACCAGCGCAGTCTGGCTCGGGAGCAAGCGAAAATCACCGCCTGGCAAACCAAGCGCAAGGCTGAGAACCTTGCACGTGCAGCTTCCAAACAAAGTGCCCTCCCGGAGGACGAATGGCAACGCCTCTTCAAACTCCCTCAGGAACCCAGCAGACTCGAAACATTGCTTAACTCCCGACAGGTTGAGCAATACACCAGGCAGGTGGATGGATTTACTGCTGCGGTCAGTGGAAAGATGTTTGCCGTCAGAAGTAATCTGTTACCTGGTGAGCTCTGAGCTGTCTAGGAGCCTGCCGCTGTCCTGCAAAGCCAACGCGTATACCTCATTGAAGTTGTTTTCGTAAGGGAGCATCCAGTGTATGCGATGCTTGCCAGGGGGTAAAGCCTCTATCATCCCGGGATGGACATTGGAGTTGCCTGTAAAGACGGCTAAGAACTGGTAGGCGTTCATGGCGAGGCGAGGTGCGACGGATGAGGTAAATGCTCTTCAACGTATGCAACAGGAATCGATGGGTCAAAGGCCTAGTTGAACAATTCTTGAATGCTGATGGAAGATGAGAGCGCGTGTGAATGTCTGTGTGTTTATTTGTTTTGCTTGCTGATTGTGTGTTGAAGGAGTAGCAATACATATGTCCTGTTTGCAATAGCCGTCTACACAGTGGCACTCTCCATCTTCTCAGATGCTATCAGCTCATGCACGCAGGCTCCTTCCATGATTCTGGGCTATTCTACTTCCTCTCTCACACTTTGATATCGGCATCCATGGTTTTTCGACGAGCTCCTACCCTTCCAACAATATTTTGAACATCATCTCGATTGAGGCATCATGAGTGGATGGATGATTGTGTACACTAACGGCTGTGATGCAAGTGCTTTGGGCTGACGAGATTGGTGAGTTGATCTTGTGATTCTACAACTGAAGATGATGGGCAGCCGTCTGCTTCCATCTCAGGTCACGTTCCGCGAAGCATCGACCTGCAAGTCGATACACCTGGAGGCAAGAGCATGGATCTCGGGAGTATTGGAAGGCAGCCACACATCATGGCGACGAACATCAGTATTGAACTCATGGATGGCATGACGCGGCTATAGCCCAGCCAATATTGATCCTTTGTGGACGATGATCACTTCGACATCGAGATCGATCAATTTCTGGCCATCTCAAGAGAGAAACTCGCCAGAAATTCTGGGGCCGCTATCTGGGAAAGAAGGCGTGTGTTGTGAATGAGCGATCCGGCGTCCGGTGCGCGGCTGCGTGTGTATGTGAAAAACTCGCATTCTGTCTCTGCCGCTTGCAAACATCCCATCAAACAACCTCATACCGCCTACGTTTACGCTCAGAGTCTCTGCTAGCACCTTTCTATCCAAAAACCTACCGTCCTTATAACTTTTGAGCCATCTGCCTAGCTTTTGCGTCCATCTCTCATCCTAGCACAATGGAACATTTCTCCCTGAACAAGCTCCACTTCCACCACCGTAAACAAGACAGCCTTCAGCTCAGCAAGCCTGTGCAGAGAAATTTCGTTACGCCCGCTACGACCATGCAGGTCGAACTCAAGAACGGCACTCTGAGCCGTACTGTGTACGCGTTCATAACCGGACTGGCAATCGACCGAGGAAACCAGCTGATGCTGATGTCTGCGGACGGAACAACACCATATTACCCACCTAATCCGCCCCAAGGTACGTATTCGAACCGGAAATACGCACATTAAGGCGGAAAACTGATCAATGCCAGGCACTACGGTGCAGCCGTTACAGCATGACTGTGCTATACCGCTCGGCCCACCAGGTTCCAGCGTTTATGCTACAATTCCTCACATCGCTGGCTGCCGAATCTGGTTCTCTGTCAACAGTAAACTCACCTTTCGGCTCAACCCGAGCCCCTATGGCCCAGCTCTCGTAGAGCCTTCATGCACCAACCCATCGGACCCTGACATCAATCACTGGTGGTCCTTTGCCGAGTTGACGTTCAATGCCGACCAGTGCTTTGCCAATATCAGTTATGTCGACTTCGTGTGTCTGCCGATGTCGGTTACACTCACTACAACGGATGGCAAGACGGATCACGTCTCTGGCATGGCTACGAATGCTCTCAGCAACGTCTGTGCCGCTCTGAAAGCTCAGGAGATGCTGGATGGACAACCTTGGTCTCGGTTGATCGTCAAGAACTCGAAGGGCGAACCATTGCGTGTTCTATCGCCGAGCCACGCCTCATTCACTGGTGCAAACTTCTCTGCCTACTTCAGCGGCTATGTGGATCAAGTATTTGAACACTACAACTCCCAGACGCTTAATGTGGATACCCAGGCACAGTGGCAGCGTGTCCAAGGCACAGTCAGCGACTCCCCACTCATGAAATTCGGTGACGACACGTTTGCGAAGCCCAACACTCAGGACATTTTCTCTTGCTGCACAGGGCCTTTCGGAGACAACCTGAACGCTAGGAAGCTAGCCATCATCCCTAGGCTGTCAGCTGCTTTCAACCGTGGCACGCTTCTCACTTCACATGTGACTCCAGACCCGAACGGCCCTGGCACGTTCTATAGGAGTGCCATTTGCAACCATTACAGCCGCATTGTACACGAGCAGTGTCTAGATGGCCGCGGTTATGCCTTCCCGTACGACGATGTTTGCGCAGACGGTGGCCCAGATCAATGCGGCGCTGTGTATGACGGCAAACCGAAGGTCTTAACGATGACAGTTGGAGGCAATGGTGCTTATGTAAGCGAAGGTGCTTTTGGAGCGCCTACCTACAATTGATTTGAATTGGTGGTGGTGGTGGATGACACATATCGGCTTGGTACCTAGGGGTGGTGATTTGACAGTTTTACCTTGAGCAATGATACACATTACTTATTAAAGCTTCGTGTGAATTTGAAATGTGCGAAATTAGATCGATGTAAGGTCGTAAAGAATACACGAGCTCCGAAGGCGCTTCTCTTCTGGGAATTCCAAGCTCTTATAGATTGGTCCGTAATGCAATTGCGTCTTAAATGAAGAACTCCAACCAAATCCAGCCACGATGTTCAGATGGTGAATTCTGATGCAGCATCGTGGTGTTGATTAGTTTGGGGGAGGACACCCTAAAGTTCGATGGCATCTCTCAGCCACACTCTAGGTCTATCGTAGTGGACCCTTGCATTTCCGCTTGTGCTCTCACAAGCTTCCAAATCGCGACGCCAAACTTTTTTGGGCAACACATACGCCAGCAATGGCCGACAGTAAAGATGTATCCACGATACCTAAAGAGCCTAAGAAAGGCGCTTCTACTTCCAATGGACCTTCAGTTGCACCCGAGGCGCCAAAGAAGGCACCGAAGCCTCCCAATCCTGTCTTCAAAATGATGGGTGAGTTGTCAATGCTATCTGGTTGAGTGTAAAAGGAGGACGCGCATTGGCTTTTGGAATGTTAAGGAAGATAGCTAGTCTGACGACCGACCATAGGGCTCCCAAACTTCTCACCCAAACTTCCCTCTCGCAATTGGATGATCTTTTGGACTATCGCTGGGACATGGAGCGGCGCAATCTATTACGACCGAGTGGAAACAAAAAAGATACGAAGGAAATGGTGTGATGCAGTCAAGCATCTTGCCGACGAGCCTTTGCCCTCAATGGTGCAACAAAGGAAAATGACGATATACCTGTCGAGCCCGCCTGCAGATGGACTTTTGACAGCCAGGGAACATTTTCACGAATACGTCAAGCCAGTGTTACTCAGCGCAGGACTAGACTGGGACGCTGTTGAAGGAAGAAGGGAAGGCGATGTAAGAGCTGGCACGGCGGAGCGGATAAGGAAGTTCAGGAAGATGAGAGGGGAGAGGAGCAGGGAGCCAATTGATGAGGAGGACTTGGACGTCTTAACCAGTGGAATTAGGGAGAAAATGGGCGTGAGGGAGTGGGATGGGCCAGCGGGAGATATTGTCATTGGCAGGAATACATGGAAAGAGTATATTAGGGGGCTTCATGAAGGATGGTTGGGACCGATTGACACACCAAAAGTTGTGGAAGAGGTGGACCAGGCCATAAAAGATGAGCCTGAGCACAAACAACCAGTTGAGAAATCACACGTTATTGAGTCGATACCAAATTCCGTTGGAGAGCAGGCTATGCACGGTTTAGCGTCAAAGGAATCGACACCTTTGGTGCTGCATGAGGCTGGAGGTTCCTCATCGTCCGACGATGCCTCGCCTACTGCTGAGACATCTCTCACAGTAGAGGCAGAGAAGACGGAGGAAGAAAAGGCCGAGGAAGAGAGGAAAAAGAAGGTCAGAAAACAACCGCCGCCCTTCATATCGACGAAAGACTACTCCTCCGCCTCTGTAGCCCCTTCTTTACCCATCGAGCTCGCGCCATCAACCACGATTCCTCTTCCCCATATTCTCGGCTTTCTAAACACACCCATAAGAATGTACCGATTTCTCTCTCGTCGCTATGCAGCAGATGACATCGGCCGGCAAGTGGCATCCGCTTGTTTTGCAGCTTACCGACCGTACCAACACTCTGAAGCTGGATCGTCTGCTTCCAGTCCCTTCGCGTCAGATTCTGCTTCGCCATCTGCAGATTTTGCATCTGACGATGGCGCTACAGCCACACCCAAGAAAGAAGTGTGGGAACAGGAAGCTTTGCTTGAGAATGAAGAAGCAGAGTGGCATAAATCTATTCGGAAAAATCGCGATCTGCAAAAAGAGAGTGTGTGGTTAGATCCTATGGTTTTGGATGCGCGAATTGCAGGCAGGATGAGGAGGTTTCAACTTGATCCTGCTGAGGACGAAAGAGTGAAGAATATGAAGGACGACAACTCTGACGCAGAGAGGCTGAGTGCATCGTAATGTTGAATATGCATCTGCATGGGAGGAGTCTTGTGTTTCTTTGTTGTTTTGATATAGATACACCACTCTGACTGTACGAATTTGTGCTTCGATCCGGTTCGATTTGTGGATGTATATACTGAATGAAGTCAACCACTACTAGTACCTGAACGTTGCCTTTACTGGCGCATCTGATCTACCTGTTCCATGGAAACTAGAGTTGATACTGAGTTCAGTCCACCCTGGCCTGGATTTTCTTTGTGACAGCCAGTCTGGGGCTCCATCTCCTAAACATACCAGCACCTGATGCCGAGTAAAGATTTGTGAATTTATCCTCACCCATACCAAGCCTAGTGTGAGGTTTTGAGGCCGCACTTGGTTCTATCTCGTGACCTAATTTTTGACCCTGATTGTCCCGGCACGCTTCACAACAACACAACTACAAGCCAAACAACTTGAAATCCTCGGATACCCTATTTGCCAGCACCTTCACGACACCCTTCCAAAAAGACTCGCAGGATCCAACCCTACCGTTCTCGTGGCGGGCTGAGGACAACGCAGGTCCACTCCGATGATGGACGACTTCAACACCGAAACGGATAGTGATTACACGAGCTATTGGCGCGACTGGGTAAGTGAATCTCCATGTTTTATTCGCGTTTCCATTTTCTTCCTTCTTGTGTGGGTTTGAGCCTCAGCAAGAGATTGAAGGTGCGAACTGACCGATGCTTCCAACAACGACCACGAGAGAACACGGGACGTTCGGTGGACCTCTACAACAGACTCGGATGTTAGTTCGGACTGGCCGCTATGCAAGAACCCCGAGTCATCGCAGCTTCTGTTTCTCACGGTCTGATACCGAAGGATGGAAGGTGTGGTCGAAGATTGATTCAGATGACTTGCTTCATTTCGCACCATGACCTGAACTTTACACAACAAACATTTCTATTGGGCATTAGTTTACTATCCTACCATGGATTTCCACTCAGGACGGACGGATGTCGTTCATGACCACGAATTCGGATGTCCTCGATATGGGCCGTCAACCTCAGAATCTAGTTTGGATTCGCCTACACGACTATCTTACAAGACGTTCGAACTCTCCATGTCTACCGTTCGATATCCGGTGTCCGAGCACGACTCTTCAGCACACGAAGCGTTGTATTATTTCCAAGGCATGCGCGGAAAACCCTTTGATGGTTGGGAGATAGGCTCTCCCACTCCTTCAATGTCGGCTTCTCTCCATCTTGACCAGCAGCTCAGCGTCATATATCTCACTCCTACCCCACACTTCCAGGATCTATTCAACGAGGACACCATCCATGGAAACAATGTTGCCATTGTGACAACTTCGCCTTCACCCTCGCCCTCACAGTCGCTGCTCCTCACTATCAATAGCTTGGAGCCTGGTCGACAGGTTGTTCGATTTGAGGACCGCGCTCCAGGCTCTCCAGATCCACTCTTTCCAGTTTGCTCCGAATTTATCCGGGACACGAACAGAGAGCACCGAACGCGAAAATGGATCCGAGGACTTCAAAGAAGACAGACTCGACGATTGTGGAGGCACGCGAACTGCGGCAGACACATGAGGAGTCGCCAGGAGGCGCTACCCCGGCACACAGCGGCTATCCTCCAAGAGAGGACAGAGGACGCGCTCTTTCCTCCATACTCCTACATTGCATTCTTGCAGAAATGGTGCCGGATTTTCCAAAATTGGGTCGATAATTTCTCTTCATACTTGCAGGCCTTGTGAAAGCATTTTGAATTATTCACTCCAAGATCTGTTTCACTGGATTTGGCCAATTTTGATTCAGGAACCCCCGCTAACTTCAAGTGCAGTTCATCTCGTCGCGAGGAAATGAATACTTTTGCGAAATTGACGAGGATTACCTGACGGACAGATTCAATCTCACAGGGCTAAATACAGAGGTTCAGTACTATCAGTACGCGCTCGAGCTAGTCACGGATGTGTTCGACATGGACTGCGAGGACGAGATGCGGGAACAGATTGAGAAATCAGCCCGGCATCTCTACGGTCTCGTCCACGCGCGATACATTGTTACAACACGCGGTCTCTTAAAGATGGTATGTGTGTGATACCGCCATGGAGACTACAAATGCTAACCAACTACGCAGCTTGAAAAGTTCAAGAAATCAGAATTCGGCAAATGTCCTCGTGTAATGTGCGGCCAGCAACCACTCCTCCCCATGGGCCAAAACGACACTCCCAACCATTCCGCCGTGAAGCTCTACTGCGTCAAGTGCGAAGACCTCTACAATCCAAAGTCAACCCGTCACGCTCAAATCGACGGTGCCTACTTTGGTACATCCTTCCATAACATTTTGTTCCAAGTCTACCCAGCCATGCTCCCAGCCAAGAGCACGAAGCGATACGAGCCCAAGGTGTTCGGATTCAAAGTCCATGCCGCTGCAGCGCTGCAGAGATGGCAGGAGGAGAGGAGGGAAGACATGGTCAGAGGTTTAAGGAGGGAGAAGATTGAGTTTGGGTTTGTAGAGGATGTTTTTAGTGAGGAGAGTTCTGGAGAGGAGGAAGAGGAGGATGGTATCCCCGCTGTTCCGGCGATACCGACTTTTGCGGGACAAGGAAAGATGCAATTGTAGAGCCGTTGATATTTTCATTGGGTTGACATTGGGACGGCTATACTGGACTGGCCTTGGTGGGAAACGGTGTATGCTTATTATGACTTTGCTTATTTGATTGGAATGACAGTATCGCCATGATGCATGTCAACGTGTATGTTTGACGTGTGGTGTGAGTACATGTCCTTTTTTTCATATGTCAAGACTATCATCGATGGATGCATGCGGTCGATACTGTCACAGGACTCGGAAGACACAACCGGAATCTTTACACGACAGAACTCTCATTCCATTTCAACCAAACACGGTTCGGGACGACGCGATGACAGTATCAATCGAAACTAAAGTATTGACCTGTTCCAAACCGTGACGTTTCTTCGCATACTTGTTTCGTCCTTGTTTGGTTGTTTTGGGGAGGGGACTCTGAGGGTTTCAGTATCTAGGTTATGAAATGGGTTTATGCTCTTTATTGAGGAGTGGTTGGTTGATGAATAAATGGGTATGACTTTTCTTCTCGGGAAGTAGCTGGCTAGGTAGGTAGGGAGACTTATTGTGAAGTGGAATGGTCTATATGATTAGATATTTTGGTGGGTTCTTTTTTTAATTGGGATTTCCGCATTCGATCTGTTGGTGTTGTGCTTCATACATTTGTTTGTCGAAGTTGAAGTGATGATATTCATTAGTGATGGAAAATTAAAGACGCTTCGTCAGATACAGCTCAAAAAGTATGGATGAAGTGTCTTTCATTCCTCATCATTATCCTTCCACCTTGGTAGACTGCAAGTCTCTCATCTTTCCCATCGTGAACAGGCAAGGCTCAGACTAGCTGGCTAAATGCTTTCTTTCTTGCTCCCTCGTGAAAGATCGACGCGCTGATGTGTATATACTCTCCCTGTCTCTCCTTCTAAATAATGATTATATACAGAACCGAAATACTTCCCATAGTAAACGACAAGCCATAAACAAAGAACGGCGAAAGACAGGTTCGAGAAGGGTTACCAAGCAGCCATGAAACCAGCAAAAGCAGCGACAGCAACACCACCCATTTCCAGCCTCGAGCCAGCATTGGTAGTGACCTGTTGCGGCTGAGCTGAGGTCGTCGGCGATCCAAGGCCAAATGTAGTCGCGCCATTCGCTGCAGTAGCGGTGGTAGCACCCTCCGCCGGCGCCGTCATGATCCCCGAGGTCTTCATCGTCGATGCAGCGCCAGCGGCTCCTTGAGGTTTACTAGAAGCAGCAGATCCAGCACCACCAGTATTGATGGTCACGGTAGGGAGTGTACCATTGGACGCAAGCGCGCCAGCAGCAACGATTCCTTGACCTGCTGGAGACGTGGAGTTTGATGAGCCGCCGGACATCGCTGTTGCTGCAGCGGCACCTGGACCCATTCCTCCGCCTTTTGCACTTCCAACGCTGATGCTTACGATGGAGGGTTTGGATGCGCCCGTGGCGGCAGCGGCTTGGCCTTGAGCACCTGTTCCGCTGATGGTACTGCAGGGGGACTTCGTTGCTGCTGCTGCGGCTGCTTGGCCTTGTCCTGAGGCACCACCGAGACTGATGGAGACGACGGATGGTTTGGCGCCTGAACCTGATGTTGCTGCTGCGGCTGCGGTAATGCCCGATTGTGCTGAGCCGGTGGAACCGAATTTTGGAGAGTCGTAGGAACCAGTTTCTGCAGAACCGGAAGTGGAACCACTGGCGCTGGCGAATGGAACTTCCCCTGGTCCTGTCGAGTTCGAAGACTCGCTACCACTGCTGGTGTCAAGGCTAGCTTGTGCAGAGGCGCCGAGAGCTTCGATGCTCTGATATGAGCCGGACATGTCTTTGTAGGCGTAAGATTTGGCTGGATTGTAATTGATGATTTTGACGCTTTGGACAACCATGTTGAATGGACCCTTGGAAAAATCGGTCAATCCACCTGCCCATTCAATAGTACCGGCAGAATTTCCTGGAGCTCCTGCGACCCAGTTGCCGAAGCGGATGTTCATTGGTGTTTGGGGATAGTTATTGCCTCCAACAGCGTCGGCGAAATTGAGCGTTCGGACGGGTGCATCATTGACGAGCCAAGTGGTTGTTTCTTGTGTCCAGTTCACGGCGTATTTCGTAAAACTTGCATCTGCAGCTGTGACTGGGTGGAACTGGCCACGATCATACGTGGTTGTGTTTCCCTTTCCAAAATAGTTGCCTTGAAATATTCATCAGAATTGTGATTGACAGAACAGAGCGGAAGAAAACTTACTCTGTGCTCTGGTAGGGTCACTGCCAATCCATTCCCAGTCAATTTCGTCGAGATCATCGCTCTGCATGACAAAACTGCTAACAATCCCAGCTCCAGGCGCGGCCTTCATCACAACCTCAACATACCCGAATTGTATGTAGAAATTTGATTGAATGGTTGGGCCTTCACCTAGTTTTGTGATGGAGTATTCAGCTCCGTCTGCAACATATTTGACTGAGCCAGTCGTTGTTGTGAACTCCTTAGCAGCGTCAGCGCCTTGTCGAAAATCGGCGTTGAATTCTGTTAAAAGACCAGGTTTGGTGGGACACCCGGCTTGCAATAGTTAGTCATGTAAAACGAAGATGGAGATGATGTACTGACTCTTTTTGGTCGGATCACAGTCGGAGAAGGTCTGGGCCAGAGTGGTTGATGCTAGGGCTAGCAGCGAGAGCGTAGTGAAGTATCTCATGATGAGAATGTGGCGAGATAATGAGCAAATGAGGGTTTGAAAAGGCTTTTGTGAGTATAACAAGTCGTGATGAGTAGAGTAATGATTGTCAATACACTTTCAAAATGTGGTTGGTCGAATGAAAGAGAGAGTCGATTCTGTAATGGACCTCGCCAAAGCAATGATTGAATGAATGACGGAGATTGAAATAACGAGTATGCTTTGCACAGCAAGCTAGAGACGAGAAAGAATGGAAAGAAGAGGGAAAATACACACAATGAGAGTGAGGTGGTAGATAGAAGGGAAGGGAGCAAACGTTGGCAAAACGTAAGGCGAAGGCCATGGGGTTTCCCATCTTCCTTTAAGGTCCCCACTCGACAATTATGCAGGAGCAAATGAAAAGGAGTATAGGCGATGAGCAGCACAGAAAACAAAAGTAGGCGTTTGCCGTGCTGAAACCGAAACCGGTGGCTCTGGTTGCCTCCCTGGCGCTGGGTTGCTTCACCATTGGCATAGCGGACCAGTAGGGAGGGCCGCCAGCCGATGCAGGTAGACTCTACCAAGGCCTACGCCACGTTTGAAGTGGTTTATAATTTTATAGTGCTGTGGTGGGTGTGGTGCGAGGAAGCGCCCATATCCGTGTGGCGTTGTCGGCTTCATGGGGGGATTGTTTGCTGTCTTTGCTGTCTTTCCTGTCTGGCTCCTGGCGGGCTCCTGGCAGGCTCCTGGCGGGCTCCTGGCGGGCTCCTGGCGGGCTCCTGGCGGGCTCCTGGCGGGCTCCTGGCGGGCTCCTGGCGGGCTCCTGGCGGGCTCCTGGCGGGCTCCTGGCGGGCTCACTGGCATCACTGCTCGCTGTGCTCAGCAAGGGGCGTAGTCGGTGTCACTCAGTGAAGGTAGGTAATGGCTAATGACGGTTGAAGGAATCCAGGAACTCAGGAGAGGGAGTGATCATCTCAGGGGGGCGGGGCGGGGCAGGGCGGGGCAGGGCGGGATATCTCGTGACTCGTCCTCCTTGTCACCCACTTCTCGTGACTCGTCCTCCTTCTCCACCACTGCTCACCCACTTCTCCCCCCCTTCTCACCCACTTCCCCCCCCCTTCTCACCCACTTCGACTGAGACTGCTCTCAAAAGCTGCTGCAACGTCGTGCTGGCCTCCAACTCATCAAGCCCTCAATACAACCTCGCTGCTATGCGATTATCGACATTGATCCTGGGATATCCTTATGACTTTCGAGCCGATGGCTGTCTTTTGAAACGAGCAATGTCAAGGCCGACCAATGGCTGATACACCATGCATGTCGCGCCGTCATTGGGTCAAGACAAGACGAAGGTCGGTCGGCTGTCTTAGACATGACTGACGTCTATGCGTAGCTCATCTGCCATCGATGATTCAGGTGCGTCGTCGTTTTGATCCAGGCCGAATGTGTGGAAACCAGACTTCGCCTCTCAAACAGAACATCGGCCGTATTGAGGTGAAGACTGGTTTCGATAAGTTCCGACTCAATCACAATCATCAGCTATCAAAGGATGAGATTCCCGAAGTTACTTCCTCTTACGGAGGACCAGGAATCCAGGTTCTCTGCTCTGGGTGAAAACCAGCCATGTCCAAGGTTGACTGTACATGTCATACTTGAGCTGATGTCGGAACAGGTTTCTGTTAAGCTGTGGACAGACAAACGACCTGGTAACTTGAAGCTGTGGATAGATAAGCGACCTGCTATCGCTCACCATTAACGTCGCGAAACATCTTCCATGTAGGAAACATTCTTATTTTTTAGTCGTGACTACGTTCACACGTCAATCCTCGGTGTCCACGCCATGTCTTCTGGGCCTCAAGATTGTTTACTGTATCCCAGCATTTTCCTTTTACAGTAGCTCAGACCTCTACATGAAAGCTCTTTGTACAGAATTCGGATCTCTTTTACTGTTCCAGGTTCAAACTGGACCACCTGAATTATTTAGGCCACTCGGTTTTCTTTTTCTTAAAACCACGCCTTTAATCTGAACATCGCAAGTTAAACCACATTTCCTCTTTAGGATCATTCTACCGCAAAAAATTGCACCAAGAACATCAGCTGAAGATACGACGCACTGAAGACTGCGCCATGCTCAGAATAGCCAATTCGGGCCGAAGTGATATAGACAGTCAAAACACCATCTGGAATCCCGAAACAAGGTTTAGCCTGTATCAAACATGTCAAGCTCCGTTTCTCACGGCTCGCATCGCAAGCTTGTGTTGCTAATGTTGATGATGGCTTTCAGCGTCTCTCCATCAACGCGCTGGAGCTAGCAGTCAATGCCAAATATTGGACTCGTATTCTTGCATGCGCACTGTAGACTCTTCTCGCTCTGGTCTTTCATTCTTCACGAAGCTGATGCGTGTGGCTTTGCGGTGCGCCTACTGACTTGGCCATTCAGGCAAGAAGACTTTGCGCTCGGATGATGTTGTAGGTGAACGTCGATGATTTTCATGAACCCTTCTGTTCATCATTCTCAAGCTAATATATACAGGGCAACCTTCTCATGATCTACCAAATTTGGACTGATATATTAAGGTCATGGTCTCTCGATTTGATCCGTGCATCGAACCAGTCCAAAATGCTCACAATGTTGCAGGCATTCCTGGTTTCTACAAACTGGCCGGACCACAGGTTTGTCATAAACACCTTTTTCGAATATTGGATGATTGACACAGAGAAAAGTGACACCACGTTATTCCCCACAGTAACGGGCAGGAAGCCCTATATTTCTAGTCTTCCAGCCATTCACGTCGGTACTTTCTACACTTCCATACCCACAATCTTGCCGAGCTCGCTGAACGCTACTCTCTATTGCCTAGTCAGATATCATATGTAGATAGGACATAGCCTTCCATCTTATTAGCTTTCCCATACCTGTCAATGTTTCGCCGGCGCTAGATCTTCTACTTTGACCATGGCTGGGGGCCGCCTATTTCATTTCTTGAAGCTCAGTTGTATTCCCGTAATTTTACATTGAGGCTAAAAGAGTTCCGGTATCCCAGCTACTGACACATTCATTCACCCACTCGATTGTCTTTTTACGCTCGTTCTCTATCACAATGTATACTACAACCATCCTGCTAGCCACTGGCCTGACAACTTCATGTCTCGCATTACCACAATCCAACAACGGCGGATCCAATGGCCCGCCTCCAACCTCCTTCAACGACGCGCCATTCTCAGGCCGTCATGAATGGATACCAGCTTCAAAGATACAAGGATCCACACGCTCACCCTGTCCATTCCTGAACACAGCAGCGAACCACGCATATCTGTAAGTCAGCCCAATCACTTGCTGAAAACCAACGCGTCTCTACTCTCTCCCTCACCCCACCTCACCTTCCCACAGGCCCTATACTAACGCACCTCCAAAAGCCCCCGCGACGGCCGCCGCATCTCAAAAGCCCAATTCGACCGCGCCCAAATAGACGCCCTAAACTTCTCCCCCGACTTCGCCTCCGCACTCTCAACAGGCATGCTCTCAAAACTGAACCTCCCCCTCGAAACCACCCTCTTCAACCTGGACCAACTAGACGCCCACGGAATAACAGAACACGACGTCTCCATCACCCGCCTCGACAAAAACCAAGGAAACAACATCATCGTCAATCCACCCCTCGTCTCGCGATTTCTGGAAGACTCATTCTTGCCGTGGTTGAACACGACGAGTGTGGCAAGGACGAGAAATCGACGGACGAGGGAGAGTCGGAGAGCGGGGAATGGGCCATTGGATCAGGGTGGGTTGGCGGCGGCGCAGGGAGAGGCTGCATTGGTCCTCCTGACCATGTCCGATGAGATTGGGACTGTTAATGCGGGAAATGCAGATGCGCTCAGGTGTCCCAAGGCGAGGGTTCAGAGATGGTTATTAGATGAAAGGTTTCCGGTGTTGGATGGATTCAGAATTCCGAGGAGACAGATCGTTGCTAGTGAGAATGCAGCGATTGTACAGAGATTGACCTTCTGGGAGGGGCAGGATCAAAATGGTAGGGGAAATGGGGGTGCAGATCGCGGAGATGGGGGAACGGGTGTTGGAGGGATGGGGGACGGTGGTCACAGTGGTGGATACATTGGTGGAAATAATGGTGGTAGAGAGGGTGGCTTCACTGGCGGTAATAATGAAGGTAGACCTGGGCTCAACGGCGGTAACAATGGAGGTAGGCCTGGGGGCTTCAACGGCGGTAACAATGGAGGGTTCAACGGTGGCATTAACGGAGCAGGACCTAGTGGGTTCACCGGTGGCATCAACGGAGGAGGACCTAGTGGGTACAGTGGTGGCATTAACGGAGGAGCACCTAGTGGGTTCAATGGAGGTAATAATGGAGGAGGACTTGGTGGGTTCGCTGGAGGCAACAATGGCGGATTCAACGGTGGCTTCAACGGTGGCTTCAACGGTGGCTTCAACGGTGGCTTCAACGGTGGCTTCAACGACGGCTCCAATGGTGGTCGAGGATACAAGTAGCGAACAAGATCATCAAGGGCCTGACTCCTTGAGGACTTGGTTGCTTAGTTGATAGGTCCTTTTACTGCCTCCAGAGTCCACGGTAGACTTTGCATGTAGTCTTCGCTTTCGCATCTAACAATTAGCACTTTGTAGCGTTTTGTAGCCTTGCTAGCCAGTAATTTTATGCCGTTCATGAACGATCCACCATATTCTTCCAAATAGGCCATCTGTATTGCTATGTTGATGCGCTGAGACTGTAAACTGTGACGATCAAGAAATTCTTGCAATAGATTGAGACCGAATCGAATGGCTCGGCATTGACAGCAGAAGTCGCCAAAGCTCGTCGCGGTTTTGACTTGATCGCGGAGTAGTACGGCTCTGATTCTCACGAGGCCCAGTTAACGATCTTATCCAGTAAGGGAGCGTATCGGTTCTGGTTACATTGCTGATAGACGTCGATTATCAGTGATACGGTTGTGTTATGACACATAATTAGCGGTAACGAGAAGCTTATCGCTCTAAGCAGACTTGCTCCTCCTCTTGCCTTGATTCCTGACACGCTCGGTTACCACCCATTTGTTCACATTTCGTACGCCTCGAGTTTTGTAACCACCTTTGGCCTGTAGAGATTATTAGAAGACAGCGCATGGACAGTCTCAAAGGAAAAGACTTACGGGTATTCCCCAAGGACTGGTAGGATTCACGTTACCCTTGGATTTACCTCGACCACCTCCGTGAGGATGGTCGCCTGCATAATCGTTAGCGAATTGTTCTCAAAATTGGAGTGTAGGTGAAGAACATACAGGCGTTCATAGCCAAACCTCTCACTGTCGGCCTGATGTTCAGCCATCTCGATCGACCAGCCTTGCCAAGTTGTCTGAAATGCCAGTGAGGATTGCTAGCAACTCCAATGGTAGCACAAGCATCCTTGTCTACCTTCCTAACTTCACCACTTTGCAGCTTGACAATGACGTGTCTGGATTTCTTGCCAGGTTGGTCGTCTTTGCCCACCACAACGGCGTAGGTGCCAGCGCTACGACAGAACACAGCTCCCTTTCCCTTTGTGCTGCCCACGTTGTAGACTTGCGTTCCAGAAGGGACAAGATGCAGAGGCAGACAGTTGCCCCTGAAAGCTGTCTTCGCTGCCAGCATACCAGGATCCATAACTCCACCCATAGACTTGAGCAGTGCACCGGGGATGCCAGCTCGGTAACTCGTCGTCGTATCTCCTGCCCTCATTCCCTCGGCGGCAATAATGTAACTCTTCTTTCCAGTCTTGGTCTCTGTCAAGAGAGCCAGATGGGCACTACGGTTAGGATCGTATTCGATTCGATCCACAATATGCTCGCCTGGTGCCTGTCTCTCGAAATCTACAGTCCTTATCCTCCGTCTATGTCCACCACCGTGGTGACGCACAGTGATCTTCCCAGTGTGATTTCTTCCTCCTTTTCCATGTCCACCTTTGGCGAGGGTCAAAGGTCGATAAGCTTTACCTTTGTAAAGATGGTCGTTGATGGGGCGTTTGAGATGGCGAATGCCTGGGGTACGGGGTTTGTAGGATCTGAGAATGATATTGGAAGACTTTTGTCGAGTTGACGGGCCTCCAAATTCAGGATTGGGTGCGTTCGTCAATACTGGAATGGAGGACGGTGTTGGTTCGCCAACGACGGTGGCATATCCTCTGTGTAGACGGGCGATGGGACATTTGAGCACGAATCTGGACGTCCGGGCCAGTATCCGTGGTTGCAACATAGTAAATGTGAGCAAGACGCTGCAATGGCTCGCGGCGTGCGTTGAATTGATGCTCTCTCGATAGTTGGAGCTCGAAAGTTGCATCCGGGAGAACGACACGTGACCCGGCGTGTGCGAGGGATCTCTAGCCTCATCTCTAGCCTCATCTCTAGCCTCACCCTCACCTCTTTACGAATCGAGGTTTATTTTCAGCCAGCCTCCTTTTCCGCCTCTCTGAGATGAAGGCTGTGTGCAAGGATTGAAATAGAAGGCTTGGGAGAAGTCCATTTCCGCCTCTATGAGATGAAGGCTGTGTGATTCCGTGTGTACCTCGGATTATACACGATTCGCTCTTCTTTCCTCTGCTGAAGTACATGACATGAAATTGAAACGATTCATCATGATCGCGACTCCTAAACTCCCTGCTGTAGGCACACAAACGTGAGAAGACCAAAACACAGTCCAAAAATTCCATCAATAGCATCTGATCAAACAGTAATTACTCTCTCAGAAGTATCAGCATCCGCCAAGAATTTTAGACATTCGTTGTACGAGGCCCAATCAGTCCCCTCCATAGACTTAACGTATGGGTGGTCATCAATCTTGATTCCCCAAGTCTCGACAACGCCCTCTTTCTCTTCGGCAACTGTAATCCTGGCAACCAAAGGTGGAGGAGGTCTCATAGACTGGCCATCCGCCTGCATACGTACGTCCTGGCCAGCTCTCAATCCTCGGGCCTTGAGATCCGCGATATCCTCCAGTTGAAAATTGGCAATGGTCTTTGGGTGCTCCTTGTCTTTGGGGTCTGGTGCCGACGAAAACTCGAAGCTCACTTCCATGAATTGGGCGGCCCACACACGCTCGCCTTCGTAGCCAAAGTGGTTACCGGCCTCAGCTCCACAGGCGTGGCCACCTTCGGCTTGGGCGACGAGAACGCCTGGAGGACCACCTGCGATTGCGCCTGCGTCAACACCACCGCCGACGGCGGCTCTGGTACTTCGTGAACTGCCAGTGTGTACGTCTCCGTTGGTTACAAGCTGGACACCTGTACATAGCCATATTTTAGGAGCTTTGAACTGGTGGCCGAAGAAAGCTTTTCGAGAAATCGAGGCTTGAGTTCGAATCCATTTGTCAATACCGGGCTGTTTCATGACCGAATTCTCCAGAAATGAGTCTGTTCTTGGCCGACAATCAGTACTTATTACTTCTCAAAGGAAGCCTGGCAACTTACTTTTTTATCCTCAACCTTCTCCCCGAATCGCCCTCCAAGGTCGCTGTGATTTTCCCATCGACGCCTCCCTCAGCCTTAATCCATTCGGAGAACTTGACGTTCATCGAAGTTTCTTTGGATAGCTCAAAATTGATTCCGTACCCTCTGGAATCTATTTGTGGTTCCGTCGACCATGGTTCAATCGCCTTCTCATATTCGGATTGCGATGTAAGATCTTGTCGGTACTCGAATCGTTCCCGCTCTTTACTTTCTTCGATATTGAAAATGTTAAGAAAAAGACTTCCGATGCGAATGTCTCGTGGACTGAGACCCCTTTCATATGGTAGGAAGCTGTGGATTTGGGTCGTCGACATGGCGGTTACAACAAACGTTAGATGATGCGAGGTGTCGGACAGAATTCAATGAGGCGCGTCCGGGATTATATATATGTGCTCTTCATTGGAGGCGTGTTTGCAGGCTTAGAACTAGCTTGTGGCTGTGGGTGCTGCGCCCATTCGTGGGACACGACTCTTCCCTCTCCCCTACAACGAACAGCAATCCGATGTTGCCTACTCATAGCGGTACGGAGCTGAAAATGACGGGTTCCGCTGCCCTTGATAATCCATCGCACGACTCCGGCAGGCCTCGGATGAGCCACAAACCAAGCTCATGCCGTCTCCGCTCGAGGCGCATGCCACAAGGACGGATTCACGCCTCGAACGAGCCTCACCGCGCTCCGCCGAAGACCTGAGGCTGCCTTGAGACTCGAGTCGACAAGAATATCCTCCAACAAGCCTAGGACAGGACTTCTCCGGTCACTGTCTTCAGTCGCATCAGACATGGAGCTGAAATCCAGCCCTACTGGTACGAAAGGGTCTCGGTTTCTATAGACACGAGAAAAGATGGACGCAGTCCATGGGTCTGGCATGGCAAGGCTGCGATTCATGATTGGCAAAAGCCGACCTCTTTCGTGACTTTGAGATCGCCTTGCCTTCCTCTTGCTTCTCCAGCCTCTCACGATTACACGCCCTCCTTCTTTTTAAGAGGCAGTGGCTTCATTCATAATCATGGTCGTGTGTGGAATTTACCTGTAGTCAAAGGTTTACTTGAAGAAAGACTCTGCTGGTGGGGTGATGGTGAAGAATTCCTTGGGCAATTCGGTACGAACGCGGGTGCTACGGCGAGGAGGAGAGGACTTGGAGAGGATACTGAGATGATCATAAACACGACTACCTATTATTGCAATGGAAGGCTGAGGGAAATAGAGAGCTTGGACGAATATTTCATACTACTTAACTCTATGCCAATATTGATCGGTGACAATCTTGCAGCATTGATCTCAGCCTCTTCGGGGTTGGAATTTCTCTGGTCATTAGGCTTATCAGCTCATGCCGTAGGATTTCTCGTCGGTACCAACATATCCTATACTGTGACCAGCATCTTCCTCAGAATCCTCATGTGTCCAATACTTTTCCCAATTGAACTTTAACACCTCATCACCCCAACTCCACCAACCAGCCACAAGATACCTAGCAAATATCTCTAGAACCTTCCCACCCTTCTTGACCATGCTCAGACCCTCAATCAAGACTTTCAAACAAGGCTTTCTTGAATGCAAGTCTGGACACCCGAATATTACCCTCTCGACTATTCGATCTTCCTCCAACTCTTCCGCGAAGGCCATCCGGTTCGCTGGAGCTTTCCCAAGCAACAACACTTCATAAGGTTTCCTCCACGCCCCACGCACGCTCGTCACCGGTTCTCCATGCCGCGTCGTTTTGACCCAAATCCATTTTTCCACCAAGGTCAAATTCCAGGCTTCGAATAGCCCGTCTTCGCCCAGGACGAGATGACGAATTTTAGGCGCATTGGTGGTCCAGACACCGACATATCCAGATGGAGCAATGTATGTGTCGAGATCCATGTCCAGAAGCATCCTCTTCAAATCCCTTAATTGGGAGACTGTGGAGTAAGATGATTTCCTTTTGGCGGAAGTGTTGGGCCAGGGTGGATCTAGGAGAATGAAGTCGAAGGTTGGACGGTCGTGGAATTGATGCCGATTTTCGCGTACTGTGGTGCGGAGGTAGCTGGGGTCGGCACAGTCTGAAAGAATGTACGTTGATAGAGGTGGGAGATGGAATACTATTGGCTTTGGAGACGAGGACAAATCTGTTTTTGTTTCGGTCATGCTCAAGTACATTTGTTGAGGTATTGGATTATGGAATACTGAGTCGGGAGTTGTATCTCTCTCAGATGTGGACTCATTCCAAACCTCACTGGCGTAGAGCAGATGCTTTGATAAAAGTTTGACTTTTGGTGATTCACGGTTTTTGATGGCAGTCATGAGGCTGTGCATCCTGTCTTCCTCCTGTGAAAACAAGTCCATCGACGGTACTAGCTCACGATTAATTTGGTGATGACCATCAACTAAGGTACCACTCTCCGTGGTTAGGAGTTCGTCAACTGACTCTCCGACCTTCACATTCCTAAGCTCCTCAACCCCGTCTCTCTTCCTCTTCTTTGTTTTTATCTTCCTATTGAAGTACTCTTCTCTGCATCGCCTCCTACGAGCCCAGATTTGAGTCTCAGCGCCTCGAATTTTCCAATCCGTCCTCACCTCCTCAAGCGCCTTCTCAATCACGGTCGCATATCTCCCAGCGATAACCGAGTCCACGCCATTTCTGGCCGCAACGTTCTTTTCGGCTTTCTCTGATTTTGGCGCTGTCAATGAGAAGGATTCTTCTAATGGTGAGATAGAGTAAAGCTCTCGCGGCGAGCCAGATTGTCCCTGCGCATGGGCTATGGATAGAGGAATATCGATTACGATTGTGGTTTTGGTCGCATTCTCATAGAGTATTGGAATCCCGGGAATATTCATCTAGTCTTCAAGGTCGGGTAGAGACACGAATAATTTGGAGTTGATGACTGGCGAGGTAGAAGATGAGTGGGGAAAGAAAAATAGTCAACATCGCGTCAGCACGTGAATATCACGGGGTCATCGAGGTCAGTCTCCCATTTCATCTTATCCACGCGGATCAGTGACACTCTTTCCCCCTTTTCTACTTCATTTTTCTCTTTAGCAAGAGATTCCACATCTATCCCCCGCATAACTCTTCCAAACAATCATCTATGCTCATGATACGACCCTCGACGAATTCCTCATTTTCTGATAACAATACTATTTATTGGTGCACAGACTAGGACCACGCTCACTTCGTCACCAACAAGTTGAGAACTGAAGTGACATGTACTGTGTGACATTCGCAGGATCTCATACTTCTTTCTTAATCACATCTACGACACAGTCGCAGAACATGAATAGTTGTAGGCAAAGACTTGGCCGCCATGAGATATCCCCGAACGCCCCCAAATCAGTTTCTCCAACCCGCACCTTGATCGACCTACCCTTCCCATTCTTCATAAATTAGCAAAGCCCTAATTTCAATGCTCTCCCTAACCTCCTTGCCCTTCTCCTCCTCATCCACGAACGCGCTGTGCGGACACGCTCTAGCATCTCCATGTGTATCGTATCCCTTAAATAACAACACCTCCTCGGGTGTCTGCTGGTACTTGAAGAACCACTCGTGTTTGGGGTTAGGTCTGACCGCCAAAGTCTCCCTTGTTTCATCGAAGGATTTATACGGCCGTCGAACCAGATCAGAGGATGGGACTGTGGATGCCGAAGCAACGCCGAAGGGGTCGCGGTAGACAGTTTTGATGGGTCGCCAGGCCTGCAAAAATGGCAATTAGATTGTTTCATGAATCTTCATCCATAGAGCCACCTACATTGACTATCACGACTCGCTTTTGTAGAAGCACGTCTGCTTCTTTGGGTAGATGTCGTCGAACGATATTGTGAGATTCCCAACCACTTTGATCCAGATGGACGCTATAAACCGGTGGAGCCGCAGTGCGAGGACCACCTTTCGCCCAGTTTCCTGGGACGAATTTGACGCCTTCTTGTAGACTTGTCCGGACACCGTGGTGGTAGACTAAAACACGTGGTGCACCTGTTCTATTGGTCTGAGGATCAGCATTTGCACCGCATTTTGGGACGCGAGTTAGTGCATACACCTCTTGCAACCACTTCTGCATTTTTGGATAGTACACATTCTTGATCTTGTCTTCGTTGAGAAGATCTTCGGAGCTGGTTATGATGGTATTTTGTTGCCAGGAGAGTTGGAAACCGTGTTTGTCGAGAGTGAAAGAGGATTCGCGACCTGTGATATCTTTGATAGTCGTTATGACTTGTTTCCTCGGCGTTTCGGGGTACCAGCTGCGACATGAAGTTAGAAGAGAGAACTGCGGTGGGGTTTGAGGGCACCAACACTTTTGGCCGTTCTCTTTTTGGATCAATAGGTTCCTCGACCTTTGCTTTGTCGGCGGCCTCATCGTAGTAACACAAGGTCGTCGTTAAATCCCTAGGTTTATGAACGCCATCTTTCTGAAAATCGCCCACTGCTACTGCTTCCTGTTCGAGGAAAGAGGTGCTCGTGCTCACGAAATGCCCCATTTTGGATGTATGTGACTAGGAAGTTAAATAGAAACGAGCCGTGAGGAAGAGACGAAAAGCGGTGCACGAGTTTGTTGTGTAAAGTCAACCGCACGCGTTATACGCGGCTTCTTGTGGATTCATGTATGTTTGAATTTGGGCGGGGACTGCTCCTCGCATTCGCATACCTCAGATATAACAGAAGCCGTCGTCAACGGAATGCCATCAAGCTTGCAGACCGATGGAGGTGATTCGACATTAAGATACGTTGTATAGTCAATAGCCAACATGAGCAGGCCTCGGCATGCTCGGTATGAGAACGAATCTTCATTGCTGGCTTCTGTCCGCGTCCTAGAATAGTACGGAGTATTATACTCGAGTGCGAGAGGTCTGTGGATCCGCATTCGCATTCGCCAAACAGGGATACCCAAACAGGTAACAAGGCTTTTCCTTTCCCGGATGTGATCGAACTTCTGTTCCTCCAGCTCGGCACCGAGTCCTGATTCGAGTGGCTGCAGCGGGAGCCAAGTTTTGAATCGCCAAACTCAGCTACTCTCCAGTCTCCATCTCTGTCTTCACCACCTTTTTGTTCAGCACCGCGACACCTTCAACATGACTCGTCTGCGGGAAGAAATCAAACCCAACTAAGCTCTCAATCTCGTAGGTACCTTCCACACCTATCATTCCTCTAACCAGCATTCCGACATCCCTCGCCTGCGTGTGCACGTTGCAACTGACATACACAACTCTCTCGGGACCAAACTTGAGTAATTGCTTCAGGAAATTATCGTCGCAACCTTTCCTCGGTGGATCAATGACGACGACAGTCTCGGACGCGTCGAACTCGACGGATTTGAAGAGATCACGAGCGTCTGCGGCCATGAACGAAGCTTGCTCCTCTGGAAGGTTGTTGAGTTTGGCATTTTTGGAAGCGAAGGCTATTGAAGATGAAGATATATCGATTCCAACACTCTTTTGAAAGAGAGACGCCAAAGAAATCGTGAATAAGCCGCTACCAGAGTAAGCATCTATCAGATTGAGGATCTTATGACCACTAGATTTTGGTGGGAGAATGTGCTGTCGGACGTAGTTTGTGAATGTTGGCAGGATGGAATTGTTGTTCTGAAAGAAAGCGCCAGCTGGGTTTTGGAAGGTGAAATCATCAATGAACTCGGTGGATATGGCGGTTTGATCTGTGATGCATGTCTTTGCGTGGACATAGTCTCCACGATCTTCGAAGATGGTGTCTGTCGACTCTTTTTCTTCATACTTGCTTTTTGATATCCGTTCGGTACTTTCACGGAGCAGAATAGTTGCGCCGCGCGAGTAAGTGTCGATATGTTTTGTGACTCTAGCCCGTTCACTCTTCATGCCCATTCGCACAGCGTCAGTACCAATGGGACAGTCCTCAATATCGATGGTTTTCCGTGTGCCCTTTTTCATGAAGCCAATGGGCGGAACTTCTGTCCATGAAGGCTTTTTGTTGTTTCGTCTATCTCTTCTCCCTCCTGGAGGACCATCAAAGTGAGGAGTGAGCTTTGTCCGGTAGCCATATTCCAAGGGTGACCCGATGGTATCCGCGACTGTAGGTACCAACTGAGGATCCAACATTGAGAAGTTCTTGTAGGCTTTCACCACGATACTCTTCTTGTGAGCAAGCTGGTCGGAGTACGGAAGCATTTGGAATTGGCAGCCGGAGCAACTGGCAAAATATTGGCAGCGAATGAGAGAATCATCCCTCCTGTCAGAAGGCTTCTCTACCTTGACGAGATCAGTCAAAGAGTATTTTTCCTTTTCAAAATGCTTCAAGACTTTTGCTGTGACCTTGTCTCCTGGGACCGCGTATGGAACAACGTAGACGTGCTTGGACGAAGGGTCCAAGGCAAGTGCATCCCCGGTTGAAGAGATTGCATGGACTGTGAGTTCGAGTTCTGTATAAAGTTGGGGAAGAAGTTTGAATGCATTCTCTTCTGTGTCTGCTGGTGGTTTATTATCCAGGGAGAATCTCTTCAGCAGATCCTGAACATCGAAAAGAAGAACCTCTTCACTCCCTCCCTCTTTGGCCGGTTTGTCGGCTTTCTTCTGCTTCTTGTTCTTTGACTGACGATTGCTGGGTGCAGGTCGTTTTCTGCTTTCATTTGGAGCAGAGTCAGGACCTGGAGAAGACATGGTCCAATTGGTAGCCCACGGCGCGAAGTCTGGCTTTATTTGGGGATTGATGGACGAGTAATGCCTATGAAAAGCACGCAGAAGTATTGTAGGCCGTAGCATGGGCTGGTAGTGAATGTATGAAATTCTCAAAGTTGGTGGTGATCTTTTACGAGTGAAGAAAGCAGCCTTTCGCTAAAAATATACTACTCGTAAGTTGTCGTCGGCCTCTCAGGCGCCATCTATTAGAAAGTCCTAGTATTTCAATCACGACTCCAAGAATTGCAAAATCGCCCATATCTCGGCCGTTCATCGTCAATTGGGATATAGGAGATATGAGTGTCAGTCACTCAGCACCATGTCTCCTCCGCCGTAATGCAGCAGCACTCTGCTCATCCTCGCCCGCATCCTTCTTCGCCAGCAAGTTCCGTCGCTACTCGTCGTCGCCGATTCTCCATACTCGCCGTCGCCGAGGGAACTATGAAAGCCTCTCACAGGAGCAATTGAGGAGTCTTAACGAAATGACCAAGAACTTCCCGGCTTACACAAGGGAAGAGAAAGAGGCCATGAAGCACCACTATACTCCCGCGCAACTGGAAGCTCTCAACGAGGCCGAAAAGGCCATTGATCTTCGAGACATGGTCACCCAGGGAAGATTCAGGAAGGACCACTGGAGGCCGCCGTACATAGACGATTTCACCAGTCTGGACCCATTTCTGGACAGGCGGGAACAGAAACCAGTACCACAAAGTTCTAGGTTGCACATCATGAGCGAGGACGAGTTCATCAAGAGGGTCAATCAGAGAGCGGAGGATCCGCGATCCACGAATCAGATTTTCCACGACATCGAGGCAATGAACTTGCCGGAAGAAAGGCAGAAATTCGTGAATAGCTTGAAGAGATGGAAAGACACGGATAAAGAGGATGCAGTGCGACAACTTCTCCATGGCATCTCCCCTCCGGCCCCACTTCACTTATACGGTGGAGGCAAATACACACCATCACAGCAAGTTGGTCTTGATCCTCGAGACCCCCTGGCAGTGATTGATCTGTCAGCCGAAGAGAAGGCGATGTGGTCGGATCCCGCCTATTCTGCCCTCGCACCTGCTATTCCCAAATTCGACGATCCACGAATACGGTTCAGTTCGGCCGACGACGACGATGCAGCCGCTGCTGGTCTGAAACGACTTGCTCTTCAAACTGGATTTGACACAAGTGAAATAAAGACATTCCGTGTCAAGAACTTGGTTGTGCATCGTGTAGTCAATCAGACGCGAATGGGAAAAATTGCCTCGGAATACAATCTCACTATTGCTGGGAATCGTGCTGGGCTTTTGGGTATCGGGGAAGGCAAATCATCCGAACCTGAAGATTCACGGAGACAGGCCATGTTGAATGCGATCAGGAATATGAAGCCTATCAACAGATACGAGGACCGGACGATTTATGGCGATGTAAGGGGCAAGGTGGGCGCTGTGGAAGTGCATTTGAGCTCACGGCCGCCTGGTACGTTATACGCGGGTATCCAATTGACTTTGCTAACACTGTTCTTACAGGATTTGGCATTCGTTGCCAACATCTCATATTCGAGATGTGCCGCTGCGCTGGTATTCAAGATCTATCAGCCCGGTCGATTCGCTCTCGAAACCCTATGAACACAGTCAAAGCTACCTTCGAGGCTCTCACCAGCCAAATCCTACCAGATGACATTGCAAGAGCAAGAGGACGGAAATTGGTCGACCTGAGAAAAGTCTACTACGCTGGACAAGTTTCGCCGTTGACGTAGTTGAAGGACTTTGTAACATATTTATATTGCATAGCGTGGAGCTGGAGGGGCTGAATATCTGAAGCTCTTTAGTTGTTAGCATAGTAAGGAACTAAGCCTACTCCACGACTCCATCACTGTTTGTGCATGGCATTTTCGACCACATGTCCATGCCATATAACCTCATTCGCCAATGTCCTCGTATATCCCAAATGTGCATGCCCAGGGTATCATAAAATCCAAATTCCCATTCCCAAGTCAATCCAAACGCATGATGCAGGTATATCCTTCTTCCTCTTTTCCGCCCAAATCTATCAAATCCTCCCTCTCCCTCCCACGACCCACCGCAGATACTAGCATCTACTCTCCCTGCCCCACTCCACCCCCCTCTTCCTCCCCAATCTGCTGCTGCAACACAATGGAATAAACACTCGCTTTCAAAAGCGTAAAAACAAGACTAGTCTTCCTCTCCAGTCCCCTCAACGCATCTAAGATCTCGGCCGAAGGATTGGAGGAGAGGTCCGCCAGGATGGCGCTGAGCTATGTTATACGTCAGAAAGCTGCACCGTCTTCGACGGAGGTCGAGGTTGAGGTCGGGGAGGGGCAGTGATAGTGAGACATGGAAAACATGTTGATTGAGCTTGTAGAGAAAGTGTGTTTTGTGAGACGCGAGAGTGAGAAAAGTATTGGAGAAAAAGAACCGACATACATTGTTGAGGTTCCCAAGCAACCGCGCATATTCTTCAAGCACTTCTTGTTCGAGAGGGGTGAGAGATTCGGTTGCGAAGGAGGGGTCTTGCTGCGAGGTCGAGGGGTGCGCGGTTGACGGCGAGGCGTCCATTGTTGATTGATTTTGGTTGTGAGATGGACTATTCAATTCAAAGGATTTATCAAGACCTGTTGCGCTGCGGCCTGTTCGATGAACGGAGCAATTCTCTTTTGCTGCCTGAGAATCGATGTGGTGTTGATGTTCCCAGATGCTCGCGCGTCGTTTCACAAACTCTACATCACGAAGACCACACGTGAAGGTCATAAGCAAATGAAAAAGGTAACACTATATTTCCTCTTCCTGTTCGCTTTTACGAGCTATTGCACACAGTAACAGAACCCACGATGCGCCTGAATGCCCTTTTACTGTCAAGGAATGACAATCTGTCCAGACTCCTCGAAAAGACATGATGGAAACGCCAGTAAGTGCATATAATGCAAGAGCCGTGCCGGTTCGCCTGAAAGACCCAAATCACGTCGCACAAAAGAACCAGCTGCTGCTGATTATGCCCCAAATGACCAACGTATGCCGACCAACAAAAAACACAATCTTTCCTGCTCGTCGCCACCTCAAAACCCATCCAGCAAGCACTACCTAGCGTGAACACCCTCGTCGTGGTTGTGTTGGTTGTCGTCGTCTCCATCATGATGTAAAGTAACACTGTTGAATTCTTCAAACGGATCTGGGAGATCCTCCCCTGGCGTCCTCAGCCCTGAGTCCAAAGGCACACCCTTTGCCTTTGCTGCCGAAATGTCTACGCTCTGACTTTCCTTGACATTGCGGAAGTTGACAGTGTCGATTCCGCGACCTTGATGGGGAATCATTGGTGGCTTCATGTGGCGCAATAAAGCCCATGACGTTGCCTTGAAAAATGCGTGTGATTTTACATCTGATGCGCCCGCTCTCGATCCAAGTCGTTTGGTTTCGTCCTTGGTCAATAGTTTGCGAATAAGCATTTTGCAGGGACTGCTAATGTTAGCATAGTGGAGCGTATTGGATCAAGCAATACGTACTTTGATACCTGCTGGGCGCCTGAGCCTTCTGGGAATGGAACCTCATCTCTCAAAATGTTGGCAAAAGTGGCATTACGATTTTTGCCTTTGAACGGTGTAGTTCCGAACAGCATTTCATAGACCAAAATGCCCAAGGTCCACCAATCAACCGCGCTTGTGTGCCCGCAACCTTTGATGACCTCGGGTGCAATGTACTCTTCAGTGCCTACAAACGAGTTCGTCCTAAAATTGGCGATGCACGATTTGGTGTCTATGGCAGGCAAATTGTTGGAGGATGATCCATTGCGCCCATTATTGGCCATGACCATCATTGGTCGCCCACCAGAGTCTGATTGCTTTGAAAGATCGAAGTCTGACAGCATGATGTGGCCGGACTGATGCAAAAGGATGTCTGTGGATTGTTAGTTGCGAGTCTGTTTGACGGAGTTGGTCACAACTCACTCTCTGGTTTGAGATCGCGATAAATAAAGCCCATCAGGTGCAAGTATTCCAACGCCGCGGTCACTTCTGCCGCGTAGAACCTAGCCGCATCCTCGTCCACACATTTATTAGGTCGCGTTTGAAGTGCTCTGAAGAACTCTCCTCCGCTGCAGTATTCCATGCACAGATATAAATGGTCCTCGGATTGAAACGAGTGGTAAAGGGTAACGATAAAAGGGTGATTGCTGGTCGCGAGGATTTCCTGTTCGGCAAGGGCACGCTTGATCTTGTTTCGCTTGATCATCTCTTTCTTACTCAAAACTGAAGGTTGTTAGCCCATGTACCACACGAAGACTGCCGCCAGACCAACCCTTCATGGCATACAGCCTGCTTGACTTCTTTTCTCGCACCAAATAAACTTTTCCCACGTCGCCCTTGCCTATCAACTTGATCTTGTCAAAACTGGCAGGCCCAACCTCCACGTTACGGACCTTGATCGAATTCGAGCTATATGTCCTCCTGAATGCAGTCGCTTGCATGCGAATTTGACCTGGCGATGGCACTGATCCGTCTGTTCCTACTGGGACTGGTAACAATGCCCCTGACGTGTCTATCATACTCAATGCGGAAGAATTGGCGTGCTGGATAATAGGCTCTTTGCCCATTTCTGCAGTCGACGGTCGTTCGTCCGAGCTTGAATTGGCAAACATCCCTTGTGCATTCGGAGCAGATGCCACTCTCCTCAACTTTCGGGCGAGTTCTTCTTTTCCAGCGGCTGTCGCTTTGTCATTTGCTCCACTTATCGCTTCCGTAGTGACTATCCGCGGAGTGTCTGGTGGAGAAGGAGGAACGCTGCCATTGTCGTGGTGCCTTAGAGCTGGTTGGCCTTGGTGGATGAAATAAGGGTTGGCATTCGCAGTGGGAGAGATTGCATCGTCTAGAATGTTACCCTCGCTAGCTACTGTTTGAGATCGACTCCTACTCCCAATGTGCGGAAGAAATCGAGACTGTCTGAACGACGACTTCTCCTTCTGTGTGTCGGTCCGTGGAAGTGCACTGTCAGGAGGGTGCGAGTCTTGTTTGTCACTGGTCTTTATCCTAAAGAAATCCTTTATCCGCTGCGAAACTTGGTTGTTGGACACGGTTTTGTTTGTGGAGAGAGGCTGGCCAGAGAAGGTCCGCTTCTCCTTCGGCAGACTCGATGTCTGGCTGGACGAGGAAGTGAACAGCTGAGTCATTGTGGTGGTAGTTGATTGTCGATTCGAGCTGTAGTTGCTGTAGTCAGTTCTCGGTTTGAGTAGGTGGTGCTGCTCAGTCGCAGCCCTGGGCCGGCAATTGCTCCTCTTTAAGCGTGAGGTCGTCTTAACGGGGATTGATAATGCAGGGGGATGTCGAAGAATATATATATCAGGAGTCTTCTGCGTCGGAGCGAATGAAGTGTTCAGCCGCGTCAATTCTTGTGTTGCCAAGGCGCAACTGACGCCATGCCTCCGCCGATGAAGTGTTGGTCGAGAGCGGGCTTGACAAGGAGGTGGGCGGCGTTGCGGATTGGGTGTGAAGTGTGTCGGCAGAGGTTCGTTGTTGAATGGCGTGTGTGAGAAGTACAGTGGACTGTGAGGGAGTTGGAGAGACGGTGTCGGTTCGACGAGGAATCTCAAGGAAACCACGAAGCGGCTCCGAGTCGCTCCAACGCTCTCTCCCGCTCTCTCGCTCTCGCTCTCTCTCAGCGTGGAGTTGCTACGAGCCACAGAAGGGTCCGCACCAACGACTTAGCTACCACGGTAGATACGATACCGGACGGGCAAGGGACGCGCAAGGACGGGCAAAGGACGCGCAAGGACGCGCAAGGGACGAGCAAGAAAAGAAAGCAGCAACTCAATCAGCAATGGCAATTGGTTATAAGATACAGATAGCCTCCTTTGGTCCTGTCCTGGCCCGATTTGTCGGCGCCTTCGATAGTTCTACTGTGATTTCCAATCCGGACCCCACTGCCCACGCCTTAGTTCTACCACTATTCCGCAACAAAGACTTAGTAATACATATATCCTCATCCCGTCCGATGCCCCCATCTTGAAAATCCAACCCGACGACCAAAAGACGCCCCCTGACCCGCTCGCTCAAGATGCAACAACGACAAACAAAGCCAGCCGTAGATATCTACATGGAACCGAATCGGGACCTCAAGACCCCTCAACAGCAAGCACGCCTCTCTCACTCTTCCTAACAACACCCAAATGCACCAGCCTCTCCCAGATGTCATCCTTGACAAGCGCGTCCCTTTTGCAAAACGGCTTCCCATCCAAGGTCGACAACGTTTTACAAGAAGCAGCAATCAACATCTCATACACCCTCCTCCTCAATTTCGTCCCATCATCCAACCGCGAGAAATACGTCTGATCCACAAACGGCGCCTGCCGAGGAACCGTGAAAGTCTCGTGTTCCTCCTCTTCGCCCTTTTCATTCATCTCCTCCGCATCGCACCTATTCATCTCCGTCGTGACAAGGCGTTGCTCAACCGCCTTGGCATAAAAACCAATAGTGAACGGGTTGTCCCTCAAATCCAGGACATCAAGACTGGCCAGCTTGGCAAGAACAGCTGCAGACTTGCGGAGTCGCGACAATCTATTACCAGCAACTAGAAGTGTTGACAGCTCGCTGATATTGAGCAGTGGTCTCAAGTCCTTGACGGCGTTGAAGTTAAGGTTCAAGGAACGCAAATTCGGAACACTGAGGCCAAAAGTTTCGGGAAGACTTTGCAGTCCGCAGGATGCAAGATTGAGATGGCGTAGAGATGTCCATCCGGTGGGCATGGACAACGTTGGAATATGCGTCTCACAAAGCGACAGAGTATGGAGTTCCGGTAGCTTAGCTCGAAGTAAAGGTTCCAAATTCAGTGTGCCATCTTCCAGGACTTGAGATCCAAGAGACAGTTTGCGAAGATGTTTCAGGTGAGATATGCCCGAAGTTGACGTGAGACAATTGGAATCAAGATGTAGTTGTCGGAGGCGGGGGGCGAAGTATGCCAAGTCGATACTTGCGAGGCGATTCGATTTTAGACTCAGTAATCGCAATTGCTTGCATGAAATGTCATCTTGGGGGAAATGTTCGAGCCCGTTATCATCTAAGGAGTATCAGCAACGTCTAGTCTCCCTGCAGTTTCTTAATACATACCCAGACGGAGGTCAGTCAAAGCGGGCAGATAATGGAGACCTTGAAGTGTAGTCAACTCATTGCCTGCAAGGTCGAGAGATTGCAGACGGTTCCTATCATAATATTAGCATACTTTTAATACTTCCACTCATGAAGAACTCACAACTCATAGCCAACAAAGTTCACCCTCATCAGCTTGTTATTCTTAACACTCAGGGTCAAAAGACCGTCGAGGCACTCCACACCAGCTAAGTGGGTTATGCGATTATTGTCTACACGAAGTTCTCGCAAATGCATCAAGCAGGCAAAGCCTTCCAGACTGTCAATATCGTTACCAGATACGTCCAAGTATTGCAAATTCGTCAAGTGACTCCATGATGTGAGACTGGTCAAGAGGTTGTTGCGGATAGTGAGAGATCGAATGGTTGAGGGTGCGCCGATGAGCTGACAAACTTTGTTTTGCGATATATTCAGCTTTTCTAGACGCTCACAGAACATATCAAGGAGGTGGAGAGATGTCAGCTCTCTGCCATGCAAGTCAACTTGCCGTAGCTCTTCCCAGAATGGCTCTTCAGGTTCAACGTCTTGAAGCGCCTTGACGAGATGGTGGTTACCATCTGCGAAGCGATCCTCAACAGCCTGGGACTGATTACGCTTTGCGATAACTCGATTTGGATGTGTTCGCTCATCAGCTTGATGCAGTGTGAATTCGGAAAGCTCGCTCATGTAAAACGTGAGGTCACCTTTGCATGGCGATGATGACGGAACTGGCGCCAGTGCGCTAGGAGCATTCTTGGTAGAGACCGTTCCTGAAAGACGAACAGAAACACTCATTTGCCGTGGATCCATTTGCTTATGAGGTTCAGGTTTTGCACGTGGCTGATGTGAGGCGAAGTCTCTCGTGGCGGTTCCTGGACTCTCGAGCACTGGAGACAGAATCTTGTACTCCCGAGGAAGCATAGGCGACGATATAGAGACGGTGATGTCACGATATGCGTGTGCTTGGTCTTGAGAAGTTCGACCTTCATGAATCTTGATTTCGTGCTCAACTTCAAAACCATCCGAAGCCTGGACCGGCGCGCGAAGTGCTTCATCGGTATGTTCAGACTCAACACTACTCTTGACGTGGCTCCATGATGTCGCACGAGTTGTGGAATCAGAATCTTTGGCAGTGGAAGCATGGCAAGACGGTTTTGAGTCTGGGTAGCTCAAGTTTACGAGGTGATCATCTTGCTCGTGATCGGAGGAGGCTTCTGTCTCAGCCCAATCTTGCATCGTGGCAAATTGATTTTCAGCGTGGCCAAAAGAAGGTCTAAGTTGTGACCTGTTGAAGAAAAGGTGTTTGGTCTCCTCTGCCTCATTCACAGTGAGATCAGGGATATCATTGAAGGGATCATTTTCGCTCTGCGAAAGAACACTCGGCCCTTCCACTGTTGGTTGGACTTTTCTAGGACTTTTGTTCTTGACCCATATATTCTTCTCTTTGTCGAAGGTCATCCCAGCAATCTGCTCAGGGATTAAATGGGCGACCGCATCTGGAGCGAGGGTCGCAACATTCTCCGAAGCTGATTTTCGAGATGCAGTTGTCCTACCCAGAGAAGAATCCATGGATGTACGTGAACTATGAATGTGCTCGTTTGTTCCGTTTGTTCCGTTTGTTCCAACAGAGCCATGCTCGTCACGGGTGCGGTTCGAATTTGAGCGTGACCTCGGTGGGGACTGGAGATGGGGAGACCGATCGATGATATGCAGTCCTGGCGCAGAGCTCTCGAGTGTCTCGATGCGACTTCCTGTCCGGACTACATTGTGGTCATGTTGAGATGATCGGAGAGAAGAACTCATAAAGTCATCATCATCACGTTCTTGATACTGCTGAAGATGGCTGAGAATGCTCGGATCAAGTTCTTCTCCCTCACGCGATCTCCATCCGCTCCTTCTGCCTTCTCTGGTAGGCGGTCGCTCAAGGCTGAGTGGTGCTGGTGGTCCATCCCAGCTCAGTTCATCCTTGTCGTCAGAAGGCTGATCTGAATTGTCCTCCATGACGCTGTTGAGTCCGTTGTTTGGTCGTCCCTTATTCCTGATGAAGCTCATGATTTTCATAGCTTCATCGAGAAAATCCTGCGTCGTCACTGAGCGTTTGCGTCCCGCGTCTTTCATTCCATGTGCTACCTTCTCACTGAAGGCAGCTACTTCACTAGCCACGGCTCTGGCTTGCATCATTTCATATTCTGCAGTGGTCGGTACGGCTAAGTGCTCCTTGATGGCTTCAAGCCGCGGAGAACTAGAGGCAAATTCTGCTGCGACGTCCAATAGCTCGTCTTCCACGTCTTGTCTCGCTCGTTGACTTGGCGTTGGATTACGAGGCCGAAGTATGTGCCGTCGAGAGAGGATTTCTGGGCCAGCAGCATTGCTGATGCTCTCATGCCGAGCATTTTTTCGCTTCCCAATGGCTGACTGAAAGCGTTGATGGGTCTCTTGGATAGATACACTGGATGTATCATTGGTCCGCTGCTCGGCCGTCTCCTGGACCTCAGCTTGAATCAGCGTCCGCCGCCGTTTTGGGGTGGGGTTTTTAAAAGGAGAAGTCGGTGGTCGCTTTCCGTCAGAAACATGTGATACGCTGACATTTGACAGCCCGGACTGATCTTGGATGGCGTCCAGAACAGGTTTGTTGCTTCGGATACTTCGCTTGTTCACCGATATGGTCGACAAGGTGCTTTTCGCTGATACTCTCGACAGTTTTCGTTTTCCTCGGAAAGTGTCACCCATATCAGGTGGAGGCGATTCCACTCTAAAACGAAAGGGCTGTTGTGAACCCGGTGGAAGCACATCCGGTGAAGGAGAGCGGCTTGGTAGGCTCTCCAAGCTCCTACTAAACTCACTTTGGTCCTGGGAATCGTTGTGAAATTCATCTTCTGGGAAGTCGTATTGGTCGAGCTCACCGTGGCCGAAGTAGCCCTCGATCGACGGGTGCCGTGATGACAATTCGTGTTGGGTGACTGACTGAAAACTCTTCTCCTCCACGGAGGGAAGTCGTGATTGCGTGTTTCTGCGCGATGGGTATTGGCTACTAGGATTCGAAGGAGGCTGAACTTGAATCTGGATACTATCCTCCAATTGACTGAGCCTTCGCTGTAGTTTATTGGACGTGAACGTGTCATGGTTTCCGAAGATCTTCAGCGGGCTGGCCGGATTATTTTTTCCAGGGCTGAGCAAGTGCTCGCCTCGTGGTTGTTTCGGCGTTCGGGGACCTTCAGGTGGAGATGGCGCAGTAGGAGGTACAATAGGAGTGTCCGTTTCCGATCGATTGAGTCCTGAGGTCCGAATTTCGGAGCGCTCCACAGTAGAAGCAGACATTGGACGCCGTAAAGGCGAGGGAGAAAGAGGTCTCCGTCTGAAAGAGCCTTCATCAGAGTACCCACCTCTCTTGATGCTCACGAACTCTCCGACATCTGCAACATCTGGTGTACCGACCGGAAGATCTTCCGGGAGATTTTCAGACTCTAGCCGAGCCAATGAAGATTCATCGACATGAGAGGATTCCACGTGTCTCGTTGTGTCATTCGATTGTTGAGATGCCCGACTTTCTGCCAGGTCCCTCAAATGCTCCTTCAGCTGCGATTTCGATAAATCAAGGGCAGCATAACCCACCTGTCCGTCTGAGGTGTTGTGCTTGGATATGAAAACTGGACTGAAATCAGAGCCTTCAGATTGAAAGCTAGCGCCTTGTGAGGCGTTTCTCAAACCCGGGTGCAATCGAACAGAACCCAACGAAGATGGACGGCTCGCCAGACTCGAGGCACCCTGCGAGATCCTGGGGTTTCTTCTGAATGATGGTTGTTGCCTCATGGCACTATGTTCTCGGGTTTGATTTTCCTGCTCTCGGCTCGAACATCTTCTTTCCTGTGCACTTTCTTCGTCGCTCTCGTATACGGCGTGTAGGTTGGGTTCGGACCCCGATGACAATCGAGCTCTACGTGACTGTGTATTGTCTTGATTCCATGTCGGAGGACTCGAAGGAATGGCATCCAGAGACTTGAGGAAAGAGAGACCGCGACTTCTTTCCTTCTCTGGTGGTTGGGCAGGAGCTGCTGGGGGCGGTTTGAAAATGCTCCGAATGCCCATGTCGCTGAACAGATCTTTTTGCTCGCCATATGCCATGTCGCCGCCTAGTAATCTTCTCTTCCATTCTGGGGTGTTTCGCGCCTTTGGAGGGGATGCGCTCAGCGATTTTCGCGCAGTCGTTCCATGCTGAATTACTGATTGATTTGACTCTGCAGACAGCGACCGGCGTGCCAGACCGCGTCTAGCTGATCTATATGTGCCTTGCCTGCGGTCCTTTGTTCCTCGGTTTGCTGATCGCTCTGTGAGAATGCTTCTCCGCCTCGTGCTGCCGTCTGGTCTGGGTAGGCTGGAATGTGGTTGCGACTTGGTGTTTGACATTGTATCTTCGCAATCGGAGGGAGGCTGCGATGGCCATTCTTCTGAAAGGTCGTCGAGCCAGTCCATCTTGTTGTATATGTCGGAAGTGGATCTTGTGTTGTGGTTATCGATTGATCTTCGCGGGTATCGTATCGCTAAGATTCCCAATGTTTACAAACATAGGCGAGCGCGTGCGAAGATAGCCAGGCGAATTCAATTGGGTTACCCTTTGCTGTAGTGATTAGAGATTTGTATCAATGGCATGCTCATAACAATGGAGAGACGCGTCACGGGGGTCGAAGAAGTGGTGGTGTAGTTATTAGGTGTTTCTGAGTGGGCGGTCTGCTAGGTCCAAGGCAACCCCGATCTCAACCACAAGAGCACAGTCCAGGTAGAACTATCAATTCATCCATGCCGGCGCCGCCCTCGGCATTGGAGCTTTACAGGGCGTTTAGCACTGCTGGAACTGGGACTGGAACTGGAACTGGAGAGTGAGATGGATTAATCTCTAGCGGAGCAAAGCCGACATTTCTCCCGCCAATCTCCATCTCCCATAATCATCATCTTTGTAGTGATGCGAGTGTTGTCAGCGGAAGGTGAGACCCTGGCAACGACTCGGGCCTAATAACAAACTGAAGACGAGACGAAAGTAGACTTTCCCATCGCAAAGAGATTTGCCGCATCAACACGTCAAGTCTATCTTTCAGCCAGGAAAGACTGTTGATCGGAATATCTGCCCTCAAGCTCATCTTCACCAGCGCCACAAATCTTAGTTCCACCATAAGGCTGTCGGGAGGACGCTTTGAGGCTCTCCGTCTTCGCCTACACTGACATTGACCTCCTATCGAAAACCTCGCGCAAAACTGCCAATCCGGATGGAAACAACAAGGGGAGAATTGGTACAGCTCATGACTCTCCATCGCCATGGAACCATCCCACAGGCCCATCGTCAGCAACATCAGATCCGAGTCTTCTCCCCCATGTCGTAGCTATGGCCCTGATGAGGACGACGGCTTGGAGTCCGGGCAAAGAGCTGCCAAGAGAAGGAGGATAGAGCAGAATGCGAAGGACTACTTGAAGGGCAAAGAATTGTACATCTCATGCGCCGTGCTGAAGGGAACCTTCGCTTCCAATCTCGCCAATCCGTGGGGGAGAAAGTCAAGAGACATTAGCTTGCCAACCTCGGACAACTACGGGGAAGAGCTGGACGATCACGATGGCAGGAGGCAATTCCTGGATCTTGAGGGCGACTTAAAAGGAGGAAATGTCCACACATTAAAGAGGAGGATCGAGAATTGGCAAGCATTGGGAAGACCTGTATTAGACACTTGGGACAATACTAGGGCGGAGAGGCCGAGCTCAAGGGCAAGTGCTGGATATTGTGCAGAGTGGTTGCAACGCCAAAAAGCACGCGGTCTAACGCCAACCACAGACTCGGACGAGGAAATCGACAGGCCGCGCCGAAGAATATCCATCGTTACAACAAAGTCTCCTACACAGCGTGCGTTGAGCAGGAAATTGGCAAGAAACAGCAGCCCAGTAAGAGCAAGGCATGCCACATCGTTGCAAAAGGATGGGACTTCTCCAGATGGTGATCAATCGGCTTCCATTGATATTCACAGAAATCGCGTGACATTATTCCAGCACGATCACTCTGCTGTCTTTCGCTTGCCAGAATCTTACGATGCTACAGCTGGAAGCAGCACGCTTCAAGATCTTGCATCTCCCGAGGACAGACAGACTTATACCATGCAACTTGAGCGACATCGAGTTGGCATGCCACCTCCACGCCACACAGGATTCACTGCCATCAATTCACCGTCCAAGGCTGATACAGATATAATACCAGATAGTATGCGAAAAGAGGCCGAACATCCATTGCCAGCTAGAGAGATTCATAAAAGTCGTCATGAGGTTCTGCGCAGTGCTGAAAAAATTGCAAGGCGAACGGTCTCCCTTGGTGCCACAGGCCCTTTAGCAGTTGTCAATAAGTCCAGACATCCTTACATCGCCTCCCCTGCGGTTGCTAATGGTTCGCCTGGATTTCCATACCGGCGTGTTTCAGACGGCAATAAAGTTTCAGTCTCTGTACCTATAGCCAGAGAGAGGATGATCCAGACCATCAATCATAGCAGAGTACGGGAGGGTCGAGCCAGACCGAGCAGGCTTGAATTGTCTGAGAAGGAAATTCTCAAGCTCGAGCAGGGCGGAATCCAGCATGGTAGCACAGCTAGTAATCTGTTGAAACAGAAACATGCCATGGGACGTAGCGATGGACAGAATGGAGCCACAAAAGGCCGGGGCCGGGAAAACAGAACAGAGCAAAGCCCTGTGCCCATCATCGATCACGACTCTGGCCTTTGGAACGATGATGACGTTGACGAGGACCCAATAGAAGACGTGGAGCTCGATGATGCTGCTCTTGATACTGCTCCTGATGCTGCCCCACTACCCGTCGGCATTATGCCCTCCAGATCTGGCTCAGAAAACACGACCAATGAAGAAGTCCGCATCGTTGAGCCAAGTTCCGAAGATCTCAATCTTGATGGAGTTTTGGCCAAATGGCGATGTCCTGTGACTAATTGTCTAAGGGAATTCAACACACGTGGTGGCCTCGCGTCACACATAACCAGAGGTCACAAGCTGCAAGTCGCCAAGGATAAGCATCCAGGCAAACCGAAGCGAAAGGTTGCGAGCAAGAGGGTCAAGGCAGCGGATCCGGGCCCCGAATCTCGCAGAGGACAAGAAGATGTTGATGTGTCCGGATCGATCTACAATCCAACCCTAAAGAATGCTTCGAAGGCAAAACAAGCATCGCAACACTCTCCCGCTCCTCAATTGCAAGACCCCTCTCTCGCTCCTCAATCGCCAGAAGCATCCTCCCCTCCTCGACAAGTAGAATCTGCTCCCGCTGCGAAGGTTTCAGAACCTTCACCAGCTCCTCAGACGTCGGCTCTTTCTCCAGCCTTTGCGTTGACACCACCTTCTCTTGCGCCTCGGCTACCAGAACTCAATTTCGAAATGTCAGATGCGGGCAATGGCGCCGATATCATGCCTCTACCAGCAAACGACTCCGGTGCCTCTCCAAAAGGAGATCTAGAGATTGAAATGGACACCCAAGCTGCCGACATTGACGCCAGCAAATTAGATCATGACGACCCTGGTAGAACTGAGCCCGATGGTGTCGTGGATGGGGAAGCAATCGTCGATCGCTCCCCGCTACCAGTTCAACAAATCGAGGGCGGTAGAGAAAAGTCTATCAGGGACAGGTTTGTAATCTGCTCGAGCCCTCTTAGAACCAGCTGACATGTCTGCAGTATTCCCATCAAAGACCAAACGAGCACAGTCGTGAGCGGTACAACGATCCCAGATCATCAAGATTCAGGAGCTTATTCTACCTTCACGTTCAATCCTGAACAGTCCACGCAGGCAGCTCTTCTCCAAGCCCAATCTGCCTTTCAAGAGACGCAAGCCGATGAGCAGGACTTTGACGCTGACGAGCTCAACGCCACCACACCTCCCCGGAAGGAAATGTCGATTTCAGCCATGTCCAAATCCGCGTACCCACTTGGAGCAGTAACACCATTTCGTGAAGTCAACAATCGTTTTTCTGCTCCTGCTGCGCCCACTCCTGTCTTCCCCTTGCTCCCAGCTGCAACACAAGATCTCGAAGCCGCAGCCGCTGGCGTTATGTTCAGCACCGTGAAGAAACCACGAACCAAGAAGAGGATTAGTTTTGAAAATTGGCCTACCACCAAACCTTCCAAAGAGTATGTGGCGAAAGTGCCTACGAAAAGTGTCGAGTGGAGCCCATTTGCGAGCGGAACCCCTGTGCCGCAAAACTTTTACGTTGCGTCTCCCTTCACAATAAACCGGGGTGTCGAAAATGAGGTCGCCAGAAGTGAGAGTCTTCCCATTGAACACGAACACGAAGAGATCACGGTATTGGAAGCATTCAGTGATAATACGTTGAACCAAGCAGCGTGTTCTAGTTTTTTCATGAAAACACCCGAGGCGAACTCATTCGCTGCTCCGACGCCACTAGCCCGCATGGAATCCTTCTCAGCTCGTACAGATTCTTCTCCTCCGAGACCAATGGAGATGTCATCGGCTTTCTCTTCAGAGAGAAAAGGCGCTCAGAGTCTAAGCGGACCATCTGATGTCCCGGTACCAAGCTTCCAAGAAGGACAGGGAGGAATGTTGGCTGAGTTGAACAGTCAAGATGTCGATGCTATCTTAGACGATACCAACCATCTCTTGGGAAGTTGGGATCCTGAGCAGGGCGATAGGATGTCCTTTGTTGCTGCTGCTTGAGATGGCTTGACTTTTAATTCGTCATTCTCAAGCGTTTTGGTTACATGGTCGTATGTTGATACCCCGGGGATGATTTCGCTCGTTTCTGGCGCTGTAGCTTTACTTCATGAAGTTCTGCGTCGTCGCAATTGTAGTCATTGATGGTGTTAGGTCGAGAGCGAAGAATTGTTTTCAGTTGATGCGGCATGGAATTGATGCAATGATGATGACTGCCATGTTCGTGTAGGGCATTGCATATATAGGCCTTGTTAGATACGTGATCTATATTGTAAGCAGTGGCGAAGGCGTAATGCGAGGATCTTGGAATGCACCAGTACTACTGTGGTAAGTGAAGTACCGATGTCCCGTAAGTACTTAGCCAATCATCGGCACTAACGTTTCCGTCCGTCTGATGTCCACGGCAAAACAGAAGTCATGTTTGTCTACACAGTCCCCTGCATGACTCAACGATGTGATAGATGCCGAGAGGTTTGGACTTTGGAATGGTCCGAACTCCAAGTCGAGCCTGGATGCAATCGTGAGCCGCTCGAACTACCTTGAACACACTAACAATCATCAAGAATACCTACTCTAGCAAAGTCAGGGACTCGCTCAAGGACGCCAGACTGGTTGTTGTCGTCCGGGTAAGTAGTACTGGGAGCTATCATAGGGCACATATGCCTTTCCGTCACTTCGTTAGAGTTAACAATGTTTCGAAACCAGGATATCAACCAATCAATGGCTCCGCTGTTTATATCAAACCACTTGCACCTCTCACCATAACTGCTTGCAGCTCGGGCTCGGAGCTCTGTCTCTGCAATTGCCTAGACAATCTCCCCAATACCGCGGTAGACAAGGATCACTTTGATATGCAATGCTATGCCATGGCCTACCGCCAGTGGGCCAAGGTTCGTCTTAAACTGACCTGTTCGGAAGTCTGAGATGAGGAGACACATCCTTCCCTTTCCCAGATGAGGAACATAGGACACTATTGAGGACAATCTAGCCGATACCTTCTCTCTGCTCAACCGCTATTGACAGCTGCAGGGGACGGAGCTTGTCTCTTCTGGTTGTGGCGCGTTGGCGAAAGCTCAATCAGATTGATATAGGTCGCGTTCGCCATCATGGACGTCTAATGTGGATCATCTCGTCTGTTTGAACCTCTTCGCCTGACCTTCGCTCTTTCACGAGCTCCCCTAACATGAAGGTCTCGTTTTGTGTCTTGCTGCCGTTGGCGGCTTCGGCTGCTGTCGTTGCTCCTAGACCTAGGCAAGATACACCACACATTCTTGGTAAGCCATGGTAGAGGACTAGCTCTGAGGTGTGCGAAGCTGATATCTCTGGAACAGTTTCAAGGCAAACCGTTGCGCCAGCAGGACCAAAAGACTCGGCATCAGGATCATGGTCGGACACTTTTAAATACGTCGGTGGATTGGTGAATGACGCCTACAAGTTTTGGGGTAAGGCGAGCGATACATACGACTCCCTATCCAAGGAGGTGCCCGAAAAGCTCCCAGAATACTTCAAAAATTCCGTCGCAACCATCGCCTGGTACATGCAATGGAGTGCAAAGCCAGTAAAATATGAATACGTCCAACCAGAAATTGACCCGACGGCGAAGAAGGCGGTGATCAGATATGGTCCATTCACGCTCATGGGTCAAAAATACAACAGAACGAAGCTGCCATTCGTCATGGACCCCAAGGCGGACGTAATTCTACGCACTCTCAAGGGCTTGCCGGACAATGCAGCTATATTATCAGGTCGACTCGATACGGTGTTCGAGGATGGGTCCAAGGCTGATATCGCGAAGGGGATCTATATCCATCATCTCCTCGTTGCCGATGTCGGAAAAACAACCGCTCCATTCGCCTTCTGCCCCAATGGACACAACCAGAAAGATGTCATAGCGTGGGGTGCCTCTCATGTCGTGGAATCGATCGGAGCTGGTCTCATTCAGAGTGGAAACGATCAGGTTGGCACGCCGAATGTGTACGCTGCCACAAGCGGCAACATCAAATCCGCATTCATGACAGGATGGGATGATGCTTTTGCCTTGGAGGCGGAGATAGTCAACTACAACATGGACAACACCACCGTTTACTTTACGATGGAGGCTGAGTTTTTACCCGGAAAGCCGGCCGAGTATCTCGACGCATCAACTGTTATTTTCAGCGCCACGGGTTGTGCGAAACCAGCTTATTATCCTCCTCCGAATACCAAACAGTACAACCTCACCAGTGAGGGCTTCAAAATGACGAGCGACGGTTGGGTCATTAATTCAAAGGGTCATTTGTGAGTTCCCGCGCTCTTTCCCATTTTATCAAATACCGAAAGACAATCTAACCAGACGGGCTTGATACCTAGACACGACGGCGGTTCAGCAATTGAGATGACGCTCAACGATAAAACCGTCTGTCGCTCAATCCCAACCTATGGCGGCGTGCCAGGCGGTGTCAAAGCCCCGGACGGAAAAGAATGGCAAACAATCACCTCAATGTCTCCGTGTACAGATCCCTTCCCATTCAAAAAGGACGATGTCATTAAACTCGTGAGCATGTATGATACTGAGGAACATCCTTTGTAAGCCTCATCCCATACCATTCCTTCCCCCAAAAAACTCCACAACCCTTTGGGTAGTCTTTTTGTCGTCGCCCTACTAACGCGTGTTTTCCCTAGACGTCCCTCAACACCAGGCGCAGCAGATGGTCACGGCCACTCCAAAGCCAAAGCCAGACGCGACGGCGGTCCCCACGACGGCATGAAAGGAATGGACGAAATGGGAATCTTCACAACCAACATCGCAATCAACAACCCGGCCGCGAATCAAATCCAGGGTCCAGGTGATAAGAAACCGAGCCCGTTTCCTGCCGCCGCCTCGGGAAGTTCGGGTGCATCTGCATCTGCTTCTGCTTCTGGTGCGTCACCGCCTGCCGGGCCGATGGGAGGAATGGCTGGTATGCCTGGGATGCCGTCGAAACCAAGTAAGAGACTGAGTAAGAGGTATGGACTTGTTGAGAGGCCCGGGGAGATTTGGCCCGTGGTTTCATCTGTTTAGGGATCTTGTGAGAGGAGAAAGGGTGGTAATTGGGGGCGGTTTCTATCCAGTTGTATATATACATATTATTTATTCTTTAGATTTAGATTTAGCTAGACAAAAATGGTCTGCTTTTAGGATGTGTGTCTTGGTGTGGCCGAGGTGAGTGGGGTGAAGTGAGATTCACGGTTTGAACTTTGTATAACTGTACAGCTGGATGATCACGCTGTTGCCGGGCCTGGGGTGAGGATGAAGTGCGAGGTCCGTTCGCATCGAATATGCCAATCTAGCTAGGATATATACTGAAATGTCGGGTTGAAGATCTACCGTATGAATGGCATGAAGATGTATGAGGTAGAATGGTGAATACACGGTTGGAGGCAAGCTCAGTCCATCTCACGTCCACATCCGCCGTAGCAATATCAATCGGAGATTGACATGGTTAAATTCACAATTTAAGGCAACCCTTTCCCAGAATTAACCGCATCAGCAACCTGGCTAGTACCGGGTCGATTCTCTAAACTCTCTATTAGCAATCTTCTCCTTTGTCAAGAGCAGGAAGAGAATCACTCACCAGCATATCTCTCATAACTTTCCAGATACAATTCATCTGTACTAGTGGTCGCCTTTACAAACTCATCATCCTCGATAGCTTTCACCCATTTCCCAAACCTGCTCCCCGGGTCCGGGTCAGGCCATCCTCGATAAGGCTTCAACACTTTATTCAATCTTACCACCCAAGGCGCGAATTGCACGTCGACAAATCCGAGTGTGGAGCCGAGGAAGAAAGGACCTTCTTCATCTGCTGCTTCGACGAGTTTGTTGATTTGATCTTTGAATTCTTGGGCCTTTTCGGTTTGGAGATCGGCTGTTTGGGCTTGGATGTAGTGGTAAAATGCCGGGATGATGTGGCGATTGATCTTCACCTTCCAGTCAGAAAGAAGCTGCAAGTTGGGTGATGGGGAATACATACGTGGTCAGTCCATAGCCTGCAATGAGCTTTCTGTTTTGGATCAGATGGAAATAAGGGCTGTCCCATATTCAGATCTTCGAGCTGAAATCCAGAGGTTAGGACTTTGCTAGACACGTACTGCTTACTGTCACGAAACTCACATATTCCATCAAGACAGTACTTTCGCCGCAACACCAACCATCATGCTGCAACGTGGGGATCAAGCCCCTTGGATTCAGTTTCAAATACCAATCAGGCTTTTTGTAAGGATCAAGCTCGATGTACTGATAATGCAATTCCTTCGCTTCGAGGGAGATCCACACTCTTTGAACAAAGGGGCTGTAGAAATGAGCCATCAGTTACGTTGGATGGCAATGGGATAAGGGAAGATGCGTACCAGAAGCAACCTCCATACAGCTTGAGATTGTGTTCCTTCGAGTGCTTTTTTACTGTGGCCAATGCAGCTCCGGTGGCTTTGGTATGGTATGATTTCTTCTCCTGAGATTTGGTGTCGTTAGTGCCAGGCATTTGGCGTAGTGCAGGTGGGCTCTAAGAAAGTGTTGGATGAAGAAGATGATTGGAACATGGAACTGAGAATGCGGAGTTGAAGTAGAGCTGTTCGACGATGTATGACGAAATCCGCCCCCGCAGTGATCTTCCTTCTACTTCTACACCCGTGGCGCCTTCATCCATCCCTTGGTCTGTCATGGGCCGGACGTCAAAACAACTCCAGTTTGGGAGTTTGATTGCCATTTTCGCCAGAATGCTTGTATCTGCCCAAGAAGAGAGCGAAACCACGGCAAGCACAGCAATAGTAGTAACCAGGAAATTGCAAATTGAGGAATACAGTTACATACCAATACAAAACGAGCCTTCCGCTTTGCCGGCTCCTTACTACCCCTCGCCATCCACCGCTCGACACTATTCTTCTTAATCTTATCCGAATCATCAATGCCATGCCGATGCGGTCCCCCGCCTTCTTCCCTACCACTAGGACCCGTCCCATTGACCCTTTGCAAAGTATAAAACCTCCTCGTAATCTGTCCATACCCAGCCAGACCAGTATTCCAAAACACGGCAGGGCTGGCATCAACCATAGCCACTAATTGCTCCAGTCCAACAGCCTCTTTGCGTGGCTGCTGGCTCAAATGATTCTGTATCTCGTCTCGCGTGGCGCCAGGAAGGTACTCCGTTATCTTAATCTTGACATCGCATAGGTCTCTTTCCCTGGCTACACGTTTCCGTTTCTTCTTATTTGGGTCGTCGGATTTGGCTGTGCCTGCTGGCCTACCCTTGAGTCTGCAGTCCCAGTAGTGGGATATAAATGATTTGTTCTTGTATCTCTGGGTAGAGCGGTGCGAGTATACGTTATCGACGTGTGGGAAGTAGATCTGGAAGCTGGGTAGGCGTTTGTGGTCAGCGATGGACAGCAAGAAGGGCCTGGCCATCATACTCGTCCTCACTGACAACTGTCATGTCGTCGACGTCGAACAGCTTTTGCCTCCATGATCTCAGTTCTGGAGGATCTGGGACCAATTTCAGGCCCTCTAAATGGGCATCGGGTTTATGCTCGTACTGCGGCTGTTCGGGTTGGGCATCGACTTCGAGTTGCAATGGTGGCTCTAAACTCTCGAGCCCGCCTGCAGCAATTGGCTGTTGGCGCGGATTAGATGTATCATGATGATGAACTGGTATGGAGTACTGCTGCTGTTGTACATGAGGATGCTGAGCATGTTGGTGGTGCTGGTTTCGTTGCTGCTGATGCAGGTGAGGATGGGAAGGGGGATGTGCTAGCTGTACGTGACGGGCCTGTGGAGGGTGGACAGCAAGATTGGGTGGTATCAGGGGATGCAATCGTTGCTGTTGTGGTATGTAATGCTGCTGTGGATATTGTAAGCCAGGCTGAAGAGGCTGATGCGCGTTCAATGCGTGGTAGGTTGGTCCAGGACCGTATTGAGCTGGCAAGGCATGGTGTTGTTGGAGCGATGGAAGAGGCTGCAAAGGCAGAGCCAGCGGCACGAGAGTATTGGAGTATCCGCTGTGGTAGGAAGTGGGAGGGAGAGTTGTTTGGTTGTGGTCCATAATTGACTTTCTCTCGCCGCAATCATGTTTTGCTCTGGCCGGGGCGCTTTTTGATTCTGGTTCACAACCTAACGGTTGAATTTGTTGTCACATCCTTCAGACAGATTGGATCCTAGCAGCATTTCATGAGAAGGTCAAAAAATGCCTCTTTGAATAGATTCACAAATGCTATCAGGAGGAAAGCGAGAAATTGAGGCTTCGCGTCTTTCTTTGAAGACTGGTTACATCCAATATATAATCATACAATCTGTCGGTTCACATGGCGAACTCCGTATCTCAAATCCAGGCAATTGACGCACAGAGTAATCGTCAAGGGTATCCGTAGAACGCCAGAATAGATATAAGCTCAAGTCCAAACGTAAATCATGATAACCTTCTCGGTAAAGGTGCCCTTTCACTAGCTGGAACCTCTCGTCCCGCTGTATCTCTCAGAATTACGGGCCTTGGACCCTCCTCCCTTCTTCGACTGTTCGGTGTCGAGGATCCACTTCCAAATCTCCCCATCTCATCTGACCATTCATCCTCGGAAACCCTCGAACATCGTTTCCATTGCTCTTTCCTCAGCATTTTTGTCCTTTCGTCGTCGTCGTCTTCTTCTTCAACCAGCGATCCATCTACGCTTTCGTATTCAGGTGGAGTGATCCAGTCGGTCGGGATAAGACAAGGCAGCGAAAGTCCAACACTAGCTGCCCTGTTCAACCATTTCGGCGCCGGTCGGCCTGTGAGTTTCTGACACAAATATGAAGTAAAGTGGTTACAGTTGTTCGTGAGGAGGTTGTAGGATGTGCCAGGGAATGTCTCCGAAGCTTCTGTAATGACGGCTTCGAGTTCGGCATCGCTGCGTACGGTGAAGCCCTGTAAGATCTCGAGTCGAAACGTGCCCCCGGGCGGTTCTAATCTTGGCCTGAGAACTGTTAGCCGTTTGGTGCGGAAAGCGTTGTGGAAGGAACCCAGTACCGCGTATGATAGACTCCAGTCAAATTTCTCCTCTCGTGTCCTCCATATGCGTACTCCTTGTCGCCAACTACAACTCCCGAGTGGAGCAAGGAGCCACCAATCGTCCATAGAATGGAAGAAAGCTTGCCAGGCTGCGGTGTTTGTCAGTGTCTGTTCCTTTATCGAGCGCGGGTCGCATATTGCCTACAGGCAAAAGATCGTAGATGTTGATTCTGATTTCCGTCTTCTGTGCGCTTAGCATGGATCGATGGCTCCCATTTTTGTTCTGGGGTCTTTGTCGTGAAGGCACGCGCGAAGAGTTTGAGTTGGAAGACATGGAAAGCCTTCCTGAGGAATTAGAAGACCTTGACGACGACGACGGCATTGATGAAGGCCAGGACGGGGGAGGAGACTCTGCAGCAGTAGCTATGGAGGTATCATCCAAGAAGCGCGAAACGGCAAGGTCAGTCTATGTTCGTACAGTGTGTTGCGAAGCACGAGGTGCCATTAGTGGTTGGTGATGGAATTACTGGTGCTACCTTAGTATTATTATTATTATGGCGTCGTGATCCCCCACCGGCAACGGATGGCGTCGTGACGGGATCCCCCACCGGCAACGGATGGCCAGCGCGTCCCTCCCCCGACATTAGAAATCGGGATCCTGGACGCGATCATTGTGCACGTTTGGGGAAGAACACCAAGTCCGTCAAAAGAAATCATATCATTGGTGATATGTACACAATGTGACAAACTGCCTGGATATCGACCAACAAAGAAAGACTCAAACTCCAACTCCGCTGCCAAAACACCATCCTCTCTAAGCTCGACAGCGCTAGACTCCCAACCTTTGGCAAAACAAGAGCTCGTGGGTAGTCTTTACACGTACGTCGCACATCAACAGTCATCATACACTGACATTGCCCATATCCTCTTGTGAGGACACGCCGTCATCCCATCCTCGTTTTGCAACACCTCGTCCAACACCGCCCCCTTGCTCCAGGCCCATCCCTTCGCCCTCACCTCGCTCAACCCATTCCGCGTTGTTAACCTCCTTCCAGATCTTCTGAAAGTAAATCCGAAGACTGCGTAAGCCACGTAAGTAGCCGCGGTCCACACCATTTGGAAACTGAGGCGGGCAGGGTGCATGTGATGATGGATCTTCAGCAGTAACACAATTGGCAAAGTCAACGAGCCTGATCTTGACTTCCGCTTTCCTCCTCGCTTCTTCCGCAATCTTGGCGCCTTCATTTACATCTCCAGCAACGCACGTTTTATCAAGTGCAGGAGAGACGTCGGTCGCGCCGCGATCATAAAGTATCAAGAAACTGCTGCTGTAAAACCTGTATCCAGGTAGGTTTCGAATCATGTTCTCTAGAAGTGTTATCTTCTCTAGAATCACCGGGATGTGTTTAGTTGCACTCGAATAGCCATTTCCGTCGAAGAAAAACCTGGCCAACGCATCTTGAAATTCTTTTCCGGCTTTCAAGTCGCGTCCAAAATATTTATCTTCATAAACATAGTCTTGTTGCTTTGAGTTCCAAACCTGCATGCCACAGACTCGCACTCCGAGTTCGAGCGATGTAGTTGCTCGGCACTTTTGACGTTGCGAGCGCTGTTTCTTTGCATCGGCTTCAACACCGTATTGACGTGTTCCCATCTTCAGATCAAGCACACATGGCTTCGACATACCTGCGGTAAGATCTTCCAGAAGTAGGAAGAGTTGGACACGTTCGTCCTTCTCAACCTGAGCTTGCCTTGGATTATTAGGGCCTGAAATATAATCGTGCTGCTCGAAAGTGCCTCGCTCGGCTATGGAGGTCGCAACGTTGGCACCAACCTTTGATTCGGAATGAGTGGGAAAGGCAGATGGCTCTCGCTTCTCGACAGAACCAGACTTGGATGCCTTAGTTTCGGCAGACTCGTGCTCCATCTCAAAGACCTCTTCCTCAATATCGCCGCCGTATGCTTGTTCTTCTTCGTGATACTCGAGATTGGTTCGCTTATCACTGTCAAGATCCACTGCCCATCGACGAAGTCCTCCTCCTGAGTGACGGCGCCGATGTGCCCGGGATTGATTGCCATTCGGCACAGCGGTGTCATCAAGATCTTGGACGGCTTGACCGGCCGACTTTGGTAGCTCAGCGCGCATGTCACTGATCGAAGCACTGCGAAGAGACTCTTGTCTATCAAAGTCGCCTTTGAACAACCGCTTACGCAGTGAATCTGGTGCTTCTGTCAAAGAAGAATGCTTACTGGACACACTCGAGCTGCCGCGGCGTATAGTGGGCGCAGATCCTGCGAGAGATGGAAGGTCTTGGATATGAGCACTTGCGGTCAAGCGGTGACGACGTTCTTTCCCATGGTGACGATGAATGGGTGGCGCAGAAAACACTTCTCGAAGCACTTGCTCCTGAAGTCTGGTATTCACGGTGGTGGCACCCCAGCTTGCATGTTGCTTCATCGTAGGCCGTGAGATACTAGACTCTTCCGCTTGACCACTCAAGCTTTGAGCATGTAATTTGTCCCGACGATGCATTTGGGACAACAGTGAACCTTCTGGAGCGCTGAAATTCGGCGTAGCCGGTCGCGATGGCAATCTAAACAGATTTTCAGGAATGATGTGTCGATTGTTCTCTAAAATTACCTGAGGAGCAGGCATTACTTCTTGAGAGTGGCTAACAATGCGAGGCTGAGGACTTGGTTGTTCACCGGTATTCTCTGAGCTACCAGCTCGACTGGGCTCATTGGATTTCGACTTGGCATTTGAATTTTTAGAGCCTTGAGAGGGGTCAGATTTGGTCTTTTTGCGCTTGGGCTTGCTGTAAGTCACATTCAAAACCCCGATATATCTAAGCAGAAATTAGCTCATGAGCAATAAAAAAAATACAGACGATTGCTCCGGGGTGCGCATAGCTTTGCTGGTCTCAGCTTTGACACGGTTATGGATGGATGGGCATCTTACCTGGGCAGAAACCGAAGCAACTCTGGATGCTTTCTCTCCACAACTTCATAGAACTCGTTCTCTCTGTTATTGAGCTGCTTGCAGACAGCACGCCTGGAAAACCGATACATCGTGCTGTGACCGCCGACTTGATGCCTGTACGGCTTCAGCTCTACAGCGCCCAGAGGCGGCCTTGAATGGGGCTCTTTGTGGGAGGTTAAGTGCTTGGTAGACTGTTTGGGAGTCGTTCCAGTGTCGTCATCACTACTGGATCCATAGTATCTTGAGGACTCATCATATGTATCATAGTCTGATTCTGAAGGAAGCTCATCGTGAGACGATGCGTATGCACTGAATTCCTTGGGTGGCGACACTGGAATGGTCGGCAAGTCACCATGAAAGTAATCAGTTTCGCCCTGTGATTGTAAAGAGATCTCGACTTCATTGGAACGTTTGGCTTTCTCGGCTTGTCGTTCTTCGGGTGTCGGTACCGGCTTCTCACCAGACCCTCCTTGATGAGAGTCTGTAGAATGGGTTTCTGAAATTTGAGACAAGGAACGATCGCGCAAGCAATCTGGCTCTGTCACGACTTGCCTGTGAGGGAAATAGAGAGCAGAGGAGATGTGTTCTTTTTCTGACTCTTCGTCTTCCTCCGTTGGTGATACATCATTGCTGTGATCACTCTCCTGCTGAAAATATTCCTCACGCTCCTCTCGAGGCGTCCTCGTCTTGGAAGGTGCATTGCCAGACTTGTCTGTCTTCCTGGAAACCAGACTGTTCGCGAGAAACCTCTCTGACTCTGAATCGAGGTCGATATCGTGGAGCACCCGCAGATCTTGGACAAGGCGCGACGAAGTACTTTGAGAATGTTCTTGAGAGGCAATAACAGGTGAAGTTCTTGGTCTCAATTCAGGATCGGCAGTCACATCAGGCAGCTTCTTGAGCGCCAGTGAAGGCTGAGGTCCACCATGCGAAAGAGCTTGGTAGACGCTGGGAGTCTGGACAAACTGAGACGCAGGAGGCTCAGAGAGGGGTGGGAGACGAGGGGTTTCGCCTTTGGTCACGAACTTTGTATCATTTAATACTTTTTCTCTCAAAGATGGCAACTGCCCTGATTCATCAATAAGAGTGTTCTCTGCTCCGGCCATGAGTTTGTTTTTCTCAGCCCTTCGTTTTTGTTCTGCGACAACATCCGTCTCTTTGAATAGCCCGAGGTAGTGGCTCGATTTCCGGGTCCTTCCAGAGGCATTTGGGGGCTCTACTCGCGGCAGTGTTATTTGTATCTTTTTGTCCACATGGGTGTTGTCGCCGCTGCTACTTCTTTTCAAAGCCAACGCCGGTTCTCCAAGTGTGGCCTGTCCAACTCTCCACGACCGGTACCGTGCCCTTTCTGCTTCGTCGACATCCTGTGCTTCAAATCTGCGATCACGCCGATCGCCTGTAGAGAGTTGTTGAAAGTTCATGTCCTGAATGTGGTTATTGTGCTCCACTAGTGGCGTCATTGGAAGCGCATCCCGCATGCTACTTGGAAGGCGTGGTTGTAGCAGCTCATGAGGTTCGTGTTGAACATGCATTCTATTCTTGGAAGATGGTACACCAACACGAGAACGTAGTGGACCTTGTGCGGTGCGTAGAGACAGTCTCCGTGCAACTAGTATTGGCTCCGTCATTCTTCCAATTTGTGAGTGCTCCAACACTGGCGCATCTTCTTGCTGTTGATTCCCATTGTTCTTCTTTTCAAATTCGGATATGAGTTTTGGAGAGGATGGCGGTGAGGGGGATGTGTTGTATGTCGTGGCAAAGATGCTGTCCCTCTCTGACAGCTGAGGGAACTTGACAGTCTTCTTCCAGAGCCCGTCGAGGGTATGAGGTGCGGTCTTTGAGCGGTCCTCGGGCGACAGTGGTTTCGGCCTCAGGTCCAGATTGGGAGCAACGGTCGACTCATTGCTCGTGTCAGCGCTCTGGTGATCAGGGGACCTCACCTTGCTGGGGGAAAGTGAGGTATTATTGTTGTTTGGCGCCGAGGACATGAAGCCTCAGCCGAACACATTGGACTCCTTGATTGCGAGGCGTGGCTGAACGAGTGGTGCGGGTGATGGTGAGTCCTTGGAACCTTGTTGTGAAGACTGGTGGCAGGCAGGCAGGCAGGCAGGCAGGCAGGCAGGCAGGCAGGCAGGCAGGCAGGCAGGCAGGCAGGCAGGCAGGCAGGCAGGCAGGCAGGCAGGCAGGCAGGCAGGCAGGCAGGCAGCCAGGCAGGCAGCCAGGCAGGCAGGCAGGCAGGCAGGCAGGCACAATAAACACGTCTTTTGAAGATGAAACCGTCCACAATTGCACTGCGCTTGGCTGTATGTGAGGGTTCGGGCGGGGGCTGGTCGGATATGGTCCAATTGATTGCGAGTGTGGGTGTTATGGAGGTGAATGTTTGGCTAGAGTTGGCGCTGGAGGGACTCGCCGTCATTGGATACAAGTATGGGAGCGGATTGGTTCGACATGAATCGATTAAGTGCTGTGTACCAATTGGCAGTCGCGTTGGGATTGGCACAGAGTCACGGTGGCGGCTTATTGTATCTCTGTACTGAGTGCCTTATACCATCAAGGCATCAACCATCTTCGCAGCCTCTCCCAGTGCCACGTTATTGAACAATTCGCCGTTTCAGCCCCAGGCACATACTGATCAGCCATCCTAGCCTGTTCCTCGTTCCTCGACTACTACTACCACCACTACCACCACCACCACCACCACCACTACCACTACCACTACCACTGCGCTTCGACTATCGCTCACCGGATTTCACCCGGACGGAACGCTTCCTAGAGCCCAGAGCCCGAAGCCCTTTCTCTGGGAACATATCCTCGAATGCTCACCGCTGTGTACACAACCTGCCTCCAATCGACACGCCTCCTTCAACAACGTGCTCTGTACGTCTGCAAGGCTTTCCCAATCAACCAGGTTACCGAGATGCACAATGCTGCTCACCAACAGCATACTTCCGGCCCTACACGAACCAGAATTGCCATCTTACTACCTCCGGAACATGTACGAGTATTCCTCCCGCCCATGGCCCGTTCCAACCCTAGGCTTTCCCGCTTCTAGCAGGTCCCTGGCCCTGGTGTGAAGTGTCCATCTTCGCGTGCCTTGTCGTAAGATACTAGGACTAGGTACTCCTCGAGGCTGACGACTTGCTTAGGTACTGCCTTCCATGGACTAGCCTGTTTGGGCAATAGTCTCCTCCTGCTGTGGGACGCGATAGAAGATATACCATAGTAAAACGTACCTACGAAATACCGCTTGTGACTTGTGAGTACTCTTAAATTTACCCCCACGAAAGAATGTTACTAGCGTTGATGTGAGGCAGGAATCAAGCAACTCAATTACATCCACATCCATAAACTCGACTGCAATCATGACTCGCCTGTTAATGTTCCTCGTGTACTATATCCTCAACAGAACATCACAAGACGCAAGAAACCGATTGCATTTTATAACGAAATCCTCATCTGAACTAGCGCTTGCTGTACTGAATCTCTGCTGTTCGTTGCTCTCGTATCTTTTCGTACATCTCCAGACGATCGGGAACGTCATCGACCTCGCCTTAACCAGGCAGTAACGTTGCTAGCACAACCACATTTCCAGTAGATATGGATGCTCCAGAGAAACCAAAAGGCAGGATTGGTTGCACTGCGTCACCAAGCAGGACTGTGCAATTCCTGCTCCACGTTGGTATCTGCTCTGTATCCACCAGTCTACACATGCTGCAACCGTCAAGGAAGAATCGGTTCACAAGCTGATATATTAACCACGACTGAATGACCACGACTGAATGTCGTAGAGGTTATTGTAAGATATGATCCTCTGATCTCAACTACCTATACAGCCATGAGGAGGCATTCAGCAAAAGCAAAAGCAAAAGCTCTAAATTCGTAACGATTGTAAACGGTCATAGGGTATCGTGTCAACAGACTTCCTCCTTGAGCCTTCCAGGCTACATAAATATGACTCCATCCATGCTTCGCTCCATACGCAATGCAAAAAATAAAAAAAGAAGATCAAACAAACCCAAATGCGATGCAAATTTCCAAAGCACCCATGCTAAATCGCGGGTTCCATATCTTCAAAGCTCGAGCGAGACATCATCCTCTTGTGCCGATATCGGTTGTTTCCCAAACTGTTGCTTGACATCTGTCGGATCCATGGTGTCCACAAACGCGCGTTGGACAAAGGCATACCAAATCTTATTGGAATGCTTGTTGTGCTTCTTCTTCTTCTTTCTTTTCTTTCCCTTGCCGTCAGCATGCACGTCTTCTTCCTCTTCCGCTTCATCGTTGGCATGCTGTTCAGAGACTTCACTCCCAGTGGCAGCGCTCTTTCCGCCGTTCTTTGATTTGGCAATCCTCTTCGCCAGATCCACATAACTTCTCACCGTCAGGTCCTTCAAGGCGAAGAGTTTATCTGAGAATGTGTCGTACTCGACTTCATACTCGAACTTCTTTGGATTCGGCTTGCCCTTCTTAACCTTCCCGTGATGATGGCCTTCCTTCCATCTGTCAGAGCTGACTGGATTCTGGTCATTCACAAAGCTTTCTCCAAGGAAATCGTTGTTGATGTGCGTCAAGTTCGCGAAGTACTGCGTGTAGCCTAGCCACGAAAGACTCTGTGGCGAATATGCTGGCCCAGGAGGAGAGGACTTCGAAGGTGGTTGCGGCAGCTTGAATTTGTGCAGCTTCTTCTTTTTCTTTTGTGCTTCCACTGATTGAGTGTCAGAGGCAGGGGCCTTATTGGCCCACACAAGCTCCGTGTCTTTCAAGGTACTGTATCGTGGAGTTGCGTCTGCCGTGTTCAGTCCCGTCACATCATATTCGAACACCCGGAGCGTTGGGAAGTAGTTAGGAACGACGCTCGGAGATACAAACGACATGCTGTATCGTTCTGCATACTTGCCGCCAATCTTGTCAAGTCCACTCTTGCCATTCTTTTCCTTCGACTTCCTCGATTTAGCAAATGCCGACTGAAAATATTCGTACCACGACTGGGCCGGCTCGTCGTCCTGGGAGTCTTCAACTTGATGGCTGCCACTGACAATGGGAATTTTTGCGAAGAGGTGTCGAAGATCCACGAGGTAGTCACTGGCACTGGCGATGGACAAGTCGATATCGCCCTCTCCCTTTTCCAGGCCCTCTGCGAATGCAAATCCTTTGCGAATGTGTTTCTTGACATCCTTGAAGTCCTGCAGCATGAAATGATCTATATTCATGTGACCGTAAATTGAGCCGACAATGACGTCCCTGTATTGCTCCATCCAAAGTGCGTATTTCTGCCAGCAGGTTTCATCCCAGCTGGTCTTGCTGTCGACGCGCGCAGGGGGCACATGACCAGTCAAAATGGCCTTCATGCCACGCTCACGCAAGATCTGCAGCTGAATACGCAGCCACTCAAATTGTTCGAATCCAGGCTCTGACTTGACCGCGCAGCCATCAACGGCAGAATTGGAGTCGAAGAAGTATAGGGTGTTGATACTGAAGACTGCCAACTCGTTGCGAATGGCCTCGACGTAAAACCAGCCGCCACTTTGAAAGGCATGCCTCTGCTCTTCCGGTATAAATTGGCGCCATATGTCCAGATATTTCTCGGTCCACCTATTTGGACCGTCTGTAAAGATATTGTGTGGGAGGATGTCGTTGTTTCCAAAGGTTGGGATGATGGGAATGATGAAATCGTTTGTAGGATCGTGATCGTGATGGTGATGGTCGTTGTTCTTTCCAAAAACCTCCCTAAACTTATCCACGACGAGTTGATTCTGTTCCACAACCTGGCGTTCGCTTCGTGGGATCTTTTCGTCATTGTCATGCCTGGCCGAGTCCCCTGTCCAAACGACAAAATCAATGTCGTCTCTTATGTTGTCGTCGATCCATGTGAAAGTAGCGTTGAGGAGGGATATTGGGGAGTCGCAGTCTGAAGTCTCGGCTCCATAGTACCCAGCGGGGCCATCTCCACGATGGCATGCACCGTCTCCAGAAGTGGACGAGTAGGTCTTGTAATAGGGGTCGGGGTGAATGTCTGTTGCATTTGCTATCAGTATGCCTGTTCTCTGTGCCGAGCACGGCGTCTGACATACCAGTGATGTGCAAGAACTTGCCCGTCAACTTGCGTCTGGGGACAGTCGTACTCGTAGAAGCGCCTTGCAGCTGCGGGAGGGCCAGAGCTGGACGCAGGTCGGCAGCAAGCAGTACAAGGACGAGTAACGACTGCAGCATCCTCATGTTGTGGTCCGGGGAGTGGGTTGGACGGGGAGCCCTCATACTTCTAATAAGCGGTCGGAGCCCCCATACTTCTAGCCCCCATACTTCTAATAATCGATCAAAGCGATTAGTGCCTCTTTGGGCACAGTAGACGCGACCTGGGGACGATGGAAGGACCTGACCCCCCTCCAAGCCCCGACTACTGTGTAGAAACTAGGGTCCAACCGTCCAAGGCTGAGAGGGGGGCAGCCAATAATGACTTTTACTGCTCCCACGGGGCACTGCCCTCCAGTCAGCGGGTCTGAGACGCTATCCACTGCCCAGTCAGCGGGTCTGAGACGCTATCCACCGCCCCCAGTCAGCGGGTCTGAGACGCTGTCCACTGCCCCCCAGTCAGCGGGTCTGAGACGCTGTCCACTGCCCCCCACTCAGCGGGTCTGAGACGCTGTCCACTGCCCCCCACTCAGCGGGTCTGAGACGCTGTCCACTGCCCCCCCACCCAGCGGGTCTGAGACGCTGTCCACTGCCCCCCACTCAGCGGGTCTGAGACGCTGTCCACTGCCCCCCCACCCAGCGGGTCTGAGACGCTATCCACACTCCTGGTGAGATGGCTAGCCTTCACCTACCAGTATATATCAGTATCGATATCAGCAGCATATAGGTAGTCTCACTTAGCATCACGAGCTCACTGTGCATCGCCATCACGAGCCCACTGTGCATCGCCATCAACCCGAGATAAGACCGGCCAGGGGGTTGGATGAATGCAACTCAATTTCTTCTTCTGACTCTCAACAAATATCTACATCGAAGAGAATCCCAAACCACCACTCCATCCCCATACCCATCCCCATCCCCATCCCCATCCCCATCCCCATCCCCATCCCGTAATGCCAACACAATCGAGGCTTCAAACCCAGGTACCAACATCCGTCGACTACTCAGATCGCTGCCGCTGCTGCAACCGCTGCAACCAAACCCAACATGCTACCTGCAAATTCTCGACTTGTTGCCGCTCCATTAAGTCTCGCTGCTTGCCGACCGCCGCCTCTCGTGCGAGAAGCACGAGCTCCTGCTGAATAGGCATCATCCGCTACCGAGTCTCGACGAACCATCTCATGGTGTCCTGGAGGGACATGATCCTCCCCGAATTCGACATGGACTCCGGCCGCTTGACATTTCTGCACGAATGCCACCTTGGCAGCTAGATTCTGGTCAGCATTGTGGACCTCCTACTGGAACATCGCCATTACCGTCCAACGCCGTCGTTCCACAAGCAAACTCCAAGCATGGCTGCAATTGCTTTATCATGCCAGGTTTGGAACAAGAGCACGAAACGTCATTCGCATCGCAGCCACTGGCTTGGACGACCTTTTCCACACATTGCGTCTGTCGGGTATTAGTCTTCAACACATCTTGTGTTCGCGATGCGATAGGCGCGTGATACTCACTGAACAGCTCCTCTTGCCCAGTTGTGAAGCAGAAACGAGTCCAACAAATAGCCCAATGATAGTAGAGGTCTTCATTCTTGCGGCTTCGGGAAATTGCAGGGAGACGGTCGGGTTGTAGGCTGCAAAGTAAAATGCGAACTACAAACGACTGACCAGACAGATCTTTCGCCGGGAATTCGCTTGAAGAAGAACAATCGAGCACTTGTCCTGCCCTTTGATGTGCTAATATGTCGCAGACGATTTTGTTTCCTCGTTGATGAGTTCATGAAATACATTCATCAAGCTCCGATATATCAAGTCAGCTCTCTATTGGCTGTCGCAACTAAAGCATCTCATGCTAATAACGAAACCAATTGTTTCCCAGGCGTGAGTGGTGGGTGGTCCGCCAAACGACATCCCATTGGCTTGGTGTTCATTCATCGTCTTGATATATATAGTGAGAAAGAAGCACATCGCCTTTCGCACAACGATCACAAATTCATCTACCATATCTGGTTCATGGCTTGCAAATCCCCATCTTTTGCTATCTGTAAGTTCCCCTCTTTTTCTCTACAGATGACGGTTTCAGGTATTCGAGTTTCAGCGACGCCGCCCTCTCTTTTCAACTTTGAAGAGAGCCACTCAAAAACAGCCAGATTGACATTCCCTTTGATTCAGCCGATGCGCATACTACAGTACTGATTCTTCAAGTAGCAGCGGCCTATTTTTGGTTTTGACGACAGCATAGTGATGACAGTGAATTACTAATTTGCGATCGAAAACGCGACGAATCGAAACTGAAACAATGAAACCAAACGACCCACATCTCAGCTGCGCACTTTACTTTCAACACGATTGGTCTCGCGGTAATGCGAATGAGTTGAGCTTTTCTCTCAGCTCATGCGACAAACAAAGATCAACTGGCAGAGCTTCGTAAAACCAGGTTGCTTTGGGCCAAAAAACCGGGTTGATTTGTAAGCATGATAATATCTCCACCTCTCTCATGTCTTTGCATTTCTGCACAATTTCTGTGCATGTGCAAACTCGGTAGTATCATCACTCATGGCCATGAAATCGAAAGCCGACAGAATACAAGCTGCCCAATTTCCAGACCAACCTTTTTCAAGCTTCAGATCTAGATGAAGACGGAATCAACGCACCAGAAGAAGTGTCGGATGAGCTTGAGAGGTCTCTCATCGTAGGATGATTCATTACAGCCACGTTCAACCCGTTAATATTCATTGCTTCTACCGAGATATCAGAAGAGAAACCGGACAATATTTGCACCAACAAATCATCTGAGACAATGCAGAGCCGAACCAATGTGTCGTAGCTTGAAAGCAAGGAGCGGAAAAAGGAGAACATGCAACAAGTCCAATCGATTAAGATGAGAAAATTCTCAAAGACAAACAGATTAATTGTAACAATACTTGAGACATTGCTAATATCATATAAACAGTAATTTGATCCACTCAATTCCTACTACCTATCTAGGACATGAATCCTGCCTTTCCGTCACCATCCGCATCTTTCATTGGGTTCAATTTGTCCAACATCGATGGTTTAGCAGTAGTTTGATGAGATTTGTCAGACCCAAGAGCGCCAGTTGCACCAACACCTGCTCCACCAACACCCGCACCAATACCAGTCGCACCGTGGGTGCCCGAGTGAGTTCCCGAACTTGAGCCAGTGAGGTTGGAGCCAGTGGTTCCGATATTTCCATGGGAACCAGTTGAGCCAGTGGTTCCGACATTTCCGTGGGAACCAGTTGAGCCAGTAAGACCGGAACTAGTTGCGCCAACACCTCTATGAGGAGCGGTTGGCCCAGTGTGAGAGTGGTCATGACCACCTAGAGCTTGCCCAATGGCGCGAGGTTCTCCCTCAAACCCGTCATACTTCTCACCACGACCACCAAGAACACCACCTTGCTTTTTGAATTCTGACATGGAAACAGCTGGCAGCGCGGAGGTGGAGTGGTGGTTTGCGGCGTTGTGGTGCTGTATCGATGGTTAGCTCATGTCACGTTAAAGCAAAGAGACACTAAAACTTACAACCTCGTGGATCGGAACCGTGGTATGAACGACGTGTGGCTCAATAGTGTCCTTTTGGACAATTGGCTGAATAGTCTCATGCACGTGGTGATGGACGTGCTCGCCAGCTACAGTTGGAGCAGCACCTTCGGTGCGACGTTCTGGGGCTCGGACGTGTTCATCCTTGAACTTGGCGGCCTCGGTTTCGAGTTTTCTGGACACATCTTCTTTGTTTCCGTGATGGACTTCACGATGCTCCACAGGCTTCAAGTTGTGGTGGTGCTGTTCAGGTAGAACTTCCCTGTCCTTGACGGGTTGCACTGAGGTATGGTAGTGATCTTGGTGAACCTCTTTGTCAATTGCTGTTTGGATCTCCTCGTGTCGTTGAGCAGTTGTAGTGTTGTGTGTAACACCAGGGGCAACCTTCTCGTGAACGGTGGTATCGTGCTTTCCAGACTTGGACATGAAGTCACTGACGGCGGCCTTGGCTTTATCCATGTTGAGCTGTTGTTGTAGAATTGGTGGCTGAGTTGAAGAGTGAATGTGAAAGAGATGTTGCTTAAGGGGGGTACTCTTTGCTTGATATATACTTCGCAGACAGCGCGTGAGGGCACATGTACGTAATGCTTGGAGAGGTCTGTTGGTTGATAATAGGCACTGCATCATCGTGCCTTAGCCCTTGGGAGTGCTTCGTGGTCGCCGGTACAGCCGTGGTTGTTCGAGCCACAGCTGGAAGGAGCCACAGCTGGAAGGCGCCACAGCTGGAAGGAGCTACAGCTGGAAGGAGCCACACCTGGAAGGAGCTACAGCTGGAAGGAGCCACACCTGGAAGGAGCCACACCTGGAAGGAGCCACACTCGATACCCTGACTGACAGGGATGGCAGCCCTTGTTCCGGTCTGGACCTTTCTAGATTGAGCCAGCAGATCGGGGGTACGAGGCTGATCGGTAGCCTGCCCACGTCATTTTCGCTCCCAGCCAATCAAAGCGGACCTTCCTCACCAGCCACCTGTGATGGATCTGGTAACGGGTGACATCATGGATCCCTTTGGGTTCGTGCAGCAACGAAAGAAGCAAGAAGCAGGCCAGCGCCGACTGTGTGAAGCTTCAGTGTCTCCTTCCCAATCCAGGTGTGTTGATCAGGAAGCAACTCCCAAGAGTCCGCGCGGTAACCTCCGCACTGCCTCATCTCGCGGCCGGTGGTCTTCAAGTGTGAGCTCCTCAGTTCCCCGGCCCTCACCCTGAAGCGACACTATCTTCATACGCAAGCCCTCGTTCGTCGGCAACTGCCATTTCCTCCCTCGCCGTCCCTCAGCAAGCATGAAAAGACTCCTAAAAAAGCTGCCCCACATTCGCAGGGATAGTATCTCTGATAAACGCCAATCATCTCAGCCTAAGCCAAACAAGACTGCTTCCTCTCCAACAGCATCAACTATTCTCTGCGACGCAGACGATGCCCACAATACCGACCCAACCATCATGGTGAGCAATGGACAACCAAAGATTGCTCAGTCAGACGACGCTGCTCTCGACAAGCGGCATTCTCAGCTGTCGAAAGATGCTGCACTTCACACCCTGAGCGAGCCCACCAAAAGACAAAGCGGCTTGGTCTCGTATGATCAGCCAGTCGAGACTTCCTCTCTACATTCAGATGCAAACATAGCCAAAACCAAAGCAATCGAACCTGGCCTTCAACTAGGCCCTCAAGACACAAGTCTGTCCGATGACCTGAGCTATCTTACCCTCGGTGGTGACAGCAGAGATGCGGTTGACCCAAGCCGGAAGAGATATAGTGAAGATGTTGCTGATCGGAATGTCTTGGCACCCGAAAGGGGCCGTCTTTCTGAACGTAGAGGCAGTGTCTTCCATGTACCAGCACAGGTCGACGAATTTTCAGAAGACGTTGCCAATCGAAATATCCATTCCCCACCACGTTCGAGTGAGTCCGGCATCCATCCGTATCCGTTGGCAATGCAGCAAGAAATGAATCGCAGAATTGCTACCTCTCCATTCTCTTCAGACGAGTTCTATGACCCTCGTTTTGAACAGCGTAGTGTATCTAGTAATCCTTCGTGGCTTCCCATGTTACCAAGAACAAAACGCTGACCATGCATTTTAGATTCGCGCGAAGCCTCGCAGGCCTCACCACCGCGGAAAATCAAGCCCGATAGAGTTCCCTTAGGTCACCACGTCAATGCTGATTCTGGTTACCTGGGTCAATTTGAGTCGTCCGGCTCTTCGTCTGACGATCGAGGTGCTGCGACCGCAACAAGAACCCAGGAGAGCCTCCAGCGAAGTGGGCAGGTGCTTCAAGGCAGGCCTTCGACAGGCGCTCCCAAGACTGAATTCAAAGATCTCGATTTCAATGACTCGGAAGATATCGACTATCATACACGATACGCACCCGCTGTCACGCACGAGACGGTGATACCAGAGACTCGCCACATCGAGGAGCAAGTGGTGACACGCGAGATTCACAACCATGACGTACACCATAGGATCCTGCCAATCAAAGATGTCGAGGTGCTTCCAGCGAAGCACTTTGTTCGTGATCCCAATACTGGAGCTCTCACCGAGATTCCTGCGCCCAATCCCGCAAGAGCAGGAGGTCATCCGCAATGGAAGCTTTTAACGACTGACTCTGACTCTGGTTGGCAGCCAGCAGCTCCGAGGGCGTTCACGGCGCGAACATTTGGCAAAGATGAAGGTATGGAAAAGGAATATGTGGGCCAGGACGGCGTTCCACGAACAGAGACGACCTGGATACATCCACCGACCATCCAAGAGCGTGGTTACCAAACGGGTCAAACAGAGGCATTGTTCATGGACGAGTTGAACGATGCAAAATCAAAAAGGAAGACGAACGGCCTCCCTGGCGGACGGTCAGATGGTGTCCAAGAACGTGACGGCCAGATCTGCAATGGAAATCGCTACGGTCCAATCAAGGAGGAAAAAGTGCGTAGACATCTCGTAGGCTCCGGTGTAGAGCATTGAGGTTATGGAAATATTCTTGATGTATTATTCAGGATTGACTGGTGTGTTTGAATAATTTGGATGACGCATGATGCATGGCATGCGCATGGAGTTGGTGGGCTTCCATCCATTTCCTTCGGCATCTCAGTATACAGTAGTATCAACTTGCATTTCCTACGAGTGGCAGCCTCGATTTCCTTGTTCTGCTTGCATAACGGTGTGACGGGAGGTATCTACGGGGGGTTGAAGGCTAGACTTTCGACTTGCTTAGCCCTCATCCTACATGTTCTGCGTCCAAGTGCTCGTTGATCTCGTTCTCGGCGAGTCTGGTGTCGCAAATTGGACAAGAAACGAGCTGTCGCTTGACCATCTGGGTGGCCTCATGAACCTCGTCTGTCCGCTGTCGTTTGTTGCTGGACTGATCTGCTAACTTTCCACCGTCTGTTGAGTGAGGCTTACCCATGGATGTTGGAGTTTCTTGAGAAAGTGCAGTCTGCCCGTTGCTGGCAGTCGTCTTTACCCACTTGTCGATTTTGTTCTTCTGCCTTCCGGCTCTCTCTTTCGCACTCAATGCCCTGAGCTGCTGCTTTGTGAGGTCTGGCTCCGAAATCTTTGTGTATGCTCCACCGCATTCAGATTCGTGCTTCGTAAACCATGGATCGCTTAATGAGGGAGCTCGGTTCATGCTGCGTCTGACCAGGCCAAAATAGGGTGGTTGGTTCTGACAGATGCCATCGCACTTCCAGATATGGGTACGATAGGACTCCACCTCATCGTGAAAGGTATGGTAGACGGTGATATCGTAGTTGCCATGACTGTTGATGGCGTCGGCTAGCAGTAAGAAGCCTGTGCCGTGGCCCGTTCCATCATCGCCCCGAGAGTGCTGCCACCCAGCGGTGAGGAAGAAGTATGCGTGAATTGCTTCGTGTAGGAGTGTATTTATCGTGTCGGAGCGAGGCCTGTACTTGAGCAGGGCTTCAGAAAGCTTCAGACGAATCCGTCGATATTTCCCTTGATCATCCTTGACCAGCTCACAGATGCCGGCGCACAGAGTCAATCTCGAGGACCAATGGACTTCGACGCGTGGTAGAAGAAGAGAGCGGAAGTACAGTGTGTTATACAAGCCGAAAAGCCGGTGAATATCGACGATGGGATATCTGGCTTCGTCGTTGATGATGGACTGGATCTGGTCGTGGGCGGCTTTCTGCTCGTCTGACAGAGCTGTCAAGGTTGTAATGGCTGTGATGGCGGCGCCCTCATCCGTGAGAGGGGCCATGTCGTCGAACAGCTGGTGAATGCAAAGTCATTCGGCATGCTGTATCTTCTGTACTGCAGGATGTTGAGTCTGCAGTTGGATGCGATTGTGGTTTGCGTGGACGGGTCGGCGTGGTTGTTTGGAGAGGACGTCGAGGTATGGACCTTGGGATAGTTCTAGGTACCTACCTTGGGTATGGTACTTGTATCGTACTTGTATCGTACTTGGACATCGATCACCGATCATAACCAAGGAAGACAAACGACCCGCTTGGTATGTCATGAAAGACGAACACCATAATTCTCGATATTCCTCTCTTCTTTGAGAAACTTTCCGCTCTGGTCCTGACCCTGAATTGCATTGTTCCATGAGTGAGACTTCGGCACACAACGTCCCAGGTGATCAACAGTGCAACACACACGTCCAGTTGTACACAACATCGACCCCCGCTACATATCGCGTCCGAGGAGGGATGAGTAGCCCCGTCATCTTCAAGACAGGCAGGTAAAATCCACCACGCCCGCTCGCTGCTTGAACCTGTCTACCGAGCTGGAACTTCTCATGGACTCGAGAGGTTCGCCTGGTGCTGGCTCTTTGCGTGGTGGCAAACGAACATCGACAAGCTCTTCCACAGCTTCGAACAAGAGTCGTCAAAGCAGTCTATCCGAAGCTGCACCAGCATCACCGAAAGTCTTCACATCGTTCCCCAACTTTACGCCGCCACCCTCAGCTTCGCCGAAGAGGAGGCGCTCCTCAAAGGATACTTCCAAGCTGGGGAGCAATGTAGAAGACCTACAAACTGGACGTCAAAATCGGAGACCATCAGGAGAAGACTCTTTTAATGTTCCCACTATCAAAAAGGCTCCGGGGGCAAGTGGATCGTCACAGGGGCAGAAGTCCACTTCTTCATTCGCAGGCAAGACACTGAAAGGAGCTGCAAATCTACACAAGTCGATTCTAGCCAGCCTCACCTTTTCGTCAGCTGCCCCTCAGCTTCCTCAAGATGGCGTGTTCGATGATCCAGACTGGGATGCATCTGATCCACTGGCAGAAGCAACAGATGAGCAGATTCAAAGAGTCATAGATCGAAATGGCGGGGCCGTTTCTTTGCTGAGGCAGTACTCGGAGGATTTAGCTGAGGCGAACACGAGAGTGGCTCAGGAAAGAAATGGTAAGCTTGAAGTCATCGAACGAAATCGACGGCTACGAGACGAGTCGGATCAGATGAAGCTTCAGCTTGAGGACATGCAGAGAAAGTACAAGAATGTGCAAAATCTCTTGAAAAGATTCGTGCGGCCGGATCAACCAGGACAGATTCAGATTGTGGATAGTCCGAATGGGCACTTCGTTCTAGATAGCACGACTGGGGAGATGATCGAGGCAACAAAACCGCTGCGAAAATCTTTCAATCCTTCCACAGACACATCGTCATCTACGGCTGCATCTCCCACCAAGGAATCTCCGTCGAAGCCAGTCGAAGCAGCAACCAGTTTGAAGCAGTCAGCATCCCAGAAACGAACATCAAAAGATAATCGCTCATCGAGAGTTAGCATATCTATGCGGCCAGAGTCGCTTTCAACACGACCGGAGTCGTTAGAGCTGACTGCTCCTATGGATGCTGAACAGCTGCCGCCCGCCCTCCGGCTAGACAACCCTTTCAGCAACATCGCTCCTGTGGATCGTTTGGGATTTTATTTCACGGCCAGTCGAGAGACGAGGCAGAACGAGGCGCTGGTGTATAAGCCTGGAGACACATCAGAGACCTCCTCTTTGAACAGCTACGAAATCGATACTGATGACTTGGACGGTAAAACAATAAGATCGCAGGACGATACCTCTTCCTTCAAAGCCACAGTGAATGGATCAACCGACGGCGAACTGCTTTGTTACGCACCATCAGGGCCTGCCCTTCGTTTTGTCTCTGGCCCAGACAAGGGTGTAAGGATGTTTGTTGATGTGTCCATGCCCATCACCCCGTCAGAAGGCATCACTATGAGCTCTATCGAGGCCGCACAATCCGCTGCTACTGTGGCTCAAGCATCTGCGTCAGGCACCATGGTGACACCCACGCAAGATTCCCACAGCAGTGCCAACGCATTGGGAACACTGCTCGATAAGTTCAATGAGGTCTTCGACAGCCAACAAACGACTCGAATGTCAGAGTGGACAGCATTTCATAATCACTTGCGTGCAAATATTCCCAAGACATTGAGCAGGGCTTCCAGCGACTACAGCACAGCAAACGTAGCAAGACTATGTAGCAAAGGAACAGTGTCAGCCGAAACATTGAAAAAATTTAACAACTTGATTCTGTCCGGCATCCCAGTGGCTGTACGCCGAGAAGTCTGGATGGAACGGACAGGAGCCAACGCCCTCTCCGAGCCAGGACTCTACAACACTCTCGTCGCCAACGCCTCCATTCCCTCAATAACCAGCAACGAAATAACTGCTGACATAGACCGTACCCTTGGCAACAACATTTTCTTCCGCACTGGTGCTGGCAAAGCAAAATTGGAAGACATCCTTACAGCCTACGCCCAGCATAATCCCACAATCGGCTACTCACAAGGCCTAAACATCATATCCGCAAATCTGCTTCTCATGCTACCATCCGCCGAAGACGCTTTCTGGCTTCTCGTAGCTGTTATCGAAAACATTCTCCCCTTCGAATACTACCACCACGACGGCAACATATCGGGGCAAAGTCTTGACATAGATGGGAAAGTGTTGACCTCGTACGTCGTCGATCATCTTGGTGCCGCATTACACAAACATCTACATATCCACGGCGTCGATCTCAGTATGTTCACACCTGGCTGGTTCATCTCCGCATTTGCAGCCTGTCTGTCCGGAGAACCTCTGTACAGAATATGGGATGTGCTTTTTGGATTTTGCGATGGGAGATACATGTTTTGTTTTGCGCTTGCCTTGTTAAAAATCAACAGGAGAGGACTTTTGAAGTGTGAGAGCGCGGAGGAATTGATGCTCTACCTAGGCGGGAGGATGACGAACGCGGCTGTTGGATTAGATATCCTGGTCAAGGAGGGCGTGAGGATGGGAAGTATTGTAACGACTGAGGATTTGAAGAAAAGAAGGAAGCAATTTGGGGAGCTGCAATGAATCAGGCTCAGTTACAAATGATTACAATAATACATCCAAGTAAATATACCTAACACATGATGTAAATAAAGTTATATGGACCGGAGAGCTTGATCTTGTAAATTAGCCTCCCGATATATTTTCTTCCTTCCGCTCTGTTCTTATACTAGCCTGCTTCGGCTTGACCTTATATATAGCGGCCTAGGCCTATATCTAGGTAGCTAGAGGGTTTAGGATCTTCTAGATGGTCTTGACTATATTATCAATCTCCGTAAGAAGATGATTAGTTTAGTCCTAGTATAGGATAGTAACTTAGGCTCTCCAGAGAAGAGAGAGGAGGGTTAAGCTTACTGTTTTAGGTAGTAGGGGTGGTTTAGAGGGCTTTGTCAATATCTGTAATAAGCTAAATAGTAAAGGTCCGTAGCTAATGCAGTAATTGACTAGCTGCATTGGCTTTGAAATGGCTTCATTTGGATCCCTGTATGCATACGACTGTGTCAATGGCAGTAAACATCGTTTCAATGCTCCAACATCTGCCTACTGCGCGTTTCAATTCATCCATGCACAGAAAAGAATCCTCTGTTCCCAAAGAGTTTCAGAAAATTTAGCGTCGTAGAAAAAGTCCAAGCCGTGTTGGTTGGGTGCTTCAGGCTCCCAGCTGGTGCCATCGAAGTTCGGCTGGCGGTTCGAGCTGGTAATCGTGCGGTCAGTAATTCCCTGTCGATGGAATCACGAAAAACGTCAGCCATTGGACGCTGAAGTTCGAAACGCATCGAGACGGAAAGCACAATTCGCGACATTCACCCCCGGTTTTCACAAAAACAAGAATCAATTTTCTCTCCTTCAAAATGAAGTAGGTCCCTGGTCTAGGAAATTCCGTCCGATATGCGCCACCCACCCACTAGCCATTAAATAAAACGCCATACATAGTATTTACATCTGTTCGTTGGCGTCATTACGTCGAGCCATTTATCATACACATGAATGGCTCTCCATTTTTTCCAAACTCAATCCCGAGTCCCGAAAAGAAATAGGTGGAAAGCCAGAGAACACGAGAGGTAGGATGTTGTGAAATTTTACCAATTGAAAGACTGTTGCGCCATTTGAATCCGAAATCTGCTGCAAGATAATTGACCGTCCATCAGGTGTTGAGAGTTGTGCAGATGTTTGCGCGCAAATCTTTATCCATGTTGGACCGATCTATGCACTACCTTCGAGAACTTCAAAGATGCCACCCATGACCATACCATTTTGTGGTCTTGGCTCCAACATTCTCAATTCCGGACCGAATGTGCGCTTCTCTTCTTGTAGCCTGAGGTCGGTGACGCTTGGCTTGTGGTGTCGCACAAGGAGGGCTCTAATACGGGATGATGCTGAAAAGGTCGAAGAATTTCTCTGGGACGAGCACGAGGAGAAGAAAGAGTCGGGTGAAAACTCATCGGATTCGCGGCGAGACAGTGGCGAGGTCGTTGAGGTCGAGGAACTGCTTGAGGCGTAGCGGGTGTTTGACGATGGCGTGAACGCAGTGCGGAGGCGGAGGCGGAAGCTCGACTGGTGGAGAGGAGGAGTGATGGCTTGGAACATGATTACGATTGGTGAGGTTGACTTTGGTGTTGCTCAATGGCAAGCTCAGTTAAGAGTGCCCGAAAGAGTGTCGAAGAGAGGTGGTTGTTGAAGTGCAAGGAAGCACTTGAGATGGAAGCAGGTCGTTGTGAGAGCGACGAGGAATTGGTCCAGCCGGTCTGCCGAATAGACTTGTAGGTTGAGATTTTGAGAATGGAGGACGGAGGAGGGAATGAAGGAATGGGCCTGGTTTTGAGAGGCGTGAGAGGTAAAGAAGAGGGCGGGCGGGAATGACTTGGTACTACTATCGGGGCAGGTGTTCAATTCGAGGCACCGGCAAGCGTGGACGAAACACGTCAAGATCACGAGGCAGACCGTGTAAGTATGGTGAAGAATATGGTGAAGATCCCCTCTGGTCGAAACTGCGGTAATATATCCGGGGAGACCTTGCCGTAGATTGATGTTCCTAACGAGTGCGAGGGTTCGGGATGTCAAAGATTAGATATAGTAAAGGACAAGGCTTTTTAGCAAGGCAAAAATGGCGATGGCAATTCCGCAGTCACTGCAATCCCAGATAGACAGCAGACAATAATAACAGCACGGAAGCGACCTAATGAAAGAAGGAAGGGAGAGCTCTGCGTGCCTTGTGAGGAGCACCAAACCGTTTATATTGGAGTGGACAGCTACTTGGACCCGTGTTCGCTCACATGAGACAAGGTACCAGAATAGGGTTGGAGATCTTGCACCCGTGTCCCAGCTGTGGAGAGCGTGTCCCAGCTGTGGAGAGCGTGTCCCAGCTGTGAAGGCCGTGTCCCAGCTGTGGAGAGCGTGTCCCAGCTGTGCAGAGCGTGTCCCAGCTGTGCAGAGCGTGTCCCAGCTGTGAAGGCCGTGTCCCAGCCGTGAAGAGCGTGTCCCAGCTGTGCAGAGCGTGTCCCAGCTGTGGTGTCCCAGCCGTGAAGAGCGTGTCCCAGCCGTGCAGAGCGTGTCCCAGCCGTGAAGAGCGTGTCCCAGCCGTGAAGACAAGTTGACGCGATGAGCCACAATGAGGCCTTGGCGCGGCCCTGCAGCGTTCAGGCGAAGAGGGCCATGTCAAAGGCGATGCATGCAGGCGGGCTCGAGGGCTCCGGGTATCCGGGACTCTGCCGTCGTGGTGGTGGTGGTGGTGGTGGTGATATGAATAGCAACATCCTGCCGAGGGACCAGGGACGACGATGAAACGTCCCCAGTTCCTAAACTACATACACAGTACTCAGTACACGCACATACTACATGAACATCTGTCTTGTCGCCTTTGTCCTCAACGAGAACACGCAAACCTCTCAGAACCTGCTGCCTCTATCAGATACCCTCAAGTCTCACCGGAAGACACAATCCATTCCTAACCTTCCAAGACAGAGGCTTGTGTCAGCCGCAAGCCCGCGTTCTGCAGCAGCAGCTTGACTCCACCAGCAGCTTGACTCCACCAGCAGCTTGACTCCCCCAGCAGCTTGACTCCCCCAGCAGCTTGACTCGCCTGCCTCCAAACCACCAGAACGCAATGGCCAAGCGTTTCCTCCATTTCACCAGCATAGCTGAAGTGAGTGAAAAGAGTCATGGTGGTAAGCTAACAAGTGTAAAATCGAATTACTAGTTTCGTCTCCTGCTTCTTCGAGCTGTACCAAAATAGTCAGATCTATCATCACCACCATTTTGCGGAGGAGGGAAAGGAGGCCCTATCTTGCAACCTTGAGGATACCCACAAGGCAACGCAGACACTGCGATCAGGAAGCCCAGTCCATCCGAGGACTCCGAATGAGAGACCACCTAGATGGCATTCGTATCAATCGTCCCCATGCTGACACTTTCCAGGACATGAGAACATGGCATCAAGTCCGGAGTTTGTATCATCAGCTTCACGTCATTCTCTCACCTTCTGATCCACGCATCCAGCCGTTCTCCACTATCTGGACAAGGTAATGGCCTCGGGGGGTTGTCAATCTTGCCAAACCCAAGACCACAAAGTCTTACGTAGAGTCAGACATAAATGACTGAATCGTTGTAGGAAGACATCGCAGGCTCTGACTTCCATAGCTCGGCCATCAGATCGAGAATTCAACGCTAGATATCGAGAAGCGTCTTCTATTCTGCCCTCACCTCTCCAAACAACAAATACCCCTCTTTTCTCATACTTCACGCTGGCTTCAATAAGTCACTGCCCTTTCAAGTGCCGCGAGATCGAAGGTACCGTTGAAGTCTTTCGACCTCATTTCAATGTCGACCAAGCCCTAATGACCTCAAGAGAGGATATCGCTAGAGATCAATTACTATCGATCTTCAACTAATGGTATCAATCCCAATTTCAGGGATCACCGAAGGGCAGAAATTTGACGACGCCACTGTGACTATAAATCGACCACAATTCTTCAGAAATGTATCAATATTACGACTTACACATCTTGACGAAGAAGGAAAATACAATCAATTCATGTGGACAGCCTCGGACAAGGACTGAAGCTAAATGCACTACCAATGTGTGTACCGAATGCCTCAGCTCATAGCAAGAAATCGTTCAAAACACCGGCGCCGAAACATCCCCAAAAGCGCAAAAGCAATCAATACAATCACAATCTACCAAAGAAACCATCAGACCCCTGCTCCCTTGCAGCCTACGCACCAACTTCACGTCTCCTTTACCACACCACGTCTTCCTCGGCAATTTCCTTAGGAGCAAATTCCATCCTCTGGCTCGCACGCTCAGCGTTCAAACTCGCAGCATCAATCTTCACCTGATTACTGGCGGCAGGCAGATTGGGTTGGAGCATGGCCATCAGCGCTGGTTTCATATCCTCCGAGATACTGTCCTTTCTCTTTCCTCTACCTTCTTCCGCACGAGACGCGAATTGCAACTTCATGTTGTCGTCTTCGGCCTTGAAAGCTGCAACAGCTTGCTCAGAATTGGCCTTCAAGCCCTCGTCATAGAACTGGAGCTTGGACTTCGGTGGTGGTTGAACATCTTCCAACATGCTGTCCCTTCCCTGTCCCTGTCGTTCCTTCGAATGATCAGCGAAGTGCCACTCTCCGGCGTCTTCTATTTTCTTTCGTTCCTTCATGATTTCTTCGAAGAATCTCTCTTTGCGTGACTTCCCCGTGTTGACTTGGCCCGTTGCAGAGCCCGAGTCCTTGCTGCTGTCCTGGCTGCTACCGAAACGTGATTTGGCCTCTGGAATGGTTGAGAGGCGTTTTGAGCGACCGGGAAACGTCAACGACTGGAAGAACGGCATTGGCTCAAGGTCTTCACGATGTCTGTTAGGAGGTTCTTCATAGCTTGGAACAACGAAGGGAGCCGTGGAATCGAATGGCATGGAGCTCTTGGGTTCAACGCATCTGCGAATACTGGTTCCACCAGTGAAAAGCGTGCGGACGAAAGACCAGATGCTACCCCTCAAGGCATAGATAATAAGTAATCCGCCGAGGTCAAGGAGGAAGATGATAAGGGTAATGAGAATAAATGCCTCATGGAACATGTCGTCGCATTGGCGGTCATTGATTCGGAAGAGCTTTTCGTCAGTCCATGGAAGGGAATCGTGCATGGTTAGATGCCTGTTCAGGCGATTGTCGATTTCAGCTGCGGTGATGCCATTCTTGTCCCAGGCGTTGCATGTAGCAAGGTCCTCTCGTTGGAGTCTATACAAGATACCGGGGATGATGGAACAGGTGCAAACGATGAGGCCCAAGATGATCAGGACACGATTCAGCACTGAAGCTTTGCGCTCGGCCCTCGATATAGACATCTTGTTTGTGCTTGGCGTGTCGTTGAAAGGGGATGGAATATGATATTGGTGAAATTTTTTGAAACGATTTTGAGTGAAGGGAAGCTGAAAAGGCCATTGGCACGGTATAGTCGCAAAGTTCGGGCGGATGCTGCTTCCCTCGTGAATCCACTTTGTTGAAGAAGGAGTTCACGGGTGGATGCAACCTGGTAGGTGGAGCACCCATTGTTGGTCTTGGCAAGACAAGTTCAGCTCGCGATCCAAATTCAGCAATGCAATATGCCGATGTTTTTGATATATGCCGATGTTCATGTTGTTGATATGCTGATGTTCATGTTGTTGATATGTTGATGTTGATGTTGATATGCGATGCACTGCAGTGTTGACATTGGGTTGAAAATCACGTGTGCCCCTTAACCAACTTGAAGCTAGCGGGGCGCTGTTTTGTTTTTACAGCTCCACTTCAGACCGCTTCTTCTTCATCTTCTCTCCACACAAACACAGAGACGCATCCACTGCAACGACAACAGCTTCCGTCTACCTTCCTGTATCCTCAAACTCCCGCACCACAATCCTCTACCCCAACAACCTCACTGCAGTCAACATGCGCGAAATTGTACGTCTTCTCCCTCCGTTTGGACGCGTCCCCTGAATTGCTGCCCCGCGTCCAGGCTCCCACAACAATCGGATGGAATCCATAGCTAACGTGTACTCCGTGATTCAGGTTCATCTCCAGACCGGTCAATGTGTAAGTGAAACTCGATATATTCATCATCGAAGCCAATTACTGACAATTCTCAGGGTAACCAAATTGGTGCTGCCTTCTGGTTCGTCCACGCCCGCAATCCATCGACCTCGACTAATCCAATCCCAGGCAAACCATTTCTGGCGAGCACGGTCTCGACGGTTCCGGAGTGTAAGCCAATGCTTGGACAAGCATAGCCGTGGGCGATGCTGATGAGATCCTAGGTACAATGGCACGTCTGACCTCCAGTTGGAGCGCATGAATGTCTACTTCAACGAGGTGAGAACCCAGCTCGACGCGCCAACGTTACAATTACTAATTCCAAACAGGCATCCGGCAACAAGTTCGTTCCTCGTGCCGTTCTCGTCGATCTGGAGCCAGGTACCATGGACGCTGTCCGTGCCGGTCCTTTCGGCCAGCTCTTCCGCCCCGATAACTTCGTCTTCGGCCAATCTGGTGCTGGTAACAACTGGGCCAAGGGTCATTACACTGAGGGTGCCGAGCTTGTCGACCAAGTTCTTGATGTTGTACGTCGCGAGGCCGAGGGCTGCGACTGCCTCCAGGGTTTCCAAATCACGCACTCTCTTGGTGGTGGCACTGGTGCTGGTATGGGTACACTTCTTATCTCCAAGATCCGCGAGGAATTCCCAGACCGTATGATGGCCACATTCTCTGTCGTCCCTTCACCAAAGGTCTCCGACACAGTCGTTGAGCCATACAATGCCACTTTGTCCGTTCACCAGCTTGTCGAGAATTCGGACGCGACCTTCTGCATTGACAACGAGGCTCTGTACGATATTTGCATGCGCACGTTGAAGCTCAACAACCCATCATACGGCGATCTCAACCACTTGGTCTCCGCTGTCATGTCTGGTGTCACCACTTGCTTGCGTTTCCCTGGTCAGCTCAACTCCGATCTACGTAAATTGGCTGTCAACATGGTGCCGTTCCCACGTTTACATTTCTTCATGGTCGGTTTTGCTCCTCTCACCAGCCGTGGCGCACACTCCTTCCGTGCTGTGACCGTCCCTGAGCTCACCCAGCAAATGTTCGACCCAAAGAACATGATGGCTGCTTCTGACTTCCGTAACGGACGTTACCTCACTTGCTCCGCTATTTTGTAAGCCCTTTGCAATTCCGCATCCATCTCTCGCATCTGCTAACAATCTTTCTAGCCGTGGTAAGGTCTCCATGAAGGAGGTCGAGGACCAGATGCGCAATGTCCAGAACAAGAACTCGTCTTACTTCGTTGAATGGATCCCCAACAACGTCCAGACCGCTCTTTGCTCCATCCCACCACGTGGTCTTAAGATGTCCTCCACTTTCGTTGGTAACTCTACTTCTATCCAGGAGCTCTTCAAGCGTGTCGGTGACCAGTTCGCTGCCATGTTCAGGCGTAAGGCTTTCTTGCATTGGTACACTGGTGAGGGTATGGACGAGATGGAGTTCACTGAGGCCGAGTCCAACATGAACGATCTTGTATCCGAGTATCAGCAATACCAGGAGGCCTCGGTCTCCGAGGGTGAGGAGGAATACGATGAGGAGGCTCCTCTTGAGGGCGAGGAGTAAGTGTATCGATGCAAGGTCGTGAGTAGTGGGTGTCATTGGCACATCTTGTTTTATTCTGGTCTGTATGGCGGCAGTGGTCAGCCAGGACTCTTTGAGCGCTAGCGTGTTTATCCTTTGGCGCGCGAAATAATGTTATGGTTGTTCCTACATTATCATTCTTTCTTGATCAGTCCCAATAAAAAAAAAGTTCGAACCCCGAAATTTACGATCTTCATGACATATGCACATGATAGGAGGGTATGGAATTAGCTGATCCGCCAAATACCTATTAGTTTTGCTACATGAGTTACAGATTTTTGACACTACATGAAGCCTACGGCAGCAACAGTTCCTGCCAGCAAGACGAGTACCCATGTTTTCATCGCCAGCCCGAAGTTTGATGCTGCACCAGGGGCATCCAGACATGCAACTTCTGGAAAGCCCTCCTTTTCGACACCATCGACTTTGCAGATCACGGTACAGTACTCTGCCTCTCTCTTTTCGAATACCTTTGCTCCCTCATTCACAACAGCATGAACTCACCTCTTCACCTTTCCCCCTTTCTTCTTCCCACCAGGCCCATCTCTCTTCCCACTTGTGTTGAACAAAATTTGTATCCACTCGACCTGCAGCTCTCTGCAGCACTGCCCACGGACATGTTGCCGGACCATACACCACCATCAGACCACATATTCAATGCTAGTCCCGACGGCTTTCTAGGCACGGAATAATTATCGGAGGTTACGACTTTTTGGTCTATGAACCAGCGTGAGATTTTTGGAAGCCAATCTATCCGCTGGGTGCGTCATCCGTTCCGAGAGGGCAGGTTCTGTATTATTTTGGAGGTGGCGGGAATTTTGGGTCGAGGGTTGGTTTGTGAAGCGCCATGTCGTTGGGGGATTCGTTGTTGTCGTCTACGAAGGTGAAGAGGCCTGCCACTGCGTCTGGGGATGCTGGGGTGGTGGGTGAATTGGAGTCTGGAGTGATAACGCGGGCTTGGAAACGGATTGAGGCGTGGAGGAGGTTCTTTTCTAGGTTATCGATTTCGGAGACGGATTGGAATGTGGGTAAGCGGGTTGTATGGAGGGCTAGGTGGGAAGGCCTTGTCCGTGGCTGAGGATGAGAAGAAAAGTCAGGATTCACAAGGTCGTACATGAGACTCGTGGGAGGATGTAGAGGGACTTGAGGTATATGTCGAGAGAGGTGTTATGAGTAAGGTTACACCAATAACCTCTGGGCTAGTAACTACCGATGAAAACACTCTGAGCTGAATTCTGCATCGCCACAGGTGCATCGGTGGTATTCTTCTTGCCCCAATTCTGAATCTCCCAGTCGTGATTCCATGCCGAGCTGTTGAGCACGGATTGATCTTGTGCCAACTCCGTTCCGAAACGCTGGTTTGCTGTGACAAGGGGTGGAGGCGGTGACAAGGGTAGGGAACGGAAATGGTAGAATTTGTGGTAGAGGAAGTAGGTTGGGATGGTGGAGTCGGCGGTAGCAGGTACAGTTTTGGGCGTTGTTGTCGTGGAGGGAGGCTTGCGTGGATGTTGTGGTACCTTTTGTGAGAGGGGTACAGAGAAGGGCGGTGAGGACGATGGCTTGGAACGGGACGGATTGGAGGAGGGTTTTTGAAGACACTATGTATTAAGAGAGTTGCTGGTCTCTATGTGGTAGTGATCGTGAACTAATTCCCCAAAAGGGGTTACGAGAATGAGTATATAAACGAAGAAAGCAATATATTACAAGTGATTGGCTATAGGGCACAGTACCGGCTGGAGAAACAACATTCTGGGGAGACCCGAGGACGCTGTGAAAGTATGTTTGTACATGGTCACTTTCACGAATCACGATACAACAAGATATCAAGTATGATGTGTCGATCGGCTGTACGATGAACTACATTTACCGACCGACCTTGTCCTTGTTTCTGTCACCTCCCGGCATTCATCATGTGCAACCATGGAGACACCCGAGGACCGCTGGAGTTGGCAATGGACTGTGCAGACGGTAGCACAGTATGTCGCGATCTGGCATGATCAGGCGCGAGATTGGTATTCCAGGACCTGTGGCTGAGGAGTTGATAAAACCATCCCGCGTGAAGGAAGTGTGACTACCACCTCGAAACGGAAATGAAATGGCGATATGACGCGTACGTAGATATGAGAGTTGGAAGCTATGAATGGCCTTGATAGCGAGGAGGAACTTGAATGTACTAAACACGGAGGTTAGGAAGACTTTCGTCTTTTTTGGTTCGACCTAACTCTGATCCAACCATACATAATAACACAAGTATTGCTGTTATTGAAATATTCAACAAGCAGTTGCCCTTTCGACAAACTATCCCCACACGAGATCAATCCAAATCTGCAATCACTAGCCAAGCAAATCGATCCAAGTAGCAAAAAAGGTTCTCAGAAATGAGCTACAATAGTCTAGAGACAAAATCGACCTAGTCCCAAACACCAACAACCAAGGTATCAAAATAAATAGCAAAAAAGCATTTCGCCACGAGGCTTGTGCGGGTATTTGAAGCAAAACACCACAAGACAAAGGAGAACATCACAGCAAGCAACTCCAACACACTTTTAGGCTACTGAAGTCCAGCTATCCCGCCCATCGATCTTCGAACTTCTTGGGCGTACTTGGTAGATATCTCATTAACTGGTTCCTGGTCATGGTAATCGTTGTCGTCTTCCAGAATGCGGGTCGGCATTTCTGGAATATCGTGATGCTTGTAGTGTTGCATGCTGTGGCGCTCCGGTGTCGTGGAGGCACTTGCCATGCTCATGGATGTGCTCGATCGGTTGTGAATAAGATCCGGTGTTGGTGGTACGCTAGATCCACGAGCCGGGTCGAGGTAGTCCGAGCGATCGTCTCCAAATTCGCTCCCCTGGGCGGTTGAAGGTTGTCCATTCTCTGAGCGAGAAACGATTCTGCCTTTTTGGCTGAGGTTGTCCTCTTCTTCGTTGTCGGCCCTCTGGGCCAACTGTAAACCCTCCACCGCGGCGGCGCATTGCTCGCTGATGTTTCGGATGATGTATGCAATGGCATCAGTCTTGTCGCGAAGATGTCGATCAGCCACGTCAGCCATGCTCGTTGTTGAGAGACGCTTGCGGTTAGACATATTGCACAAAAGACGGTCTTCCATATCTGGGGAGACGTCCTCGCCCTCGAGGTGATGGCCTGCCGCGGTTCCTGCGCGGCTGAAGCTGCGGGGAGCAGTGCGTGAAGACACAAGACGCGACTGTGGCCGAGTCGGCAGGGCTCCTGGCATGTTGCTCGTGCGGATAGCAACCTCGGACTTGTTTTCTACCTTTTCAGAAGTATGCCTAGACTCTTCGTCATCTGCATCAAATCCTTTCTCAATGTAGTCCGTGAGTTCCGGTGCGGTGGAGAGAGATTTGACAATGTGTTCCATGTGGTGGGCTTGACCATCAATAAGAGCACGAAGGTGCAGCACGACACGCTGAGCCTCGTCCCTCTGCCGAGTAAGCGTAGAGCTGGTGTGCTGCATGGCGCCTAGCTCTTTCTTGTTCCGCTTGCGTTCTCTCTCGAGTTCCTCTGCGATTTCCTGCTGGAGAACAAGAGCTTCCAAAGCATCGTCGCGCTGCTTCTCGGTGCCTGAAAGGCGAACGGCCAGACGGGCGGCGTCGTCCTTCTGCTGGTCGATGAGATTGGTGAGGCGGCGATTCTCGCGCTTGTGATTTTCGATCTTGACTTTAAGGTCCTGGGTCTCCTTGGTAAGCTGCTCGGCAAAGGCCTGGAATTTGAGAAACTGTTGTTTCCAGCTTTCCAATTCTTCAACCAGGAAGTTGTTGCGCTTGGAGACCTTTGTGAGTTCCATGTCCATTCTGCCTTTGAGGTTGATAAAGTCTTGCCATGCCTCCATAGCGTCGCGCGAGTATTGATTTCTCTCGCGAACGATCTCGTTGAGATGTCGCATGGAAACCTTGGTCATCAATGGCTTCTTGACCGCACCACCGAACACGGCCTTTAAACCAGTGTTGCGTCCCTGGACGAGATTAGCTTGCAAAATCTGGTGCACAGAGGTGTAAACTTACAAGCTTTTCGCAGACGTGATCCATAACGCTCATTACAGTGTCTTGGTTCCACCAGTCGGGATCCTGGATACTCTCAACCTCTCCTCTCATAACTATGATTTGACCGGCCGGAATGAGCTTTCCTCCTCCATATGCTGATCGAAGATGCTGAGGGACGCCTGAGGGTGCTACCTCACCATTCAAAGCTTGGGTAAGACGATTGATCATTTTGGTCCGCTGTCCTGGGGTGAGCACGGTCGGTGGACTTGAGGTGAGGACAAAGTTGCGATCGAGATCGACAACCAAAGCATCGGTAGGGGCAGTGAAGAGAGTTCGGCACTCTGCAGTGACTCCCAAAATGTAGGGACCAGGCTCCTGGACAAGCTCCTTGACATGTCGGGCATGGACGACTGGTACGTACAAACCACTCCACTCATAGACGCGAACGCAGAATCTGATAGTCTCGGCAGCAATGGTGAGCATGGCGGAATAGTGACTCGTGAAGATGATGCGGCGTGTTGGAGAAACGGCAGCCTCAATAACGCCAACAACGTTGGGAATAGACAGACAGGTGAACAGGGGCCACATGGCGAAATTCTGGAAGCCCGATGGTGAAGAAGGGAATTGGTAGCAGAGCGCATAGTCTTTCATATCGATGCGTACGAGATCGTTGAGACGGGGAGCAGGGAAGCTCAGGATTCGAGAGACCTCCTCGGCGTGGAAGAGGTTTGTCGCCTTGTTCCAATGGATCCACATGCCTCGCAGGTAGTCACCGAGTAGATTGTACAGAGGGTAGCGGGACAAGAAACTGAGGCAGTATGGGATCCAGTATGTCTCGTCGGCTTGTTCGTAATAGTCCGACTCTGTGCGCTTGCGAAGATCGCGAATCGTCTCTGCGCGTTTTTCATCCGCTCTAGACCATACCCGTAACGCGATGCCATAGAGAGTATGGCTCGAGTCTTGCTGTAAGACGAACGAGTGATGAACACAATGTGGCTGGCTTCGACCGGTGCAGATTTCGACGTCGTGTGGAAAGCAGGCCTAGAGGAGGTCAACACGGCAAGTTTGGAACATGGTATTCCATCCTAGGTACTCACCCGCATGGCGGCGTGTAGCGATCGCGCAATCTCGTTATCCTGCTCCAACCTTGGACTGCTTCCCAGAATTTCTGGCAACCAGAATTGACCCACGGCTCCCTTCATGTGGCCGATTTTCCCTTGGCTGGGAGAAGGCGCCTTGACCCATTGCGAAGGCTCTCGACCAACACCGCATACCATGTATGCATGGGTCAAGGTCTTTGGTGTTCTTTGGCCTGGCTTCACATTCAGTGTGTTGGAGAGGGGTTGGGTGATTCTCGAGTGCAGCGAGGAAGTTCTGCTGGGAATGACCAAACTGGTATCGCCCTGGTCCCGCGTAGGAGGACGCTCGCCAGTGCGAGGTCGAAGGGATAGAGAAGGCGCCATGTTGACGAACTGCACAGGCAGTGGCTGGCGAATAAGATAAGGTATCTATCAGGGGCTCCTGAACCAAAAGAGGGTGAAGAATGCAAGTGGTTTCAAAACATGAGGCTGATGAAGTTGTGGACGTCCAAAGACAAGGCAAACCAGCTCCAGGCCAGGAATCAATCGACGGTAAGGAATTGACGTTTGTTCGGATGGATGGTACGAGCAGAGACTCGGCGAAGAGCTGGCAACGTGGAGGGAGGAGGGAAGATTGTTAAGAAAGGTCAAGGCGTGAAGCTCCAGGGCATGTGGCTTGAGCAGCAGGCTGCTGGGATCAGAGACGAGGCCGAAAGAAGAGTAGCAGTAGTATGGTTACATGGTCGGCGTGGAAAACGAGCCAGGGACCCTGTCACGAATCAGGGGACGCAATGAGCAGTATGCGGAGCAGCCGAGTACGATGGTAGGGACTAGAGAGGCACATTGGCTGAGGTGCAGCACGCATGCGGCACAGTGGAGGTGAGGATGCAGGACAAAGGATGTGCTGTGTATCTGAATAATGCCACCGGATATGTGGACAAGCCAAAGTATCCAGCCTGAATAATGCCACCGGACCTGGTGGACAAGTCAAAGCCAGAGGCCGGGAAGGCAAAGTCAGAGGTGCACCCGAATGCTGAGCTAATTGTAGATCTACGGCGCGGCTCAGAGTGGTGGAAACGGCCCATGGCTGTTTTCTCCGAAGAGGCAAAATCAAATCAAACTATTGCGCATTGAGCCGAGAGCGAGCCCACGAGTCTACGGCCTGGAAGTGGAAGAAGGACTTTCCCAGCTCGAAGCTCGGCGTTCAGACACCACGCAGGAGAGAAAGCCAGAGTGAGCAAGATTGCTTTGGTTGGAGAAGTCGATGCAGACCAACGAATCGAACATGATGTGGTGAAGAACTACCTAGGCCAGCACTATCCATAACACTGCTACCATGTCTTCAGATGATTGGTAGCACAGGTCGGTTTCATAAAGGATGGAAATCTCCGTAAGAAGCAAAGAAGGCGGGGAAGATGGCGACGGTAGGTACGGAGCCTGAATAATGGCGGGTAGTATTGATGGCCTGAATCGGGCGGTACTGATAGGGTAGGCTGAGGGTAGTTGATACCTAGGCTGAGGGTAGTTGATACCTAGGCTGAGGGTAGTTGATACCTAGGCTGAGGGTAGTTGATACCTAGGCTGAGGGTAGTATTGGTAGCCTGAGTAATGAAATAATACAAGACTAGCTAGAAGAGTGGTGAGATACAAGGCGCTACTGATAGGCTAGCCTGAGGGTAGTACTAATACCTAGCCTAAGTAATAAAATAATACAAGACTAGCTAGAAGAGTGGTAAGATACCACGCGGTACCCATACAACGCGGTACCCTTGGGAACATGTATTGATCTTATCGTGAGCAGCAGGGGCAAATGCCTTGTCGATCCAGTTGGGAGGTTCATGACAGATGACGGGCATGGATGGTGCCTGCACCTACACAGGACGCGTAAACTGCCATACTGAGTCCCAGTCCCGATTATCTTATCCAATTATCGATACTGCCTCCGTAGGACTATCATCTTGACATGTACTTCTAACCCTTGACTACTGTATACACTATACACCACCACCACCCGGGCTACCACCACCACCACCCGGGCTACCACCACCACCCGGGCTACCACCACCACTCGGGCTACCACCACCACCCGGGCTACCACCACCACCCGGGCTACCACCACCACTCGGGCTACCACCACCACTCGGGCTACCGGGCTACCAGCTCCCACACCATTCAACCGACGGCTGCAAACATACCAATCAGCTCTGCGCAAGGCGACTTCCTCGACGTCCTCAATGGCCGATCAGAATCTTCTAAGTGATCTCTGCAGCATCTGGTGAGTTTGGCTAGCCGTGCGCTCCACTCCTATATCTCCTTTCTAACCTTCATTTCAGTCACATTAATCTTCCGCAGTACCGGTGTCCTCGATGCTCCTGCAGAACATGTTCTGTCCAGTGTGTGAAGCGACACAAGGAATGGCATCAGTGCTCTGGCAAAAGGGATCCAACAGCAAAGTTGTCAAAGGCCCAGCTGTTCACTCCTGCAGGCATCGATCATGATTTCAACTTCATCACGGGCATCGAACGTTCCCGCGCACTTTTGGACACCAAGGTCCCTCAAAGCGACCAAATCGAAGGCAAGTCGTTGCGTTCAGGGATAGCTTCGAGGAACAAGAACATCCTTGACCGTCTGCATCTCACTCGCGTCAACATCGAATGGGCGCCAGAGGGTCTGAGTCGACAGAGGTTCAACCGAACCAAGTGGTCAAAGGTAACTAAATAGCCGTCCTCCATCTATTTCCCCATTGGGACGTGCTTACCATGGTTCCAGAAAACCCGGCAAATCGTCTGGACTGTCGAATGGATCCATCAGGATGGAGATAAGGAATTTCACCAAATCCATGATTCCGCTCCAATTTGTCGAGAGTACGCTCCTGTTTTCCTGAAGCATTACAAAGTAGAGAGTGGCAAAAAAAGAAAGCGCGGTGCTGGGTCTGCCAAGTCAGATGCCGCAGCCGAGCACGAAACCCATGCACAGGCAGCCTCTTCCTTGTCGTCATCCCACGGGAAAGAAGTCCAGAAGGGTTGTGTCGACCCGGAAAAAGCAGCTTACCCATCGCTTTCCGTCAAAACTGTGCCAGCCACAAACGTCGAGGATGTTGCTACGATACAAACAACAGAGGCTAGCAACAATGCAGGTCATGGGAAATGCGACTCCGCCGAAGGTGTTATTTCGCAGACACATCCAACCAAGACATCACCTGTATCTGAATTGCTAAGACAGCCGCCTGGCTCGCCCGATGATAGAGGCAACTACTACTATCTCCTTAAACCACGAACAACCGGGACGGAAACGGTGCTCACCGTCCTATCACCTACGGATAATCTTCTTGACTGTCTGAGAAACCAAACCGTTTTGGAATTTCCAAGTATACAAATCTTATCCCAACCTCCCAACTCACTTCCACCTGGATTTATCTTAGTCCATAATTGGCTCGAAAAATTCAAAAAAGAGCAAGAGGAGATGAAGCTTGTCTTGAATGAAGCTGGACACTTGGACGTTGGAAAGACACTTTCCGATCTTGACGAGGAGGACTTGCCTCCAGGTCTACAGAAAATGTCAAATGACAACGACATCTTGGCAATGCTACAGCAAGACGTTTTGGGTCGTAACAGGCTCTGAGTTGAAGAGAAGCATGATGAGGGTTTGACAACCTTGACGAGCACGGTCGAATTGTAGACATTGAAGCGTTTGTCCCGTTTACATGAGCTTTGGACAAGTGCCCGATTCTGACACATGGCATCGATTGTGTCATTCTTACTCAATCGAAGGGAAACAGATGTCCGTAAAACTGTTGGTCCTATATCGCTTTGAATGATTTGTGAGCGTTGCCATACTGCGCAGCGTAAGTTCTTAACAGGGATGGTCGATGCTCAGAGTTGGTAAGTTTGAGTATACTCGATTGTACTCAAAATGACCGCTACTACTGCGGGCACATGGAGTATAGCCATGCATCCCCATGATATTTGTGACAAGTAGACTAATTACGTTGGCTACTTGTCTCCCGGCCGATGGTATCTGCTAGGAGATGCAAAGACTACAGGGTACCAATATGTTATCGGTCTAGGAATCTGTATGGTTTTTCCGCGAGCAACAGCTTGATAGCACATGTTCTCTCAAATCTGTTCTGACTTTGCTCTTCACCATTAAGTAGAGGTGGTTTTGGTGTTGCAGTATCAGGACCTGATGTAAGATTATAGTACTTTCCGAGCGAGTGAAGGCAGAAACGAGTACAATATTTCCCCCAAGACTGTACTCTCGAAAAACAATCCCTCCGCTTTTCAATACTGTTTCTATGAAGCAAAGATTACATTAATTCTCCGCTCGGAGAAAAAAAATTAGGTTGGATTGTATTCAGCCTCATTCGCCGACTCCACGCATCTAGGTAAGGCTGAGAGTGATGCCCGGGCGGAGGGAGAGAACACGGTGTCACAATTCCCCATCTATCTGTACTCTGACAATTGACATAAAAAGGAAGTCTTGAGTCAGAATATTCCTCGATTGTTTTGGTGTTGCTGGGGATACAGGCGGTGACAGGGGTCTTCACCGAGACTCCATCCGGCGACCACTTCGACATCCTTACTTATCGCTCTCCATTTCCTCCCAAGTACCGATGGACATATCCTGAATGCCTCAATTATTCTTGGATACCAAGTGTCATACACTCAAGCATCCAGTGCCATTCCCTGCCATATAATAACTATCCAAACCACAATTACGACGTGTAAACAAAGCTGTCAACAAACCACCTTGGAGCTTTCCATAACATCGCCCTTGACTAGACATGCTGCGATCAAAGAGTAAAGAGCGAGTTGCCGACCCTCCAGGTGTCTTCATGTCAAAAGAGAAAATGGGTAAGTGCAGTTTGGCTCAACGAAGCGTTATTCCATTCATTACACCTTGACCGTTATATCCTTTTTGGTATCCTTTTTGGTATCCTTCTCGGTATCCTTCTCGTTGTCCCACTCTTCTCCTCGACACTAACTTCATTCATCAGGCGAATATCTCAAGGACCTTCGAGCGAATCGACCGTCGAGACCCACCGGCGCCAGACCTCCCCCTTCATCATTCGTCTCCAAGCGAAATTCAACATCGAGCCTAGCTGCTTCATCTTCTGAACCTGCGACTCAACCCGCTCGTCCATCAGCTGTCCCAATGCCGGATCCAAACGCTAAACGACCTTTAGCGAAACCCCCGTCTCAGGTCATACTTGAGGATGTGAACTTGGAAGGCAAAGACGAGAAGGATTTGCCATACCTTGAGCGAAGTCAACGTTGGCTGGAGCGTCAAGAAGCACACTCGCTACGGAAAGCCCTCGAGGAAATGGACATCGGCGAGGAACAAAAGCTTCACGAGGCAGCACAGAAGGAGGCATCAGAGCTCGTGTGGAAACATCAGAATCCTAAAGCTGCTTTCAGAAATCCCGACGCTCCTTATAATTACCGAGAGCATCTTCGAAAGGAGAGTGTACATGCCCGGACAGCGAGCTGGTCTAAACAGGCCCAGGACATTCAATCACGAAACAAGAAGATCAGAAGCCGTGACTCAAGTCAAAGTCGGTCAATTTCTGGTGGCAGCAAGTCGATTAGTGCGCCTAATAGTCGTGTTGCCAGTGACTCCTCTCTTCGAATTCCGGAAAGCCCAACATCTCCAAATGAGGAGAAGTCTGCCGATGAAGGAGAGCGTCGATCGAGGAAACGATCCGTTCAATTCGTTGAGCCGCCACCCGAATCGAATACAGTGACAACAAGTATTCCCAAGCGTGCTCGGACTCCAAGCCCGGTAAAGGCACCAAAGTCTAGCATCAGCGTGGAAAAGAAGAAGTCGGAAGACGCTCCAGAAGTCAAAGTCTCTAATGTGGCTGTGGCCGCGCGGGTCGTGTCCAATTCTTTGTCCAATGCAGTCCCGGCACACTTTAGGAATCCTTTTGCTAGAGTGCGCAATGCGAAAGGTTCGCTCAGCCGAGCTAGCACTGCTCCATTGCCTCAGCGGAAAGGCTTAAACCCCATTGAGATTCAAAAGAACCCACCCACACAATCTCGAAATCCTGCATATACCGCCAATGCCCCGGTCAGCCCTGAAAAGATCAAAGAGGTGGTGAAGGAAGATATTCCGATGAAGGATGGCCTGGAGATTCGAGGGGATGACATTCGAAAGGCGACAAGCATGAGCTTGAAGGATCGAAGTCCAAAACTACCTCTCCCAACCATGGTGTCCGATAGTCCTGGTCGGCCGATTGTTAGTTTCAAGCAGAACTGGAAGCCAAAGGAAGTCGAATTGAAGCCAGAAGTTTCAAACCCAGTGTCATTACCACCAGCTGACCCTAAACCGTACTCGAGCTTTACAACCAAAAAGGTGCTGCCCGCCGTGAAACGCAAAGAGCAGCCACAGTCTTCGATGACTATTCCTGACAGGGGTCGTGAACGAACGAGTCCACCGCCGCCGCCAGCCTCGTCCCTTCCTTCTATCTCGATTGGAGGTGGACCAGGAATTCCATCGATATCAGTGGACAGCAGTCCGTCAATCCCATCGATATCAGTGGACAGCAGTCCGTCAATCCCATCCATATCAGTGGACAGCAGTCCATCAATCCCATCGATATCAGTGGACAGCAGTCCGTCAATCCCATCGATTGCTGTCAACAATGTCCCGTCTGTCTCAGTCAATGCACCTTCAATTGCTGTGAGCGCGCCAAGAGTTGCAGTCAACGGTCGTCCAAAGGTCCCTATTAATGGACCGCCAACAATATCGGTTAATGCTCCTCCACAGATTTCTGTCAACGGGACGCCGTCAATCTCAGTCAATGGACCTCCCAGAATTTCTGTTAACGGACCGATAAGTTCCAAGCGGCCACTTCCAGTTCCAATAGGACGACCGTCTCCTCACCATGCGAATACAGCTCCTGTTCCTACCCTTCGCAGCAAAGGACACTTCACGCCCACTACTGTCAGAGCTTCAGGGGCATCATGTGCCAACTGCTCTCTTTCAATCTCAGGTCGCATCGTCTCTGCTGGCGGAGTCCGATTTCATCCAGAATGTTTCCGTTGTCATAACTGTTTCGAAGGTCTTGAGTGCGTAGCATTTTATCCAGAGCCAGACAACGCTCGCGAGGAGCGGATCGCGCGTATACGAGCACGTGCTGCTGGTCAATACGTTGAAGAACGTGTCGGTCAGACGCATCTTGAAGATGGTGATGAGTTGTTTCGCTTCTATTGTCATCTAGACTATCATGAATTTTTTAGTCCAAGATGCAAGAGCTGCAAGACTCCCATCGAGGGAGAGATTGTGGTTGCTTGTGGTGCTGAGTGGCATGCTGGGCATTTTTTCTGTGCTCAATGCGGTGATGTAAATTTTTACCGTGGATTTGATGTTGCGATCACGTACTGATTGTCTTTTAGCCTTTCGATTCCTCGACTCCATTCGTCGAAAAGGATGGATATGCCTGGTGTATCAATTGCCATACTCATCGATACTCTACCAAATGCAAGAAATGCAAGAAGCCAGTTACCGATACTGTGGTCAAAGCTTTGGGAGCGGAGTGGCACGAGGACTGCTTCTGCTGCACAGTAAGTGATTTGAAGAATCTGAGATTGGAATCGTGCTAATGGGCTATAGGGTTGCAATGGCCGCTTCACCGATGGTCGATTCTTCGTTCGGCAGCCTGGTGGACAAGAGCCTTATTGTCCTAACTGCGAAGAGAAGAGGTTGAAAGCTTAATATTACCACGATCAGTAACATGACTGACACACAAGTCATCTACAAAGTCATTCCTCACAGGCTTCGATTGTGTCTTTGGGCCCACACAACACCGCAAACAAAAAGTTTATTCCTTACTATTTCTCTCCTTTGTTGCACATTGGACACAGTTTGGCGGCGTTATGTTCATGCTTTGTCTCGGTGGTTTTGGGTTAGCGATGGAGCATATGGGTAATTAATTACTACGTCTCTTTCTTTGCCATTCTTTCTTGGCGATTCAGCATGGTGTAGCATAGCATAGCGTAGCGTAGCATAGCATAGCATAGCATAGCATAGCATAGCATAGCGTTTACGTAAACTACGATATATGAATGTTCTTTTGTACAATCGTCGTGTGACCTCACGTAGCCTTTGATTGAGAGATGTAGATTGATCAAGCTTGGAGATTCTTCCAACACTTGTTTTAGGGAAGACAGATGGTGATTTTCTGGCCTGGGATCACTGATGCGGCGAAGATTTGGTGGAGAAGGTAGATTTATACCATGACAAGGTGAATGAAGCGTTGGAATATTCAAGAGAGATTGCGTGTATAGCCATGTAGGGTGATTGACGAATTTTTTTCAAAATCGAATACCATATTGGTGCTTGTGATTGGTATAAACAAATATCCTCTCTCCATGTCCTTGCTTCGAATGGTATAGATTGGGAAGTGGAGATTCTCAAAACATCAGCCCTGACAGATTACATGATTCCAATTCTATACATCATACGATTCTATTCATTCTATAAAACGTTCCCTTTATCCCCCACCCGAAGTAAAAGTACCGCATTGAAGAGGGAACCCCCAAACACCACCGCTATGCTAGGAAAAGCAGACGAAAAACCACCATCGAGTCATTACCACCACCTATTTCCTTCCACCTGGACGTAGATAATGTCCTCGCAGAGAGGATAAGATGAAATGTTCATACCACGCCGCTCACCGCCAGTACACCGTGTCTTTTACGCCGTCATGAATTCACGAAGCCTTTTTCTACGTGTCCAAACCGGCATCATCACGCTTGTACACATCAAAACGTGCTCATGTGACTAATGCAAGAGCCTAAAGGAACGAAATACTCGTAAAATCTCGTCTCACCTCGAAGACCTGGGGAGACCACCACTACCACGACCGTCGGGATCAGGATCCGACCTTCTCGTGCTGAAGGACTTTCGTATACTCTCACCCCAAGCACTGTCCTCAAGAACTCCAAGCACATCTCTTGCAGACACGTTGCTGTTCGCTCTTGATCTTGCCGCATTGGACCCTTCAGCCGGCTCCACCCCGAGAGGGCTGGACGGTCTGCTTCTAGAACTTGGACTCATGGCAGCTGCAAATTGCCAATTCTCGCTATTGTCTGATCCCGTGCGCTCATGACCTTGTGGCGTGTGCGGTATCGTGAGAGGTGGAGCACGCGAACGTATTGGTGATGGATCAGGAGTTTGTTGTATACTGCTAGATCTCGAAAGCATACCGCCTGTGGATCGTGTTGGTCCATCCACTTCACTTCCAGGTGGTGGGGTAACTGCGCCCATTCGAGGCGAAGATACTGCTGTTGATGGCGCAGAAGAGTGAGGCCCAAGACCGAATCCGGGACCGTCAAAGGGCGACATGCCATTATTGTCGTAAGCAGCCTCATCATCGACGAAAATTTCAGGCACAGTGAACTGTGGCACCATAGTCATTCGGCTTGCATCTTTGCTCTGCCTATGATTCTTGAATTGGCGAGACCAATAAACAGTGTCAAAGAATCCGATGACGACGTTTCTCCGCACAGCTTCTTCAACCCGTTGGAGGCGAGCTCGCCGACGTAGAAACTCGTGCAGGCGCAGGCTTCGGTTGTCGTTGATAACCTTGTAATGCGCAAGGATCATGAGCAACGAAGTGAAAGATATGCCTCGATCATGATCGCTGGAAACCAACACCTCCTCGTAGAACTTGTTCATCCGATTGCGTCTTCGTTGAATCTCCTTAATGGGAAGCTCAGCTAATCTAGCATTGAGCTTTTTGATGTCAATCTCTCGCGGTTCGGACTGGCCTTCCACTGGCAACGAGGATTGTCTACGCGCTACGCTACAATCTTCGATGAGAGAAGCAACACTGAAGTCGCCATCGTAGATGCGCATTTCGAAGACACCAGAGAGTTCCTGAGATGATGTTAGCGCTTTGCGAGAGCCATAAACAGTGTCCGTACTTACGCCTAGCAATCTTGGAAACGCCTCTTTGGAGATATAACCAGTGCCCTGAGGATCAAATTCTGCCCATGCTTGCTTGAATCTACGAATCTCTTCCCTTGATATCACCGACAGTCCACTGCTTCGCTGGTACACATAACTGAAGCTCTCATAAATGAGCGAGACGAACAAATTGACGAAAATATACATGCTGAGAATATTCCAAGCGATGAACAAGAATCGGGCCCAATTGGGGCTGCCGCAGTCTCCTTCGCTGAAATGATCTCCCATAATGCAGTATGGAGGTCGCATTTCTGCAAAGTCTTCCATGATTTGATTCCAGCCTTCACCGACACTAGTACGGAACAGAAGTATGAGTGCTTTTGGCACTGTCCGGAAATTTGCGTTGACACTTTCATTTGTATTAAACTTGGTGAGGCCAAACGTTTGCGTTAATGCGATGGCGAACGTAAGGAACAAAACGAACCAGGTGGCCAGTAAGTTCAGAATCAGAGGTAGAGAAGCTGCCGCCGTTTTGAACAATTGATCTAGCTGATTGTTGCGTGGGATGAGAAGAAGAGATATGGAGACGAGCACAAACTTATGCATGCGTGCCATGAACCAATTACCGGGACTGGCGATTACGATCACAGAGGTGACTACGGCGAGCGAAACGGCGACAGAGGCGTAAAGGTCCCAAGAACTTCTTCTGAATCTGGTCCAGGTGAGACCAATCATGCGAATAGCCAGATTGGAGGCGTAGATGAGCGAGAAAAGGAAGAATATGACGTCTGGTCTGTTAGCAGAGCCGTGTCAGTACGGAGAATCAAACATACCTCTGCCGCGATCCCACCACACTTTTGTAGGATAGAATTCGACGCAAAGAAGGATAAGGTGAATGACCAGTATGGCAGTCACAAAGCGTTGCCATTTGCCGGTCTTCCGAACTGCTCGCCTATAACACCATTCCTTCCATGATTCGCGTTTCTTATTGGCAAGTGGACGTTTTGAAGGAGAGATTTGTCGTAGGAGCTTGCGCAATTCTAGCCATGAGCGTTGGTCCGTTGTCAAATAAGCCACCCCAGTCTGTTCGGTGTAGTTCCTCATGAACACCGAAACAAACAAGGTCAGTACGAAGACAGCGCCGAGCAAATTGAATACAACGAAGAAAACCGCGTTGAAGTACGAGTTGAACGGTTGTGGCTGTTGCCCAACCCCCACAATTGATATCGCCCTCCACATGACATCGATCCAGCCTTCTTGTGAGACAATCTGGAACAAAATAAACAAGGAGGAACCAAAATCGTCAAACGAATAGTATGTATTGGCAACCACCCGAGGAGCCAGAATATTCCAGTTGGAGGGACTGCTACTGGTCATATACTCGCCGACACAATCCTGTAGGTTGAATATGGAAGAGGTGTAGTTCGAGTTCCAGGTCGGATTTGTGTCGTTGCAAGCTTGCATTTTGCCTACGAAGAGATTCAACCCGTATACCGCGAAAGGGATCAGCAAAGCAATGGCGACAAAAGCAGCCTGGCTTTGTTAGTTACCCTAGAAGTGGAAACACCAATCAATCTACTTACAGACAAGACCTTCAACCCACCGCGCACAATTACCGAGTGGAAGTTGTTCCGAGCACTATCGCTAACATTCAAAAGTCGCAGCGCCCTTAGCGCCTTGAAAGCACCAACAGCTCTTGAGACGGCGCCTGCATTGTTCAAGGACGTCAAGACATTGATCCACAAGGTGATGAGCACGACGCCATCAATGGCACCCCATGATCCTCGAAAATAGGCATTTGGGGTGAAAAATAGGCCATCGGCGATGACCTTGATAAATGCCTCCACGGTGAAAAGGACTGCAAACCCCATGTCGGTGTACACGAACCAATTTTTCACGGAAAATTTATGGGTTTGAAAGTACACCTTTTGGTACAGCGGAGTGGTAACACAAGCCAAAATGACCATGGCCACGATTGCGCAGTATATAAAGGCAGAGAAGGCGTACCATACTGGGACTGATGGCGCCACACCCTCGATACGATCACCGCCACGACCTGGCCCAACAATTCTTTGGCATATTCTCCTGATTCGGCTGGTCGGGCGAAAGACGAACAGTGAAACGTTGTAGTTCGGGTGTTTGAGAAGATAGTCCCGCTGTGCGCGTTTTCTGCGGTCACGAGCTGACATGACTTCCTTGGCCATCATACGGGGATCTAGGTCCTCGTAGGCGCGAGAAAATTCGAGACGAGAGTAAAACGGATTAGGCTCTCTGTGCCGGAAGCGAGATACAATGGATCCCCACCAGGAAGACATAATGCCTGAGTCGACAACTCGGGTGGTGGTAGCGGGTGGTAAGCCAGTCGCTGAATCCGGAGGAGGACTCATAATTCCAGGCCCTTCTTCATCCTGATCCAGGAAATCTTTCACCACGGCGTCTTTGAGCAGCATTTCAGTGGTTGCGGAGCCGAAGCTGAGCGGATCCCGTTTCCGTCCGCTGATGAGACTGTACTTGAAGATGGTGGAGAGTGAAAGATTTCCAGTGGAGTTCCCACCAAGGTCTTTCTGTTGCAAGAAGGCCTTCACTTGTTGTAATCGCTTTTCATCCTCGGAAATGTCGAAGTTCTCTTGAATGACAGCAATGAACATGTTCAATACAATGAAGTTGGCGAGAATGAACCACAAAATGAAAAACGCGGCCCCCATCCATGCAGTGTTGTAAAAGACGTCGTAGTTGGTAACGTTGTACATGATCGTGGTCCAATTTTCGCTTGAAAAGATTTGGTACATGCCCAGGAAAGAATTCCACATGCCATTGAAAGTGATGTTTATGGTGTCGCCGGAGGGGTCATTAGGAGGCAGGGAACCGCGAAACATTTGTGAAGCCAGGATTGCGGCTAAGAAAGTGAGAAGAAACACGAAAAGGATTAGATTCAAAAGACCGGTAAAGTTTCCAAGGACGGTCATGATGAGATTGCGTGTGATTGGGACGGCCAAGACCACACGATAGGTTCGAAGAATTTGGAAAAGCGTCAACCAAGGATACACCTGCTCTGACTTTTTGATCGGCGGCAGTTGAATAACACTCGTGATGACAGCCAGAGCAAGATCCATGATGTTCCGTTTGCTTTTAAAGAAATGGCGCCAGTCTACTATGAATCGAAGGATGATTTCCAGCAGGAGTAGAAGAGTGACAATGGTTTCTGTGTTTTCGATGAAGTGCTCTCGATCAAGTCCCATCTCGGCACTACGCAAGCATTGGACCACCAAATCGAAAGCTATCAAGACGATCCAGAACCACTTGGTCATGTTGAAGAAATGTTGCAGGGAGCTTATCTTTGGTTTAGCTGCTTCTTCACGCTCTCTTTCTGCTAAAGAGCCCGCATCACTATCATGTCCTGTGAAGGCACTAGCCCTGCCTTCCTCTCGGATGACCGCGAAGGACGAAGTAATGACTGCGATGAGCAGATTGACAAGCCAGAAGAATATGATGACTATTCCGCAAGCAAAGAAGATGGCAGCCGAAAGGTAGTCGCTATTGGTGAGGTAGTACATCAAATCCGAGAACGTGTTCGAGGTCATTATAACGAAGACAAGCTCCAGAGACTGAAAAATGTTGTCAAAGCTGACAGTACCATTGTACGGGTTGCCTTGTTCCAAGCATTTTGAGTTCTGAGGACAGATGAAGCCTTTTGGTGTTGTCGATCCGTTCGCCCAGAATCCCTTATCGTCTAGCAGCATCCAAGGCTGAGCAGTGAGATTCTGATCCAACCAGCCGCCGCAAAATTGCATGTTGTTTGTGTAATTTCCCGTTTGGTTGGAGGGTTGTGAAGGATCGAACCAGACGCACTGGCGACGCAGACTGGACTTGAAGCTTTGCAAACCAACGACCGCGAACAGAAGCCAGAAGAATCCGATCAAAAAGGCAACATTTGTGAGCAGACCAGCAGCTTTTTTCAAGCTGCGCAGAATGATTGTTGTCCCACTCGTCAAGAACAGCAGCCTCAAGATCCGAAGACAGCTCATCATGCGGAAAATGTATAAATGTCGCGAGCCTTCCACATGGAAAATAGCAAGAACGAAGCTGATCCAGTAGGCGGTGACAGCAAGGAAGTCCAGCCGGTTGAAAGAGTGTCTCAAAAACGCTCTGTGAGCTAACCGTGCACGTTGATGCGCTTTTGAACTGCCTTTTACATCTACTATAGCGGTCCCTGTCATGTTGGTCGTGAAAGAACGGAGAATGCCTGGATTGTGCGGGCCGAACGTCGATTGAATGGTATCTGCTTGACCTGGTCGCGTCTGAGGGGTTCCCAAGGCGTTCCCAAATTTGTCTTTCACGGCTTTGACGAGTCCCACTTTTCTATTGATCGTGCTGTATTCAACTGGATTGACGATGAGACCCGAGACTATGCTCCGGATAATGATTTCGACCGTGTATATGGAAAATAAAACGAGCAAAAACCAATCAATCCACGATTGACCCCATGGCGGAGGCGTTGAGTTGTATTCAACCCGCATGTTGGAATCGACGGCTAGTATGATGGTTTGAAGCACGATAAGAAGAAACACGAGCGGCTCTGTCACAGGGTGGACGAGGAGATCACAGAGCTTCATGCGTAGCTTGTTATCCGGTGAGAATATGCCTAGCGATTTTCCTTTCAAAGGATTCCCGTCTCGCGTAGATGATCGTCTTCTTGGAAGCTCGATCTCCTCCAACGAGGGCGTTTTCTCGGGCCGTCGATAAGGTTCTTCGTCGTTAGGACCATCCACTCCTGTGGCACTTGCGGAAGATCTGTCGGATGCCTCAGACCCCCTGGACGGCACGGAAGTTTTTCGCTTGAGCGTTCGGTCCACTACATCTGCTTCGTTACTCAGATTGACGATACGGGTCGACATGTTCCGGACAATCGTTCCAGCTCTGTGCAATGTCGAGCCCGCTGCACTCGGCGAAAGCGACCTTCGTATTGAACCAGAAGTCCGCGTTCCATCACTGGAAGTAGTGCCTAGTTCCGCAATAGCCAGATCATCTCCCAGTCTCGATCCCTGAGTGGGCGTCAAATGCGTTGAAAACCTCACACTCCGGGATCGACTGCTTCTATCATCTGACCGTCCACTAGGCGTTGAGGGCGTGGGGACGCCTGCTATGGGCTGGAGGTACCGTGAGTCCGCTAATGGTGTCCGATCGTTCGAAGAGGTCGAAGGCGTAAAGTAATCGTCCACTTCTCTAGAAGTCTCCGCCAAATCTACGGTCCGCAGTGAGGGCGAGCTATCATTTTGACTCCAATTAGACATGCCAAGTGGACCAGCGTCAGGGCCATCACCACTTCCAAAGCTCAATCCAGCAAATCCTGACGTTGCAGCCCCGAAAGCAGCTCCGTCTACCGGGGACGTGGGAGACACATCCTCCGCTCCATAATTCCCTTGCCCTTCCTGGGGTATTGATAAATGTGCTCCAGTTGGCTGCCGCATTCCATCTGGATCTCTTCCTCCCAAGGCCGTGTACGATGGTCCCAGAGCTCTTCCTGACCAAGATCCAGACAGCCGATTCCTGACCAAATCACTGATGGCTCTTGCACGTGTGCCCGATTGGCTATCGCTGTCTTCATCAGAGCCATTGCGCTGGGGTGGTGAGAGATCCTGGAGCGGTATTTGCGGCGTAGAGCTGTTCCTCCGATGATGTTGATCACGGGAGTCCATTGGATACAGACCAGCTGTGGGCGTTCCTATATCTCGTTTCTCCCTTCATCTGGCCGCGGCGCATTCAGATCTCATGTGTACGGGGAGTAGATTCGAGGGTACGCGGAGGACAGTGTTGAACCCTTGGGGGGCATGTAATGGGAGAATAGCTCAATTGGGAGGAGGAAGTGTGGTTCGAGGGAGTATTGGTGTGGGTGGTGGGTAGAAGGGCGGCGTGTTGATGTTCTGTAGAAGGTCTCTCTCCTTCGCCGCGTCTTTCTGTAAGCTGTGCAGTTACAGGGATTCACGGCTGGAACTTGGGATGATAGACCCTTGCGTATTGGATACATTTCAGCTTACGTTATCATTCTTTGAGGGACTGTGATTCGTCTTCGGCCTTGTTTACTTTTCAGCCCAATATAGAAGGCCGTTGAGGTTGTTTCCCACTGACACTGGCACAATCTCAGAGCCCTACTCACGATTTCAAGCTGGTCTCCCCATTGTCATCTCACTGGATTCGTCCATCTGCATTGACTGTATCGACATGGTCTGTCGAGCACACGGTGATTAGCAGGTAAGATTACTGTATTCACAGGTAAGATTACTGTATGCACAGGTAAGATTACTGTATCTTTTCTTAGGTCCTCCGCTCCGCCACCGCCCGCCACCGCCCGCCACCGCCCGCCGACCATTGTGGATCTCCCGTTTATAGCTCCCTTGCAGACTAGACCGCTTAAGTACTTATCGTACCGTATTCACTGGCTGTATATGAAGAGTCCTGTCCCTGTTTTTCGACAGGTAAACTACTCCTATCACGACCACAGCGGCATCTGGCTACCTAAGATGAGCGAGCGAGTGTCCCAAGAGAAAAACTCTGGCTACATGAGACTAAAGGGCTGGAGGAGAGTCTATCCTAGCCTCTCATTGAAAGTGGTACTCTGTATACTGATCAGTACATGGATAGGCACTGTTTATCTTCAACCAGTGAAAATACGGTAGCATATAGTACGAATCTGCACTGCCACTCCAAAAGTACCTGGTCCTCATAAATCAACCACTGGGTTGATGCGAGGTTGATAGACCACAGTACCATGTTCCATCAAGACAGATGAGACCTATCAAGTTGAGGCCGACTTCACCAAATATCCTACCCTCGTCGATCTCGACAAAATCCAATTCTTGGGACGAACAAGGCCACACACAGTTATCCGCTGATGAGGCTTGGAGTCTGAAACTATGATGGCCAAGTGCCCAGTAACGAAAAGCTCGATTTCAAAGGAATCCGGACACGATGCTCGGCTGACAAGGAGATTGACAGGAACCTACCCTCCCCCATGCGTTTGGTGGTTGCGGAGGCGGTCCAAATTTCAGCCAGGGGAATTGGATGTTGTGAAGGTACCACAAAGGCACGTCAGAAACTTGAAGCTTAGCTTGAGGTGGGTGCTTAAGCTCACTTCACCAGGAGTGGACAACCACCAATAGACATGCCTGGGAAATAGAAACCATGAAGGATATCGTCAATCCTGAAATCAAGTCATGCAAGGAACAACGGCATAGAGCTATCGAGGATACCATGTAAGCATACCATCTCCTATATGTCAAAACTACAAGATGTCCAACAAACAAGTTTAGAAAGTAATCGCATGAGCCTTCGCGGGTATTATGATTCAAACTTGCACCAGCACATTCAATCAAACACAGCTTGAAACCCTTCTCGCAAGGAACAAAAAAGAGACGAAAAGAAAACAGCGCAAATCCTCAATCGTCCCCACCATACCATCTCATGCTTCCCATCCATGTACTCTTTCTCCCTTTCTCCCCTTCCATCAAATCTAACACTGCTTCAACATAACCGCATTGATGGTAACAGGGTTGCACTGCTCCGCCCACCACCTATCATACAGATTATAGAAATCACCACTGCGACATTGATACCACGTCGTCGATCCACCGAGGGCGAGAGAACCATTGTTGCAGACGGAGAATCCTGCTGTGAATATGGAGCCGGATTGAGGTGGATCATCGAATCTAGTCAGATGTGTTAGTATGGAGTTTGGCGGGTTCCAATCTATAGTTTGAGAGGGAACGGAAGAGGGGGAATTCGAGTCATTCCAGTCGTGGGGGTTGGCCAAGGAAGATGATATGGAAACCCAACAATCATCAGGAATTACAGCTCATCCATCTCAGCCTCAATTTCCAGAATGGAGAGGAGAAATTTTGGCATCTCGGCCCAGACCAACCTCGATCTTCCTGGGATATCATGATGGGGTTAGTGACTTACTGGAGCTGGTAATTACTAGCAATATAAGCCGTCCGACCCTTGTCATCCTTCATCACGCCCCCATCAAGCGTTATATTAAGTGTCCCCTTAGTAATACAAGACACAAGTTGCGTAGCCGGAGCATCAGGCGGAGCCCCAACATCTCTTCTCATATTCATGCCACTCATGTCCGCCATCGGCGGCACAGCCGCCAGAGGCGCTCCCGCAGGTGGGGCGGCAGCAGGCGTCGCAACAGCCGGTGAAGGGGCCACAGGGGCCTGGACCTGTCCATCCCCAATCTCACCGACCACAGAACCAGCATCGATAGTCTTCGGGCTTCCAGGCGTCGCAGCAGCAGGTACAGCTGGTCCTGCAAACGTCGTTCGCTGTAGTACTGTTGGAGCAGTAGGAGCTTGGATCTGTCCATCCCCAATTTGCGAAATCATGTAAACACTCTGCTTCATTTCTTGGCCGACGACTGTTCGACGCACGGTGACGGTACGAGTGAAAGTTCTTGTAGTCTGTGTCGTGTTGGCGCCGTCCTGGTTTGGTTGATCTGGGGGTGGTGAGTCTAGTCCCACGGCTGGAGGAGGTGGCGTAGTCTCTGCCGGTGACATGGCGGGTTTAGCAGCAGTTGCAACGGGTAGGATCGCTGGTGCTGCAGCGGGTATAACATTCATTTTTTGGGCTGTAATGTTTTGGACTGCGATTCCGAATTTTCCGCTATAAGCAATGATACATTTTGGTGGTGGTGGTCCAGGAGGCGCAATTTTCTCGGTAACTCCCGTTCCAATACCTCTTTGTGGTGAAGGAGCAGCTGTTGGAGGACCACTGCCTTTAGGTTTAGCTGGAGGACCACCGCCTTGAGGTTTAGCCGGCGGCGGGTCTACCAAAGGCGATGCGATTGCTGCCGCAACGAGGGCGAACAAAATCGCGTGTCGCTTCATGGCGAAGACGATTCTTCAAGAATCAGCTGAATGAGAGTGGTTACCAAAATGGTATTCTTCAACGAGGGACTATTGTCAGAAGGAACCAGTGAGCGACTGTGCCATGTAGTTATGGATTGGGAGGGACTAATTGGACCAGCGGCTGAGGAAACACAAGTGAAGGATCTACAAGGAACAGAAAAGAACTTGTATGCGAATCAGATTGAAATTGCGCCGGTACGAAATTGCAATGACAAAAGCTGGTGAAGGGGATAGTGAAGAAACTGGGACTGCGCTGCATGCTCTATGGGACCCCATACATAGGTAGGCGGCATGGGTAATATCGCGAGCCCCGGAGTGATGGAGGAATCATATTCCATGCGCCGACTAGGTACGAGATTAGGTAGCTGGAGGAGAGCTTTGATTTGCCTAGCATATATAAAAGACATCGAGCCGCGATTTCTAGTTGTGATTAGGTTGGACAAATATTCCAGTTCTTGACACAAATCATGTCGCAGAGGACATTCTCCCCGTCCGCTCAGAAACGAGGGCACATAATTTATCTTGTCATGGCATTATTTTGACATTCTATTGAGAACCGTACCGACGTCATTTAACTTACTCGCGTCCCGAGGTCCTCTCGATAAAGCCCGTTTGCATACGCCAAGCCAATATATTTGCGACAACCGCACTGGACATTCGGCGTTGGCAAATTAGTATTAGAGGGTGGGCATATCCGTGCAAGACAGAAGCCCCATTATTGTGGTGCATGTTGGACTACGGAGTCCGTGTAATGGCGATGTTCGTCGTAGAGTGTGATCTTTGCGTCAAACGAGCTCGGGTCAAGTTGTTTCGACGTTTTTATACCCGGATCAATCACCAGTATAAAGGTTCCTGGCCATTTCGGTCAAAAGAACCAAAAAGTCCCCGTAAGAGTATTGCGCATGTAGTATTTCGAGAACACATTTCGAGGAATAGCGACATGAAGTCCCCGATTTATGCTATGTCTGGCTGACTTGTGTCACATCGGACGGTTGTATCGGTAGAAGAACGGCAGATGCAGCGGAAACATGCAGGGACGTTTCCAACAGTCTATCCGTCCAACAGTGCGTAGAGTTTTAGCGGAGAAGCAGCGACCAATAGTTCGCCAGCTCAGCATAGTAGGCTCTCAAGTCGTGCCCTCGCTTCTGGACAGGAAAGTCGGGCAATCTCGTCGTGTGAGGTCATTTCTTTGATGCATGCCACAAGCTCTTTTCCACGGACTCCCAGAACATGATTGAAAGAATCGTCTGGGAAGTTCCCATTTCGCACTGCGTGCAGCTTTGCTTGACGCTCCATGCGAGTGGAAAAAGGGAACAGGAGCTCAGTCGCGATGATCCCCAATGCGAACACGTCCAGTTTCTCGTCTGCGTTTGCTGTTGCGATTGGAGGTCGGTACAATTCAGTGCCGACTGCTTTGGGGTGTCTGGGCTTCGAGGGGTCCGCTTGAGCTTTTGTTGTGACTAGCCCGAAGTCTCCGATGCGAACACTTAAGAAAAGACTTTGATTTTCTTCAGGACCGCCTTTACACCCAGTGCATGTCGATAAAGCGACACAGGCCGGGTAACGAGAACGGTGAACAGTCAGAAATATGTTACTAGGTTTGAGATCGCGGTGGACCACGCCGTTCTGATGAAGGTATTCTACCCCGTCCATGATACTCAGCAGAATTTCAAGCGACGGCTGAAGGTGGAAACAATGCCTCACATTTGATGGATCTGCTTTGTCTGCTGTACTTGATTTTGACAAAAAGTCGGCAAGAGATAGAGGATGCAGTGACATTTGGATATGCAGAGTGAGCTGTGTTTCGAGAACTTGTCCTTCGGGCTGTGAGGTCTCCGCGTATGAGGACAATCCAGGCTCTTCAGTTTCAATGCAGTTTGCGAGACCTGAATCTGCATCTCTCGAGTTCTCCACATCTTCTCCGATGCTGTGAACAGTGCTGCGTTTTGAGCTAGTTGAGGTAATGGTGCTTCCACTGTTAGCCCTTTGTCGTCTTGGGCGCGTAGTGTTTTGAAATCGTAGCTCCGGAAGCTCATCACCGTCCTCGGAATAATCCTCAAGCTCGCCAAGAATTTCGCCAATACTGTGGGTGCGCTCAAACACAACATCGAGGTCCGTTGGTGAGCTAGGAAGTGGAATTTCGGACCCACCCGTTGCATCAAATTCAAGTTCTGGCGCCTCTAGGAGTTGTCGTAGCGAAGGCGAGTGGAAGGATGAGGTCGGCGGGGAAAGCGATTGCGGTGCAGAGTATTCGAGCCATCCACCATAGTAGCGAACAATATTCGGATGATCGAATCGTGCCAACATCCTGAGTTCGCTGAGAAGTACATCAAGCTCGAGCTGACCCCGCTCCTGAATTCTCTTGACTCGAGTTGGGCTTAAACCAATCTTTTTCACAGCATAATCCGATCCATCCAAACGATGTTTCACGTGGTAAACCCTACCATATCCCCCTTTTCCCACGATACAAATTTCCTTGTAGTCGCGGCGATATCGAGATAGCTCTACCATGGGATGATCGACATAGGGTTGTAGCACTGATGGCAGCTGATGGACACCTTCCTGGCTCCGAGAGATGTGTTCGAGCTGGCGAGAATCAAGCCTCGTACGGATACTTGCATTGGGCAGAGCGAGATTGCCCATGGCCGTTGTCAAGGAGGTCTGACTGCCAGGACGGCTCGTCAAGGCTGGGCGTGACGGCAATGGCCCCCTCCGCGATAGGAGATCGAGACCTTCACGATAAGCCCCTCTGAGGGTGCGTTCACTCTCTTGCTCTGGACCTCGAGGGACAAGGTTGTGGCGACCTAGTTGCTCCACCATGTGCTTGTACTTCTCATGAGCTAGAGTTTTGACCTCGGGGTCTTCTTGTGTGTAGTAACGCTCGTGAGCATTGTTTTGTTGATACCACGCGAGTGCCTCCTTATTACACCTCTCTTCCAAGAGCGCGTGCAAAACATAATCGGAATGCTGTGTGGTCGAATTGCCAACCAGTGTCAACGTCGAGTTCACATCTTCTGTGCTCGTAGAGGCTGAGATGGAACCTTGAGGACTTTTGGGCAGTTTCTTTACTTTGTCGAGATATTGTGACTCGGAATTGCTAAGATGGTGAGACTCGGTCCGATTCTGACCATGGACGGATTTTATATCGTCCTGATCGGAGCCGGATTCCTCGTCGGAACTGGCATCGGAAGTTGACGCGTCTGTAGAAGCCGTGACATCGTTTGCAGATCTGAAGAACGAAGACATGATTTATTGAAAGAAGGACGATGTGATAGCAAGCCAGGAAACCATGACATGGCCACTGACATGAAAGGGGGGCAGCAGGCGATGTGCCTTTGTAAGAGCTACCGGGCGTGTTTGAGAGAGAGAGAGAGAGAGAGAGAGAGATGAGTTGAAGAACTGTGGTAGCTAGTAGACGGGAGGTTACTTGGTGTGTTGCTCGATATGTTCGAGGAAGCTGCGTGTGGACTGCCTAAGGTCAGGTATGTATATGTACCTGATTAGGTAATCTTATAGTAGGTACGCAGGTGGAGGGAGGACTCGGACTCGGAGTACTACTCAGTAGGTAAACAACGTGAAAAAGAGAACACGTTGGTTGATCCAATCAGGCACTGGACACGCGCCCCGATCTGATGATATGTATGTAAGATACGTCAAGATGTGATGACATGTATGTAAGATACGTCAAGATGTGATGACATGTATGTAAGATACGTCAACTCCCGCTCCCGCAATTGATGCCATCTTGGCTGGTAGAATTACTTATTTTCTACAAAGCCCACCTGAATAAATACTTCTAATGAGCATTCCAGTGAGGGATAGGATCAGCGACGACCAAGTACTATTTAATCCAGTACTCCTAGACCAGTACGGCGGTAGTACTAGTAGGCAGTGGCATACCCGGAGCCACAAAATAGACTCAGGCTCAGGCTTGGCCGTCTCGTGCCCGGCTGAAATCACCTTTCGAGACGCGAAAGACATCCACCACCATTACAGCTTCCGCCATCGTTTTCCGTCGCTGAAACTGGACGTGAGCGCGTCAATTATCTCTGCGACCCAAGTCCTGCTATAGAATCTCTACCTACCGTCGTGCAACTTCTCCACTGTGCATCTTGGTCAAACCACCTGTACAGTTCCTCTCTGGTTGCGCTTTGCGCCCGAACACCATGAGTCCCGCTCCAGGATACAGGATACACTCGCCTCAGGCCTTCCTCTCCAGCTACGCTCCACGAATACGGTCCTACGGCAATTCATTGCTCGCTCCAGTAATACCTCAAACCACAGCAGTTCCCCAGCCACGGATCACGAAACGAGGAACGACGGCTATCAACTATGCCGAAGATGGCTATGATGATGATTTCGAGGACAGCGAAGGGCCAGGCAGACGGCCGACTGGATTGAGGAGTCTACGGCGAGAAGATACAGAGCAGGACAAAGAGAAGGCAAGCCAGTTGGGCAAAGAAATACATGCGCCTGTGGAAGTGCAGGGAATATGGAGAGACTACATGGGCAAGCCGAGAAGAGTGCTGTAGGTTGATGTTACCAGCAGAAACCGCAAGATACAGAAAGGCTAATAGTTTCATTGCCAGGACGGAAAGACAAGTTCAGACCCAAGCAGTGCTTCCTTTCACTCCGATCCCTATCAAGATTGATATCGACGTACAGCCCTTTCGACCCGATCCTGCCCTTCCTATGCCTCAAAACGCACGAGAGTTCGGCGTGGATGACTCTATCCCGGCCTACAGGCATCCGGAGGTTACGCCCGCATTCAGACTGACTGACGCCTTTTTATGGAATCTCCACGAAGGTCTAATCACACCTGATCAATTCGCAAAGACCATGGTCGATGAAATTGATCTCCCGAACGATCGCAAACCAGCAGTTATCTTGCAGATAAGTGGCTTGATACGAACCCAGCTTGAAGAGCATGCTCCTGTAGCTTTGCACCCTCTATTCCAACCTGCTTCGGGCGTGGCTTCTGGTGCAGCAATTCCATCCATACAACAGTCATCATCAGCACTAGCAGGAACGCCAGCGCCATCGACTCCAGGCCCAAAGACGAACGGTACAACACCAATTACCAATGGAATAAATGGGTTCCACAATGGCGATGCGGTCGGAACACCGGGCCCTTCAGGAATGACCAATGGCATAAGCAATGGCATAAGCAATGGCATCACAAATGGCATAACTGCAACGGCTACCATAGCCGCCACCCCAGAGGAGGATGTCCACAATCCAGATGACACCTATCGGTGCATCGTCAACCTCAACATCAACCTGATGAACCGCCTCTACAGCGACAAGTTCGAATGGTCTCTACTCCACCCTCCAGGATTTGCAGAAGCCTTCTCCAAGCAAACCTGTGCCGATCTGGGATTGCAAGCAGAATGGGTGCCTGCTATGGCTCATGCCATCTACGACTCGGTTCTTCGTTTGAAAAAGGAGGCATGTGAAAATGGAGGTTTAGTGGGTTATGGAGATATCGACAATGATGCTGCGGAAGGTGTGGAAGCTGGGTGGAGGTATGAACCCGAACGTCTCGCAGCGGAGTGGGAACCCATGATCGAAAACTTGTCGAAGGACGAGATTGAGAACAGGGAGAAGGAGAGGGAGAGACAGATGCGAAGGATACGGCGAGAGACGGCAAGGTTCACGAACCCGACAGGGCCTCAAGGTGGAGATTATTTCGGCAACACAGGCGAGGAGACGCCCATGGGACGGGGCGAACGCAGTAAGAAGAAGAGAAGGTTCAGAAGTTTGAGTCCAAGTGGAAGAGAAACGCCTGATGCAGGAGCTGGGCCGAGCGGCGATGGTGTTTTGAAAGACTGGTACGTATCCTCTTGCGCGACAAATAGTGTTGATGATGATGCTAACAACTTGTCCAGGGAACGAGCTACATGGCGTTGCGACCATTGTAGAATCTGGGGCTCAGCCGTCTGGGGGGTTAAGGATGGGCCCAAGGGTGCGAGGACCATCTGCCATAATTGTGGATTCCTCTACGAGCGAGATAAGGTTCTGCCGCCATGGTCGAAAGATTTGTTCATTGCCGATCGACCTTATGGAAGGTAGCGTTGGAGTGGAGCGGAGCGGAGTGGAGTGGAGTGTCTTGGGCGGAATTGTTGCTTCGAAATGTTATCAATACATACTAGCTAGGCGTTTCGGGATGAAGGTACGGCACTGTATAAGTAGCTGGGAGTTCAACTGAAGAACCTGATCTGTATTATTCTTCATACAAGCCATGGTCTGCTTGACAATACAAAGTCGTATGAGAAGCCATGGTACGGCGTCGATAGCTGTCAAAGGGGGCAACCTTGAACTACCCTACCCTACCACTACCCTACCACTAGGTACCCTACCTACCACTACCCTACCACTACCCTACCACTACCCTACCACTAAGTACCCTACCACTAGGTACCCTACCTACCCCCTACCTACCCAGGAGCCGGCTAGCGTCAGCACGCAATCTCTTCTGTTTTTCCAATGCCAACACAACTTCTGCCGGGACAGGACATTTCTCGCAACACCACGGGAATACTAAACCACGGCAGTCCCACTGGAACACTAAACCACGGCAATGACAGGTTTTGCTGACTTCGTCGCCACCCGACCCTATGTCGTTGTGGACGGAGCCCTTGCGACTGAACTCGAGGCTCGGGGCTGTGACCTCAACAGTGCCTTATGGTCTGCTGAAACGTTGATTCACAAACCTGAACTCATCTACCAAGTCCACCTCGACTACTTTCTTGCAGGCGCCGATGTTGCCATCACCTCGAGCTACCAAGCTTCTGTGGCGGGATTGCAACAGCATGGAATGAGCGACCTCGAGGCTCGCGACCTGATCAAAAGGAGCGTGGAATTGGCGAAGCAAGCGAAGGAAGAGATAACTAGACGCGAGCCGGGTCGAGAATGTTGGGTTGCTGGATCTGTTGGCCCATACGGAGCTTTCTTGTCCGATGGATCTGAGTACACGGGCAAATATCGTCTTACTCCAGAGGAGATGAAACATTTCCATCGATCAAGGGTCAGCGCATTGGTTGAAGCTGGAGTGGATGTGCTCGCTTTTGAGACGATACCATCAGTCCACGAGGCTCAACATCTCCTGGAGCTTGTCCATGAATTTCCTCCAACCCTTTGCTGGTTCTCTTTCACCCTAAGAGACGAAAACCATCTCAGTGACGGAACGCCGATTTCAAAAGTCCTCAGCCTACTCAACGAATCTCCACAAGTTGTTGCCGTCGGTGTCAACTGCATCCCGGAAGACCTGGTCAGCAAGGCCAAAAAAGCAATGTCAACTTTCACGACAAAGCCGTTGATAGCATATCCAAACTCTGGAGAGGTTTACGATGCCGTCAGCAAAACCTGGAGTGGACAGCGCGCCCAAGGGAAAGAGTTGGATGCTCAAGTCAAAGAATGGTATGCCTTGGGTGGAAAACTGATTGGAGGCTGTTGTCGAACAACTCCAGACAGTATCCGCACTGTCAAGAAAGCCCTCCAAGAAGTGACTCGTGAGTCGTAAATCACAAGTTCACATCGGACACATCAACTCGCACCACTCGATAGGACAGTCTACAGATTAATGATTAATCATTACACCGGTATTTGATCTCCATGTACCTGCCAGAAAGCACAACGCTGTTCCAGACTTTGCAACTTGACTGCACCGATTCCGCTTGGTGTGACGAGGAACTGCTTTCCGCTCTTGATTTTGGGAAATGTGGTGTTTTCTGACCCTGGTATCCATCTACTATCGGGAGATCCAGTCTGCAGAAATCGCGCCAGCATTCCTGTGAAAGCCTGATAGATTTGGGTATCCGAGGTTTGAATGGCATTAATAGTGTTCCACTGACAATCTGTGTAAGCATTGTTTCGTTCCTCATCGCTTCCTACAACTTACGTAGACAGTATCACTTGCGTGCTTCGCTGGAGAAATGATATATTCTCCCAGCCATCCTTTTTTCTCCGGAGCTTTCGCTACCCACAAGGCGGGACAAGCCAAAACGACGTCTCGATAAATCAATCCAGCTCTTGTGCTATCATCACTGTACGAGAGAGTCTCAGTGCTTCCATTGGGCGGGTATAACGCGGTAACTTCTTCGAAAGTCAGTCCTGGAAGGAACGCCTTCACCCAGCTCTCAAACGGCGTAAATGAGCCATTGGATGTCTGTGCAAGGCCAGATGGTATGAAATTCTCTCCTTCGTGCGTATTGTACATTGCCAATACCTCGTCCACGTTTATGCGGCCCTTGCTGGCAGCTATGCTAAGTGGCTCTCGAAGAAACTCTCCATCGATGACTGGAGCCCAGTTGTTCGAGGAAGTACCATATTTCTGCAATGTGCTGATATTCAATGACGCATCGCGGATCGTCTGAACATCGACTGTTTTCAAGCACTGGAGCGAATCTTCAGCAGTTCCACAGCCCGTCAGCGAAACCATCTGATCATAAAGTGCTTCTGCTTCCGTCGAATCATATCGATAGGTCTTGGGCCAAAAAGGGGAATTCGTCAGTGCTCGCGTGAATAGCTTCGGTGACGTCTTTCCTCCGTTCGCGATCAATTGCGCAATGACTGAACCTCCCCCGGCACTCTGACCCCAGATTGAAACGTTCTTGGGATCTCCGCCAAATTTATGGATGTACTTTTGCACCCATTGAAGTGCAAACTGCTGATCAAGCAATCCAGCATTCAAATCCGAGTCTGGAGACTCTTTGACCTTCCTTCCAGGCAGCAATCCCAAAGCATTGACGCGGTAATTTGAATACACCATGATAAAATCATTTTCTTTGCTGACGTTTAGCGTGGGATATCCTGAAGGAGGAATGCTAAAGCTCGCACTACCCTGGACAAAAGCACCTCCGTAAAAGAAGACCACCACTGGTCTCTTGGCATCAGATTTCGTCCAGGGTCTTGAGTAGAGTCCAAGATAAAGGCAGTCTTCGGATCCGTTTACTGTGCGCTGGACACACATGGGAAAAGCTTGGTCCGAGTCATATGTTCCATTCGTGATGCGGAATGGTGGTTGTGGAGCACGGAATCTGTTTTGACCAGAGGTGGGTGCTGCGAAAGGGATGCGACGAAAATGGGAGATGTTGTATCGATCGTTGTATTTTCCCTGGAACGTGCCATAGTCGAGTTGGACGAGTGGGTCTTCAAAGGCTGCAGCTTGATAGATTTGGAGGAGGAGGATCAGGCTGAGACAGCGTTGAAGAAGCGACATGGGTGAGGACGTGACACCAAAAAGGGTTCTGCTCTGTGGACCTTGGAAACACATTCTTCATCTACATTATGAAGGAAACGAACGAAAAGTTGCAAAAGAGGAGTTGCTAATTTTGGACGGGAAAAATAGATATGAGAGCTCGCTTCGGGTCAATTTACCCCAGACGAAGAGGAGAAGAACGGGAAAGTTGCCAGGACGCCGACCCCCAAGATACAAAAAGTCGGACGTCATTGATGGAAGAAGACTATTTTCTCGAGCATTTGACAGTTCCAGGACACTTGAGGTAGCGGTGATGTGGAAATCCACTTGCGTGTATTACCGTCGACCATTTTAGCAGCCGACAAGTCTATCGTAGCCTTTTTTGTACGATTCATTCGAACATGCAGCACCTACGCAAGGACGATCGGCGAGAGCTCTCAAGAAAGACTGTGCCGCATCCTTGGTCTCCCAAAGGCTGAAAACCCTTTTCTCAGCCTAGCGCCACAACTCGTGCAACCTCACTGTATCACTCCAACCACGACCAAATGTAACGAACAGATGTTTCATGTCTGGATTGGCGAAAGCTCCCGTCTTTGTCGCAACCCCATCCCTTGCATCGCCTCGCTCCAGTATGCCAAAAAGTGGCACTACTGCAGGCTTCCGCCAGCAAATTCCCTCGTGGCCTCTTGATCAACAAACATTTGCGGATGGAAAGGCAAGATTAACATTGTGTCACTGCTGGTGTCCACTTCTACGTCGAGAAAGAGGAATCTCGCCGTCTGCGGGAGGGGAATTCGATTGCAAGCGTGGAGTGTTGAGGGCACACATTCCAGTATGATGTACCAAACCTTCCTTTCTTCTTCCTCTCATCCTCTACCTGTTGGCCAGCTGACCTTTCCACAATCCCATACGTTTTCAGTTCGGTCACATTCGCGACGCGGGCCGTCCTCCTCCCTCACGGACGCAATATTCATATACCCTTTTGGCAATGTCACAGCCAGCCATCGCCGAGCGCGCCAATGGATTCTGTGCTTCGAAAGGATATAGCTGGTTCAGATGCGCTGCACTGACTTCGTTCGTTGGCTGTTGTAAGAATGGTACCTCTCCATGCGATAATGGCTGTAAAGATAATGAACTTGATCCGCGAGAGGTGGCTTCATGTGAGTCCATTCCGTTCGCCTTTCATTTCAACGCGACACAAATGAAAGAATGTATGTGACTAAGTATCATCATTAGCTTCTTCAAACACACAGGCAAGCACAAGAACAGCTACCACACTTTCAACGACAACGATTCAGTCATCGATGATGTCTGCGAGAGCCACTTCTCCCCCAAGCACAACGGAAACACCTGTTGGAGGCACTATAGTCCCCGACACTTCCCCATCACCAACAACGACAAAACCCAGTGGCGGTTCAACAGATAAAGGCGGAGCCATCTTTCAAGTACCGACAACCACAAACACCTTACCATCGCCTACTCCAATCATAACCAAGCCAACCTCAATATCAACCTCAATAGCCGCACCCACAGCCGCTGATGAGCAGCAAACAACGAGCAACAACCTCGGCCTCATCATCGGTAGTGCCGTCGGAGGTCTTTTGATCTTGATTCTAGCCCTTCTTGCTTTCTGTTGCTGGAAGAGGAGGAAGTCGAAGCAAGAGTTGAACCTACATACCATGCCTTATTCCGTCGCTGTACCCTTCTCCGTGAGCAGGAAACCAAGACTAGACACTATGTTGACGAGCACGGTTGATGTGCCAGTTTTCATTCATGAGAAGAGAATCACAGCTGATACGATGGTGGAGAGAAACGACAGTAAGCGAGTTGGCGATGAAGAGCAAGGACCTGTAGAACTACCAACACACCATTCCCGAACATTCCTGTCGGAGACGGACTCGGAATCAGGGGTAGTACATAACAGAACCCCATCAGAACTACCCGGTCCAATAAACCTACCCCCTCCGCCCTCAACCTATGCTGAACTACCCTCCCAAGATCTGCGCCCCCCTCAAGCAGAAACCCAAAGAAGTGTCAATGTTTCTCCTGTAGATCCAACGGCGTCAGTGAGAACATCAATGGTGTCGTCACTTGGCGGTTCAGCAGCGTCTCCGAACCCAAACAACACTACCAACACTCCTCATGTGATGGCGTGGGCGAATTTCAATGGGGATGTATCTTCGAAAGTGCAGAGGGATGCGTACCCGGGCAAGCGAGCATATAGTCCTATGAGAGTGGGAGAGGGAGGTGGCATGCAAGAGAGGGTCACGGGACCCAATATGGAACCGGTTTGGCCTGGCCCTCCACGAGAGATGGCAATGCCGAAAGTAAGGGAGGGACCTGAGGATATTGAATCGTGAGTACGACAATCAAAGGGGGCATTTGGGACAAATGTTCATCTAACGGTATCTTACGAGGACGAGGCATAGCTATGAGACCTGTTCGTTGGCGAAAAAAAGTGGGAGGAGCTTTTTCCACAGCTCAAAATTGTGACAGCTCAAATAGGGAACAGGGTGTCGTGACTAGAAGGCCCCGGTGTGGCAACGCTATTGCAAGCGCCTATTGCTTTGGATGGCGGTGAATGGCTTGTTCAGCAGATTGACGCACCATCGAGAATGACTAGTTTGGATGGGAGAATGATACCCAACATGATTAATCAAGATAGAGCAAGTCAGCGTGCTGGATGGGAAGAATTTGTTAACGAAGCCCGCGGGGGGCGTTAAAAGTTACCTGGACGAGCGTCAATATTGATGATGGGTGGCCATGTGTTCAAACACGTCGTGGAAGATTTTGAGTTCTTACCATTTTGTATTCCCCATACCAGTCTTTTTATCTCCCATATATATCCAGGGTTGTCTGTCCTTGGAGTTTCTTGAGAGATATTTCTCACATTGCTCTGTCTGACCATCATGTTCTACAAAATAACCGCGATTGATCCCCCTTCTACATCCTTAGAACAATCCAAGTACGTCCTTTCTTTTCCATATAGCCTCCCCTTTTGAGTGTCAACGAGCGCGAGAAAATTTCTGGTGAACTTGATTCTCCAATAACTGCCAGGATTTCAGCGATGATGATTCAAAATTCTTGAAGTTAAGGTTAGTTACGCAACAGACTATTTCATCATTTGATAACTCGTTACGTATAGAACTTACTATAGATTCTCACTAATTTCTACTCGAAATGGTGTGAACTGTAGGTTTGATTTAGGAGATTCCGGGTAGAAAGATAATCGGTTGTTCCGAGAGCATCTAGATAATTTTGATTCTCAGTTACAGAATTATGTCAAGTTGCGGACTCTCGTCAGAGTAAGGTGAGTTGAAGGGTGAGAAAGAGTGATCAACATTGCTTGATATGTTTGGTGATGGAAGGAATTTCCAAGCTTCGAGATAGAATACTCAGCGTGATATTTTGATTCATTGCCCCTCGTGTCTCTTCGACGCGGTATATTCTGCAAGTTAGATTAGGATTAGAACATGCGATAATATAGCTCCATAATTTGGAGAAATGTCCATGGACGCTTACAGGCGAAGCCAATACAGTATCTCATATTCCTAGGATGTTGGACATACCTCGAAAGAATATATGCATTCCTAGCCAATATCTCTCACAAGCCTTTTTTTACTCAAGATCGCTGATATGTCCCTGAAACTGGAATTTAATCACCACCTCTACCGCGTCCTCTGCCCCTCCCTCTTCCACGACCCCGTCCTCCACCACTATCTGCAGCAGCACCGCCGCGACCACCGCCTCGACTACCACGTCCACCCCTTGTACTCGTCCTCGGCCTGCCACCTCTACCACCGCGGAAGGGAGCTTCGAATCTCGGACCGGCCTTCTGCCTAGCAAGAGCCTCCTTGTCCGTCATCTCAAAGTCATTCTTAATACCCAACATCTCGCAGAATGTAGCAGTCTGTGGATTTGCGTACTCTCTCGGATGTTCAGGTACCTTGAATCCTTTGCTAACATCATAGACTGGCGCCAGTCTGTTAAAGTTTTCAGGGACAACAAGCGTGGCATCGGTAGCATCAACTAGATTCTTTTGCACCCATTTCTCTTCTGCTTCGATGAGTGGTCGGTAGACTGCTTCACCCTTTTCTCTTGGAATGGTGGCGTTCGGATCACCAAGTGGTACATGCTCGTTTTGTGCGAAGACGCGGGTGATGGCTAACCATTCGGGATCGTATTCGAGTTTCAGTGGCCGGGTTATCGGATCCTTTGATCCTGCCACAGGAGGTACAGATAGCAGTTGCAAAAAGTCACGGTCTTTCAGGAGTTTGTCAAGAGCGAGGAAACGAGTAGTTTTGTTCGTGATAGCCTCGGGAAATGGAAGAGGCTTTGGAGGAGGTTCTGACGACGCTTTTGTGAAGGAAGCTGGTAGCTGAGCACGGAGGTCTGAGGGAACTGCTGAGATTGATGACTTGCGCGGACGACCTCGTTTCTTGCCTTTCGGAGCATTGCTATTTATGATAGCCTCTGCTACTAATGCTTTGACTTGTTCCTCCGCAGTGGGTTGCATAACCGGTGTCTCGTCGTCGTCCATATCAAGATCGATTTCGTCCTCGTTTTTGGGCGGAGCTGCTTCTGGTCCCGCGTCGTCCAAATCAAGGTCGATTTCGTCCTCGTTCTTGGATGGAAGGGCATCACTTGAGGTCTCGCCCGCAGTCCGTTCTGCTGGCTCAGCTTCCTTTACTGTTTGTGAGTCTTGGTGGTTCACAATGGCGGCATACTTGACATGCATATGCGCGCTGAACCAGTGAGGTGGCCGCAGTCTCTCCATCACATACTTGGCTGCCGTACTGCCGAGTACACCTGCTTTTGCCTCCTCTTCGAAATGGTTCTTCTTTCTGAATAATAGCGAGTGATTTCCTCCCCACTCCACGCCCTGCGGCCAATCGTGACTCAAACAAATATCCACCTGAGTCCTGATTTGTAGTAATTTCCTAACATCCATTTCTCTGACGTGGTAGAAGCTCTTGATATCGCCATCCGTGAATGGTAACCTCTCGTAATGCGGTTTCTGATAGTCATGGCCTTTCCATATCCCACTCATGCCAGCTATTCTCAACGGTCCCAGACGCAGAACATTGGCAGCTCCCATGTAGTATATATTTGGAGCCACCCATCCTCCATAGAATAATTCGAAATGGTAATTTGAGGCTTCGTGGTTCCCACCGACGTAGATGGTGAGATAGGGAGCGGTTCGAGCGCCAGAGTAATACTCATGGAAATCGCCAATCTCGCGGTACTTGATAGGACAGGACATGACATTGAGGTCGGTAGCATTTCGCATTGCCTAAAATGTTCAGCAGTAGCTTCAGCGCAGGCTTGTGGGACCCGATACCTGGAAATCACCGCCAATAATGACGAGATCGACTCCCGGCCAGTGTTTTAACTGAGCAGCCTTTGCGACAGAGGCATATATGGAGTTGAGCACGCCGTGTCCCTAGGTCTTGTTAACATTCTGTTTATGCTTCATGAGTTGAGTACATACGCAGCCAATGACAGCCATACGCACTCCCTCCTGCTCTGAGAGCTCGGCCATGGCCCTGTTGGTTCTCCTTGCTGATCGAGAGGATGCGTACTTTGGTTGACAATGGGAGATGGGAGCTCGGAGTTGTTTTCGAGTCGCAAAAGTAAAAGAGGTCGCGGTGATTCGCGTCAAGCTTCGGGACATGTTAGAAACTCCACTGGCGTCACCGTCTTCGCAACCTGAGATGGATTATCTCGGGACTTTTTGGTGTTTTGACGAAGGAATTCGACGTAAGAATCGAGCAAGAGGGACAGAGGACAGGGATCAGCCTGAGCTTGCAGAGAGAGGCGCAGGGTGCCTGTTGAACACCCCCCAAGCAGTCTACTGGTAGACAGTACAACCTGAACACCCCCCCAAGCAGTCTACTGTGTGTAGACAGTACAACCTGAACACCCCCCAAGCACTCTACTGGTAGACAGTACAACCTGAACACCCCCCCAAGCACTCTACTGTGTGTAGACAGTACAACCTGAACACCCCCCCAAGCACTCTACTGTGTGTACACAGTACAACCTGAACACCCCCCCAAGCACTCTACTGTGTGTAGACAGTACAACCTGAACACCCCCCCAAGCACTCTACTGTGTGTACACAGTACAACTTGAACACCCCCCAAGCACTCTACTGTGTACACAGTACAACTTGAACGCACCCCCCAAGCACTCACTGTGTGTACACAGTACAACCTGAACACCCCCCTGTGTACACAGCACAACCTGAACACCCCCCTGTGAACACAGTACAACTTGAACACCCCCACCACATGGATCCCGCCGTACAAAGATTGAGCTATCTCAACGATGCTGCCCATAATCTCGCTGCGTCCGCGCCCTCGATAGCTGCCGCCTTCCAAGCTCGCTACGACCATATCGCCATTGAGAGCGAAATTGACCCTCCAGCCACCAGGGCACGCGAGATCTGCAGCGCCTGTGGATACAATATGCTTGCGACAGCAGAATACACAGCTACAGCACGAGGCAAGAGAGAGAAACAAGGGAAGAAGAGACTCGGCAAAGACGAGACGAAAGGCGATGTGCCTACAAAGACAAAGGCAATAGTCCTCGCGTGCAGCGCATGCCTGTCCAGGACGACCATTGGGCTTCCAGCAACCAAGAGATTGAAGACGACTCCAGGTCAAAAGGATGTTGCCCTCGGCTCCAATTCAAACCAAAAGGATGTTGCACCCAGCTCCAATCCAAGCCAAAGTCGGGCGGCCTCATCACAGCCACAGCTGTCGACACAAAACCGTGGCAAGGCCAAGAGGGCAAAGAATCGCAACAGTCTTCACGCAATGCTGGCTAAGAGCAAAGAAGAGGCACAATCAGGGAGAGGGTTTGGATTCGGCCTCATGGATCTCATGAAAAGCGCTTGAGGCATCACCCGTCTGATCTCAAGCAGCAAGCAAACCATCATCGCGCTGACCAAACTTTTGGTGGTGGCGGAGTGCCAAATTTTGGCGGGGCATTTCCGTCACTTCTCGAACCGACCAGTCACCTCGAATTTGACAAAACACAGTGGTCTGCGATTACAATACTACACCCTTTGGGACCCATCGCACATTGTTTCAAAGTCGCCCAACACCATAAACAACATCACACACCATGGCAAACCCAACACTCGGGCTTGCGAAAGACCTTTTTGAAGACATGGGTCGGAAGGTCGCCGACGCCCAACAAGCTGGCGATGAAGACGACATCAAGATCGTCGATGAGATAGAAAGCCTTTGCATGAACTGCCATGCTGACGTTAGTACTGTTGCGTGGTCTACGAGATATTCTGCTAATCCTATTCCCAGGGCATCACCCGACTCCTCCTCACCAAAATCCCCTTCTTCCGCGAAATAATAATCATGTCCTTCTTCTGTCCCCATTGTAGCTTCAAGAACTCCGAAGTCCAGCCCGCTGGCGAAATTCAACAGAAGGGCCACAAATATACATTCAAGATCGATAGCAAATCCGACTTGAACAGACAATTGGTCAAGAGCGACACATGCATATTGAGAGTTGAAGACGTTGATTTGGAAATTCCACCGGGGCGAGGCCAACTCACAAACCTGGAGGGAATCCTAAGCATGATCGCTACAGACCTGTCAGAGGCGCAGGAGGACCGTAAAGACGTGGCACCCGCCATGTACGAGCGTATCGAGGAAATTATCACACAACTTAAAGACTTCGCTTCGGGCACTAAGCTGCCTTTCGCACTCTTCATCGACGACCCGGCAGGAAACTCGTGGATCGAGCCTTCACCATCAGACAAATCTGGCAAATACGTTCGTGTCGATTACAACAGAACACCTGAGCAAAACGCATCCCTTGGACTCGGAGATGCGCCTGCTGACAACCCCAACGGCACCAATGGTTCTGAAATTCGACCGGAATACCAAGCGTCACACATGTACCCCGAAATGCCCGCGGATCAAACTCAACTCGACCAGGATGCCCCCACCACTGACGACGACATCATCGAGAACCAGGTCTATACTTTCCCAGCTTCGTGCCCGGGCTGCACAAAGCCTTGCGCTACGAACATGAAGATGGTCAACATCCCTCATTTCAAGCAAGTAGTGCTCATGTCTACTGTTTGCGATCATTGCGGGTACCGCTCTAATGAAGTCAAGACTGGTGGAGAAATTCCAGAGAAGGGCAGGAAGATCACAGTGCAAGTGGATAACAAAGAGGATCTGTCGAGAGATATTTTGAAGAGTGAGAGTTGTGCTATGGCTTGCCCGGAATTGGATTTGAGCGTGGAACCTGGAACTCTCGGGGGACGGTTTACAACAATTGAAGGTCTTTTGACACAAGTGCGGACGGATCTTCATGAGAACATTTTTGGAACGGAGGATGGTACTGGTGGTGATTCTATGGCTTCGACTGACAAGGCGAGATGGACTGCCTTTTTTGCGAAGCTCGACTCGGCAATTGATGGTGAGGTCAAGTTCACCATTGTGTTGGAGGATCCGTTGGCGGGAAGTTATGTTCAGAGTCTGACTGCGCCGGAACCGGACCCGCAATTGGCGATGGAGGAGTATGAGAGAACCGCTGAAGAAGAAGAGGATCTGGGTTTGACAGATATCAGAGTAGACGGGCAAAACGGAAGTTATCAAGGCAAGCAGAATGAGAAGGTCGATACGGCTGGGCTCACAGGCTAGACATGAAGAACTAAAGAGCTCGTAGCAACACTTTGTTCCCGGAACAGAAATTTTTGTAAAGCCCAAAGGTTACCAGCATGGCACAGAACATAAGAACTCGATATGTTCACAAACCGAAATCCTGTTGTCATGAAGAAAATATATCCCACAGCGAGCGTCTTTATTTCATTAAAGAGCCTCAAAGTCATATCAATGACGCCGAACTTGCATCCTTTACTGGATGCATTACAATTCAATATAGATACTGCCAAATCTCTTGCGAAATCTATACTTGGCATGACTAGAGTTCTAGCTGTATCGATTTGGATGTTGAACCTTTGGCCGAGACCGATCTCAGTTACGAGATTCGAGAAACTTAAACCTTTGGCTCTTCAGAAGCACCCAAGAAGCACCCAAGAAAGATGAATGATTCAGTTCATTGTGGTATCCAGTACTCATCACAAATACAAAGAATGATGTTTCCAAAAAAATCGACGCTGTGGTATAGTGCAAGCCCATCCTATCTTAACTTATACAAAGCCGCGCGCGCAACCCTCTTGCTCCACTTCTCTCCACCCGTCGTCACATGTGGGTATAATGAGGGAGCTCACTGCCGAGCCTCCAGCCGGTAATCGTGTGCAAGAGAAGTGAATGGCTGTTCCCCTTGGTCATCTCTGCTCCTCCGTGCGCAACACGTACAAGTACATTCTCGCTCCTCGACCGTTGTTTCGGTCTCTTCCCCTCGACTCCTTTGATCGGCGCACGGCCTGGTGTGTGGTATCTCTGCCGGAGATCGACATGCTAATAAAGCCTAATGTCCAGCATATTAGCCTTTAGCAGTTGGCTTGAGGTGTTGCCCCTTTTGGTGCTGCTGCATGGGCATGTTTGAACCATGAGCGACTGCGCGGACTGCGTCCTTTCGGAGCCTCCGGTCGGGTCTGGGGCGATTGACGAGGCAGATCTCCTTCATTGATGATAATTCCTCATTCTATCAGGACTTTTCTTTCACCTCCCACCATTTGGACTCCTAAGTGTCTCATTCCACTCGGATCTCCTGCTTTGACAACCACTTGTGCCGGAAGCATGGGGTTTTCTTGCGAAATGTTTGATGCGTCCTTGGCGGCCTGTTCGATCGCTTCCATTTCCTCCTTGCATCCTGCATGGTCAAAGGGGCACACCACAATTGGCTGACGTAGCGTGATATCTCTTGCCGATGAAAGTTGTGCCTGGCCTTAATTAGCAGATCATCCAGAGATAGGACACCGGAGCTTACCTTGACCGTGAGATAATACTCGATTTTGTAAAGCGTCCCGGTCGTCGTAAAACCATTGATCGCATACATTGGGAATGCGCTCTTGCCTCTCGGCACAACTCCATCACTGTCTCTCAAATCTTTTGCTGGGAACACCAGACCTAAATTTGTAAAATATCCGGCTTCCGGCATCTTGACATTTACTTGCTGTTTTGTCGCCGCTAATGTCTTGCTCTTTCTAGATGGTTCGTCCCCTTCGTGATTGTAGACGATTTCCTCGTCGATACCCACGGTTATGGATTTTATGGTGACGCGCTTCGCTTTGGAAAGCCAATCTGGATTGGGAGAGAGTTTGATATAGACGGAGACAGGGTCAAGAGGACCGTATGACCAGCGTGGTAATGATATGCCAAGAGTGACGAGGTGGTCGGAGACTTTGTCTGCGGATTCTGGACGATTGTACATTCCAAATGTGCTCAGAGTGTCATACCTCGATATTGGTACTGGGCACTGGAACTTCTTCTGCTCGGCGTGTCCTTGTTGTAAGCTTACCACTAGCTCATAGTATGTCTCCGCTGTCCGACTTGGAAGCTGTAACGAGGCTGGCGGTACTCGTCTCGCTACCTCTTCTCCTCCTCGTCCGTATGGTATGAATATAACAAATGGCAGATCCATGGCTAGAACAGACTCGAATTCGGCGCCCGCTCTACAGCGATAGAGCAGCATCTCTTTCCCCACAATATCCGTAATCTCCTTTCTTGGTGCAGCGAGATGTTTCTTGATGTTGTCCGCAGAGGGGTGTATCGTTTCGCGGCGGAAAAGAGCAATGGTGACGAGAGACACTTTGACAGGAGCGCTATAGCCAGCACTTGGCCGTATCTCAACTTTGCCTTCTATACGAGGCTGTGGAAAGCTGCATGTTAGCTTTCAGGCGTCCTGGAGAGGCAGGGATACATCATACCAGCGTCGCGGAGATTCCTGGATAGCCTACGAGGAAGTTTGAGTTTGGAGGCCCGGAGACACGCACGAAAGCCGGGACATGGATCTTGTCGGCCGCCATGGCGAGGGCAAGACAGGTACGGTATGCGTAGAGTTGGTGGCTATCAGGCGTGGGAGCAGCATGGAAGTGCTATGCGCCTCGAAGCTTCCGAGCTCTTGTTTTGTATTGGCCTCTGTTCTCGGGGAGTGACTCTTGTATTGCAGCTATGGACTTATATACGGGTGTCGCTACTCGGAGCTGAGGCAGTCGGTGGACACGGCAGTCTGGGTAATACAATGTACAGCAATACAGTGTACAGTACCTTGCTGTTGCTGACGGCTTGCGTAGGGCTGGCTGGGCTTGGAGGTGAGCGTGGTGGCACGGCAGAAGCGGCTTTGCGACGGCGTCTCTTCTGTAGGTGTAGGTGTAGGTGTAGGTGTAGGTGTAGGTGTAGGATGTAGGAATTGGGATATTGTACAGCTTCCAAGCGGATGGTGGGGAGCCCTCTGGTGGGGAGCCCTATGGTGATGGGCTATGATGCTGGAGTGATTGGTGTCTATATGCATCAACATGCAATTGCCTGCGGAATCGGAATGGCCAGAATATGGGCATAAGCCCCCCCAATCACGTCGGCGCGTGCGGGCACCACCCCCTGCTTCCACCCTGCACATCTAGCGGGGTACCCGAGCCCGGGCGAAGCGAGACCCCCGGATCGTGAGGGCGTGGTCTCTTTGTTTGACAGCTACTTACCACTACTCCATGATGATATTCGCCTCCAAAGTTGAATCATGTCGGTAACCGTCAGTCACATCTCACCCAGCATGGCAATCGAGAAACTAACATTCCCAAGCTCCATACAACCCTTGGCCCGATCAAAGTCGAACTCTATACAGCATCTGCACCGAAAACAGCTGAAAACTTCCTCGCCCTCTGCGCCAGCAATTTCTACAATTCCTCTCCCTTCCACCGCATAATACCATCATTCATCGTGCAAACTGGTGCCCCCTCGACTGATCCCAAATCAAAGTCGTCGATTTCTGTCTTCGGCGCGCCCTTCGAGGATGAGATCAGACCTGCTCTACGACACAATGCGCGAGGGGTTATGAGCATGGCGAACAAGGGGAAGGACACGAATGGCAGTCAGTTCTTCTTCACACTTGCACCTCAGCCAACGCTGGACGGAAAAAATACAGTGTTTGGCAAGGTCATTGATGGATGGGAGACTCTGGAGAAATTGGAGACTGTCGAGGTTGACTCCAAGGGAAGAGCGAAAGGAAAGGCGCCTAAGATCGAAAGGGTGGAGATCCATGCGAATCCGATGGCTGGTTGAAGGACAGCTTTTCGCAGGAAATTCCGTCCAGGACAACCTTGTGATACTCGAGAAGAAATAGCCTGACACATTCGGCGAAGAAGGGTCTCATTGGAGGCCGAAGGGCCCTCGAACAGCTTTTCCCGCTCGCCGATGGAAGAGTGCTTCGGGTAATAGGCTAAATCAAGGACACGCAGCCTTGATGAAGGAATGGCAAGACGATTAAACATTAATCATGTGCAAACTGTAGGTTCTGGTGCCCTCAGACCTTGTAATTTTTCTGATCTCTTCATAGATCCACAACCTATAACATGTAGTTTCAACCCTTCGTCGGCACCATAGGTGAATCTTATCACTATACCCGAAGACCTGAAATGTCTGACTCAAGCTCGTTCCCGTATCCACGGAAGCTGAATAAAAGCCGACGGTATTATTTTCATCCAAGGAAATATCAAAGCAGAAAGGCTTGGTAAGATTGTGTTGTAGACCAAATAATTCAATGCAGCGTCACAGGCTCGTCTACGCCTCAGATGTTTCTGACATTTTCGGGTAATCGACAGACTGCAGTAATCATACTTTTGATTGCGATTTATTGATTCTCAATGCCACTTGATCTCTTGTTTTTGAACTGCTTGCTTTAATAGTGTCTCCCGTCTTTGTCTTCTAGCCGAAAGGCTTTGGGACTCGATGCTAATACAGAATCGTAAATATCGGATTGCTAAATCACCTCCCGCCACAACCCTGCGCAACAGAAGGCTTTGACCGTAACATAAAGGTAAGTTGTTTATTCCATCAAAACCTGAAGGGATTCTATATAAAACCATAGGAACCCTTAAGGCACTGATCAAAGTCGAACGCTTATACTAATATATATAAATAGTGTGGCATCTATATGACCGCCTGTCGAGACGGCCGCTGTTCGGATAATCCATATACAGGCCAGCGGCTCGACCCAATCATGTATGCTGTCAAGACCCTCAGAAAGGTCCAGTCGAATACTGTGTTCAATAAGCTGTATGAGAAGGTAGACGGTGGCCGGTCTGAGGGCTAAGAAATGATTGCTCCAGATCTCTATCGGACGCGCAAGAAGGACACAGGCTGCGGGCGAACAACGACACAACTATGGACGGGAGGATGATGCCGGAGCTTCAATTCCTTTGAATCAAATGTAACGGTAGTGCTAGATTGGTTGATTTACCAAGTTCCATACCTCAAACCTATGGGATCTGATTAGCTGAAACAGAATAAGTCGTATCAAAATAGGCTTGTGCTGTCCTGCTTGGCTCGCTGCTAATGAAGTTCGATAACGACGGAAATCAACCTCGATCCGTCACTTCAAAACCACAATATCGTCCCCAACCTCGGTCCGACCTACCTCCGTAACCTACAACCTTTTCAATATTGCGCTTTCGGCATCGATCCGGACATTCTGCAAGATTTTGAGTGATCAAGTCAGCTGGAAACGGCCAAGCACTGGGGAGGACGTTCCACAGGGCCTGCGAAATTACCAAGCCACCTTGGAATATAAATTTGGAATATAATCACCTTGGTATGTAGGTAGATCGAAACTCTTTCAGCAACCAGTACGAAGCTCCACGGCCCGGTTCTAGATGTTCTATGCATGGTGGAATGATGAGTTACCGAGATGCAAGATGCTGGGTGCTGCTGGGTGGCCACACTGTGGAGGTGGGGAGGAGTTTTCGTCCTCGAGTATATTTAAACAGCCAGGAGAAGGAATGCTAGGTATAGCCGGAAGTACGGAATTATGGATTCTTTGCGACGCATACTGGGCTTTTCCCCTGCCAGAACTTGCCCTCGATTTGAGAACGATGAGGTGTATCCAGTTCACATGTTGGACAACAGTCGTATATGTCGAAACTATCTCGTCTTTTGGACTCTGCGCTTCGATGATGTACTGGATCCCGAAATCTTGCACACTTCGCTCGCCCGGTTACTTGACACTGGATCTTGGAGGAAGGTCGGAGGACGACTACGTTGGAAGGTACACTTTTCCATCCCTCGAATGGACCAAACTTATGGTGACTACTGACCTCTGGATAGGAGGAAAATGTCAAACTCGAGATCTACGTGCCTTGCCCATTTACAGAGGCCCGACCAGCGGTGTCCTTCTCCCACAAGACCTTTTCTATCCCCATACATGACCATCCCGTTGCGAAAACGCTCCCAGTTGCTACCGACGGTCCTTCAGTATACGATGTAGATCCCAGATTCAAGGCCTTTGCGGCAGCTGAAAACGCGCCTGATTCCTTGGACGACTACCTCTACTCGGATCGACCTATGCTAGCCCTCCACATCACCTCTTTCGAGGATGCTACGCTGGTCGGGCTCTCGTATCCACATGTTTTAATGGATGTCATGGGGCAGCACTCTTTGGTTAAAGCATGGTCACTGGTCGTAGCAGGAGCCGAGGTCCCAGCCATGCTTGGTGCGCGTGAAGACGCTATATGCGCTGCTCTTGATGCGCCCGCTGCCAAAAAGGAGGAACTGATGATTGGGCCCCTGAGATTGAAAGGATTGAACTTCGTCACCTGGCTTTTCAGAATGGGTTGGGATATCCTTTCCGACCGCGTTGTCAAGGAGAAGACAATCTTTATACCACGCCAATCGATGGACAAGCTTCGGCAGAAGGCACAAGGCCATCTTCCCTCCGCAGATGGGCAAGATAAGCCATTCATTAGCAATGGAGACCTCTTGACGGCGTGGTTATGTCGCAATGCCGCGTTGTCGTTACCACGTCCGCGACCACTCACTGTCTTCCAGATTCTGAATGTCCGGTTTCGACTGCCTTCCTTGAGAGAAGCACCAGGTCTTTTCGTCCAAAATACGTCAGCTCTCGCTGTGCCCATCTTCCCGGCAGATTTGGCTCGTGGATCGCTTGGTTCTATTGCACTTAGCCACCGGAAACAGCTTGCGGAACAAGCATCTGAGGCCCAAGTCCTCGCATATCTGAGATTCCTTCGCGACCACGGTAATCTGGACACCTCTGCTCAACCTTTCCTTTACGGTCCCTCCGATTCTGTATTGATTAATATCAGCAATTGGGATCGTGCCGACATTTTCAAAGTGGTTGATTTTAGTGGTGCTGTTGTCAGGGCTGGTCAAACGAAATCACCGGGCAAACTTGCCTGGCACAACGCTCACATACGGAATGACACCCCGCCGATGGTGCTACGCAATGTGTTTGCAATTATGGGTGAGGATCTGGACGGGAATTATTGGCTAGGAGGTTTTATGCTGCGACCTCATTTAGCGAAGATTGAGGAGTCGTTGAGGGAGATAAGCTAGAAAGCTAGAAAGCATGGCGAACAGGGCTTTCTGAGCGTGGAAAACCTCCCTCTGCTTTCACACAGAGACAGAGAATGTGATGGTTTGCAGAATGTTCTCGAGATTGGAAGCAGACTTCTTGATGGTCAAGACTCAAGAGAATACGACCAAACATATAATTGGTGCTCGAAGTGGCAATTCTGCCCATGTTTGATTGGCCCCCTTCCTTCTTAACCCATCACAATTGTTTCCCTTTCCCCCCATTTCTTCGCTCCATCAACACACCAGTCGGTCTTTGGGATTACCTTACGCTCTCTAGAGTTATCTCATTGATCGAAAGCATCTGATTGGGCTTGAACTTGAAGTCAAGAAGCTCTCCCAGGGATTGATTAATGAATTACCCCTGACCATCATCCCACACTATGTCAACCTGCTCCAGATCCATCAACGGTCTTCTCTCTCAGAACTTCATCGGCTCAAACGGGACAACAGAGTCCCTCTACTCCTGCGCCTTTGCTTCAAATCTCACACAAGCATCACCATGCTGTAAACCCGACATTGTCCATCCCTTTTCAGAAGACCCCTGTTATTCCTGGTGCGACCTCCCCACATCTCTAAACTCGCAATTCGACTCTGGAGAATTGGATTATTTTCAATATTTCAAGGCATGTTTGAACTCAACGGGGGAAGATATCAGGATGCTCTGGTGCCATGCTCAACCGCATATCATCGCTAACCCGACGCCGACAACGACGATGAGTGTGAAAGCGACTTCGACATTTGATTCGGCGGGATTTTGTAAGACGAATGATGCCCAGAGTTTGATTGCTGTCAACGATCCACTTCCCGCTTGTGGTATTCTCCCATCGACGAGAAATTCGCGAGCATTGGAAGTTTGCTGCCAACCCTCAGCAGTCAAGTACTCAGTCGTTCATTGTTACGAGTATTGTCCTCTGCCGCGGGGAAATGGATTTAGGGGCGTGGGTAACTTGACGTATGATCAGGCATTGGGGAGTTTCAAGACTTGTTTGCAACAGTACGGTAATGAGACGGCGGATGTGTTTGATGGGATTTTCTGTAGGGTTAATGGGAGTGTTATTGATTTGAAAGGGACTGTTTTTGGGACGACGAGGTATCTGACTGGAGGTGGAGGAAAGAGAGCTGAGAGGGTCGGATGGGCTTTGATTTTGGTGGTGCTCGGGCTTTGGATGTTTGCTTGCTAAAGAGGCAATGTATGCTTGCCGAAGTCGACGCGAGAGTCCTGGGGCGCGAAAGGGGGAGATGGAAAGCAGGTTGGGAGTCCAAGAACTTTGTGTACGCGTTTCTAGGAGAGTTATATTGGACACGGAGACTTACGAAGCTCACGCCAGCTGTTTTCTTTCGTGCTGTTCATATGCGATTCTGACAACAACACAACGACTTATCACAACTAGAACCACCTGCCGTCAAGTACCTTTGTAAGTAAATCACATTTAAACAAGCATCATCATTGATAGCATCACCGACCTTGGCTTGGTAGATGTCAGGACCACGGAGTTCATACTTGATCAATAAGGCGATTGTGCTACCGCGATTATGGTGGACGGCGAAAATGATGACGGGAAAAGATGGAATCGAGGTTGACGAACGTCCATGAGATTGATCGGTCTCTGGCGTCCATGAGGTAATGAATGCACAGCAACCTCAGCCTCGTCTTCTAGTCAGACAATGATTAGAGGGAATTCACTTGTCCTCTCGTCCAGCCGTGAACATACATCCTTCTCATACCCCAATTCCATTTCACTCCCACAATATCACCCATTCTAGCGGTGACTCACACGAGTCCCAACTTAATAGTCCTCTTCCCCGTCGACTCCTCAAGCGCATCAGCAATCCTAACCCTGACCTTTTGAAACAACTCCACCCTGCCCCCCCTACTCCCACTGAACTTGAGAACATAATTCTCAGCATCAAACTCGCTCTCTGGTTCCTTCTCCGCCAAATCCCTCAACCGAATCAACCTCTCAATTCCAAATCTTGGCACAATAACCGTGAACCCATTACTAAACACCTTCATCACGAATCCCTCTTCCTCAAGAATCCGTCCCTTCAGCGCTTGGCCGACGTAGTAGTCTACAGATGCGCGACCTGCCAATTGTGCATTTCGATGACGAACATTAATGTTTTTGCAAACGGCTTCGAGTTTGGGTTTACTGTGGAGTGAGGGATCGAGTGTTTCGTATTCAATCGCGGCTGCTAACTGTCTGTGGATTTCGAGATCGGCATATCGACGAATAGGCGAGGTGAAATGGGTGTAGATTTCCGAGGCGAGGCCGTAATGTTTGAATTCGGGGTAGGATTGTGTGCCCGCGCAGAAATACTCGGCGGACATCATGCAACGCGTAGCGAGGACGCGGATCATGGTGTTGAAATAGGGTTCTGAGGGATCGATACAGGTATCGAGGGAATCGGCGACGGCTTTGGAGGTCTCGGTTCGCAGTTCCATGCCTTTCTTTATTTTCAGCTGGTTGGCTAGTTCCTCAAAATTGGACTTGGGAGGCGCGGCGTGGCGACGAAGGAGAGCAGTTTGGGGAAAGACTTCGTATGCCTTTGCTGCCACGGAGCAATTGGCCAACAACATAAACTCTTCGACTAAAGAGTTTGTGTCGAGCATCTGCTTCGTCTTGACATCGACCGGGTCAGACGTTTCGCTCTCGGCTTCAACTCGAACTTCGGGGGACGCAAGATTGAGGGCTCCGGCATCCATACGCTTCTGCTTTAGCTTTTTGGATAGCATGAGAAGAGTTCGCATTCCTTTTGTCAAGTCGTCTTGTTGAGACTTGTCATCAATGCGGAGTTGAGCTTGCTCATAACTGAATGCTTCTCGAGAGCGGATGACAGATTTGGTGAAGTGTGAGTTGACAATGTTGGCGTCTGAGGTGATTTCCCAGATGACGGAGAACGAATATCGTTCGACGTACGGTTTGAGAGAGCATAGATCGGTTCCTAGGAGTGGTGGCAACATGTCGATACGTTTGTCGACGAGATACACAGTTGTTCCTCGTATGCTGGCTTCTTTGTCCATCGCATTGTGGGGCTTGACGAAGTGAGAGACATCGGCAATGTGAACTCCAACTTCGAAATTTCCGTTCGAAAGAGGGCGAGCATGAAGGGCATCGTCGATATCCACACAACCAACAGGATCGATACTGCAGATGATGAGGTCTCGAAGATCCTTCCGACCTTGCCAGCCTGGATCGCTTAAACTTTGTGGCACTCGCCAATCATGACCCTCTGCTGGTAGACAATCTAGCACAGTCTTGGGAAATGGGCGATATTGCACGTCAAACTCGAGCAGTAAGGCCTCGGTCTCTGCTCCTTTGCTTTCTAATTCACCCAAAGAGCGAACAAAGTGACCAACAGGATAGCGCGACTCACGATCCCACGAGTCGATGGTAATGAGTACTCGTTTTCCCAGTAGTTCTCCAGCTTGTCGTGTTCGGACTCGAATCTTGGGTATTCTCTTGTCCATGGGAATTACGAATACCGTCTGTTGTGCTCTGCTTTGCTTGGCAGATGATCGCACAGACTCTTTGTCTACATGTCCAACATACTGTCTCCAATTTCGTTTGATAACCCCAACCACACGTGCCGTCGGTTGAGGGCGTCCTTCAGAGCTCTTGCCGTGTGTGCGCTTGACCTCTTCTTGAAGCGCCTTTCGTTCTCGCTCCGTAATGATTCCCTCGTTTTCCTCGACATCAGCATTGTCGTTTTTGCCGACGGTCTCCTCTTCTACAACCTTGTTTGACGGAGCTTTCCATTGGTCCTTGGGCAGAACTTCAACTACGACAACATCCCCAGATACAGCACGGTTGCTGTTCTCACGGCCCACAATGATGAGAGACTTTTCGAATGACGGCACGTGGACAGTTCCCTCGAGATAATTGTAGGTTGAGACGTTGAAGATACCTTGATGCAAAGTGCCGGTTTTAATGCCAGTCATCATTTTTGACATGGAGAAGTATTCTGGATATATCAGTTGTTGTACTCCTGTGGCGGGTCGCTGTTCCCGGCCTTCAACGACCATGTCGAGAAGTTGATCGGCGTTGTCTAGGCTAGACACATAATCATGGACTACAGGATATCAGTAAGATTGGTATTAGATACTTGGAAGATATGCATACGTGATAGACCCGATATTTTCTCCGCCTTCGCTTTTCGTAGGCAATCTCGATCATCACTAATCATGACAATGGACGGGCATTTTGATACTTTCTTGACAGCCTTCTGAAGATGCTCATGATACCACGCCACTGCTCTTCGCACAGCTCTATCGTTGCGATCGTTGATGGTTTCTCCGGACTCTCTTGTGACATAGGTCTCGATTTGAAACTCGTTGAAAAAGACATAAAACCGCTTGTCTTCGTTCTTCGTTAAGCTGACCAAACGATGATAGAGCGGAAGCGAACGATTCTTCACTTCTTCGAGAACGGTTTGAAGGACGATGACATCTTTGAAGGCAGTCTCGACCTCAAAGAGGTCCATACCAGTAAGGAAGGCATTTGTGTCTGGAACAATATAGTGTCCCGTCGGAAATGATTTTGTTCCAATCGGCCGGTCAGACAAGACGAATGGTTGTGCTGGGTGATGTTAGTCTTGTACTCTGAAATCGCCTTCAGAGAAAGATTCAAAACCCACGTTTGCTCCGGTAACTTGTAGGCGCGTGGACGAGACACGCCGAGCATAATTTGGACGAGCATGGGATATCTTGTCGTAGGTACAGCTCGCGAACAATTTTCTGGACCTTGCCGTTCCTGGTCGTGCGAACGTAAACTTTGCTGGAAAGGTTGGATGCTTGGCCGTCAGACGGAAGGGACCTCTTGAGACTGGTCATGATCCTGTGGTACTCTTTCCTGGCAGACGAATAAATTTATATGTCGGTGTTTGTTGGATGTCGATGTCGATGTCTTCCCTCTCCCATAGGATAACTTTTCGTAGGTGCCTTGTTGCCTTGTTTGCCTTGTTTGCCTTCGCTAGTGACGCAAGCATGGACCAGCCAGCTGCATTTCCAAGACCTTTGCCGATACGATCATCGAGCTCGAGGAACTCTCCACCATCGCCCATTGAGCTCGCCAGACTACGTACGCTCAAGCCACACACAAAGCTCCAACATGTCTCTCGATCCTCCCACATACATTCTGTCCCTCCAGAACAACATTCGTGCCAGGCCAATATCATGGGAGGGAGCTGTGCGCGCCAAAACCATAACTGATACCGACCTCAAGAAGATCAAGGCTATTGACAAGGTCCGCAAGGAGCAGAGGAAGAAGACGGTTGAGTCTGAAGAGAAGGAATATGTCGAGCTATTTCTTGGGGGAAGCGATGGTACAAGCATATTCCAGGCTGCCTCTAAGAGGAATGACATCGTGCAGTACATGCTGGTTCTCCTAGGCGACCTTCTAGAAGGTAGGCTTCATATTACAAGCTGATGATACGCTTTTCGAATAGTCTACTGACATTTCCACAGACCTCCCGTCTTTCGTCAAGGCATTGGTCGCACAGCCTGCGCCATACAAACCATTCTTGCCATTGCTCAAGCCTGCGTCGAACCCGGACGATCCTATCCCGCTACTTACCTCCTCCGTCCTCTCGACCATGATTTCACAAGCTCTTCTCGCATCGGATCGAGATGACGCACAGATTGAAGAAGCTCTTCCACAGCTCTTCACTGCGCTTTCAGCTCTTGCCAAGTCCACAGATGCTGGCCTGCAAGATATAGCCGTACAGGAATACTCGGCTGTCCTTCGCACACGAAAGTCAAGACAGCTTTTCTGGAAGCAAAGGGAGGAGACAGTGACCCCACTTTTTGATATTCTCCGAGCCGCATCTGGTGCGGGCAAGGATACAGACTCGACGTTGTGGAGTGGTGGAAGCGTGCGCTCTATAGAGTCCGGTGGGCTTTCAGGCGGGGTTGGACTCCAACTGCTTTACCATGTTCTCCTGGTTATCTGGCAGCTCAGCTTTGAGGGTAAATTGGTCGGAAATGGATTACAAGAGTACGTTCATCCTGCAAGCACGATTGCTTATCCTTTTTGATTGTCGGATATCACCTCGCGATCGACGTTGGGAAGATGCCGAACAATCTTCTCGATATTGACATCGTCGATCTCAGGTTGAGATTGTCTAACAGCTGTGCACTTGCTAATTTTCACCACAGTGAGCACGACATTTTGATCCTCTACGCACAGCTCCTTCGCCTCTCACCAAAGGAGAAAACCACACGTCTCTTGCTTGGTACCTTGAACAATCTTCTCACCACAAATGAGAAGTCTCTTTTGCCAGCAGCCATTCTTGCAAAGCTCCCGAAGCTGCTCGAGACTCTGCAGTCTCGCAAAACAGACGATCCTGATTTATTGGAAGATCTCAAAGCTCTTAAAGAGCTGACAGACGAATACACAACAACTCAAACCACATTCGATCAATACGCTGCTGAAGTGTATTCTGGTCATTTGCGATGGTCACCACCGCATAGAAATGAGACATTCTGGCGTGACAATGCTCGAAAGATTTTGGAGGATGACAAGGGAGCGCTGCCCAAGAAATTAGCAGAGATCTTGTCCAAGGCGTGGGCAAACGACAAGCAAGTCTTGGCCATCGGTTGCAACGATGTGGCGTGGTTGGTCAAAACGGTGCCCGAGAAGAGAGCGTGGATGGAGAAGATCGGACTGAAAGGAAGATGTTTGGAGCTCATGCAGGAAAGTGATGAGAGTGTGAGATGGGAAAGTCTGAGGGCGGTTGGCGAGTGGTTGAGGTACAACTTTGATTCGTGAGGAGGTTGTAAGAAGTCTCAATTGTAAATAGTTCGTCGAAGCTCTACCTACCTAATTGTCAAGGTATAAAACTCGGGCCGGCATCTTAGTTGTCAAAGGATGTTGTGATGGTGTAGCTCGAAGCCATCCAGAGGGATCTAGGCGCGCCAAGACGAGGCCGTCGACAAGCCTTGACAAGCCTTGACAAGCCTTGACAAGCCTTGACGAGCCTTGACGAGCCTTGACGAGCCTTGACGAGCCTTGACAAGCATTGACAAGCATTGACAAGCATTGCATGGGTGCGCCGGGTGGCTTCCGTTCGCGCTTGCACAGACTGTAGACACGACTTCTCGACGAACGACTCACCCTCGTGCTGTTCGCCATTTCAACATCATGATGGCGCCCACGCATATGGATCGCGTTGATGGCCAGGTAGTAGTTGGCGAACCACCGATTTCAAGTGGTTAAACGCAAATGCTTAGGAAAGATCAGGTCGAATACGTGTGCTGAACAACCAGTTCAATATACTGCTCATCGTCCATATGGTCCCGTTATCTTTTCCACACTGCCGCTTTCGCCTTTTGCTTTCTTCAACGTTTCCGACAGGTATGTCGGGAGCGCAATCATGTCAGCAGCAACACTAATCATGTTGAAGCCCTTGTCTGCGAAATGCTTCGACTGCTCGCCGCTCGTGCAGTAGATCCCTGTGCTCTTGCCCGCCTTTTGTGCAGCGGCCAAAATGCTGTCGATGGCTTTGGTCAGGTTGTCATGCATTTTGCCGTTGAGAATTGGATGTCCGATGTTATTTCCAAGGTCAAAAGGTCCGACCAGCAAAACATCTACGCCCTCTGTTGCGGCTATTGCGTCAACGTTGGCAAGCGCTTCTTTGGTCTCGATCTGGACGATCGTTGTCAAGGATGTATTTGCTTGTAGGAGGTAGTCTTGTGTAGTGAGTGAAGGATGAAATTTCTCCATTGGAAAGGGAGAACCAAATCCACGAGTTCCTTGGGGTGGAAACTTGGCCGAGGAGACCAACCTCGCAGCATCAGCTTGCGTGTAAAGCAGCGGAACGAGGATTCCATGAGCACCAGAATCGAGGGCTCCTAAACCGTGTCAGAAATCACGATGTCAAAGACAGCTCAAGGTCCTTACTCTTTACCATCCAAGGTTCGTTGGCAGCGATTCTCACAACGGGACTGACTCCACAAGCTGCAAGCGCGGCTACGGCTTCATGCATCTGACCGTCTGCCAGAAGGTTAGATGTTTCTTATCATGGCGACAGCTGTGTATCTTACCATCGATATTGCCATGTTCACAGTCGACTACCACCCAATCCACCCCTGTTCGTGCCATAGATCTGGAAACATTCGAGCCCGGCAGCATCTTCATGGTGGTCAATGGTTACTCTTCCGAACAAACGTGACCCATCTTACCTGCCATGCTCCGAACGTAGGACCGCCTTTCTTCAACGCCTTTTGAAGCCTGCTGGCTTCCTGCATGGTAGTGCTCATCTTCAACCTTGGCAATTGCTTGGAGGTGATGGACTGAGGAATTCCTCGAAGCGAATGCAGCATTCGGGACATGTCGTCGATAGCACCGAGTACCCCGCTAAAGAGGACGTTTGTGAGACGGGTGGCTATCCGATATGATGACAAGCGACATCTATGAGGTCTTTTCAACCTCGTGCATCAATTGGAGGACCTGTTCCTCGTTGAATCGGTGCATGAGCTTGCGAGCTGCAGCCGTCGTTTCGTGCATCGCAGGGACCGTTTTATCAACATGTATCTAGCCAATTAGCATACAAGGTCAATACATGATGACTTGAACTGGGTGCATCCCTTACCACTGGAGTGTCAAATTGATACATCTGCCATTTCTGATGCTGAGCTTCCATCACGGCCACTTCGACATAGTCGAAAGGTCGTTGATCCCAGACTTTGGAGAGCACGAGCTTCGCGTTGTGGCATAGAGAACAGTTAGAGCGGGTGAAGAAGGTGATTCGGCAGGCATGAAGAAATCTCGAAGACGGTCTCATTGTAGATTTGCTAGATCGATTGATGAAGGACCTGGAATTGTGTCGCCGTTGTAGGATTGTCAAAACAAATAGGATTTCTTTGTTGCACACGATTCCATTCGATTCCAATACCATCTCCAGCATTTCACAAAACCCGTTCAACTCTTCGACTCTACTCTTCTGCCTATAAAACCCCCCCGGAAGCTGAATAGAGATCAAAATGGCTTCGAAATGCGTACACAAAGGCTGCGGCAAGGTCTTCACGGACCCAGAAGAGGACTGTGTTTACCATTCGGGCGCACCAATCTTTCACGAAGGCCAGAAGGGTGAGCTGTCCATCATTGTACTTTATCGTGTACGATACTGACCCAATAACAGGCTGGAGATGCTGCAAAACAAGAGTCTTGACTTTCGACGAGTTTCTCTCCATTCCGCCATGTACAACAGGAAAACATAGCACAGTCGACGATACACCACCGCCTGAACCAAAGCCACAAGCCGATCTTGAAACAACAATCGCAAACTCGGCACCAAAACATTCCGACCTTGCAAACCCGGTACCAGTCCCACGCATACCTACACAAGCTCCAACAGCTCAAGCCCGACAATCGACGCCTGCCCCTCCACCAGAATCCGAGGATGACGATCCAGATGCCCCCATTCGGCAAGGACAAACTTGTAGGCGGAAGGGTTGCGAGGTAGTTTACAATGGCAGCAGGGAGGGAGAGGTTTGCGTTCACCATCCTGGAGCACCAATATTTCACGAAGGATCCAAGGGATACACTTGCTGCAAGAGGAGGGTGTTGGAATTTGACCAGTTCCTGAAACTCGAGGGATGCAAAACCAAAGACCGTCACCTGTTCGTGGGTGCAAAGAAGACAGGGGAGGAGAAGGTGGACACTGTCCGGTATGAATACTGTCTCTTCTCACCCTACCGAGCACGAAATGCTAATTGAACATCTAGAGATGACTTCTACCAAACTTCGACCTCAGTAATCGCTTCTCTCTACCTCAAGAAAATCGACAAAGAAAGGTCGACGGTCAACTTCTCCTCTGCTACGACCATCGACCTCGACCTCAAAACCTCGGATAACAAGCGATACGCGACCCAGATGGAATTATACGCGCCCATAGATACGGAGAAGAGTGCTTTCAAGATGATGGGCACGAAGCTGGAATTCACACTAGTGAAGGCAGATGGTAGAGGATGGCCTGTCCTCAAAGCCGACGACCCTCACAGTGGAGAGATCATCCAGGCTGGACGCGCTGGACACGCATAGGAAAACAAGAATGAATAACGTAACAGTAATGCTGAAGATAGAGCGACATGGTTGATAGAAGCTTTTTAGCCTTGCGAATCCGACGTCAAGTTCCAATCTGGGCTCTCCGTCTCCGTTCCAAATTTCAATCCGACCAATCTCCGAGGGAAGCTCCCAGAACTCCCGCCACAACGGAATAGACTCCTGAGAAACGACTTGGCACACAATATACGGCTCCATTGCGGCTCCTCCCCGCATGCCGCCCCGCATGCCGTCCCGCATGCCGAGCATGGGCATTGTCGCGGAACCCTTCCGTGCGGGGGACAGCAAACAACAAGCATAGATAGTGATGCGTGCCAGACCTCTGGAAGCATCGGCCACAGTAGTGATTCCGTTGTGCTGCAACATGATTAGCGGTCACAGCAGGGGCTTGAGCTCTCTTAAGACCTGTCAGATGCGCCCTCTTCGTTGAGACCACATCACTGATCTCCTTGCAATCTTGCTCATTTCTTTGCATCTCACCCTATTTCGCATATTACAGTCCTCGCCGGCCTGTCACATCTAGCATGCCTTCTCCAATCGTTGGTCTCGCTGTCCTTTCCCTACTGTATGCTGTCTATCAGTATGTCTACAAGACAGACACGCCAAAAATAAAAGGTTTACCAGAAATCCCCGGATGGCCGCTATTCGGTAGTCTTTTCGAATTAGGTGACTACCACGCGAAAGTCGCGCAGAAATGGGCGGCAAAGTATGGACCAGTATTTCAAGTCAGACTGGGCAATAGGGTATGCCTCTTCTAAATGCCTATCCCAAACACCCTTTGACGAATAACCATAATTGACTGAGAGTCCAACAGAGAATCGTCTTTGCAAATTCCTTTCCATCCGTCCGCCACTTCTGGATAACCCACCAATCCGCTCTCATCTCTCGACCAATCCTCCATACCTTCCACACCGTCGTCTCGGACTCGGCAAACTACACCATTGGTACCTCACCTTGGGATGACTCCTGCAAACGCCGCCGTAAGGCCGCCGCCACTGCTCTGAACGTACCCGCTGTAAAGAGCTACATGCCCATTATCGATCTCGAGTCCAACGTCTCCATCAAAGAAATGCTACTGGATTCTGACTACGGGGAGAAAGACATCAACCCTGTCGCTTACTTCCAACGTTATGCTTTGAACACGAGTTTGACCTTGAATTATGGGTACCGCATTTCTGGCGACAAGAATGATGCACTGTTGAAGGAGATCACAAGTGTCGAGCGCGGCGTATCGAATTTCAGATCAACGAGTAATAACTGGGAAGACTATGTTCCACTTTTGAGGTATCTTCCTGGCAAGAAAGCTGGACCTTTAGAATTCAAGGCGAGACGAACGGCGTATATGCACCGGCTTCTCTCAGGCTTGAAAGATAGAATTGCAAAGGGAACGGATAAACCATGCATCACAGGTAACATTTTGAAAGATCCCAATGCGAAGGTGAATGATGGTATGATTCCTTCTCTTTCTTGCTTTGTTGGCTTGACTGAACACTTTTGAACAGCCGAAATCGACTCCATCTGCCTCACCATGGTCTCAGCAGGCCTCGACACAGTGCCCGGAAACCTAATCATGGGTCTCGCCGTCCTTAGCACGCCCCAAGGCGCGGCTATTCAGAAACGCGCCTACGAAGAAATCCAGAGGGTTTATCCAAACGGCGACGCATGGTCCAAATGTCTCGAAGAAGAGAAGATCCCGTACCTCACTGCTTTTTACAAAGAGGTGCTAAGGTACTGGACCGTCATCCCCATGTGTCTCCCGAGAGTTTCGATTCGCGATATTCCGTACGAAGGGACTACCATCCCGGCTGGAACGACGTTTTATATGAATGCTTATGCTGCCGATTACGATGCTGAGCATTTTGAGAAACCGGAGGAATTTAACCCTGATCGCTACCTCAAGGACACGTCGCATGACGAAAGCAACGAGAAGGCGACGGGGATCGCGCATTATGCATATGGTGCTGGATCAAGGATGTGTGCAGGTTCGCATCTGGCAAATAGGGAGTTGTTCATTGCTTTCGTCCGCATTATTAGCGCTTTTGAAATCGTGGCTCCCAAGTTGAAAGAGGATGAACCGGTTATGGATTCTCTTTTGGCCAACGATATTCCGACGAGCTTGACTTTGGAACCCAAGGCTTACAAGGCTGGTTTTCGCGTGAGAGATAGGGCGTCGTTGGAAAAGTGGATGAGGGAGAGCGAGGAAAAGACGAGGGGTTTGTAGATTGAGAAAAAGAGAGTAGCGATGGAGGAGGCGATTTTGCATGTTCACTAGTCGGTATTTTTGATCATGGCCCGGCCGTTGGTATGGTATGCTAGTATTTCCCTATGCTTGCTTAGCAGTATTGAACTGTCTCAAAAAGTCTCATTCAAAACGTCTCATTCAAAACTTAACCGCAGGTAGAATCTTGCCTGTACACTGGCCGAAACCCACGAGAGAACCAGGGTCTTCTCCACTTATACCTTGGAAGGTGATTGTATCTCCATCCAGCAGAAATGTACGCTCCTCGCCACTGTCGAACTTTATCGGCATCTGTCCATTCTCTGTTTGTTCCAGAAGCGCTCCATACGAGGCTGGATCATCTTTGCCGGATATAGTACCGCTGCCCATGAGATCTCCAACGTTGAAAGGACATCCGCCAATAGTATGATGCGCGAGCATTTGGGGGAACGAGAAGAGCAGATTGCGTGCGGAGGTTTTGCATATCGTTTTCGTTTCGCCGGCTTGTGCTGGGAGGGTGTCAGAGAACGTACTGGCTAGTGTCTAGGTGGTGGCATACTAGTCAAATCCACCGTCAGTTGGATATCATAGACATTCTCTTTGCGCTTCTCGTCCAGATAAGGCAGAATGTGCTGATCGTTCTCGATGCCTTTGGTCAAGAACGGAGCAAGTGCCTCCATAGTGACCACCCAAGGGCTTATTGAAGTACCAAAGTTCTTCGCATTGAAAGGACCCAGCGGAACCATTTCCCAGGACTGAATGTCTCGGGCAGACCAATCGTTCATAAGCACAACTCCGAACAGGTTATCCTCTGCCGAATCTACGAGGACCGGATCGCCCATCTCATTTGGTTTGCAAACAAAGCAGCCCAGCTCCAGCTCGAAATCGAGCTTCCGACAAGCTGAAAAGATAGGTTGCGCTTCGGTAGGTTTGTCGGGATTCAATATTTGGCCCGAAGGTCTCTTTATCGGGGTCCCCGAGATGACCACTGAAGATGCTCTGCCGTGATATCCCACAGGCAGTTGCTTGTAATTTGGTTGCAAAGCACCAATGCCACGCAGTATTCTGGAGCAATTGACGGCATGGTTCAGGCCGGCATAAAAGTCGGTATAATCCCCAATCTTGAAAGGAAGATGGTTCTCAACAGCCTTGAGCAGAATGAGAGCATCCTTTCGCAGAGAAGAGTTGGTCTCGAGTATATCCGGGTACGACGAGTCTTTTGCAAAGATGTCCTGTATGTATCTGCGAACTAGGCTGTGTATTGGGCGTCCGAGAGCGGCGAAGTCGTTCAATGTAGGGCGAGAGAAGACAGCCTGATGAGGTTGAATTGCTGACAAGCTTGCGAAGCCATTGCCTGCCGCAAATGCCCGCAGGTCGAGAGCGTAGTCCCCGATTGCGATGGCAGGACGAGGTTCGGGATCAGACTCGGTGGAAATGATGCCGAATGGTATGTTCGCAAGACTGAATGGAGAGCCCGAGGGAATTGGTAACCATGAGCTCCGTGCTATGGCCATAATGCCAGAGTTGGTAGTGTTGCTGACTCCGGATCAAGATGTTAGTCCTGGATTGAGGTTGAGAGGAGCCGAGTGGGGTAATTCGGTTGTGCGGAGAAGCAATGGCGGAACTCGAGGTATCAGATTCTCCGGACGAAGGCAGCGTGCAGATAGCCGCATCTTGATGGGAATGTGAAGGGGGTTGTCATCTGGAAGGGGGCCGATTCATGTTGCTGGTGGGTATAGAAGTACAATATCGCTGCTCGCCCCAAAGGAAGCCGATAATAATAAGCATCAGTGGGAACGAGTGGTTCTACAATGCGGCCGCTTTCCGTGTACAGGGGGCAGCATGGTCTGTACCGTGTGCATGGTCTGTATCGTGTGCATGGTCATGGTCATGGTTAGGGTTAGGGTTAGGGTTAGGGTTAGGGTCATGGTCATGGTCATGGTATAGCTCTCTGCTCTCTTCAAACCCTCCCGAGGTCCCTTTGCCATCCTACCACTCACCCCTCACTTCCACCACTCACCCCTCACCTCTCACCCCTCACCCCTCACCCTCACCCCTCACGTCCACTACTCACCTCCCTCTTCCTCATATTCCCCCCCAGTCTCACTCACAACACCTCCCTCTTCCTCATATTCCCCCCAATCTCCCCATACTACCCTAATCACAATGGCTTCAGTTACACTCAAAACCCCTCACTCGGGCGAGTACGAGCAGCCAACTGGCCTGTAAGTCAATTGGAACATCCGTTGACCACTGCCATCCTGCCCTGACATACCCCTTCCCTCAGCTTCATCAACAACGAGTTCGTCAAGTCCGTTGACGGCAGGACCTTCGAGGTCATCAATCCCACCGATGAATCCGTCATTTGCTCCGTCCAAGAAGCTACAGAGAAGGATGTCGACATCGCCGTCGCCGCCGCACGCAAAGCATTCGAGGGTGACTGGAGACACAAGGTCACTCCAGAGCAACGTGGGAAATACCTTGTCAAGCTAGCCCAGTTGTTCGAGGAGAACCTCGACCTTCTGGCCGCCGTTGAGTCTCTGGACAACGGAAAGGCCATCACCATGGCCAAGGGTGACGTTGCCGCTTGCGCTGGTACCCTCAGATACTATGGCGGATGGGCAGACAAGATCGAGGGCAAGGTCATCGATACCACTCCCGACACTTTCAACTACACCAAAAAAGAGCCTGTACGCTACCCAGATCCACGCTCATTGAGACTGTAGGCTGACTATAGCCTCAGATTGGTGTTTGCGGTCAGATCATCCCATGGAACTTCCGTACGTCTCTCCCTCCCTACTCTCGCTGTATTGCTTGTTAATAAAGACGATAGCATTGCTCATGTGGGCATGGAAGATCGCACCAGCTATTGCCGCTGGCAACACCATTGTCTTGAAGACTGCTGAGCAAACGCCTCTATCGGCCCTCGTTGCTTCCAAGCTTATCGTCGAGGCTGGCTTCCCACCAGGTGTCATCAACGTCATCTCTGGATTCGGAAAGGTGGCTGGTGCTGCTATCTCTGCTCACATGGATGTCGACAAGGTTGCCTTCACTGGCTCCACCGTTGTCGGTCGCCAGGTCATGAAGGCTGCGGCCGGATCCAACCTGAAAAAGGTTACCCTTGAACTTGGTGGTAAATCACCAAACATTATCTTCGACGACGCAGACATTGAGAACGCCATCTCATGGGTCAACTTCGGCATCTTCTTCAACCACGGCCAATGCTGCTGTGCCGGCTCCCGTGTGTACGTTCAAGAGGGCATCTACGATAAATTCATCCAGCGATTCAAGGAGAGAGCGGCCAAGAACGTTGTTGGTGACCCGTTCAATGCCGAAACCTTCCAGGGTCCTCAGGTCTCGCAACTTCAGTTCGACCGTATCATGAGCTACATCGATGCTGGAAAGGCTGCTGGTGCCACCGTCGAGACCGGTGGTAAGCGAAAGGGAGACAAGGGTTACTTCATTGAGCCAACCATCTTCTCGAATGTCACTGAAGACATGAAGATTGTCCAAGAGGAGATCTTCGGCCCAGTCTGCTCCATTTCCAAGTTCAAGACCAAGGAGGAGGCAATCCGAGTTGGCAACAGCACAACATACGGTCTCGCCGCTGCCGTACACACATCGAACCTAAACACCGCCATTGAGGTCTCAAATGCCTTGAAGGCGGGCACCGTCTGGGTTAACACATACAATACTCTACATCACCAATTGCCAGTAAGTCGTCGTCTGAATTTGAACTTGGATATAATACTCATGCGAAACAGTTTGGTGGCTTCAAGGAGTCAGGAATCGGTCGTGAGCTCGGTGAGGCTGCTCTTGATAATTACGTACAAGTTAAAACTGTCTCTATTCGGTTGGGCGATGCTCTCTTTGGTTAAGCGTTTGCATGTAAGTTGGTAGGGGTAAGGGAACCGATTGAATTGTATATACTATGGTATTGTGCGTTCGTGGATAACGGGGACAGAACGGAGGTCGATCTGACTGGTTTTCTAGCGGCCAAGTTAGCCAAGCACCGGAATCTTGCTGATTAAATACGTCCATTTGTCCATTAGTCATGCCCCATAAACTTCCTGATTTTTGATATAAACAACTCATACCGCCGTAACTTGCTAAATTCGCTAGTGCCTCGGGTTAATACGAGCCTCGTAGTCGTACTGTTCCGCTTAGTTACGCTTTATATTAACGATTTAGTCCTTATGAGAATCTTGTTTCGTAAATTATCTCTTAGGGGTATCTCTCTTTTCTGTTTAGCCTTCCTGTTAGTCTTATAATCTATTAAGAATCTAACTTTCTGAAATTTAGTAACGTAACCTAAGTACGAGTACAGTACGAGCCTCAACAGGGCTATACGAGCCTCGTGTTGGTCTATCCGAACACGAAGCACTAGCGAGTTTGGCAAGTCATGGCGTGGTTGCACGTGCCAGCTCATCCCACCCATCACCTGATCTCAGACTACCCGGCCGGCCATAACTCCGAGTCGATCTTGATCTGTTCCAGGCCGGAAAGCCCGTGCATCTTGTCTTCCTCTCTCCACTCCACCTCCATCTTCACATCATCTCCAACCGTCACAATCTTAACACCAGCAATATCGATACAGTCGGCCACTTAGAGTCGTATATCTATTCCTATCACGCTTGTACCTTCCCCCCAGATTCCGCAAGTTGAGACTTGAATGGGGAAGGCATGTTTTTTGATTCTGAATCAGATGATTGGATTTCAGAGGTATTGGGAAGCTGGAGAGGGTTTCTCCCTGTCTTTGGGTCGACTCAAGGTTCCTGGGAGAACTTGAAGCATCTGACCAATTGGTTCGGCCCGGTAATGTTGCACGTCTTCGAATTCTGTCCACCCTCACGCCAAAGTTTGGCTTGCGGCCATGACAAGCAGTACCAATGCCGCAGATCATATTCTATTCGCTACATGTCGAGTTTCTCGTGAAAAAGTCTCTCAAAATCATCTCGTTGGGGTCTGTGGAATGAGGGAGGCATCATTCAAGGATGAGTTCTTCAATTAACTCCCCTTCTTTTACTAACAAAATCAGGCATCTACCATACTGTGATACTATGCAAAATAAAGGTTGATCGGTGCCCCCTGTCGTCTCCTCCGTCTTCTCCGTCCCAATTAACCTTGATTAGATTCATCGTTCCGATCAAACAAGATCCCAGGTATTTCAGGTTCTACATAGAAGATGTCCTACAAGATCTCTTCATTTTCCCTGACACCACGGTATTAGGTTCAATGATTGACTTTGAATTCAATTCTAAAAGCGATCTGGTCTAGATCTGTCCGCAATTTATCTAGATGGATGGAAATTTATCTGGATCAATCGAAATTTGAAAAGCTGCCCGTACTACGTAGACAGCTGTAATCCTCCTGGCTTCGAAGAGAGTGGAAAATGAACTTCAACTGACGTCCTCACTGTTGTTCCCGTCGCAGGAATTCGTCATTGTGAATGTGACGGTTCTTCGAGAAGAGCTAGGAACTGTGTGCTCCGCAGCTTGTGACACGTGGCGGCAGCCTCGGTTCAAATTCTTTCAGGCCAGAGTCGGGCAATATCATGTAAATAAGAACACCCCCTTTGGGAGTGATGGGGTTTTGGCGGGGGTGTAAAGGTGGTTTCCAAGTATAATTTCTAGAATACGAAAAGTAGCGGCGCAAGCCCGAATTGACGTTTATTCTCTACTGATCCACGCGTAGATATAAGAGAGGGGAGTAACGCGGTCTCTAATTGGGGAATCGATCGTGGTGGTATGTAATGCGGAAAAATCAGATATATATATACACTATATCCACCTCCGCCAAAACTCCGTGCTCTTACTTAGGTAGGCGGATTTTTGAAGAGACTTGGTTACTCCTTACCACGACTGTTGCGGTGGAGGCGGGTCAACTTCCACGGACGGAACTACGCATCAACAGACCTTGGAAAGGCGTTCATGAACATAGCAACGAAGGCCCGGCTCATGCATGCCGACCTGCTCTATCGAGTTGCAATGTCAGGTACGATTTATGCATTATGCCCCAAATGATGGTCAGGGAAGGCGAGGGCTGTTCATCAGGCGTCCCGGACGACGCTGGAACACGCTTCAACAATGGGGAGGTAGGACTGTGTGCCTTGAGTGAACAAAGTATGGCTTCCATGCCCGACATGGTCCAGGCGAGCAGTTCAGTATATAAGGAACGGAGGTCCCCCCTTTTCTCTGCCACACAATCAGACGTCAAGTCCTCTCAGCATCTCGAAAGACAATCCATTAAACCATCTCAGCATCTCGAAAGATAATCCATTAAATCATGAAACTCTCCGCCGCCGCTCTCCTGACACTGGCCACTCAAGCCATCGCACTCAGCGTTGCATCTCAGAATGCTGCGAGAGACGTCAACCAAGGTTAGCCACCAACTCGACTACAGCTCGATTGAAACTTGCTCTGCTCTTGGTTTCGTACATTGCTCACCTCACCGTCCAGAAGCCGACCCACTCGACCCTGACTTTGCTCCGGTCCAAGTCGTGAAAAAACATACTGGGCCCTCTTACGAATACCCCCACTTGCAGAAGGGTGAAGATGTCGAATATGTGAAGAGACACACTGGGCCCTCTTACGAATACCCCCACTTGCAGGAGGGTGAAGATGTCGAATATGTGAAGAGACACACTGGGCCCTCTTACGAATACCCCCACTTGCAGGAGGGTGAAGATGTCGAATATGTGAAGAGACACACTGGGCCCTCTTACGAATACCCCCACTTGCAGAAGGGTGAAGATGTCGAATATGTGAAAAGAGAGACAGGACCAGACGGGGAGGTCGGATTTGTGAAGAGACCCAAGGGCCCTGTCCCGGGATCTACACCTTCAGCGCCGCCGCACAAGTTCAGGGACGAGGAGAAGGACGAAGATTTTTTTGACGTCTAAGGTTTCACGGCTTGTTCCAGACCTTTCGGTCAGAGCAAATTGCTGTGGAGGAAAATGTCGAGGAATCCATGGAAATGTTCGGAATATTTGATATGGGTCGTTGAGTCACGGCTAGACGGGTGCGGCATTCGACGAGTTGGTTGCTGCTCAATTTGAGGTTTCTATTTCACTTCACGCTTTGAAGGTTGTACTGTTGCGTGCAGCAGCCTTTTCGTCCCTTTCGATAATATTGATCCTCATGTTTATCATTAGTACTTGGAACGATCCCCTAACCCTTGAGAATCCGTGTCATCCTGGTGATCAGTCAGACAGGCCAGGCAGTACGAGTCAGATGTTTGTATTTTGTTGTCGACATGTTGCAGAAATTTGGCTTGTGACATTGATAAGCAAGATTCAATGACAGGGGATTCTGGCGCCATCAGATGGACCGTCACAGAGAGATTTATTTGGGCCTCATCGAGAACGGAACACCCGGACGGAGGATTCTAGAGCGACTCGAGGCGGCAGGCGGTGAGAATGTCGACCATCGTATGGATGATTGACGATAGAATGTCGACCATCGTATGATGTACGGATATAGTACTCCCTACTCCCTACTCCCTACTCCCTACTCCCTACTCCCTACTCCCTACTCCCTACTCCCTACTCCCTACTCCCTACTCCCTACTCCCTACTGTGTAATAATTGACTGGCTGCTTCGTAGACCCACTGAAACTAAACCCGGGGCTGACTTCAGAGCGGTGACTTCCGTAGCCCCAGCCTCTGCCAGAAAGTTCCTACGGTGTATTATCATCAGCAGGTCGGACGAGATGAGCTCCCTAGTAAATCATCTCCCGCTAAGTACTGGGCAAGTAAAATACAATTGCACTATCTCGACCGGCCGCTGAAGTCCTTGCTGGACCACTTGATCTTCGTAGGGTCAAGGGCTTTGCCAAGTATCTCTAATTCTATCTAATTGCCTATCTTGGTCGTTAGTAGTCTGTAAGACTAGGTACGTGATCAGCTGGACATTCTAATCTACCGCTTATCTCCCTTTTTCATCTAATCCCTTCCTTGGTATCTAGTAGATAGATAAATAGATAAGCTGGATATTACTGGACCAGTAGCTGAAGTTCTAGATATCAAATTGTATCCATTCTTGTTATCGAGTCTCATGATCAGAAGGCTGATGTATCCATTCTTGTTATCGAGTCTCATGATCAGAAGGCTGAAAGTCTATCGGAATTGCAAGTCTGGCAGCGGTAAAGTTGCGCTTTTTTGGTCTCTTCAAAGTATAAATGTGCTTGTTTCCTCCGTGAACAGATCGATCAAGCCTTCAGCACAACATCAAACACCAAAAGAATACCAGCAAATACCACAGATTCATCACCATCACCATCACCACCATCATGAAATTCTCCATCATCGCCTTCCTTGCTCTCGCGACCCAAGGTCTCGCCGCTACAATTAAAACCCGCGAACCAGTCGGTGGTCCGTTACCCTCAGCTCTCACCAAAAACAAAGCGTTTCCAGAATCCAGAATCTCACGGCTAATCACAACATCACAGGTGCCCCAAACCCAGATATCGCAAGCGGTCCCGCCATCAACAAACGTTATGAGTGTATCGGGGCTCGTTGCGATTAGGCCAAGGTCAAAGCCGAGGACGTGGAGGAGAAGTGTGTCAGATCGGCTCAATCAATCCATGTAGACGGATAGGTCAAGGTCAAAGCCGAGGACGAGGACGTGGACGTGGAGGAGAAATGTGTCAGATCAGCTCAATCAATCTATGTAGACGGATAGGCCAGCCTCCTATCCGTCTTTCCTGATCTTCATTTCCCGTGCCTCTTACAATATCCGCGTGCCTCTTATGATACCTGCGTGCCTCTTACGATACCCGCGTGCCTCTTACGATACCCGCGTGCCTCTTACGATACCCGCGTGCCTCTTACGATACCCGTGTGCCTGTCCAGCGTGATCAAGTCTGGCCATCATCTAACCCACCTCAAGTGGAAGACGCATGGATTGGAAGGGTGCATAGGAGTAAGATTTCTGATAGACCAAACCAAAACCAATCTCGCACTTACAACATATCTCACACTTACAACAAATCTCACACCTACAACAAACACAAAGCCCCATTCCTAACCTCAAACATCTCACTACCAACACAAGCCCGACAATAGAACACGCCAAACGGATCAACCTTCTGCTTAATCTCGAAAAGCCTCTCATAATTACTTCCCCAAAAGGCATGTTGCCAATCGGGAAGGTTTGGATCCCCCTCATTAGCATAGGTTCCACCGGTGGGATTCAACGATCTCAACGACATGCCGAGTTTCAAAGCCGACTTTGACCGTCGAGCGAGTTCTGCTCGATCGCCACCTTTCCAGTCAACCTCTGCTGCTGGCCGCATTATAGCTGTACGGAAGGCAGGGTTTACGGCGTTGCTTCCACCGCGCATCGGTGGGGGGTTGTGAGTTCCTACTCCCATCACGGCGTTGGTGAGAAGGAACGTATCATTTTCGAATGCTCCGACGAGGGCTTCTCTGAGCTTGGCTTTCGCGACATCTTCTGCCGACCAAAGCCATGAAGTGAGGATTTTGCTTTCGCCCATCCCTTCGAACGAACCGGCTGGTTTTTCATCGCGTTTGCTGCCCATGAATTCGTCTGTATGGCGTTTGGCAGCTTCCCATGTCGCATGGTCTGCGTATCGTTCGAACACGGCCGGGCTTTCGACATCTGTCTGCCGTCTTTTCGATGCTCCTCTCTTCAGCCTCTGTTGACGGATCGAGTCCATGATTGGCTCCATGATCGTTTTCAACTGATCCGACGTGGAGTTTGCCAAGCGTACCGAAGCTCTGATATCGCGGCCAGCTCCCGGATACCCTGAGAAATATCCAGAAGCTCCAATAGCTGCGAGTTGGGGCCATTTCGAATGGAGGTGGAGTAGTTCGTCCCATCCCTGCACCTTTGTGATATAGGTTCCTGTGCTTGCGACTTTCACCGCCTGGATGACAAAGGACAGCGCAACGCCGTAGGTAGAACCTCCCCCCTACTTGACTATCAGTGTTCGGACGTTCATTGGCGGATCAAAACGACAACGCACCCCACGCATGGCCCAGAAGTATTCCTGATTCTGACACTCGTTCGCCGTGATAATCTCGCCTTCAGCAGTCACAAGCTCAATCTGCGAAACCGAATCGGCACCCAGACCAAACTTTGCGGACAACGGTCCATGTCCTCCATTCATCAGGAAACCTCCCACGCTCACACTCTCATAAGCCCCTCCGAGGAAAGTCAGCGACGGATCTTTGTCTTTGCCTGCCTTGTAAATTTCTCCCCACTGATTCCCTGCCCCGACCTCTAGCGATATCCCGTCAATCGCGGCCTTACATCCAGTGGGCGTGAATGATGTGTCGAACCACTTCATGTGCTTCAGTGCGTGTGTCCAAATAGACAACGAATTAGGTTGGACAGAGCGACCTCTATTGAACGCAGTCAGCATCATCTCCATCACAGAGCAAGCGCATGCACTGACAGGGCACAATGTCCAGTCGATTTGATGTTCAGCCTCACTCCAGTCTTCCTCGCAAATTTGACAGTCTGCACAACATCGTCCGTCTCTTTCGCTGCCACCACGAAGATCGGATATCCCGCTCCACTACACCCAGCTTCCACCGTCGGCGTACAGGAATAGTTGTTCCAATTCTGAAACATGTTAGATAAAGGGTCCGCCACGTGCCAATTCGCGTCCGCGAATCCCTTCTTCACCGCATCGCAAGCCTCTTTATTGAACTCGGGTCGTCCTGGATGACAGGCTGCAGCAGGAGGAGACGGTCGCAGCAGCCGACCTTTTATGGTGGAGTTGAACGCCGACCATTCTGAGTCTGAAGGCCACAGCGCATCGCCTGGTATAGGTTTACATTGTCCCGGTTTGAGGGGGAAACTTTGCGCAGCAGTCGCTGCTGACACGCTTGGCGAAACAATGAGCAGAGCCCAAAGGTAGAGATGGGAGTAAAGCATGTAGCAAAATTTGGGTGCAAAATACCTGCGGCCAAGCCCCTTTCCTTTGGGATGTCTGCACCTATTTGAACCGGCGAGGTTGAAGACTGGGCAAATATTCTACCGCTACAAAGCTCAGACTTACTATAACAGTGATTTTATGTACTCGTAGTACTGATGTGGCTAAGCAATATAGATCTGCTTCGCCAACTAGTATCAAGTGCATCAACGCTTTGGGCGCGGAGGTGACTAGTCCGGCGGGGTGTATATTATGTTTCTTGGCCACCCAGACCAAAAGCTTCAGTTGGAAGTGGACGAACATTTACCGTTTCCCGTCATGGCCGAGGCCGATAGATGTGGCCAAGGGTTGCAACAACCAACCCAAACGTTGAGACCCTTGATTTGGGAAGCATTCTTGCCTTCATAGCGAGACCGAAAGTCGAGGATGGTCCACGATGGTCGAAACCAGCGAAGCCCTTCCTGAATGATTCTTGATGACCGGAATGGCTGAACAGTCAGCAAAAGTCCTTCGTCAGATGGCGTCCCAGGAGCGGGTGAGAGGAATCATGTCTTCTTCAATCTCCTCTCCCTAAATGCTAGTCTATCTTCTCATTTCCACACACCCAAACTCTCACCAACGCTTTTAGCAATGCACGACTTTCCCCCACCATCCGTGATGCGCTGTTGTACATACCATCCGTGATGCGCTGTTGTACAAACCAGACGTGATGACTGTGTGACTCTAGACACCGCCATCGCAAGTAGTTCAGATCCATATATGATGCGGCTGCTGTCTAAGCCTTCAGTTCTTGAACGCGCTAGCCTCGGGCCACCTCTTCGCCGCCTCCGCCACATACGCCTCTCTCACACTGGCATTACTCTTCCACATTTTGAAGACCTTCAGGCCCTCGCTGGCTTCTTCCAGATTGGCGACATCCAGACTCTCCATCAGAGCTTTCTCGTTCTTGCTTTGTGACGAGGGATCGAGCAATTGTCGGATTTGGAGTCCAGATTGCGTGCGCCGAGCGCATCTAACGTGTTTTTTGAGGTACTCCTCGTTGAACGACATTAGTGATGATGTGGCGGGTACGATCTTGGTACATTGCTCGAAGACGTCGTTGAGTTTTGCGGAATCGGATTTTGGTGCTGCGTCGACTGCGGAAACATTAGATATCATACACAACAGGGGAAAGAAGTTCCTTACGTGTTTGTCGGAAGCGGATCAGCTGTTCGTGAAGCTTCCACTGCTCGGGATCTAAGGAATGGGCAGCGATGAGGCATTTCAAAGCAAGTAAATACTTTTCTATACTTTGTTAGCGCAGTCAAACTCGGCAATGTTGCGGTATCCTTACTCCTCCTCAATTGGACTTCAAATCCCCAATTCTGATGCTCAATAACCTTGGGCGCAAACTCCAAAAGCGGTTGCAAGAACTTGGCCGCATCTTCAAGAGGCGTCTTCGTCTCCAACAATGTGATTCCCTGCGGATCCGGATCCTCCTTCTTTGGCTCGCCATCCGCGCCGGTGCCTTTCTTCCCAGGCGTGGCCTTTTTCTCCGCCTCTCTCTTCTTCGCCTCCTCTTCGGCGATCCGTTCTTGCTCTTTCTTTGCCTTCTTAATTGCCTTCTTCTTGTCAACAGCATTCATGCTGGCAAGATCGCCCAAGCCGTTGGCCAGCGTTCCATGCGACAAATCCGGGCTGTCGTGCAGTCGAATGTAGATGCTGATGGCAGATACAGCGGCTCTAGCGAAGAATGGATGTTCCCTCAATTTGTCTTCCCAACGCATCATTTCAATGTAAGCTCGGATCTGACCTTTACGGAAAGAAAATTGGTGAAAATCGAATTGATCTTCTTCCCAGACTTCAAAGATGTTGTATATCGCATTAAATCGCTTCAATGCCACACTAAGCTTCTCCTGTCGTAGATTCGACTCGCCGTCCTCTGTAATGTACCACATGCACTGCATGTCATGAAGATCACCCAACGCACCACCAACTGTCTCGTTACGGGTGAATTTGCTCATAGTCTTGAGCGCAGCTTCATTGTCGTCATGTCTCAATTGGTATTTGGCGTATTTTGTGTTGATATATCGGTCTGAAGGTTCGAGGTTTCGCCCGAGCGCCATGGTCTCCATCGCTTTCTGGGTGTTGCCATAGTGCTTCCATATTCTCGCCCTGGTCATGTAGGCTTCTACTGACTTAGGATTGAGCTTGAGAACAGCCTCGATGTTCTCCATCGCCTTTTCCAAATTGCGACTTCGGAAATAGTCGTAGTGCTGTGCGAGGAAGTACAAGCGGGCTTCCTCGAATTTGCTGATCTTGTTGCCATTGATTTGCTTTTCCTCATCCTCTTCTTTCTTCTCTTCGGATTCCGCGGTGTAGCTCTCGATGAGGTCCTCGATGGTCTTGAGCTTGAAGGGGTCGGAGTAGAGGGCCTTTATATTAGCGAATGCGGAAGGAATACCTTTGGAGAGCATGTATTTCAAGTAGCGATCGACATGCGTCTTGAAACACTCGCCTACAATTTGTTAGCCTCGAACAGTCTCTGATTTCTTAGGGAACGCTACCTTCGAGGAAGTCCAGCGGAATTCGTCGCGCCGCATCCAATCTGTGGTTGGCCTCTGCAAAGTCCTCATACATCTTAATGAGCTTCTCGGAGTCTTCTGGCTTTGATCTATCTAATCCAAGGGTCTTCTCTAAAGCTTCATAGTACGGCCGGAATTCGTTATTCCTGACAATCAAAGCTCTGTATGACGTTTCCGCTTCCTCTTTCTGTCCCAATTTTAGCTGATACTTGGCCCGCGCCTCCAAAACAGCTGTGCGATCCAAGCTGGTCTTATAGATGGACTCCAGATGCTCCAGTGCCTTTTCCGTCTGACCCATCTCAGCAAGCAAGTCATTTCGGTATAGAGCTGTGTCCGAGTTCTCCACGTCCGTCCGTAGAGGTGGTGTCTTCAATGTGTCTTCATAAGTTTTGAGATGATGTTCGGCAGCTTCCAGATCTCCAGCGAAATGGTATGCTACCGCCAAAGCTGTCCAGTTTTGCCGAAGTTGAGGTTTCGCTTGGAGCATAGCTTTCCGGCTCACAATGTATCCCTCATAGTCTCTCATCTGTACCTGGAGGAAAGCCAGGTCTCTTTGTATCTGTGCGGATTCCGGTTCGAGCTTGAGGGCAAATTTGTAGGCTTTGATAGCTTCGTCGAGCTGCTTGGTAGAGCGGTAGAGGAGGCCGTAGACGTGCCAGCACATATGCGATTTCATGTCCGCTTTGAGGGCGATTCGGGCGAGATCGAAGGCTGCCACCAGTCAGTTCCCCATGCTTGTCGACATCCAAGGTTTCCTCGCTCGTGATAAATCTTACCTTCCGTGGTGTGGCCCTGGGTATTGAGGGTGAGAGCCTTGCTCATGTTAGCTGACTGCTGGAATCAAAGAAAATGCAGCACCAGCTCACCTTCATGGCCAGAGTCTCTCCATGGTTTGGGTTCTTCTTGAGAATGCCATCGGCCACTTTGATGGCTTTCTTATGCTGCTTGGCCTCATACAGCTTGACAAGCGACTTGAATGAGGCAGCGTCCTTGCTGCCCAGTGGTTGCGGCATTGTGTCTGAGTCGTGGCAGAGAGGACAGAACTGAGTGAACTGGGACCGTCAGATCGTTCGTGATGGTTTTGCGACCATGAAATTCTCAGCAGGTATTGTTTGATGTTATGCCATGATTTTGCGTCGCTCCATGGGATAAAAGGTCGGAGGGGAGGTTGTGTGGAGCTTTGATTTCCGACAAAACCAAATCCGCCTTAGAACTACCATTTGAACAACTTGAAGTCAATCAACACATAGTGACAATGACACAAGCAAAATAAATTGATTTACATTGAATTTGTTCTCGCTTGCAATTCAATCAAGCTACATGGGAGAAAATCATGACCAAGGAGTGCAACTAAATCCAACGCTGACCCGGATCCCAACATAATAAAACATTCATTCCTTCAAATTCATAGCCAAAGTAAACAGCAGCGTTCTTACTGCGCCCTTCCAGTAGCCGTATCGATCTCGCTAATGAATCGGTAGATACCCTCAATGCCTGAATATTCTAGGGGCGAGGTGGGGTTATCCTTCTCATAGCAACGCCCCGAATCGTCGAGCTCACTGCTATGGAGACTTTCGTAACCACTTGGCGATGAGAGCCAAGGGTTTTCTTCCTCTTCAAATCCATCCAAATCCATTCCAGAATCTGAAAGCGTAGAGTAATTACCAGGGCTGATTTGTACAATCGACGTAGCCGGAGCATCGCTGAGAAGTGCATTTTCGCCCCACCACTTGTCCTGAGGCTTGACATTGCGTGTTGTGACAGATTTCTCATAGAAAGAGCATTCCGATGGAGTTTGGCTTGCGGCAAATGGAAACAGAAGAGCAATCTCTGTTCCATTGTACTCGTCAAAGTCGTCGTCTTGTTGGACGATACCTCGCTGGATTCCGAGTTCATCAGCGAGTCGCTCTACAGTATCTGAATCACACCCCGGAAAATGGATTCTTATGGAAGAATCTTGATAAGTGATTGGCAAGTCACCGAGTGCCGACAGTCTCTTAAGGTCGTTCAAAATGACTGCCAAATCCTTCAAAGCACGCGAAAAGTCGATCGACAAGACATCAAGAAGACCCTCAGTGTTGAGGGTCTTCATCTTGCGCTGAGATGCCTGGAACCCTGGAATGGTATTCAGGGGGGTAAGCGCAGTGATGGAAGGATTGACAGTAAAATCGATAAAGGAACCTGGAGTGGCCTTGGGCGCGGCTAACATCTTTTTAGCTGCTTCGTGCTGCAAAACAGTGACGGTTCTGTATCGTTTCTCGCCGGTCTTTGGGTTTATACCATCAAACTGAGCCTTTTTTCCTCCCACAGCGAATGCACGAATAGCTTGGTTGACATTCTGAATGATCTGTGCGGGAGCTGCTGGACCATGGGAAAAGAATCTAGCTCCGCCGACGCGCCCACCACCCATAGAGTAACCACCAGCTGTACGGCCAAGTGTCCCTCCTGTCAAGTGTGGTCGCAGCGTAGAAGCGAAGGGGGCGCGTCCTGTCGAGAGGCCGATGGCAGAAGCTACCTTGGAGGCTGGAAACGAGGCGCGTGGTCGGAACGCAGGCTTGCCTTTGCCGACACCAGTGGTAAACTGTCGAGCTCCTGGAGCAATGTGATGTGCGGTAGAAGACCAGCGCTTGCTCTGCTTCAGGAATGCGGCGGGGTGGACCGGATGCCTTGCAGCGATGCGGGCATATATAGGATTGAGTTCAGCGGCTGGTCGAGCGAGAGAAGCCGGAACTTGAGATTGTACGAATTTAGAGGCATTCTGTGCAGCGAGCCTTTATTAAGATTAGCAGAGTTGGTTTACTCCCATGGTGTAAGAGTGACAATGGTACCTAAATAGCTTCCACTGCTTGGACACCAGCAGGTGGAAAGTGCGCGCATGTGGCGCCATGATGTTGAGTTGTGACCAGAGACCAGGAGATTGATTTCTTGGTCGTTGTAGAATGAAGTGGTGGTTGTGATATATCTCAGAGGTGGGAGTTCGGGCAGTGAAGAGTGACGACGCCATGCGCCGTGTAGTGGCGGTGTACCTCGCCACCCTCGTGACCGTTCACATTTGGCACACCTCTGACCGACCTACTATCTTCCGAATGCACTCTTCTCGCCTATCTAGCACATTCGTTTCCGGATATATAAAACGAACGGTAGTCTAATATCAATGAGATGGTCTCTTCGCCAAAACCCCGATTCTTTCCTTCAAAGCCGCTTTGGTTTTGAGATGCCTCAACTCTTGATCAATATTGCTACATTCCTGGCCAGAGTCACTAGAGTCACCCATCGCGACTTTTTGACCCGTCGACGATGCGATATCTTGTGAATTACAGAAGATCATGTTTGTTTAACAACCAGTGCGATCCTCCCCGTAGATTTATAGTTAAAAAGGTCGCGAATGATTTTGTTGACCGCATCCAAGACGCCCGTGTAGTAAGCATCTTCGGGGAGTATGGACATCGCAGAGCTCGGGTCATTGAGTATTGATACACCATGCTGCGTAACTATTTCGTCTGATGTCGCAACACAAGAATTGGGACTGAGGCCATTGTCAGACAGATACCTTGTTCATCTATGCCGTGGACTCCGAGGACCAGGCCCTTCTGGAGCGTCTGTCAGAACGATGCTCTTGGCCCTGCTTTTCGCAGGCGAACGAACCAATGAGCAAGAAGTGGACGTGTGCCCTGCGTCCAACATTCGGAAGTGTTGGCGAATCTTCAAGCCAACCGCCGCTGAACTTCCATGGCGAACAAATTGGACGAGCGCAAAGAGACATGCTTGGTACGCCGTTGACTTTATCATTGCGAATATGCACACCATGGATGCGAGACTGGCAAGAGACTGGCAAGAGACATGCGGCCAGTCCTGATGAGCGGACCCTCGAAGGAAGCTGTGCGTGTAGGTAAACTCAGGTGTACTAACATCCGAAGTCGAGATGCAGTATAAGCGAAAGATGAATGCAACTCCGCAGTTCTCTCCATCCATGCCAAGACTCCATCCATGCCAAGACTCCATCCATGCCAAGACTCCATCCATGCCAAGACTCCATCCATGCCAAGACTCCATCTATGCCAAGACTCCATCCATCAAATCAAGGTTGTGACGTGAACATGTTGGTCACCAACGTTTTGCGTTGTGGACACACGGCGTCAATAGCGCCTAAACCAAACTTGGTAAAGGTCTTGTCTGTTAAGCTGGCAATTGTGGTCATTGGAGGCCATTGAGCCGTGTCAAGAATCTGCCAACTGTGGGGGATATGATGTTCTTTCATCCCGCCCCCAACCATCATGAAGGGATGGTAATCGAACCACAATACAGGGGTCAAAAAGGTATGGTGAGAGTAGAAGATGGAAAAACTATGTAATAAGACCACAAAAGAATCATTAATTGACTCGGGTATCTGTTTTAACTCCACCGAATTCGTCTTGTAGTGATGTCACTCGACGATCAACAATAAAATCCTCCAATACAGTCCATGAATCGAATGATGTATTCGCCATGCTGATGTGTGTATCTCGAAACAATTCCAGTAATAACGCCCTAGCGCGTTTCTCCACTCCAGCCGTGACGGCATAGTGCGTCTATTGTACCTGCCAATCCCATCTTCAATCCAAAACGCCATGCATGTTCGTCAACCAGACCGCCCGATGAAGTAAACCAAAACCGGATCACGACTAGAAGTTTTCGTCTCGCTTTGCGGCGGCAATGGCCAACGCGTCCAAGCCGCCCGTTGATCCTCCATTCACAGACCCAAGGGCAGGATCGTAAAGGTTGGACATGGTCTGATAGGGACCGTTGGTAAATGGAGAGGCTTGTAATATCTCCACCGGGTAAGTCTGTTGGCCAGGTATATTGGGTACGAAGGCGGATTCAGAGTAGCCACCATAACTGGAAGCAGGGCTGTGAGCCAAACTTGGATCTAGCGACGACATGGCAGGTGGCATGGGTAATTGTTGTTGCTGGTCAGAAGTAGTGCTTTGCTTCGATGACTGCGTCGTCTTCTGTCGCTTGGACGGGCCCTCACCGGAAGCTTTGATGGAGGTGCGACCGTTTTGGTGAGTGCGACGATGTTGCTCCATGTTGTCTTTGCGCGTGAAGGCCTTGTTGCATTCGGGGCAGAAGGCGTCCTTTTTACCCGTGTGCTTCTTGGCATGGCGTGCAGCATGGCCGGACGTGGTGAAATAATCGGTGCAGGCGTACTGCTTGGCTAGCGGACATGGATACGAGTTTTTCTTGGAGCCGGAGCCGGGCTTTGAAGTTGGCGTCGTCGACGACGACGGCTGCGGTGGGCGGGAGGAGTCGTGATCAGATGGCGGCGCGGGTGGAGCAGGCTGCTGATACAGTGATGGTTGGGGTGCTATCGAGGGCGGCGCAGGGTAGGTGAAAACCGCGGCATGCTGTGGGATCGGCGGGTAGTTTGAAGGGTCCTGCTGCGTGAGTTGTGGCGAGAAGAAGGCATTGTGCGCAAAGAGCGCATCGCCCTGTTTGGTCGGGTCGGCGAGGCTGTTGAAGTCGAACTGCGAGCTTGGGGTTGTGGGCGATGGAGTGCTGTTCATGTTGGAAGAGTCGGACGAGTCGCTGCGAACAAGCTCTGGAGTGGGAGGTGAGGAGTTTGGTGAGGACGCGTAGCTTTGGGGTCGGGTGTGGAAAGCCAGAGTTCTCGCACCCAGTAATGACGAGGTGGACAGGTGCCGAGGCGCGGGCCGATTCAGCTTCAGGCTGTTCTCGACTTCGGAGCCCTCGTTGAGCAGAGATATACGCCGACCAAAGGAATTTCTCCCGTCCATGTTCTGTTGGCAGGCTGATGAGAGATGAGTGAGGGGGGGGGGAACAAAGATGTCCGCAGAGAATGCCCCGAGTTCGTTTGGATGGCAATGGATGGTGGGTAGGCGGGAGCAGTGCAGGTAGGTGGTGGCTTGCTCAACGTCGTGCCGGTCTGGTGCTGACGAAATGGGCTCTGATGGAGACGTATGTATCTAGGCTGGCCAGTGTTGGGGCAGGTCTGGAATGAAGGGGGGACGGGGAGCGAGGGACGGTAATGACTATGATGGCGATGTGTCCAGGAAGGGTGAAGGCGCAATGAAGGGCGAAGGATATGTCTGGTCAAGAGATGGGTATGTCTTGTCAAGAGGTGGGTATGTCTTGTCAAGAGGTGGGTGTATCTTGTCAAGAGATGGGTGTATCTTGTCAAGAGATGGGTGTATCTTGTCAAGAGATGGGTGTATCTTGTCAAGAGATGGGTGTATCTTGTCAAGAGAGGGATATCTCTTGTCAACAGAGGGATATCTCTTGTCAACAGAGGGATATGCTGCCAAGAGATGGATCAAGAGATGATATGTCTCTTCAAGAGTGATAATCGCAGAGCTTCAGACAGAGACGGCGGGCGACGGCAGCGGGAGCGCGAGCATCAGGTCTTTTTAACATGCACAAAGCCTCAGCACGCCCGCTCAGGGAAGCCGGGCCAGGGTCGTTGAATTGCAGCTCTAGTTTGGGACAGGGTACGAATCAAGGTTGCTTCATGGCATTCCCCATGAGACGCTCACGAATGCGATGATTGCTGAAATGCCATCGGCCCCGACCCTAGTTGATCAGACGCATCCCTGCTCCGCGGCACCCAGTTTTCGACACAGTGCTCCCCTGCCTTGTTCCTGGTTTATTTATTCTACTCCCACCTGCGACTGTGTGGGCGCTTTGCTCTTCGTACGCTATCTTTGGGGTGTAGTCGTATGCTATATAGTTGTACACTTGGAGGAACAGTACACGACTTCTCATGGCACTCTCATGGCACTCTCATGGCACTCTCATGGCACTCTCATGCTACTGAATCTCATGCCACTGAATCTCATGCCACTGAATCTCATGCTACTGAACCTCAAAGGCCCGTTGAACGATTCCACTGGCATTGCTAGCAACAACTTGCCGGGGTCCACTCGAGCCGCAGGTAACTCCGAGGTCTAACTCCGAGATCAGGTTAGGCTGCGGCTGGCGCATGTCGAATCGCGATCAAGATCTACTTGTATCCTTCGGTGGGTGTTGTTCTCCAGCCCATCGCATACTGCACTCACAGTGCACACAGCACTCATTGTGCACACAGCACTCACTGTGCACACAGCACTCACAGCACTCACTGCACTCACTGCCTGCACTCACTGCACTCACTGCCTGCACTCACTGCACTCATTGCACACCACACCACTCACTGCACTCACTGCACACCACTCACTGCACTCATTGCACACCACTCACTGCACACCACACCACACCACTCACTGCACACCACACCACCACTCACCCTGGTCGGATCGTCTGGTCTCAGCGCGCGGATCTCCTATTTCCATCTTCATCATCTTCTCTCTCTCTCGGGAACCACGCCCCTCGGCTAAATTGTCGCAGGGAATGACGTCTGCAAACCGTCGAGGCCCTGGATCGAATATGCAGGGCGAGAGCGCGTGGGCCATGGGCGCTAAATGGCGATCCCATGCAAACTAAACGCAAACTCTCGATCTCCCCCAAATCTCGATCTTGCCAACCAAGTCAAGATTGAATCCGGCGACGACTCACCACCACGAGCCAAGTTTTTCCAACACAGCAGACCTGGCGAAGGCCCGAAGTCCGCTGTGAGCAATATCATCCCAGCCAATATCGCCATTCTCCCTCGGCCGTTGCATCGACTGAGTGGAGACTGAGAGCACGAGTTCTCCCCGAGAAATGGGCTGCGATCTGGCAGATGGGATGCTCGTATTTATTATTATTATTATCGTCAATGTGATTCGGGACTGGTGTACATTATGATTCCTGCCAACATTATGATTCGGGACTGGTGTCAACATTGTGATTCGGGATTGTAAATAGCAACCAAAGATGCGATTCACTTCAAGCGCACCCACACGTGCCCCGACTGCGCAAGAGTGCAGGACCCTGACCCGGCCCGAAGTGAGCCTGAGTGTGAGCCTCAGCCTCAGCCTCTAATAAATCCCACCAAACCCTGGCTCCGCGGACCAACCTTTACGCTGCTTCGTCTTGCACGAGTGTCCCCGACGCGGCAGGGAAACGTGACGTCTCGAGATTATTCCCCAGTTCCCGTCGTGTCGGAATTTCAGGTTGTACGAGTCCCTGACCGCCCAAGATCTCCCGGTCTGATATGGCCAGCTAGCCAGGAGACTGCTCTTTTCAGCTTTCTACCCATCGGCGCCAAGCCTCTCGATAGACTCGGCCCATATCCCACCCCGTCCAGTTGTCGATGGTTTCTACCAAGAAATCATCATCATCATCATCATCATCATCATCATCATCATCATCATCATCCTTGCAGTGAATAGCGTCGACCAGCGGCAGATGAAGCTCTGCAAACAAGCATGACGAGCGCTCTGCAAAAACAACAATGCCAGGTAAACATGATTCATCTCGGTACTCAGAGTCAGTCGTAAACACTGGACACCAAGGGTCTTGCGACCATCACCACGCTAGAAGCGAAGAAAGGAGGTGGAATCGTTCCATGGCCAACACGGGCCACGACATGGACCATTCTTTCTAAAAAGGGGCGGTTGATGATGCTCAAGGGTTGGCAAGCTTCGGAGGTGACTCCACCATCCTGTGTTCCAAGTACATACCACTATAGTACATACCACTCTAGTACCAGAGTACCTCCTAGTATCTTACATCATAAGGGCATACAGACCTTGCCATCCCCGTCTGGCAATTGCGTCCCCTCACCAAGTCGTAATGATTACCATCCTGCTCTGCAATACCATCTTGCCAACAAACCGAACAGCCTCTCCTTCTCCCCTATCTTGTTGTGTCCTCGCTCGTACACTTGTCCCCGGCACGATACAAGACAATAGCCGCTCTTGGCAACTGTGACAAATTGCCTGATCGAGCCGCGGTTGTGGATCCCCAGGGTCCAGCATCGGCATTGATCTTCGCTTCAAATCTGGAGACCATCACCTCCACCTCCCCCGGACTAAGACAACATCCTCTCTCGTTCCAGAATCTTCTATTTTGGATAACAACAACCAACTCTGCACCCTCCATTGTTACATCGACCATGCCACCCGTGTCTTCCCACAGCGCTGTTTTGACAGGCGTCCGACTTCCGGGACTTCTGTGTTCTGTGTTTACTGCCATATCCGTCTGCCCTACTCTCCACCTCCGCGGTGGCGCTCCGTAGCTACCTCAGTTACATTCCCATGCCTTTGATCATGGGAAATTGAGGTCAAACACATCGATCGCCGATCTAAGACGCCGTGTGATCGCTCGCTCCATGATTTTCAATCTGCCCGCGCTCTCGTGGAGCACATTACACAGTACTCATGGATCCCATGGAAGGACCCTGATTTCCCCGATCCTCGTACGCGCTATCGCTTGGCTGATCTTTCTTACTTACTTCTATTGGATATCGCCACTTCTTGGTCTGACTCTCGCCGTGTTGTTTTCATTAGTATTTGGGTTTTGTGCTCAAATTTCCATCTTCGGCAGTTACCACCTCCGTCCTTGGATGCGCAACTTCAACGTCTCCTATCGCTGCCATCATAAGGTACGACGTCTGACTCTGATGCACCAAGTTTTTTGAAGCTGATTGTGAGCATGGATTGTGTGAGCATGAAGAGATCACGGTTACGACATCGCATACTGTGTACATGTGAAATGAGTCTGATACGAACATATAATTTCAACCCATCGATTGAAAGAGCCAGCTCACTTTGCTTTTCGATCCTCCCATCTTCACACTCAACCTCTCGAAAAATATCCATTTCAACATCCCAACTTCCCCTCGTCCCAACCGATTCAAAAATTTCTTTATTCGTCGACAGCATAGACCAGAATCCACTTCTGCCCAAAATCTTCATATCATCCATACCTCACTCAAAAAAAAGCCGAAAAACATGTAATCACAGTCGACAAAAATCGAAGGCAACGCGAGCAGCAAGGGACTCGAACCCTCAGCCTTTGGTACTTCCCAAGTATGATCACCGGAAACCAATGCGCTACCATTGCGCCAACCGCCCGGAACTAGGCAAGATCGGCTAGTCATATGGTACATGATGTGAGTCTCTGTGACAGGGGTATCTACAGGAGAAAACATCAAACATTGGATTGCAATGGTTATGAAAGGGACGGATGATGGGAATTGGTATAGTTTATTATACATGGTGAGGGGAAAAGGAGGGGCATTTGCCAAGCTTTTATCGTTACGAGGGAAAGTACATTCTGAATCAGGTGAAAAGAGCTTCAGCAAAGAGATGTTGGATATATCCCAGTTCAATAAGAGACACGCACCATCTTCAATTCCGACTCTGAAGGAAACACTCGTGACTCGATTCGTACACACCCTTCCGTATCGTAGTTTCTTCCCGTTTCCCCCTCTTTACGTCAAGAGGCAATCCTATACCTGTTGAGATGCGAGGTCAAAAGTTTGAATCAGACTTGGCAATCTAGCTACATCCTATCGATCAAACAACTCGAAAGATCACAGTCTAGAGCGATCGCGACTCCTACCCCTCTTACTCCAGCTTATACTTCATATTCCTACAGAGTTTTCCATCCATTACTCAATGATTTCCAGTGTTTTGGTATCACCCAAATGCCCCGTGTCCACCTAAAACGCCATCGAATGCAAACATCCAATCTCGGATGAACAAGGCACGACTATTTCTCCTTCTTCACCCTCTTGATGGCCGGTAGAGCAGGAACCTTGAAACCACCCGCATCAACCTTGGGCTCAGGCTTAACAGTTGCACCACTACCGACCTGAGTGAAAGTGCCACTATTGAACCACCGGTCTTCGTCAGCTTTCCTCTTTCGCTCCATCGCAGCCTTAACACTTGGGTTCGCCAACTCCAGACCTTGGAATGGTGTGAACGCAATCGTCGAGGTGGTTCCACCTCCAGCGCCAGCACTCTGTCCCACACCAGCCGTTCTCAGGCCGGAGACTGATGAAGCTCCCACTCCACCGCCGGGACCAAATCCGTTCATAGAAGAAGCCAGACCGCCAACCGGTGTTGCACCACCCCACCCAGGATTTTTCTTGCTGAGTTTGGCAGCGGTACGCTTGTCGATTTGCGTATTCCGGACCCGGCCGTCGTTGTTGGCCCCGATCATTCCCATTCCCTTGGTACCCTCGCCAGTGCCGTATCCTGTCTCTGCTTCTTCCTTGCCAAACACCATTCGATTTTGCTGTTTGCGAAGGTCCGTCATAGCATACTTCTCCTTGGCTTGTCGAGCACGTCGACCACCTCGTTTTCGCGCAGGTTTGTCGTCTGGTGCTGGCAGTGCTCGGGGACCAGTATTTGGAGCTGCTTCTGTGAGTTTATCTAACCGAGCCTCGCAATCCTCCTTCAGGCGATGGCCTGTTGAGTTGTCGTGTGCCTTCAAGGTTTGATCGACTCGTGCTGCGAGCACAACTTTGGCAGCTATGATTCGCATGGCCTGTGTTCTGAGATCCATTGGTACATATTGGATAAGCGGTGAATTATACAAGTATCCCTTCTGTCGCACTCCGATATTGGTAGCTAGACCATAAGATTGCTTCTTCCAACCCATGTTCGCAATATTACAGGACGGGGTCTTCGCAAGACCGGCCAAACCTCCTGCCGTGTTCACCAGCTGAGCTGCTGTTTCCGAGCCCACCAAAACTGTGAGATTCGGCGCAAAGAGGTTCATGCGTGATTGAACGTAATCGGTGAGGAGTTTCTTTGCCCTGTCCAGCTCGACCACCATTGCGCAGGCTCTGAGAACGGTTTGTAGCTCAGAATCTTTCATGGCCCGGCCCGATGTTGTGGTTGCTTCCATGCGCACACTCATAAGAGCTGGTCCATCCAGAACCTTGTCCAGCGACACGCCCACCATGTTCTCTGCTGAGGCAATGATGGCCTTGAGATCTTCCATGGGTCCATTTCCAATGATAGCAACTGTTTTCGCGTATGTCAAGGGACTTTCCACCAACCGCTCGAGCTCGGGGAACCTCACGGAGTAGTGATCGCGGATGAATTTGTGGACGAGAATGACTTCGCTGTCTATTGAGGAGGATAACGAGTTGGCCTGTGTTAGCAGTTTATACTCAGGGTTGTCCTCGATGGATCCCTGCATAACCAGTGCCGATTCTGGTTGGCTCTGGTAATACTCGATTTTCTGGATGACGGATCGAGTCAGGGCTAATGTTCGGAAGCTTGTAAACGAAGTTGTCTTTGATGTGGGAGGGGATGGGGGTAGTACTAACCTCAATAACGGGTTTCAAAGTCTTCATCAGACTCGCGACATGACGGACGTCACTGACGTCGGCCAGATTCATCTTTTCCACACGAGCTTTGGCTTCCTCCCCGTCTTTTGCTTCAGCGACAGCGGTGGTGCCTAGTCCCATTTTTGCAGCGAGTGTAACTTCTTCGTTGTCATCGTCCTCGCTCATCTCTGTGTCCTCCAGGGCATTTCCTTCACTGTTTAGACCGTTCGATGCTGAAAAGTCATTTTGTCCGTATGCCTCATCTTGGTCATCTCCCTCGCCCTCGGAACCAGAGTCCATCAAATCCGCCAAAAGTTCATCCGCCAGGGTCGCCATGGTCTCGGCTGAAAGACGCTTCGTTTACTGTGCAACGGTGTTTGTGCTCTCTCTTCGATTTCCGCTGCCGGATGCTGGAGTGGTATTACATGCGTTGTGCATTCACCTGGTATAGCTGTTTGAGAGTCCAGTTTTGAGGTAGCTAGATGTGATGTCCAGGTCTGTGGGAGAGTTTATGTATGTGGTGAAGAAGTGCGGATATCCAATATGGTAGCAAGGTGTTATGCAGTCGTCGCTCTTGGCGACCTCGTTGACGCGGGGTGTGAGGAAGTAGTGTTAGACAAGGTCGAACTTGAGGTAACTTTTGCAGATCACGCGGGTCACATGAACATCACATGATAGCTTGTAGACAACTCTCCCACGGTCTACGACAGGTAATTCCATGGTAAACGAGAATAGTTCAGTAAATCAGTTCTACGAGTTATATTCATGGAGAAGACGCTGCTCTTGAGTCCTGCCACGTGACGTTCGAGGCCGTGTGCTAAACTTTCGATCCCTGCCAGTGCGCGACATTCACGCGACTATGGCTTGAGCACCCGTTCTAACACATTCCCAAGCTTCAGCAATCTCACCTCCCGATTCATTATGGAGACCAGCAGAGGACCTCCGCGCGTCAAGAACAAGGCTCCCGCCAAAGAACAAATCTCCGCCGAACAGCTGTTGCGCGAAGCTGTGGACCGCACAGAAACCTCCGTCGAAGTACCAACCACTAGATTCGCCGACCTCGAGGAGCTCCATGAATTTCAAGGAAGAAAGAGAAAGGACTTTGAGGACTATGTACGACGGAATCGGGTGAACATCAACAACTTCTTGCGCTATGCGCAATGGGAAATAGAGCAAAACCAGTTTGCGCGAGCAAGAAGTGTCTTTGAGCGATGCCTGGAATTCCACTCCGCAAATCCTGTCGTGTGGATTAGATATGTGGACGCTGAGCTCAAGACCAGAAATATCAACCATGCCCGGAATTTGCTAGACCGCGTCGTTGGTATCCTGCCTCGAGTTGACAAGCTATGGTTCAAATATGTTATGGTTGAAGAGATGCTCGGCAACATCCCAGGCACTCGAGATGTATTCAACCGGTGGCTACAATGGGAGCCCGATGTCGCCGCATGGTCTGCTGCCATCAAGTTTGAAATCCGATACGAGGAGATCGACAATGCAAGAGCGCTGTACGAGCGATTCACCTTGGTCCATCCTGAGCCTGCCAATTGGTTGAAATGGACACGATTCGAAGCGGACAACAACCGTGAAGATCTGGTCAGGGAGGTATTCTCCCAGGCCATCGAGGTGTTGGGAGATGATTTCATGTCGGAAAAGATATTCATTGAATTTGCTCGATTTGAATGCAAGGTCAAAGAATTTGAACGCGCAAGAGCTATCTATAAGTTTGCCCTCGATAGAATGCCCAGGTCAAAGTCCGTAAATCTGCACAAGGCGTACACCACTTTCGAAAAGCAATTCGGTGATGAAGAAGGTGTTGAAGATGTTGTTCTTGCGAAACGACGAGTTCAATACGAGGACGAATTGAGACAAAACCCCAAGAACTACGATTCATGGATCGATCTGGCGAGGTTAGAAGAGACAGCAGGCGACGTGGACCGAGTGCGGGATGTCTACGAACGTGCCATCGCACAGCTCCCACCCAGTCAAGAAAAGCGCCATTGGAGGCGCTACATTTATCTCTTCCTGTTTTATGCGACCTGGGAAGAGGTCACGACTGGCGACATGGAGAAGGTTGCAGCCATCTATCAAGCAGGCCAGAGCATCATACCACACAAGAAATGGACATCGGCGAAGATGTGGCTAGCCTATGCCGACTTCCAGATTCGTCAAATGAACATCGACGGAGCCAGGAAAACGCTAGGAAAATCACTCGGCGTCTGTCCCAAGAACAAGCTCTTCAGGGAGTATATCGAATTAGAAACCAGGCTCTTCGAGTTCGAGCGAGTGAGGACAATCCATGCGAAGCGAGTCGAATGGAATCCAGAGAACGCTGTAGGATGGAAGGAATATGCCGAGCTGGAACGTGGATTGGACGATATCGATCGGGCACGCGCAATTTACGAACTAGCCGTGGAACAGGACTCCCTCGATATGCCTGACATGCTTTGGAAGGAGTACATCGAGTTCGAAGTCGAGGAAGAAGAGTACGATAAGGCAAGAAATCTCTATGAACGACTCCTCCAGCGATCAGCTCATCACAAAGTCTGGACGTCATACGCCGCGTTTGAAGTCACCTCGTCAGAAGACGACGAGGAGTCGGAAGATATCAGTGATGAGGCAAAGGCACGAGCAAGGAAGATCTACCAACGCGGTTACAAACATCTCAAGGATCAAGATGACAAGATCGGTCGTGTCAGCCTTCTGAACGCATGGAAGGCGTTTGAGACAAGTTATGGTTCGGCAGAGGAGCAAGCTAAGGTGCAGAAGTTGATGCCCAGTAGGGTGAAGAAGAGAAGGAGATTGGACGACGACAGCTACGAAGAATACATGGACTGGTTGTTCCCAGCAGATGATGAGAGGGAAGCTAAGCTTGCTGCAATGTTGCAAAAGGCACAAGCTTGGAAGCAGGCTCAACAGCAACAGCAGCAAGCGACGGAGGTCTGAGGTCGCGACAGATAATTCAAGGACATGGGAAAGTGCTTAGAGGTGCGCTGTCGTGTGTTGCACCACCTGCATCATCCGCGCAACCGCTGCTAGGAGTAGCCAGGCTGCAGATATCAACTAGAGGTGCATCTCTCTTCTACTTCCGCATTGAGATGGCGCAAAGCGTTCGACCAATCGGTATCTTGAAACATCCCGAAACAGCAGAACCGATGTGCAAACCCCTCGATTGAGCCCTGTATTCCTCCGAATCAGGCCAGGTCGTCAACACACGTCCATCACTCCATCTCCACCTCCACATGTCAATGATACACAATCTGTTTTGAGAGCAATGCCACCTTACTGTAGTAACAGTAGATTGCCATAGTACCAGCCCTACGCCTCTGTGATCCTATCGTCAACGGCCGGGAAGGTATATCCGGGCAGTTATTGAGCGTATAGGAGTTTCAGGCTGAGGTGACTGATTGCATGTTTCATTGATTTCTCTCTGCAGTATGAACCCGAATGTTAACCATCTACGGATCTTCCGTCGGATAATCACTTGGGAATGGTGAGGTGAGTCAGTTACGGTTTGAGCGTAGCTGCGGTTCGTTTCATCGGCTGTCGGTAGAAAGTTCAGCCTTGCCCATCGTCCATCATAGTACAGCTACTCCGTGCGATCGACTACCAGATATCGCCCTTCATCTTAGTTCCCACGCGTGAGCATTCTACAAACCGTTATTCATCAGACCTACTTCATCACTTTTGGTCGGACATTCACCAACCCGGATACATTTGCGCTCCATGTCTCCACCACCGCTGCAACACATACTTTTCATCGTCATTGCTGGCTTGAGTCTTGCTACTTGGCTGATTCTACAGCACGTTATGGTAAGTCAATTCCGTGCGTTTGACGAGCCTCTCCTAATTCGGATTGTGATTCGTAGGAACGATTACCTATCCTGTCACTGATGAAGGTGTTGATTGTGGACGATGGGAGAGATTTGATGTGAGGCTGAATATATCTGCGCTTTAGACACGTCTCGCTGGCTCGGTAAATTCCACTCTTCATTTCACTATCTGGTAAAAACTCATACGTTTTAGGATGGCCCTCTGCCACTACCGTGCAATCTTTCCGAAGTAGTTCCCCGCTGCAAGTGCTTTGGACCTTGTGACATTTACTTCAGTAGGAAATGGAGAAAGCATTGACGGCCAACGACTGCAGATGACGTTCCTAGGGCTTTCCAGTGTGCCGAGCCACCGTGATGATCGGATTCTTTCTTTAGTTCATCAATTTATACCAATATCACAACTGCCGCACAGCACTATGGTAGGGAGATTGGATGAAGCAACGACCAGGGATTGCAGTCGGATGTCCGGACCATTGCACCAACGACAGGTCTTTTTGCACCAACGTGAAATACTAGGTAGTACTAGTACGCGGGGGACATCCACCTTCACTGCAATCCCACAAGGCTACTTTCGTGGGCCGGACCGGGCCGTGCCATTGGCTGCAAACCAGGAACAAATTCACAGCCTACACAGTAGGCTTGCAAAGGCCTCTTTATAAATCCTTCATCCAGCTCTCCGGGGCTCACCTAATTTGACTTATCCTTTTTTTCGTCCTCGTCTTCTCATTTCAATCGACTAGTCTCAATGGCGTCAACAAATCCAAACGTCGTAGTAGTCATAGGCGTCGGCTGCATTGGCCTGGCAATAGCCAGACGTATAGCTAATGGCCGAAAACTGCTAATTGCAACTCGCTCACCCACAACTCTCCCCCCCCCTACTGAACCCCTCCGCAACCCGGACCTCGAAGCCGCCGAATCTCTCCGCAGCGATGGCCACGACGTCTCCACACACGAAGTCGACATAGCTTCCTATTCCTCCGTCCAAGACTTCGCTCAAGCCGCACACGCCCTCGGAAACCTGAACGCGATAGTCCTAACAGCAGGAGTCTCCCCTGAACAAGCCTCATCAGCACAACAAGTCTACGACGTCAATCTCGTAGGAACAGTGAATGTTATCGACGCATTCCTTCCCTTCGTGGGTGCCGGATCCTCATTCGTTTGTATGGCTAGTCTAGCCTCCAATTTTCTACCTCCCTCCCCCACCCTATCAAAGCACATCGCTACCGCACCACGAGAAAGCCTCCTAGAGAACGCAGAACTTAAGGCATACAATGATACTGCCGCTGCGTATGTGCTTGCAAAACAGGGAAACAAACTGCGTGTGCAGGCGATGGCCAGGGCCTATGGATTAAAGGGAGCGCGCATCAACACCGTTAGTCCTGGGCTCATCATGTCGAATATGTTAGACATGGCGATTTCTATGCGCGGTGATGGCGTTAAACAGGCTGCTGTGGATTCGGGGTTGCGGAGATTGGGGGTCGTGGAGGACATAGCGAACGTGGTTGAGTTTCTGGTTGGGTATGGGGCTTCGTATGGTAAGCTTTCATCCATTCAATGTGCACAGCATGATGGTTCGTAGACCATTTCTGACCGGTTCTGTTTCACAGTGACTGGCACCGATATTCTTGTGGACGGTGGCACTTTGGCTGGGACGCGTTGGGGGACAGGGGAAGCAGCCAAGGCCATGCATGCTGCTGCGGAGAAAAAGAGAGAGGCTGTGGAGAACTCGCAAGAAATATCGGAGGAGCGGTCTGTCAACTAATTGATACAGTCGCCGACTGGAAGCCTGTCTTTTTGGCGTCAATTTGAGGTCTCTCCCAGTATTCAAACGTAAGGTCGTTGGAAGCTCTCAACACACCACGATATCAACTCAACAGCCAAAGGCAACAAATAAGTCGCCTCTCAAAAGACGCGCCTTTAATTTTTTTGGCACACAGGATATTTGGTCTTCGTACTCGCCTCGCTGCCTTGTAAGTGAGGCCAAGAAGCCGAGACCATTCGTTCCATTACTTCTGCAATCCTACCCAGCAGCCCCAAAACTCAGAGTTCTACCTTTATCCCTCTTTTTCGCCGCCTTATCCTCCCTCTTTCTCCTCTCATTAGCTTCATTCACCACAGCGGGTTCCAGATCAAAAGGCTTCCTTCTCCTGACGATCTGATACCCTCGATCCAACTCAACTTCGATGACACATCTCACCTTCAACGCGCCCACTGCAGGCCAAACACTTCTCTCCCCTCTCCTGATCCAGTAGTCCACGCTTTCTCTGGTCGGATTTTCTAGTAGTCTGACAAAGTCTTTGGTGGTCAGTTCTGGGACGAGAGTAAGTGAGGCACCGGGGACGTTCTCATCAAGCAAAAAGCGACGAATGCCGGATGGGAGGAGGCCCAGACTGTCCAGTTGCAGAAGGCGGTGTTGGACTTCCATAGCAACGAGGCGAATCATCGGAATGGACAGGGACCACCGCGAATCTTGCCGAGGATTTGGGTGATGCAGGTCGCTGCTGAGGAAAGGCGCGATGTAAGGTCGGGCTTGAGAGACGATGAAGTGGTTTACGTTAAAAAGTTCTGCAATGCGGGTCAAAGGGGAGTCGCGCTCAGTGTACGTGGTATGGGTCCAGGAGCGGAATGTCGTCTCTTGCGCGGGTGCCCAGGGAACTAGATTACCGAATTCATCTTTGCATTGGAGGGAGATGGGGGAGTACAGATTGGAAGAAGAGTTGGAGGCGAGGGCGGCGGACCAGATTAGCTAGAGTCGGCAATCAGCACCATGACCAAGACTGAAGCCATTGACAATACATACCACATTGGGCGCAGTCAGGTAATTGAGAAGATTGGGCACTCCGCCACTTGTCGACGAGACGGTGATATTGAGCACCCTCTTCGTCTTTGAATATGCTTCCGCAAATGTTAGATCTCCAACATTCGCTCGCACACATTGCTCCAAGACACCAACATCTAGCAGATGTCCGTCCTTGATAAGACGCTTTGCTCGTCTCACTGTCGTAGCGAACCAAGTGTTGTCTTCCCAATTATATCCATTCGTCGGCCCCTCAACCTCAGACTTCTTCCTCTTATTCGCAAAAGCAGATAGATCAATCCCATCGCTCGCCAGGAACTCCAAGAGCTCATCCTCAGTATGCACACCAACCAACGCGGCAATAAGAGCGCCTGTAGCCGTGCCTGCAACAATCCTTGGCAGCAGACCTCGCAGATGTAATGCCTTGACAACACCCAAATGTGTCAATCCGAAGATACTACCGCCCTGAAGAACAAGAGCACTCCTCCCGAAGGCCTGCCTGGTATCATGCAAAACATCCAACTTTGCCTGGTTCGTTAGTCCCCCTTGATTGCCAGGACTGACGGGATATCCAGTGATGTATTCCACCGCAAGAGCAACTTGCGTGACATAGTCTTCAATCAGGAGTTTGGTCCCAGCATATGCGCGGTTGAATAATCGCGGGGCGGTGATGTTGCCCAGATTCCTGACGAGACCAGAGCGAAGGAGTGAAACGAGACCGAGGACATCATCATCTTCGCGGGCGTCGATGACAGCTTGGAGACGTTCGTAGATAAGGCGGTAGTCGTAGTGTTTGGAGGTGGGATTCTGGCGCCTGTATATCGTTGTTAGTGAAGCTATATGCGATGGACTGAGGGGAGAGGATACCATAAATCCAAAGCCGAGACTTCATCAAGTTGATAGGCTGAAGCTTCCCATTCCTCGAATAACCTCGCTTCATCGAGATTCTCGAGGAGTTGGTCGCGTGCCGATTTGGCAGTCCACCATGAATAGAGCCTCTGCGATCCCGATGTCAGTAAAGTCAGTGCCATCTAGACAGGTAGAAAAGGGACACGACCGAGGGAACTCAAACACACGAAGCACCAAGAGTAACAGCGATGAGCAATGAGGGGAGCACTAGCATACCAACTGCCAAAAAAACAGAACCTCAATAACAATCCCAAGCACAGATCTCACGAGGGGAGGCAACCGGTATTGCTCAAACATGTCGGCTAACAATAAGTCTTACACATATTGCCGAGGACAGCGCTGAAACGACTCCTTTCACCTTTGCTTGTCGTTGGCTTTGGGGGTTTCTGCCATGTGAAGAAGGCTAATGGAGTGAGGAGAAACTTGGTAACAGAGAGATCACGGGATTTCGTGTGTGATGGGCGTTCGGGGGCATTGCTTTCTGATATCAACTACCTACTAGTAGCATAAGGTGAAGAGGGAACGTGATATTAGGCACAGTATCAGCATTCAACATCACTCGGGGACGAAGTAACCATCCGAGTCTGAGGTGGCATTTCATTTCCTAGATATACAATCTCCACACCTGACGGGAGAGCCACACTGGACACACGGTTCAAGATCAGACAGGATTCTGGAGTATAGCCATTGTGGTTTTCACGGGGCATATCCATCCATGGTGGCTTCTTCCAGGGCACTGACTGGTATCCTCCCTGTTACCGAGCTTTGGAATCCATATGGTCTGGAATGTACTTCAGCTCTAGTGCTTTGTTGTGGATATCAAACGATTGTTCCTCTGCATGGATTTCGAATCTGGACGTCGGTCGCTTGTCGAGTGCCCTTTCAAGTCTTCTTTGCGCCCTTCGGCTTCCTTTTCTTGAACACGATACCTGCCCCAGGTAGCTCAGGTATTACTGACAGTTTCGACTCTTCCTCTGCTTTGATACTGTTTTCCGATATTTCTGGCTCTAACGTCTTCCCTGAGACGTCCACGTCCAGATTTGCCCCTTCGTCATTGGTTTGTGATGGCTGCTCGGATTTGATAGCAGCTGCGGCGGAAACTGTATCTGGCTTGACTTCGGTCTCCTCTTCCACTATAACCTCCTTCTTTGGCGCAAGCCCATCAAGTAAGGCATCGACATCACTGTCGACAGTTCCCCCTTTTCCAGGATATGTTTTGAACTTGCTGCCCCATGCCTGTCGCTTGACGACAGCATGTATCGCTTCTTCCTCGATTTGGTCCTCAAATTTCCTCTTCCTGATTCCGAATGCCAGGCTTTCGACGTTTGCCTCGCCTCCTTCAGACTTGACCCGCATAGTCTCTGCTGTATCGACCGGCTTGACACTGACTCTCTCCCAATCTCCAGCCAGCGCCACCTCTCTCCTAAATTCTTCAGGCACCGCTACACCCATATCTGCCAGTTGCTGCATCTGCCTTTTCCTTTCTTCCGCGCTGGTTTGTTTCGCTGGCGTCTTCCCTGAACCACCCTGTGCTTTCGGCGCGTCGGTTGTTTTACCTCCAACAACTCCATTCAGTCGTGCGATCTCGTTCTGTGCTCGCTGTTTCTCCCTGTCCTCCCGCTCTTTGCCCTTGTGCAGTTCCCGCAGTGATCGCTGAATGCCGCCCTGATGTCTTGGTTTAGCGTCATGCTGTTGCCGTTCGAATTTGGTGTCCTTGACGAAGACACTACAGTATTTGCACCAGTACTTTGGAGTCGACTTCCAGTACTCGGACATGGTGGCGGTGTATTTTAGGGGACTTTGGTAGCTCGTCGATGTGCTGGGCCGGAGAGTCTGCTCTTCACAGTGGTGTCTTTTTTGCTCCTGGTATTTGTTTCAAAGAAGAGGTTGTAGACTTGTGGTGAAGGAAAGAGAGAGGTTTCGGCCACAGCTCACACTTACTCACACCTCCGCCGAGCCGCAACTTTGATCTCGAAGTCGTGACCAGTCCCTAACCACCGAATCCATTCAAGTCAACAATCCCAATCATGACTTCGCTGGCTGAATCCTCGGTCCGAGGAGTGCTACAAGCATCCAGAATACGAACGTCCCCATTGAGAGCATCACTCGCCGCCATCGTCTCCCTCTCCTCACCAGCACAACGCCACTACTCTGTCACCAATAGACCCCAAGCTCCAAATCAAACGCCCTCCATACTCGGCACGAACTTTGGAGGCTCAGCTCCATCGTACTTTTCTAGATCATCTCTCCCCGCCAATACAATCGTCAAGTTCGTACCGCAACAGACAGCATGGATCGTAGAACGAATGGGAAAGTTCTCGCGCATCTTGCAACCTGGCTTAGCTATATTGGTGCCGATACTGGATAGGATTGCCTACGTCAAGAGCTTGAAGGAAGCCGCCATCGAGATTCCGAGTCAAAGTGCCATCACGGCAGACAACGTTACCTTGGAGCTTGACGGTGTGCTATATACCAGGGTGTTTGATGCTTATAAAGCTTCGTGAGTCTAGTATTTCACAACGGAATTCAATGTGCGAAACTGACACTTCTGATAGATACGGAGTTGAGGACCCTGAATACGCAATCTCGCAACTCGCTCAAACAACTATGCGCTCAGAAATTGGCCAACTGTCCCTCGACCACGTTTTGAAAGAGCGTGCAAATCTCAATGCAAACATAACAGCCGCAATCAATGAGGCAGCACAGGACTGGGGTGTTGTATGTTTGCGTTACGAGATTCGAGACATTCACGCACCAGGACCAGTTGTTGACGCTATGCATCGTCAAGTCACAGCGGAGCGCAGCAAACGAGCAGAGATATTGGAATCAGAGGGTCAGAGGCAGTCAGCCATCAATATAGCTGAAGGCCGAAAGCAAAGTGTTATTCTCGCATCGGAAGCCTTGCGATCAGAACATATTAACATCGCCAATGGTGAGGCAGAGGCTATATTGCTGAAAGCTCAAGCAACAGCGGCCGGAATCAACGCTGTTGCTGGTGCTATTCAAGAAGGAAAGGGTGCCGCTCAAGGAGCGGTTTCCCTCAGCGTTGCTGAGAAATACGTGGATGCTTTCGGCAAGCTCGCTAAAGAGGGCACTGCCGTCGTGGTTCCTGGCAACGTCGGAGACATTGGTGGGATGATTGCCACAGCTCTTTCTGTCTACGGCAAAGTCAGTGAGGGGCAAGCGAAGGCCATGTCAGGGACACAATTTCAAAATGGTCGTGAAGATGTTGACGGAAATGAGGTCAAAGAGCTTGGCTCGGGAGACGTGGCTCAGGAAGTTCTGAACACATTCGATAGCAAGCTCAAGAGATGACTGCTGTCTCCCTTGCCACTGTTCATGGATACTGTATAATTGGAGTTGGGCAAAGGGAGTTTCCCAGCTATACGTCCAGCGCTTTGTATCTCGACTTACTTACTACCCCGTTGTATAGCTAATGGGCTGCCCTGTGTTCTGAGGAAAATGTAACCATACCGTAATTTGAACCAATATCGGTCCTGAGCGTCCAGCTGCTGAATTTGGTGGAGGCATAGCAGTCGACATCCTATGTCCAAGAAGACTAGATCCGGCTCCAAAGCACACTCATGTATCCATATCTCCAGTTCAAAGAACGCTTAATACATGGTAAAGCTTTGGGCATATACTTCTTTTAAGGAGCACATTAATTGCGTTTCATATATTCTTATTTGCGTACGTAGCACTCAATCCCTGTTTCTCTAGCCGTAAGTCTCCTCGTCGATAAGTCTCGAAGATAATAAGCGTCTAGCAAGAATATATAAATACGCAGCCTTCGCTGATCGTCCCGAAAAGGTAATATCAGCGTTTCACTACCTATACAATGCTTTAACAGCCTAAAGTCTAGGGGCTTTAGACCCTACGATCTCAAGTAACGCTCTCTCTAGACTACCTGTTTTGGGCGGGTGAGCAAACAGAAAACTAGATACGTATTTGGTAACTCCCTTGTTCAGGGGCTCAAAGACCAAAACTATACCGGGAATTGAGCAAGCGCTGGTGCAAGACAAGGCTCGTCTCGAATCTGATAATTGGCTTATGCAAGAGGTGAATCGGCTGCGGGACTCGCTCACCGCAGAGACGTACAAGGTGCTGGAACGCGACGAGTCGATTCGAGGCAAAGACCGCCGTGTCCTGGATCTAGAAGGCCAGGTCAAGTTTACCCATGATCAGCTTGAGAAGGAGAAAGACATGCATACAAAGACACGCAAGAACATGCAGTCCAGCGTGAACAGTCAGGTCCTGAATATTCCACTTGCTTTGAACGCATTGCCTTGTCCTTGGATATAATAAGAATCCAGAACCCAATTTTCCAACATCAAAAGTCATCAGATCGTTCGTCGCTATCCCAACGAGTATCTGCACCTCTCTTTCCAACTCAGTTTCAACAAATTCTATGCTCAGGTGGCCTATACGGCACGCCTAGAATCTCAAAAATCCTCCTCTCATCCTTGCCCTCCATCAATACTCCCTCAGTAACCTTCTGCCTCTGCTTTCCCCTCATGACATTCCTATACAAACCCCTATGATTCAACCTCATACCCTTCTTACTAGCCAAAAGTCTGATGCTTCTGTTGAAGATATCGTTTCCGGTGAAGTAGATCAGTGCCGCGCCCATCTCGTCATACGGGACAAAGAGGAAGTCGATTCGCCTCCAGACTTTGGAGGTAGGAAGACAACTACAACCATTCCATTTGGAGCCGGAGGTCTCGTCTCCAACCGCCAGGCCGAATTTGAGGAAACCCTGTTTTAGCAGATTGGGGATTAGTTTTCCAACTACAGTGTGACGGATGTGCTGTATGTCGACGCCCGGCTTGGTGATGATGATGTCAATGTCGCCCGAATTACTAGCTCCGCGTCTGTAAGATCCCATGATAGTCACTTCGAACGCGGGATCGAGTTGAGTGAGACCCTCTTTCACAATTCGGCCATGCTCAGCTACCTCTGCTCTTGGAATTCGAGTTTGGAGGTCGTCGTAATGTTCGACTCCAATCCGTTGGTTGTCGGTTAATTTTGTACTGTTCACACGCAAGTCTGCCAGTGAGCGAAATCCCGCGTTCACCCATTTGGTAGCCTGTGACAATCCTACTCCATAGATGCCTCGGAAAATCTCGATCGCCCTGTCCACGGGATCCAACTTGGCATTGTCCAGCTTGCGCAATCGATTGGTAGTCGCAATTTCTTCAATCTTTGCTGCTAGCCTCGCACCAACGAAGGGCAATCGTACAGCGTCATCTTTGGAGATGATCTTCCGGGACTCTTGTTTGAGAGTTTTGATAGCCATACGGTAAGCGCGCGGTCGCCATTGATCGCCAAGTCCTTCGTAGTATTTCGACATTTGTTCCAGGATCTCGATCGTTTGCGCATTGGGATTGAGTTCTGGACTGGTGCCGTCGTGCTTTTCCATGCATTGGAAGGCGCTGTTGCCGGCAATCTTGGGTTTCTTTGCCGGTCGTTCATCGTCAGACTTGTCTGAATCGTCATCATGGTCACCGGGGATTGTGATGCTGTCGTCCTCGGAATCTGAATCGACGGGCTGAAATTTGGGTCAGCAGTGATCTGTTTTTGGAAGGACAGGAACTATACTAAATGGGCCACAGCTTTGGCAGCCTTAATTATATCAACAAAAGAGTCGTTGTAAAGATAAGCAGCGCTCTTAATTATTGATTGCTCTTTAAAGACAGGTGCCCCTTCGTGAAATTCTTTTCTAAGCTCGGCCCGACGCTTCTCGAGATCGATGACTTGTGCTTCAAGCTCGGTCATCTCCTTTTCGTATCGTTGTAGCCTATCCTTGACGGTGGTTTTCAACCCACTAATGAGATCCGGATCATCAATTCCCATTTCTTCAGTCCACATCTCGGTGGACCTAGCAACTGCAATTTTGGCGTTGAAGATATTACTTCTTTGTTTGCTGATCTCGTCTTCCAACGTATCGATCTTAAACTGGATTTGCTGCGACTCGCCAATATTGGGATGTTCTAGCAATTTCCCTGTATATGCATGTCAACGCGGAGAACATGCCTTGGATGCTAGAAGGCATAGCCCTACTCTCTTTCTGTGCTGAAGGCGTCGCAGCTTTCTGCATCGCAGGCGCTGTAGTTCGCCGTATGGGAGTCTCTTCAACGGCCTCGACTTCTGCACGATTTTCATCCGTGGGAGCCTTCGAGAATGTCTTCAGAAATACTGACTTCTGCACATGGACTTCTTTTGACTTTCCTATTGGTGTCTCCTGTACAAGCGTAGGCTCTTCTTGCGGCATCTGTCGCGTCTTTGCGCTATTTGCGCGAGGTCGTCGTCGGACGTCATAGAGTTTCTGATTTGGGTCTACCAGAATCTGATTTGATATGCAGTCCGAAGGATATCGTTGATTGACAACAGCGATATGGTCGGGTAGTTCCTCCACATTCACATGCTTCAGGACATCCTCATACTGCATGTCAGAATCCACGATGATGTGAGTTACTTCTGCGGCAGTTGTCCATGGATGCACCAAATTGGCACCATATTCCATGGCTTTTCGTATGCGCATGAATCTCTGTGCGTTGACATGATTGTCCGGGAAAAAGACTCTGATGTCAGCGACAGGCAATTGAGATGTGTAAGGAAACCATGCTTACAGAAGCGCAGGTTCTTGAAGATTCTTTGCGGTTCTGTGACCATGCGAACTCCTTTCGGCTCCTTTCGAAAGCCATTGGATCCTTTTGGAAACATATTGTAAGTGGCCATTGCACTGGGTGTGGGTTCTATTGTTGATTCGTGAGACGATGCCTGCCTAACTTGTGCAACCTCACCTTTCCGACGAAGCTGCCCAGCACCGGTTACCTCGTCGTAATTGCTGAAGACACTCTGTCAGCATCAAATCATTGACTATAAGCAGGAGCATACCTCGTCGTGGGGGTTTGTCCAGCGCTCAAAAGAAGGGCGTGGTTGGACTCATCTGAGATGGCAACGGACACATCATCTAGTGCTGGTCTAGAAATGTCTTCCCGTAGTATTTCGGCACATGGAGAAGGCGAATCACCAGCAGCATCGATTTCGGCGCAGAATTTTGATTTGGCCTCGAGAGCTGCCTGTCTATCATCGAGGTGCCAAGGAATGTCCATGTTTCGACGGTCAGACATTGCGTCTCGATGAGATGCATCCAAGGAGAGCCCATTTGGATGAAAAGATATTCGATGGTAGAAAAGATGCAATGCGATTGTGTTGTCGTTGTCGATATGGCTGGATGTTTGCAAGCGGAAACCAGGGGTGTGTGTAGCATGTAGCACAGCGGCAGTCTCAATCACGCTAGTATTCCTACGAGAAATTGGAACCGACTCCCAACTCCTGCTCCAACCTCAGCGCTACCCTCACTTCAGGGCCCAAGAGTCCATTGGGACGTTTGAAAAGTTGTCGAGAACCTGGTGGGCTTGAGGGGTCTAAGATGTTGCATCATTGATCTGCCTGGCCGGTTGTGTGGATTTCTCGGCTCTTAGATATAGCAAGCATGTTCCTTATCACTACAGTCACAAACCCGATTTTGAAGCCCGTGACAAGGTTTTGACAACGTTTTTAATAAGATTTAGATTTATAGCCTCTCGTAACGTATAATTGATGAATTTATGCTCAGAACTTATTAAAGACTCGTTACGATCCCTTGACGAGGTCGTTACTAGCTAATTTTTAGTATCTTTAAAATTTATCACGTGTTTTCCCGTATAATTAAGACGCCTAACTCCAAACTAGTTTAATATAATCGTACTACTACTACTACTACTACTACTATAGCTATTTACTACTTATCCTTATCGTACTTGAACGTTAGAAAGTACGTTCTTAGCTTACCCGCTACTAAAAACGTTATCCGAAACGCCTTTACCGTTACTACTATAAGTTCCTTATACGGCGTATATTCGAGGGCTTTAGGGCCCTTAAGTCTAATAAAAGTACGCCCTTATAGGGCTACTAATATAGTAGTAGTAATATTATTCATCCTCTCTCGCTCCTTCGTAGTAGCTCTTAAATTAGCTAACCTTAAAGCCTTAGTAGCCTTAATTTCGGCGGTTTTAGCCGATTTTTAAGTTGGTATACGCTTTTTTTATAACGGTCCCTCGGCTACGATACCTAGTATCTCTATTTAGCTTATATTCTTCCGTTTTAGAGTAGATATTAGTATAGAAATAGGGGTTTCTACTATAGAAGAGTATAGACATACGATAGGGGGTATCTTAGGTAGTAGTTTTCGAGATTTCGACGGTTTTAGCGGCTTTTAGTAGGGTTTAGTTAGTAGCTAATTAATATCCGTTAAACCGATAGTATCCTTAGCGTTAACTTGGATATCTCTATCGCTCTTAGCGTCCGAGAAGTTCCTATAATCGCTATTTATAGGGCTATCTATCGTACTAGGGCGATATACCTAGCCGTTAGTATTATTATTACTATCTACTTCGTCGCCATTATTACCCAGGGTATAAGTTTAAACTTAAGACGAATCTAGATAATCCGTATCTAGGGTTAGCCCTAGGAATAACTTAAATATAGGGCTAGATTCCACCGTACTTAGTACTACTTTTCGAATAATATTGCTACGTATATATATAATCTTTAGTTTGAAAAGTACGTTAGCTAGCTATCCGCTAACGTACTTATAAAGTACTAGGTAATCCCGGGTAACTACTACCAAAGCCCTCTACTTTTGATCGCGAGATTACGTTAGCTAGGGACGTAGTATTAGCGTTCCTCGCTATATAGTACTATAGCTTTTTAGTACGCTAGAGGTTTAGGAGATCGATCTAACTTATACTTCCTTATTTATTACGCTATTTACCTTTACCGCCTTCAACTCTGTAGCTAATTCTAACTTAATTACCTATTATAACGTAGTTAAAAGGGCCCCCTAAGTAGTACCCTTATCGCTATAAAGTTCCTCCGCTACTAGGTAGCATTTAACGAGTGCTTTACGAGTAATCTATACCTAGATTTAGCCGAGATTAGTAATCTCGTAGCGTACTAGCTTTTATAAGACCTCGAGGTATAATATAGAGAGAGAAGCCTTATTTTTAGGGGCTTTTAGTAGTATAGTTTTCTTTCGAGGAGGCATTTTGGTAGTAGAATAAGCTATAAAATTAAGGTAAGTTACTACTCCTTTTATAGCTAAATCTCCTACTAATATCTCGTACGTATTCTCCGTTTTAGTTATACGTTAACCGTATAGTTTCAGGCCTCTATCTATATCAAAAACGGGGTTATATTACGTCTTATATACTAACCGTATAATCTACGTATTTAGTAGTAATATAGTAGTAATCTTCTTATTCTCCTATTATCGGCTAAACCCCCTCCTTTTTCGTCGGATCTAGATCTTACTACCTTAACTACTATACAATAGTTCCTCCTAGCACTGCTACCATTTACTATTACTACTATAATATTATAGGAAGTAGTTATTAAGCTAGCTTTTCATTACGATCTCGACACCGTAAGGCGTAGATTATACGTTAAAATCTTTATCCCTTAATATTTATTACTTAATCTTTACCTCGTACTTAGGAACCTCAAAATGCGCTACCAATATACGAGAATAAGGCTCCCCCTATATACGAAGATATCGTACGCCAAGACGAAAACCGTATTAAGAATAAGCCTTAGGATACTCAAAATAAGCTAGATTTTAGTATAAGTTAGTTACCTAGCTCAATTCCTCGAGATAAGTCGTTTGCCGTATAGTTTAGCAAAAGATTTTATCCTAATCCGGCTAGCCCTACTATTATAGTCGGTAAATAGTCGTTATTATAGTAGCTAAATGGTCGTTATTATAGTTACTATATCGATCGGGCTAAGGCCTCGAGTACGCTACTAACTACCGGCTCCTCCGTATTGCCCGTATAGGGGGGTATTTTAGTATAAATACCCCCCTATACGGGCAATACGGAGGAGCCGGTAGTTAGGCTTACGCTCGCTCGTATAGAGATACTTTTTTCTAATACCTTTTTTTTAGTTATCTCTATTAATATATATACCGATCTACCCTACCTTAAGATCTACGAATGGATTAATAATAATATTAGTAGGGAGCAATACGATACTCTCCGCCGTATTATTAATACCTATTTTAGCTTTGAACTCCCTAATATAAGGCGACGGGATAATCGATTATACGAGATTACTAGACTATTAAGGCGACTTATCGATTGCTATATTAATAGCTATATAGCTTATACTAGTACTTATTCTAATAAGGTTTATTACGACTATTACTACTACCCTTAAGTTTATCTCGATCCGGGATCCAGCGACTATCTTACGCTATACCGTACCTTTCTTTATATTCTACTTAGCGATAGACTCTAGTACTAATAGGCTTTACCTCGCTATATATTTACGCTTAGAAACTATAATAATCGTTACTATATTCGCGATTTTAATAAGCTAAATACGGTACTCGATAACTAGTAGGCTGGATCTCGCTACTAGGATCTTCGCCGGTAAGGCTACTTTATATAACTAAACGATATTATACTTATAATATATTATAATAGTATTCAAGCTACTAAAAAGGGTAATTACGTTACTAGTCCCTTTATCCTAATTAACTATAACCTTCTACTAGATTTACGCTACTAAACCCGAAATATCCTCCTATCTTTCGTTATTCTAGGCCCTCGTAAGTATAAGGACATTAATAGCTTTATATACCCTCTTATTAAGGAGCTAAATGAGCTAGAAACTAGTAGAATTAAAGTTACTAATAGCCTACGTAATAAGGATTTCATATTACGTATTTAGCCCGTAGTAGTTTACGGTAAGTCTTTAATCTAGTCCCTACCCTTACCATCCTACCAATTATTATATAACCCTACTCGATTATAATTACTTAAATCCTTCGTAAAAAGTATCGTATAGCTCTATCCTATCGCTTATTAATTATTTATAATTAATTAATCGCGTATAGTAGTTACGTAATATACTATATTCAATTACTATAGATATATACGAAGTAGTTAGGTATCACGGTAAAGCGTGTATCCACGCTAGTATAAGTAAAGATTGTTGATCCATTCTAGGTCCCGTAGACCTACGAGCTATTTATACTATCTAACTATAACTACTAGGGTGGCCTTACTACTCGAGCCGTAATAGATCCCCCCCTAGGGAAAGATCCGTACGTCCTCGTTCGGGAATTATATTATATATAACTCGCTCTCTATTCGTTGCTTTATAGGGCGTGTCCTCTACCGGCTCTACCTCCTCCTCGTGGCTCCTATTGGAAGGGCGACTGTTGCTAGTAGGACTGCGGCTAGTAGCGCGGCTACTAGTATAGCTGCTGGTACTAGGGTTACTAGTACTAATACTATCCGAAAGTCTACTAGGGGCGGTATAGTAGCTATATAGTACGTTAGGCGGGCTAGGGGACGGGCTAGGTAATTTATACGAAGTACTCGTAGTTACTAGACTCTATAGTATCGGTTACGCGCGCGCCGAAGTCGTCCTCCAAGTTATAGTAGATAGCGAGGTCTATAAGGGCGTCTACGAACTTCTAGCGGTTATACGACTAGTTTTGGAGGCCGTTATAGATTAGCTTTATCGCTATTAGTAGTAGGGCTTGGGGGTCTTCGGCTTCGGTAATAGGCTTTAGGACGAGGCGCTAGAACTTAGCGGAGTCCTTAGCTATTACTAGGCCGGCTTCTATTATATTAAAGGTAAAGGCCTTAGCTACGTTTACTTATTAGTCTACGGCGTCTACGCTTATAATAGTAGCGTCTATAGTCTTAATGGCGGCATCTAGCTTAAACTTAAGGTCTTCTAGCTTATTAACGTTATAGCCTAGGTAGGCCCTTAAAGGGTCGAACTCGTACGGGCGCTTTAGAGTCGGCTTACTACCGTCGTTAAGGTTCTACTTACGCTTACCGCTAGGTCCCGAGTCGATAAGGGTCGAGTCCTAGTTATCTAGTAGTAGTAGCGGTTATAGTTAGCTGAGGACTAGTACTAGGGAGCTAGCTACTACCGGGGTAGAGGACGGTATAGCTGCTATACTAGAAGATATATTATTAGGGCGTAGCTATAAGTTATTATTTGGAGGAGAAATATTCTAAGCTAAAGTTTCCTTATAAGCTGCCGTCGTATTATATAATATAGCCCGTACCAACGTCGTTATAATACCGGAACTAGAGGGCGCTAGCTTCTTTCCCTATTACTTGGTCTTCGCCGGCTGCTTGCCCTACGCCTTTTTGGATTTCTTTATAGATGGCCCGGCGGAGGCGGTAGTTACGACTACGGTAGTAACTATAGCGTACTTCTTACTAACTATTATAAATATATACCCGTAGGTATCCCCGACTTATAGTAGATCTTATATCTCAATAACCTAGAAGTTGTCGTCGTACTACGGCTTGGTATAGTATAGTAGGTAGTTAGCTAACGGGTTATATATACCGATAATCTCGTAACTAGACGACTATATGAAATAGCGGTAGGGATCGGTAACTATACGTATTCCTAGCTAATACTTATCGAAATTAGAGACTACCTATTCTCTAGTTTAGTCGTATTACCTGACCGGGTATAAGGGGTTACTATACGAGGCCTTTACCAACTATATCTACGTATATATTGGCCGATATTATATTCGGTATAAGTTTCGAGACTATTCGGCCTCTACCGTACCTCTATAGATTCTGTACTTATCGCTAAGGTTAGTAAATATATTAGGTACCCGGGTTCCGTTACCGTCTAGGATCTCTTATATAATTCTAACGTAGTTATCCTATTTAGCTTATACGTTCGTCATCTAGACGGCTTGGTATCCGATAATTCTATTGTTTTAGTTGAGCTTCGGTACTCTATCGTAGTAGGGCGGTATCGTTAGCTATATTAGCTAGTCGTCGATAATCTTCGGTATAGCTTCGAATTTACTAGTATCGAAGTCTAGAGGGAACGGCTTCTAGGCTATATAAGGTATCCTTAACTAAACCCATCCTATAGGTTCCCTAGTACTATTATAGGGGTAGTACTAGGGTAGTATCTTCGTGGTAAGACCGTTAGCTATTATCGGGCTGTTCTAATAGACTCCGTCCGGATATAGCTACTATCCGGTAAAGATATACGTTAGTCGTTAAAGGTAGAATTCTATACTAGGGTACTAGACTCCTCTTAAGATAGAGGGTCTTATAGAAACGAGCTTTAGACTGTCGATCTCGAACGTAGTTAGGTATAAGTACGCGAATTCCCTATTACTATAGGCTTCGCTTCTAGTATCGAGGAAGCACGCGGCTATAGTATCTAATATATAGACGTTATAGTTGGGGTATACTTCCGGGGGGCCGTCGTATATAAGCTATTTTGCGTATAGGCTCTCGTTCTTATTAGGGTTAAGTATCTTTAAGACGTACCCTAGCTTCAAGTCGTCGATAAGTAGGATACTATCGTCGTATACGCCCTAAAGGAACTATACTCCTAGAGTATCGTTGAATTAGCCTATAGCCGTAAAGCTGTAGTTAGATATATTACTATAGATAGAGTTCTTAGAAATGATGTTTTAGGCGAGGCGTACGATTAAGAGGTACCTTAGTAGTAGTTCGCGTAGTTCTTCTATTTTTTGGCTAGGCTACGATAAGAACTCTTCGGGTTTATCGTACTTATTATACGTCTCTTCTACCGCTCGTATATACAATCGGTACAGTACGTCTGTAAAGTAGAAGTACCCTAGGTAGTACTTAGTAAAGTTAATAAACTTAGGGTAGTTAATAGTCAAGTTATTAGTACCGTCGGTAAGATTTCTATAAGAGATACCGGTATTACTAATAAGTTGATATAAGTAGATTAGGAGCCTATCCTACCGTAGGACTACGAAGCCGCGGAGTTTAAACGGGTCGTCGGTAGATACGAAGATATAGCCCGCGTAGATAGGTAGTATCGTATATATAGGTTCGTCCTTATATAGTTCTAAGTCCTACGCCAAGTTTAACTAAAGTAATCTCGCCCTCTATACTACCTTAGGGATGTTATATCCGATCTCCTTTAACGCTATACCTAGGGATTTCAGGTCGTAGAATACGCCGTCTATTACGAACCGCGCCTACAGGATAAGTTCCGAGTAGGGCCGGTAGCTTTAGACCTCGCGAAGTACGAGTACTTATAGTAGGGTAATATTATCGCCGACTATAGCGTTCGCGTAGATATATTAGGATTCTTCTACCTTTAAAAGGCCGCCTCTTATAAAGAGTACGAGTTCCTCGTCTAAGGTAAAGCTTAGGGGTTCGCTAAGGTACGGTAGTTCTTTAACCACGTTATAGTTTACCGGCCTAGGTCTAGGTCTATAAACGCCCTATTTAGCGATATCTTTAATAGGGAGGTCGAGTCTCTTAAGTTCCGGGCCGGTTCGCGACTCTAGGACCTACTATTCGATAGCTAAGTATTCGTATATCTATAGGTAGACGATACTACGTAGATAACCTAGGTATATATAATTCGTATAGGAAACTATAGTATTCACGGGTTCGTTGGGGTCCGTAAGGTAGGCGGTCTATAGTAGATATCCGAACCCGAGTTCGGTAAGGTTTCCTCGTAGTAACTCGAAGGTATCTATTTCTTTCTACTCGGGAGGCAGCGCGCCTATCTTCTTTCGTGGTGCTACGGTAAGGGTTGGTCTCTTAGTACCTAGACTATTAAAAACCTAATTAAATACTCCTATATTATCGAGGACTATATATTATAGTAATATAACGTAGCTATAAGACCAATTATAACCAATACCTAGAACCTTATATTATATCTAATCTAACTATTGCTGGTTAGGGGGGGGGGAAGTTAGTATATAGGAGAAGAAGTACTTTTGCGAAAAGTTTTAATAATAGTAGTATATATAGGGTCGTATCGTAGTATCGCGGTATTAGAAAAATGTCGTTGCTTCGCGCCGTATAGGCGCGCGGTTATAATAGAAAGGTCGGCGGATAAGGTACTAGTATTTAGACGTACGTTATCCGTCGTATTTATCGTCGAGGCGATTACTCTTACTAAGGCTTATTATTAGACGGTATATTAGTCTAGTTACTATACGCTTCTAGTTCCCGTCTTTCCTCGCCTCGTTTGCGCCGCTATTACCTCTTAGAGGTCTTTTTTACTTATACGGGGTACTTCTCGTTATACTCCTTTATAAGGTCTTTAGCTATATTAAGGTCCTCCTTGGAGTACTATACGTTATTAGCCGGCCCCTAACCTTACTATTTAATAAGGTACTATTTTTTTCCCGCGTTAGTAAACCTCCTATCTAGGAGCCGTTCGATCTTATAAACGGGTATACTATCCTTATCGACCTCCTCTAGTCCTAGCTCGGGGTAGGGTTCTCTATAATATAGGTCTAATCCTACTAGAGCCAGCTCGAGTTATACGATAGAGACTACGGGGTAGATATATATATATTTAGGTAATTCGAGCTCGTATACGAGGTTAGATATCTATCGCTTGACGCGGACGCGAATACGTTAGTTAGAGTATTTACGGTAGGACTAGCCCGGGATTTTATAACCGTAGTAGAGGCGTAGGTATACCGTATCGCCTTTATTAAATTTTATCTACTTATACTTCGAGTCGTAGCGCATTTTCATATAGACGTTAGTAAAGGCTATCGCCTCTTCTACTATATCCCGGAAACGCTATCGAAGCGTAGAGTAGTTAGCTACTAATAACCCTTCTAAGGCCGGGAATATATCGCTTGGTTAGAAACCGAATAGGATTTGATATAGGCTTAGTCCTATCGTAGCGTTAGGGCTCGTATTTATATACTATTATATATACACGAGGAAACTAAGCTATTCTTTATCTAGGTTCGTAGTTATCTCGTATCTTAGCGCAATTTCGACTATCTAGTTGGTACGCTCGCTCTACCCGTCGGTCTACGGGTAAAAAGCTATCGAGAATAGAAGGTCGGTCTTTATAAGGTAGAATACTATTTTCTAGAGTTTATCTATAAACCTCGAGTCTCTATCCGAGATAATCTAGGAGGGGAGCCCCTAGTTAGCTACCTTAAGTTCTCGAAGGAGGACTTCGGCCTATTAGTCCGCGGTCTAGGTAGATAGTCCCGGGACGAGTAATATCGCCTTAGAGGCTTTATTCGTTATCGTTAATAGCGAGTCGTAGCTATTCGAGGATACTAGTAGGAGGTTAGTAATCCAATCTAAGGTAATAGTATAGAAAGGCCTCGAGGATATTTAGATAGGGTATAACTCCCCGTAAGGTAGGTACCTCTTGGTTTGGTTGACGTTATACTCCGGGTAGTAATCGATATATTTTTTTAGTAACCTACTTATCCTTCGGATATAAAAAGCCGAGGCGACGCGATCGTATATACGGTAGTATCCCTAGTAGTAGTAGTAGTCGTAGGCGATCTTATAGATGGCTTCTTCGTATAGTTCTAGTATATATAGGCGCTCGTAGCCGTCCTTCTTATTAGTATAGTATAGGAATCCATTCTTCTCAAAGAATCTTAATCCGGGCGGGGGGGCGTCTAATAGCTCTCCTAGTTCCTAATTCCTAGGTTGAGGGTATATAGCTAGGAAGGGTACGGCGTCGTTGGTTTATATCGGTAGATTCTCGAGGGCGGTCGGGGTAGGTAGTAGATCGACGAGGAGGTTCCTACTTCGTAGCTATATATAAATCTTAGCCTAGTAAGGGTCCTCGGAGTAACCGCGTCAGACGTACTCCTTAAATTTATTATCCATTTCGACTAGGGTTATATAGTAGATTCCTAGAGCTATAATATCTTTAAGATCGTCCGCGTAATCGAGCTCTAGAGTCCTTCGTTTTAAGCGGCTTAAGGCGTTAGGGATAATATAGTTTTTACTAGGTCTATACAAGAACGATAGACCTTTAAATATAGAGATAAAGGCGCTTACTAATACTAGCTTTATACTTAAATGATTGAGGTTCACGGTCTTATTAAGGTTGGTTTAGGTCGCTATCGCCGTGATTACTTTATAGTCTATAAAGAGGAACGTCTTCGATAATAAACGTACTATATACGCTACTTTACGTAGAATCTAATAGACCCTAGCGACTTCCAACTCCGTAGGCTAGTATCTTTAAGTAGTAGCGGTAAGAGACTTAGAGAGGAAAAGAATTAGTTAGATCTTATACGGTAGGAAAACGGTTATACGTTAGATTTCTATAGCTCGAGCCACCCTATTATCGTCTTTATATTCGATCGTATTATTGACTAGGGTAGGATCGAGGTCTCCGTCTATATAATATAATATAGCGCCGTACCCGTCCTCTCGCGAGGTATCGATATTAATATAGAGGGGTCGGCTTCTATCGTAATAGTATAGGGTTCGATTCTTATAGATCTCGTTCTATACAGCCTAGAATAATTACGCGAGTTCTTCGGTTTCGTATACGACTACGCGGTTAGCGTATACCTTATATCTAGGACCTTTAGGTAGGGCTTCCTTAAGAAGCCTTATTTTCTCGAGCTATAGCGCCTCGTTTAATTACGCGTAATAGGGGATATTATAATGAAGGTGCCCTATAAGCCCTATAATAGACTCTAAATCCGAGAGCTTCGTAGGGAACGCTAAGTTTCTAACCGCGGCGATCTTTTCTACCTATATACTCAGCCCGTAGGCGTTGATATACGTGCCGAGAAGCCTTACTAAAGGGTAGCCTAGGAAGCTTTTTAGCGGTATAAGAGAGAACCCGAAGTATAATAGTTTTACGAATACTATCTATAGGTAGTAGTAGTATTCCTCGAGAGTAATAGAGGCTACTTATATATTATTAATATATCTTTCGGCGAAGTCGAACTCGTAGAGGATCTTATCGAGGTTACGCTATACGTACTACACCGAGTTATAGTATCCTATAATAAGGACGTAAAATATTTCCTAGCCTCGGTATATATTTACTACGAATTTATAGCGATCCTCTTCCCTAATTAGCTATTAGTAGAAGAAACTCAAACTATCGAATACTAAGATATATTTTTTGGTTCGGAGCTAGGCGAGGAAGTCTTCCTAGAGGGGGAGTAGGTAAGAGTCCTTAATTAATATAGTATTTAATCCTCGTAGGTCGACAACGACTCGGGGTTTACGCTTAACCGAGCCGTCGGGTTGGGGTATATTTCGCTATACTACGAACACTAGGAAGGCGAATAGAGTTAGTTTGGTAGTTCTCGATATTTTACCGTCTTAGGTTAATCCATCAAATACCTTATTAATTTCTTCGCGAGCCTCCTTATATAGTCTATAAATACGCGTATCTAACTTCGGATTCTCCTTGAATTCCGAAAGGATAGGGATACTTACCTAGTCTTCTTACGGTACCTTAATAGTTGAGTTTTTAGTAGCCTATAGGTCGGGGAATTTGTTAACTACGGTAGCTATCTTCTATATAGTATCTAGATCGCCGTATATCGTTACTCCGTTTTAGAGCTACGTTTCTAGTCCCGTTTCTTCGGGAGGCGGTAGGGCTATAAGGTAGTAGTCCTTCTTAGAAAGGTAGTAATATCCCTCGTAGTAGTATTCGGATAGGATTCCGAGCGATACTCCTCTAGGGATCGTAATATTATCTAGGCCGTCGTTTCGCGTAATAACGTACGAGAATTTCTCGTCTATAATCTAGTTATATAGTCGACCACCTATATCGTAGAATTTATAGAGTATATCGGACCCGTAGGACCGGAATTCTAGGTCTCGACCTATTGGTAAGTAGATCGCCTTGATTAGTACGGGGGTAGCTATCCCCTTAACGATCGTAGTATTCTCCTTCGCTAAGATACGTACTTCCTTGAATTTAGGCCTCTATAGCGACACGTCGACGTCGACTATAGTATTCTAGTACTAGGTAAATATCGCCTTACGCGTGGATATTAGGATATCGATACTATATAGTAGGAGTACGTTGATACTAAGTAGGAGTTCGGTACTAAAATTATCGACTATCCTAACCTCGAATTCGAGGCGGAGTAGTACCTTTTTCTTATAGATCGAGGCGGGGATAAACGCCTCTATTATAGCCTTTTAGGATACGCTCGTCCCTCCGGTAACGCCCGTAAGTATCTACGGTACGTCTATAGTTACCGCCTTAACGAGGGGGTTCGCGGCTTAGACTATATCTCGGAAGTAGGAACGACCGATAGTTAATATACGGTATCTAGTATTAAGGTATAACTTAGTATTATTAGCGGTGGGCGAGAACCTAACTATATACTCTACGTAGTTATACTTACGAAAGCTATCGACTAGGGAAGGTAGGCCTATTAGGGTACTAGTAATAATCGGTAGATGTTCGCGTAGGTAGTCGTACGCCCCGGCGTAGTTTACGACGATAGACTCCGGAGGTTATCCTTTCTTAGAGAATCCGTAGGCGTCGCGTAGGTATTACTATAGCTTGTTACTAGACGGGAATTCGGCGGCGTATACCTTATATAAACTACGCTTCGAATCGTTCGCGTTCTACGGTCGCTTAGGGGTAGCTTCTAGATTTTCGGCTCGTACGTTCAATTATAGAGCCGGGGGGACGAGATCTACGCTAAGGAAGTAGTTAACTATTAGTAAGGAGACGCTATTCTAAGCGGTATTATTTTTATCGTCGAAGGCTACGTAGTTCGCTTCTAGTTTCCTATCGATATCTCGGGACTTACTATAATAGCTACTATCGCGGCCGTAGTAGTCCTAGGACCTATCTCGGTTATCCCTCCGATTATCTCTAGAGGCGTTACGGGGGTAGCTATTATCGCGGCTATAGTTATCTCGTAATCTATCGCTATTATCCCTCTAATCGTCTCTAAGAGTATCGCGTAACTTAAACCTATCCTACTTACTATTACCGGTCTTATAGGGATTAGCCTCTCTAGCTACGTCTCGGCCGTTTTGGCCGTAGCCCGCCGAGTTAGAGCGTAGCTAAGAAGTCTAAGAGTTCCTCTCGGTCTCGTTTCGGTCCTAGTTAGTAGCGTTAGGATTAGAGCCTTAGTAGTCCTAGTAGCCGTAAGAGTAATCCCAACCGTCTTAGTTAGTATTCCGGTTCTATCTAAGACTATCTCGTAGATTACTACGGGAGGGGTCTCGTCCTCTAGGGAAGGGGTACTTACTACTAGAGCGGCTCCTATCGAAGTCTTAGAAGTCGAAATAGCGTTCTTCGATAGACTATATAAATTCGTCTATATATATACGTTTAGAGGGTATTAGAATTAGTAGCCTAATTCTAGGGTCGAGCTTAGCCTATATCTTTATTAGCTATTAATAGTCCTAGTAGAACCCCGCGGCCTTAAGGAACCGTACGGTAGTTATAACGAAATCCGATACTAAACGGCCCTTAGCTATATTATCGAGCGATAGAAACTAGCGCTCGTACTAGTATAACGCGTCGAGATACCTTATCTAGAATTTGTCCTATAGAGCTTCGTACTAGTTAGCGACTCCTCGTCCCAATTTAAGTCGGCTCTTCTCCGCGGTTGAAAGTTAGGAGTTATACTAACTAAGGGCCGGGCCTCGAAGATACTTAGATATATTAACTCGTAGGGTTCGGCTTGACGTAGAGCTATACGCGTCCTCTAGGGCTTCGATAAATAGTTCTACTATCTAGTAGAAGTACTTACTATTACGCTCTTCTACCGTATCCTTAGAGTAAAGGTTAGGGTCGAAGTACCCGATATAGTCTAGGTTAAACCTCCTACTTTTATTAGGATCTTTATCCGAATCGTCCTTAGGAGCGTATATAAGTTCTCGTTCGTAAGTATAGGCGTTATATATAGTTGAACGTAGGCGGTATAGTAACCCGATATTCTCGAATCTATACTAGCGTTTCGGTAAGTAGGTATAATATATATTACTACGACTATAACTCTATATTAGTAGAGGGGTATATCGTTTACGTTCCCCGTACGCTAGCGTTAGGGCTATAGTTAAAGGGGCTTCGGCTCTAGTACCCGAGAACTTATACTAATACGAGGGTTCTTCGTATATTACTTCTTAGTAGAAGCGGTCTAGGTCGGAACTAGCGTAATATATACCCGTCTTTAGTCTAGTATACTAAAGGGCCTCGACGGACCTACTATAATAAGGAGGGTAAGCCCTTAAGGGCTCGTCGAAAAGGTCGAAGCGCTTATAGGTAGGTACCTTCTAGAGAGGGGGGTAACCCGCGTTTAAATCGTCGTACTAGAGGCTAGGGGCTCGAGCGGTAGCTTATCGCGAGGACTCGCCTATTTAACGAGTAGAGCTACCGGTAGGTAGATTAGCTCGAAGAAGCCGCTCGTTACTCTTTATTAACGCTTCCTTACGGGCTGCGGAACGAGCGGCGTATACTTAAGCCGCGACTTTCTCGGACTCGGCTTTCGCGGCTTTAATTTTACATTTAGCTCGCTCCTAGGCGGCTATTGTATCGCTCCGCGCGGCTTCGACTACTTACTTACTTAACTTAATAAGCTCCGTATATTCCTTACGTATCGCGGCGTAGTACGCCTATTAGAGATCTAGCTCTATTCTCGCTACGAGGCGCTCTACGGCTATAGTAGTCTCCGCGTTCTCTCTTTCTTTACGTATAGCCGCTTATAGTATATTCTAGAGTCGAACTTCGGATTACCGTATAGCTTTATTAATTCGCTCTCGGGCTTCGGCGTCGTTTAATGTCGTATTTACTAGCCCTTCCTTAGCTTAGAGAACTAGGTTAGTTCGTACTAGTTCCTTACCTCGAGAGCGGGTAGTAGTTATCTCTTCTCGTTCGGGTTCGGAATCGTAATCTAGCCGAGGTTAGCTAACTAATAGTTATTATATATATACGGGACGGACCGTATATAACCTCTTTATCTTAGATACTACTCGGGTCCCGATTCGCTACCTTATAGGTAGCCTTTCTAAGTCGCCTTAGCTAGAGGCGCGCGATAGCGCCTTAGAGCGAGAGAGTAATCGAGCCTCTACCGACCGCGAGGCGGGCGACTACGAAGTAGATATAACGGGTACCTTACTTATAGTAGTTTGAGGCGGAGCGGAATAGAGCGGTTAGTCGGGATTAATCTAGAGGTCTTTTTCTAGTTGCTTAATTACCGCCTTAATAGAGGAGGTTCCGTAAATAGTAATATTCTAGTCTAGTAGATATTCGTAATACTCGGTTTCTATTAGTATCGAGGACTCTATAGTAGTTGACCCTAATATCGAGGTCTTATAGGAATATAGAGTACGCCCTCGTATAGGTTCGGAAGGGTTAAGTATTCGAGAGCGGTAGGTTAACGAGTTATTAGGTATATATATAGGGTAATTAGAGAGTATACGGGCTATAGCTTCGAAGAGGGCGGGGGAGCCGAGCTTCTTATATCGGTCTTATACTAAAAAGAAGGCGGAGATCTAGTAGGCTTATCGGATCGTACTCTCGCTAATTAGCGGTTTAGAACCGAAAGGCGTCGAGGACCCCGTATTCGGCGCTAGTATTAGGAGCTAAGAGGTTTTATACCTAAGGGTAGTAGTACTAAGAAAGGAGTAGTAAGTCGATCTAAAAAGAGTAGTAAATCTAGGGGTAGGGTTAATATCGAGTACTTAGTAGAGGTAGAGCGAGCTACGCTCGTACCGTCTTATATATATAGTAGTTCACGTAGTTACCGTTATTTTATAAAGCGACGGTAAGGCAAGAGCGCGTAAGCTGAGCTTATACGAGAAGGCGTAGGTAAGTAGGAAGGCGTACTCTCGGTAGGTAGGACGAGCTGGCCGAGTTTATACGGGAAATAGCTGGCCGAGCTTATACGGGAAGGCGTAGGTATACGGGAAGGCGTACTCCCACGCGACTAGCTTAGTAGTATTAGTACCTTATTTTAGAGGCGTACGGTTATAGGACGAGCTATAACTCGTACTAAAAGCCCGTTAGTACGGAATTATAGGACTGGTAGTATAATAACTAGTTAGTTTTAGTTCTAGTATTTAGTAGTTAGTCGGATCTAGTTATTAGTAGAGACTTACCTCGGCGTAGTCGTACGGGAACGCCTTTGGTTAGGCTACGCGTTGGTTCTCGGAGAGGATCCTCGTTGGTATTGGTATTGGTTTTTTAGTAGACTTAACCGTCTTAAGCTACTAAATATCACGGTAAAGCGTATATCCACGCCAGTATAAGTGAAGATTATTGATCCATTCTAGGTCCCGTAGACCTACGAGCTATTTATACTATCTAACTATAACTGCCAGGGTGGCCTTACTACTCGAGCCGTAATATTAGGGTACTAGAAGTTGGTTTATAGTCCGTACGTAATATAGAGGTACTAAATATTCCCCGTAGCCTCGCTACGTAGTAAATATATAATATTTTACCCCCCTATTATACTACTATAACTATATATATTTATAGTTTTGAGTCGGTAGATCTTCTTAGAATTACTAGTTTAGTCTATCCTTAACTCCTAGTATTTATATATTTATAGCGTTGTAGTAGTATTAGTCCCTAATATTCTAAATATTTTAAGAAAGTAACGGCGAAGAATTTTTTTTTTTTAAACCCTATTTACTTACGCCTTTAACTAACTATTCTTATAGGTAATAGCCCGGCTATTTTAGAGCTAATTAGGATAATAAATCCCGGTAATATACTCTCTCCGTACCGGTTTTATCGAATTATAAGTACTAAATCTCCTCTTAATGGTTATAACTATTACCTATATATAGATCTATAATATACCGGGTTTTACGATCTTCGCCTTAATCTATAGACTGATATCGAGCAAGTTACCGGGCTTATAGACGTATAATATTCGCTATACGGTATTAAACGAAAAAGTAGCCTTTTGAGGCTACCTTCTCTCTACTTCCTAGATAGCTTCCCTATCGATATAATATATATAGTCCCTCTAAATATCCTTAAGATACTTTAGTAGATCTGGAATAGTAGGAGATTAGCGGTTAATAACCGTAAAAAAAGGTATAATCCAAACTATACTCCTAGGGACTATCTTTTTACTAAAAATACCGAAAGGATTATTAATCGTACGCTTAAAGAGGCTAGAGCTAATACTCCTATAGCCCTAGGCTTTATACCGTAGTCATTTAATAGCTTTAAATCGATGAAATCCGCGGATTAGTAAGATGTTTTAGAGTATACATTAGTCCTATTATTATACGAATACATCCCTAACGATTACTACGAAAATCTATACTATTTATATAAGATCTAGGTACGTATAACGGCTTAATTAATTAAAACTTTAGATATTATAGTCCTTAAATATAATATCCTACTATTCGTAGCTACTTACGAGGATATATACTACTAAAAATAGCTAAATCGCCTCTAGGTATACGTTATTAATATATACTACTTATTATACCTCGCTAATTATATACGAAAAAACGGTCCTACTTATTACTAGTAGAGTTACCCTCTTGAAAGATACTATTTTAAAACGAAGTATTACGTGAAATCTAAGTCCTAGATAGGTATTAATCTCGTTAATTCCCTATTTAGGATGGAGCTACTAAACTATATTTAGTTATAGGAGAGTATAGATCCTATATAGCTTCATCTAGATACGCTAGATTTACGGGTTTTTCTAGAGGTTTACGGCTAATTGTTATACTAAAGTACTTATTCTAGCTATCTTTTAGGACCTTAACTTCGTATACGACTTATACGGCTTATATATAGTTCCTAGGATCGATTACGGTAGTTATAAATTCGCTATTATTAGTACTATAAACCCTCCGCCAAGCTGTTATATAGCTTAGAAGTATTATAATATACTACCCCTATTAATCGTAAAGACCACTTCATTTGTTACTCTATTCCTAGTATAGATAGCTACTATTTTGGATCAGTTTTCTGCTACCTTACAGCCTATAATACCGTAGATAGATATTATAGATAGTTTGCGTCGGTTCGGCGGTAGAATAGGGCTACTAAGGATCCTATTATATAGTAGATTACGTATATAAACGAGAATGGCCGTAGGGATCTCGTTAAAACGACTAAGATCCTAGGCTTAATTAGTATATTATATAAATTCGACGATAGTAGGGCTAGTAGATTTACGAGGCTTATTATAGGAGCCTTAGCGTACGTAAGGGCCTACGGAATCGCCTAAAGTACGTAGTATATATTAATTACAAGGGCTTTAAATATACGGGGGTTAAGTAGCTTCAATACGGAATACGGCTTTAAATATACGAGAATACGGCTTTAAATATACGAGAATACGGCTTCAAATATACGGGAATACGGCTTCAAATACACGGGAATACGACTCTAATATAGAATGGAACTAGCCTAATACGGCCGATATCACGATCTTATTATAGCGTTAAACGCCTCGGATTGAGACGTTTTAAGTAAGTTATACGTGGATCTCGTAATCTCCGTACGGTATACTATAACTCTATTACCTTCTATATTCTAGCCCTCTAATTGGCTGGATTGAGCCACTTAACCAACGGGATTAGTACTATTACGATCTCGTAGGTATATTATTACTAGGGACTACTATATAATAATCCTAATTCTCGTTATATACCTAGTAACGATATCGTTACTATAATAGTATATGAACCTAACTACTAGGTCGTAACGAGAATCTACGAGATTGTTACCACGTATTTGTGCCCGTAGTGTATATAAACTTCCCTTATATAAACCTTCTCCTCCATCAACCTTCATCGTCCAAAGTCTACCACAATCCTGGCCTAACCAAGAAATCCTCATATAAACTTTCTCCTCCATCAACCTTCATCGTCCAAAGTCTACCACAACCCTGGCCTAACCAAGAAATCCTCAACGGTCATGGCAACGGCAACAAACGACGCCGTTTTCATCCGCAATGTCTCAATCGAAGCCGTGGTCGGTCTAGACGGCTGGGGTAGACCAAAACCACAGCCAGTCCTTCTCTCCGTCAGGATACCTTACCCTCGACACTCGATCGAGGCTGCAAATGTGTCAGACAACATCAGTGATTGCTTGGACTATCGAGTCATTTATAAAGCTCTGCGGACTCTCGACCATCAAACATTCGAGGGCATCTTTCAACTTGCAGACAAAGTTGCTCGACAGATCGAAGAAACGGGCGATGGTCCGGTGAAAATGGAGGTGACGGTTCTGTTGCCCAATGGACTGGTTCAGAGTGAAGGTGTTTCTGCGCACCTGCACTTGTCTCCGAAGGGCGCCATCGAGGCCAAATATTACGAGATTCACAAAATGGTGATACCTTGTATCCTCGGCATTGGAGACCATGAGAGGCCCAGGAAACAGCCTGTTGTGGTTGATGTGAAACTGGATAGACCTGATTTTCTGCCAACCGGACTGAAACCAGACTCAACGCTAGAATACGAACGTATATTTCAGGTATGTCCAGTCCAGTGAGACCCCAGGCATAGCGATACGGATGACTAACATTCTGACAAAAAGAATTACGAGGCCTCGGAGTTCTTCACACTTGAGAAACTCGTCACCAACATGGCTGGATTCATCCTCCGCGACCTCAACACCCCATGGACGACTGTGACTGTCAGTGCGGAAAAACCCGTCATCTTTGCCTTTGCCAGAGGCCCGGGAGTGGAGATAACTCGGACTGTCGACGACTTTGCGAGGAGATGAGTTATGTTTCAACTTGACATGGCTGAAGACGGATATCAAAATTCTCATCCACTGGCTACAACCCCTAAATTCTATCTATCACCACTTCCTACTGCTTATGTTTAGCGTCTGTCGATAGTTGAACTCAGAGTCAAGGCAGAGATACCGAATCGCATAGCTCCCAGTATTTGTAGCAAAGACGATTTCAACACCGCCATAACTCTTGAGGGATCGAGAGTCAAGAGAATCACCACAATCATCCAGTCCAGTGCCTCATTTTCACGTCTTTCCCCGCCTCCAATAGCTCAGAGACTCCCGGCAGTTGGAAACTACAAGGATGCCGCTGGACATGGAATTAAGAAGGGCCAAGGAAAGGTTGTTTATATAACAAGTAATGAACACCTCTACCCCTTTCCGAAAGGTTGAATGACCCAAGAGCACATCTGAACATATTCTCAGCGCAATTCTCAGCGCGCTTCTCAGAAAGAACTTCTACCTCTTCTTGCGAGAGAGACTGACTCAGCATTTTGTCGAGAGAACTCTTGGCCCGCCAACTCTGCAGAAGGTTCGAAAAAGAAAGAGCTGATGGAGAGAAGATAGTATGGTGGAGATGGTGACCATATCTCAAGTTCAGGAATGTATACTTGAATTCTTGCTTTATTCAATTCCAATGGCATGCTGGAGAGAGCCAGTGACCATTTCAAACCTCCATTCCATTCACCCAAGAAGTTCTTGAAGTGGTAGTCTAGGAGCTAAAGTGGCAATCAATAAGAACTGTGACGCAGAGTCGTGGTCCTACCCAAAACGCACAGAAACAAACCCCTATTGAGTGGCAAAGCGAAGCCTCCCCAAGTCTCGCTTGTAACTTACAATAAGAAATCCGGTCTTTTGCAAAACCCAAACAGTGAATAGCACTCTTATTCTGTTAATCATGATGCAATGCCCCGATGAGATGCCGCGATCGAGAAGAACTGCGCCAAACTCCAGTGCTGCGTGTCTAGATGTAAAGATGAACCATCACCTCTTCGTGATGATAATCAAAAGCACCAGAATAATAATCAAAATGACAATGGTTGTCAGACTCCAATTCTCTTTCGCCTTCCGTGCAAACGTTGTCAACCTTTTGCTTGCACCATCAAGCTGCCTCTGGTGCCTGTCGGTCCGCTCACCAACCTCTTCTAACAAGTCGACCTGCGAGTCTAACTCGTCACCAATCTGAATACTGAGCTCTCTTTGTCTGCCTATACTTTGACCCAGCCGATCTAAATGTTCGTCCTGCTCTGATATCACATTCTTGTGATATTCGTGTATTTGCTGGTTATCGAGGGCGGAATGATCGGGAGCGGCTTCGTCTGGTTCGTCGTGGTAAGGCGCATATCTCGAGGGTGTCGGAGTCTGAGAGTAGGTCGAGGAAGATGGGCCGTCTGTGAATCGGACAGATTTGGAGAGCTTGGTTGTCTTTTGTGGCGTCGTAAAGTCGGCTGCTAAAGAGGCATCATTTGGCTGCGTGGCGGTAGAGGAGACGCCTGGGTTCGAGTGGCCGTAGAATTGGGAGGAGAGATCGGCGTACTGCTCTTTGATGCGCGCAAGGTGGTCAGCGGTGCTATGGCGTGTTAGTAGGGAATACAAGTCTGCAGAATGATCCCATCGCACTTTTGCTGTTCTTCAGAGGGGTTCAATGGGTCGTCCCATGCTGAAGCGTGCGATTCCAATTGTTGGATGCCTGCCTTGAGAGAGTCTAGAGACGGCGAGATCTGGCCATCGAGCGAGTTCGGGTCCAAATTGAAAGAGATGGCTCTTTGCCGCTCCAGTAACGAGAGCTTGATGTGATCGGCCAGCAGAAGGAGTTGCGAGGGGTTCGTAGTGGCCATGATCAAGGGTTGGCCTTTGAAGTCGTCGCTGTTATAGGGTTGGCCTATGAAGTCGTCGCTGTGATAAGGTGCCCTTCCAAGTCGTCGCTGTGCTGAGGTGCCCTTTGAAGTCGTCGCTGTGCTAAGGTGCCCTTTGGAGTCGTCGCTGTGATAAGGTGCCCTTTGGAGTCGTCGCTGTGCTAAGATGTCCTTCCAAGTCGTCGCTGTGCTAAGGTGCCCTTCCAAGTCGTCGCTGTGCTAAGGTGCCCTTTGAAGTCGTCGCTGTGCTAAGGTGCCCTTCCAAGTCGTCGCTGTGATAAGGTGCCCTTTGGAGTCGTCGCTGTGATAAGGTGCCCTTCCAAGTCGTCGCTGTGATAAGATGCCCTTTGGAGTCGTCGCTGTGCTGAGGTGCCGCTGTGCTAAGGTGCCCTATAGTCCAAAGAATACAGGAGGGAGCCTTTCACTGTGGGCTTGTAATCTTCGGCCTCTATGGTGAGGACCGCCCGTTCCACTCCCGGCTGGTCCTGGATGTCGAGGGGTGCCCGGGCAGGTCATCGGTTTGGGCCTTGTAACAGCGATGCACCAAACGAGTTTAGTGGAATCACGGCCGCGCTACCTGCAGGTGGTACCTCCGTATCCAGAGATACAACCACAACCACAACCTCCAACCACCCTCCACCACAATCAACAACAACAGAATCGAGCTCCCCGATAACCACCATTCCATGCCCTTGCGCTGTTCGAAATCACACACGCACACTGCTGGATGCCGTAACATAATCCGAGAGTGACCTTTTGATCATATTGGCCACACCCATTTGCCCGCATGGAATAGTCGACTCCTACTCTCCAACTCAATCATGGAGGAAGAACATCTGGAAACCGACTCCTTCTCCTTCTCCGCCGACCAAGGGTTTCCCCCACAGTTCCCTTTTTACGAGAGTCCAGAGGAGCTGCGTATGGGGGATTCCTATTGGGTTGGGGAGGATGGCGAGGTGGGATCCGGCGTCCATGATATGGATGACATCCATATATCAAATGCCGGAGCAAGAGCTACTTCGAGGTCCATTTCCTCGTTTATCAAATCTTGCGAATTGCAACTACTGCAGGACCGTGTGGCTGGCCGGATGGATTTTCATCATGTTGACCTGAGAGCGTTGGATTATCTGGAGACGCCCAATGAGAACCTGATCTGTGCCATCTGCGCCTCAGCGTTTGTCCAACCCATGGAGCTAGGATGTGGACACTCCTTTTGCACAGACTGTCTCTACCAACATTTTCAATCGGGTATTCAAAATTCAAGGCGATGTCCCAAATGCCGAGAGGAAGTCGAAGTAGTCAGCCCGGTGTCGACGATATTAAGCCATCTTCTAGACGAACTCGAGGTTGAATGTCCGAATCGCGGCTCTGGCTGTACTCAGCATACCAAACGATACACTGTCCGAGATCATGTCAAGCAGTATTGCTTGTTTACAGAGATCCCATGTTCATCGCCAGACTGCGATTTGTTTATCGAACGAAGATTCGCCGGCGAGGATTGCCTCCATTCATATGTAGAGTGTGAGGACTGCTTGGAACAGATAATGGAGAAAGACTTAGTCGTGAGTTTGCCAATGTTTCTTATCTGTCACACTCAGGTCGCAATATTTTGCTGAGCTCTCCATTCATATTCTCACATTACAAGGCTAGAGCCAATGTAAAATCTTGACTCCCGGATCGATATCGATGATTACCCGGCCACTTCAAAGGGTCAAGGGATTCGTCCATGTCGATTTTGAATAGGTCAATTTGAGCTCGCGACAATTCTTTGACTTTCAAGTGGCAGGAAAAATTCCTTGACTGGAGGCACCCTGTTATGATCGTCTTCGGTCCGACCATAAACTTAGTACTAATTTTTTCAGACACATCAAAGCGAAGTCTGTCAAGAAGGGTTCATTTTCTGCCGCTTCTGTGAAGACGAAGTAAGACGGATGAATCTCAACGCCCACCACGCCATTTGCGACCTGTATCCCGAACCATGTCCGGGCAATGTCGTTGGCTGTAAATTCTCTAATTCGCGGCGTGCAACAGAAGACCACGCTAAATCCTGTCCAATGGCAATCATGGCACCGCATATATCCGCACAATCAAAACAGCAAGTCCAAACCCAGGCAGAGAATGATCGTCTCCATGAAGCAATCGCTTCTGTGGAGACTCGATTAGAAGATCTGGAAACAATTTGCAAACAGCTCTCCTCGTCCATCAAATTAGAGCGAAGGCGTTCAATGATGCCACCCGAAGGAACCGTCTCTGCTACTCGCGTCGAAGATCTCAACTCTCGCATCGACGAAATGAGTTCGGACTACACGAGCCGATTTGATAATGTCACGAGCGATAATGCGCGCTTAACAATGATTCTCACCAATGAAAATCTGCGAAATCAGCAACAGTTTCACACCTTGAGTGCTGCGCTCACGGCATTGAGAACGCAGGTCACGCATCTTGTAGCTACGAGGAATACGGGGAGCAATACGGCGACGAATCGTCCCGCCACAGGAGGTGCGAGAGGTGGCGGCGTGGCGCTGGAATCAGATAGGGGGGTTTTGTATTCCGAGAGGAGGGAACCGCCGAAGTTGTGATGGAAGGAGGCAGTTCAGGTGTGATATATGAAGAGTCTGGACTCGATTATGTGACTATGCATTATGTGGCGCTTGGGCTGGTACTGGGAGTCTGGAAATCTGTTTTAGGACTCTGCTATGGCATTGAGGCATGTTGATATATGAATAGCAATATTTTGGTTCTTCCAGGGTAAGATTGTGATGCTTGGGAATTGACTCTATTGCCAACAACTTGATTGTCGGACCTATGCTTCTGGAGAGTAGGGTATGATTTTTGTAAGGATTCTATATATCTCTTTTCAGGTCACAAATTCTCCACCTCAGCAATCTTAGAATCACCTCTCCCTCATCCCCATTGCCCAAAACAACGAAATCCCCAAGTCTTTTCCTAAACCCCCAGTTCAGACCTCACCTGTCTACTTCAAAAACCCTTCCGTATCCCAGCCATCGACACAGAAACAAGTAGGATCTCCACCTTTGCAGTCCCATGCACAAGAATCGGCTCTTCCCAAACCTCCTCCTGCTTGACAGACATACCCCAAAAACTACAAGAAATTGATGGACCTTCTGAGGAAATAGAGATCGCAAACGTGGTCGCCTCTCTTCCCCATCTCCTTCCACTCACTCACACTCCTTCCACTCACGCACACTCCCTCCAACTTTCACCATTCCCTCATATAGCTCTCGCTTCTTCTCCCTAATTCACTGCAACTCTCCGTCCCGAATCTTCCCCTTCCCAGTCACAAGTCTTGAGTACGTTACCGACACAGAAATTGTCTCATTTTATCTTGCGCAGAGGAAAGACTATGAGAAAACTGGGCTTGGTCTTTGGATGCTGAAGTATTTCCAGGTGGAGGAATGGGTTGGTTGGTTGTGCAGATTTATGCTGCTATGGATTCGTAATTTAGGGATGGGTGTGGAGAACAGGTTTAGAGATGTATAAGAGATGGAAGAGGGTGAGATGGTGATGGATTGATCGTGAAGCGGCCAAAGAGCTCCGTCAAGGCTAGCACTGAAAGCCGTGAGGTTCCAATGTGGATCAGATATGGGCTAGTGATGCCGAAGGGGCAGAAAACGGATGACGAACTTGAGCATGGATTGATCATCCAATGAAGTACAACTTGGAACAGGTATGCTTACATTGTTGTTGCATTATACGATTACATGATCCAGAATCTGCATAGATTCACGACGACTCCTCGTTCTTGGGCTCTTCCTTCGGCTTAGCCTCGTCCTCGAGCATGCCTTTTCTGCCTTCCAATGTGAACCAAAGGCTCTTGCTGGCTGCCTCGAGCGTTTGTGAGAGGTTAGCTCCAAGAGATTGTAGAATGGCAACGAGCTGTGCTTGAAGACCAATCTTGCCACCCTCGATTCCACCAATCCACCTCGCACCATCCAGATCGAATATTCTTCCCTCGGCCCTAGCTCCCATAAGCAGAAGTTTTTTCAGTCCCTCTTGTACAGGTAGCTCGTGATATCCGGGATTCGTCCGTCGCTTTGGCGCTGGGAATTCCTTGTTTGGTGATAGGATCTGTAATACCGTTTTGAGGTGCGCGGGCGAAACATCGGGCATAGAGAGTAGAGCCAGAGGGCCAGACAGAAGTGGTTCAAAGCCATGCTTCAGCTTCGCATTTCGGGCAGCTGAATGCGCCTTCTTGGAGAGAACATGTCTTGGTTCTGCTATCGTTTCCGCATGCTTTGATGGGTGGTAAAATTCGACCATGCGCATTGCGGCAGCAAACATGCCTGTCTGGAGAATGTGTATCTTGACGTGATCGGCATAGTTTGTGCCTTGGGCTTCATCCACCTTTCGCAGCGCCTGTGCCAATTCTCTTCTTATGGACATCCATTCCAATGCTTTGAGGTTGTTGTGCTGGAAAAGGAGAATAAGTGGTGTTGACTGCAACAAGGCGGCATACTGTCGAAGTAATTGGGACTTTCGGAACTCTGGAGGCTTGAAGGAGGGCGGCTGGGTCGAGGGATATCTCTGGATGGGATATGAAGATTGATCCAGTGAGGGCGCTGGAGTCGTGGCAGTGGTTACAGATGCGTATCGACATTGATGTATGGCGAGTTCATTGCGGCGTCTGAGGAGTGGTTGTGAAGATTGCAGTCGCGGTCGTATTCGAGGAGGCATTGGAGAAGTTTTGATTGTCAGTCCATACGGCCAATCGAGATGAGGGTCGTCGATGGTTGGATGGATCTGTGATGCTTCATGTTCGCACCAGAGGCACCCAAAGAAAGCTGTATGGCAGTGCTAGAGCCGATTTGGCTAGCGCGTATATGATGGATATAAAAGATTCATTTAGAAAACACCAAGCCTCAACTCATAAATCAGGTTATCCAAGCCTCAAATCATCGAAACATCAACTCAAAATTGTCCATGTCCATGTCCATGTCTGCTCCGGAAGAGACAGTGGTTTCCATCACCCCGCTGCTTAAGAGACTTTGGCCGACGCCCGCAAATGACAAAGTCACAGCCCAAGAAATTGCTGCTGCTATATCGCACATCTTCACCAACAGCTTGACACCAGTACAGACAGGCGCTCTGCTAACGGCATTGCACTTCACTGGCCTGGATGGGCAGCCAGACGTTCTCTCAAAATGCTCACAGGCCATGCGGAATGCTGCCGCTCAGGTCGACAAGAGGCAACTGAGGAAAGTCCTCAAAGCAAGAAAGAAGCAGGAGGGTAGTTACAACGGAGGCCTGGTAGATTTGCCTCCGCGTCCTATCACTACGACGCGCTAATTGACTTTGTAGTGTGACATTGTTGGTACAGGGGGTGACTCCCACAACACTTTCAACATTAGCACAACGGCTTCGATAATAGCCTCGACCTTTTTGATCATCGCCAAACATGGGAACAGAGCATCCACTTCCAAGTCTGGCTCTGCTGATCTGCTGTCAAACATCACCCCAAAGGCGCCTGTGCTGGACAACATCAGACCTGACACCCTAGCCGACATCTACAGCAAGTCAAATTACGCCTTCTTATTTGCGCCAACCTTCCATCCCGGGATGAGATATGTGATTCCAATCAGAAAAGAGCTGGGCTGGAGAACAATATTCAATCTTATGGGTCCACTGTCTAATCCAGTTGATAGCACGGATAGAACTTCAAATTCCGCCAAGTCTGCTTCGTTGATTGAGGCTCGAATGATTGGGGTCGCTCGAAAAGACCTTGGTTCAGCTTTCGCGGAAGCATACGTGTTATCAGGTGCCCGCAAAGGAATGGTGGTATGTGGTGATGAAGACCTCGATGAGATAAGTTGTGCTGGCCCAACCCATTGCTGGCTGATCAAAGAGAGACCGAATCCAGAATATCGAGGGCCTCTTGATACAGAGGGCTGGGAAGACACCACTTCAGATGACGATGGGCCTCCAAAAACTTTGGCTAGCATAGAAAGCTTCAAACTGACGCCCCAGGACTTTGGCTTTCCCGTGCACTCGCTGGCGAGTGTAGGCCCTGGCAAGGAGCCACAGGAAAACGCTGAAATATTTCGACGCATACTGAGCGGAGAGATGGACATTGATGAACCTGTCATGCATTTTGTCTTGATAAACACTGCAGCCCTGCTCGTAGTTAGCGGTATCTGCGATGCAGATACCAGCGCAATGGGGCCTGGAGATGACGGTAAAATCAACAAGGAGGTCGGACCTGGCGGTGGTAGATGGAAGGAGGGCGTTAGAAGGGCGAAGTGGGCCATACAGAGCGGGTCAGCATTGAAATCACTTCAGAATTTTATAGAGGCTACGCATTCTGTATGAGGCGCCAATGATAGCAGGATGCGGACAGCTCTCTGAGGAGTCTTCTTCTGACTAAGCATAATCTCTACTTTGGAGTTGCTTGCTCGATACCTTGGTATTCTCCATGAGGTTTTGATCGGCGGGCGGCACAAAGATATAGTAGCCCCTTCCTCGCAGTTCGAGTCTGCGGCAAAGACAATGAAATGATTTCTCGTGCACCGATCTCCACAACCATCATACTCTGTCCTTCCTATTAACCTCGGACACTGGTAGGATTACTTGTTGCTGATGGATCCAAGGAGACATGCCTCAGAACGGTCGTGACGGGAGCTGAGGTTTCTGAGTTGCAACATCAGCATTCACGACAGGGTCAGGAATGGTGGACATGAGATGGAGATAGGGTGGTAGAATTGGTCGTTTAAGATGTTGAAATCATCTAACCGTGATCAATAGAGCAAATTAAGGTTGTATATGTCTCATTTCTTGTCTTATTCGTACAGCAAAGCCAATCTTAACAAAGGAGGAACATTTCATCAAGCAAATTCAATTTGTCCTACACCAGAGAACAAAGCGACATCTTAATGAAAAAGTGCCTGGTGATACTGATAGATCTCTATGCGCAGATGATTACTACCGCTCACGACTAGCCAGAAACAACTGACCACAATCGTAAGAGATGATATGTGTAACAACAAACGCCAACGCATGCTACAGACAGAAACTCAGAACGCTCAACGCACCCACCCAATGTGCTGAACCGCCGTCACGATGACAGGCGACAACTTGGTATGCAAACTCCAAAAACAGAAACCGAAAAACGCCCTCCGTTATGAGTTGTTCAATGCTCGCCACAGCTTTTTGTCATGGCATGAAACCATGCCTGTGAGAATTAGAGACCCAAAAATTCAATATCCCGTCCATGCGTACCTCATGCGTACTCTCGTCATCTCAACATAATCTTTGTGCACAATATCGACGATTTTCTCATTCAACATCCAACACGATATACTAAGTGGTCGAGGTGTTTTCCTTTGACGGAGCCTTGGCAGCATCGCTGTAGGACCGGCCGTTCGCTGCGGTGCCGTTCTCCTTCTCTTGCTCTGCCTTATTTGTGGCTTCGAGCAAACCTTTGTGCATGGGAATCAGTTTTTCAGCTGTGGACTTGCCTCTGAAACACTTGTGACCAAAGTAGTCCCAAAGCGAGTTTTGATGCTCTTCCGGCTGTTTCAAAATGAAATTCCCAACGATAAGAAGGTTAGTCCTAATGATGCTGACTTTCTTGTCTTTGGCCATATCTCTATCGGTATTGGCTTTGGGAATATCCAGCAAACTTTGTCCTACAGGTTCCAGAATCTTCATCATCATGAGGTCGGACTCTGCATCGCGTTCAGGCTTGGGCTCGGTCTTGACTTTAGACTCGGTCTTGACCTTCGGCTCAATCTTGGCCTTATCGGCGGGTCGAGAGCTACTGTTACTGTGACGATGTTGAGGGGCTTCTGAGCGATGAGATTGTGGTTTGCGATCATCAGGACTACGCTGACCTCTCGAGTCCTCATGTTTGAGAGAGGACCTGGGTCGCGGACTACCATGGATGTCATTGCTCATGCGTGGCTTTTTGTGAGAGTCTCGATTTGTGTCTTCGTCCGATCGTCGCTTGCGATTGCCATTCGCGAACTTCTGTCTATCATCGTCTCGGCGGTCCCTACGCTTGAAGTCACCATCATCACGGCGGTCTTTCCGTTTGGCATCTCCATTTTGGCGCACATCAGGTGTGTCTGTACGATCACGTTGACGAGAGTCGCCATGGCTGAGGGCGCGATCGCGGATCTTCTCACGCTTCCTTGGCGGTGCGGTGGCTCTCGCCGTCCCAGATGGTGCTGGACTGGCTCTCGCAGTGTCGCCTGATGTCCATTTCTTGATATTTCGATGGTGATTCTGTATCTGCCGCTCAAGTTCTGGATTGCCTTTGCCCGACCTGTATCGAAGCAAGGTGACGAGATAATTGGCGCGTCGATTGAGATGAACCTGCGTAGGCTTGTTGGCCTTGGCGTCGTCCGCCTTTTCCCGTGCAGCCTTTACTTCAGACCGTTGCTCTTCCAGGAAGCATTTCGTCTTCATGTCGAGATCTGGATCGTCTCGAATATCTGACCAGGCCCCCCAACCATGTTTGGCTATGCCAACAATGAGCATGCCATCCTCACGAGCGCCCCAATCACAGGTGAAGTCGAGGGCAGGCTTGACTTGTCCTGTCACACGGAAATTCTTCGTGTCGGACTTTGCTGCATATTCGGCCACAGTCTGCCGAATGAGCCTCATCTCATCAGGACGCTCCACCATGGTCGTCGCGTTGTTGCGCTTCACACCATGGAAGTTGAAGACGACTTCCTTTCTGTCCTTCTTGGTCAAAGTCTTGTTTGCCTGTTTCTCCAGCTCGGCAATCCTCTGTTTGTCCGCTTCAAGGGCCGCGTTGCTGTCAGCAATCACCTCATCAAGGACTTGACGCAAAACCCCCTCATCACGCTTCAAGAGTCTGGCAGAGAACCTTATCTTGTCTTTCATCTCCGACCACGATCCCCATTGTTGATACGCCTTCAATAGTCTTCGTATCTCGGACTCGTTCAGAGCACGTTTTGGATCCTTCTCGTCTTCCTCTGACTCTACTTCCACGGCAATTTCTTTCGTAGCGTCTCGCGCTCGCTTCTTCGCAGCGCGCTGCTCACGCTCTTCCATGCTGCTGGGCTTGCGGCGTTGACGAGGACCACTTGTTTCGGCCAGTGTTCTTGCGAGTTCGGCATTCTTTCGTTCCTCTTCCTCGACGCGGATGGCTTCGAGCTGTTCCTTGGGTATAATGTCGTCCCACTCGAGCTCGCCGACCTTGACGTCGGTATACTCGAAAGACTTCAGGAACTCTTCACCTCCGTCGGCTGTGATCCCTTCTGGTTGTTCGGTGACGTGCATTTCGGCGTTTTCGAGCATGGCATCAATGTCGAGCTGCTCCAACTTCTCTTGGTTCGTGGTCTGCTCAAACATCTTCTGACCTCTCCGCTTGAGAATCCGGTTGATTTCATCCGCAGAGGTGGGCTCGGCTAAACTGATACCCTTCTCAGCAAGGCGCTCCTTCAGTTCATTTTCAGTGACACCACGCTGGATCGTCAGGAATTCAAGCATAAGCTTGTTTCGTGCTCTCTCAAGAATTTCCTCTTCCACGGTATCTTTGGAAACAAATCGGTAGACAGTGACAGGCTTGACTTGTCCAATGCGATGAGCACGCGCCATAGCCTGGAGATCGGCTTGCGGATTCCAATCTGAATCGAACAATATGACAGTGTCGGCAGTCATCAAATTGATACCAAGTCCACCAGCACGAGTCGACAAAATAAAACAGAAGTCATCGCTGCCAGGAGCGTTGTAATGATCAATAGCCTGCCGTCTAGCCGTGGATGGCATAGTACCGTCAAGACGCTGGAACTTGTATCCCCGCATTTTCAGATAGTCACTCATGATGTTCAGCATCATGACCATTTGACTGAAGACAAGGACTCGGTGACCATCCCTCTTCAACTTATCGAGCAGCTTCTCTAGTAGCATCATCTTGCCACTGCTGGACACGAGCAAGCGGAGAACATTTTCTTTGCGTTCGTCACCCGCTAAGAGGCGCTCTTCAGCGTTTGGAAACATGAAGGGATGGTTGCTGGCTTTCTTCAACTCCATCATGATGTTAAGGAGAGAGTGTTTCTGCTGTTTGTTGCCGCGATTCAGTTCAGCATAGTTTCGTGTCAAGATGTCTTTGTAATACTTGAGCTGGATGTCGGAGAGCTCCACACGCATGATCTTCTCGGTCTTGGGCGGCAAATCCTTTTCAACCAGCTGCTTCGTTCTCCGCAACATGTACGGACGAATAGCTTCGGTGATTTTGGTCAGCTGTTCTTGGGCAGTGGCGGAGGCAAGATCAATCTCGTTAACAATATCAACTTTTCCTGGCATCAGGAAATCCATGAGAGCTCTGAGCTCTTCAAGGTTGTTCTGCATTGGGGTTCCAGTTATCAGAAGTCGGCCGCCAACGTTCATTGCAGCCAGCGCTTCGTACAGTTGAGAATCGCGATTCTTCAGGCGGTGCGCCTCGTCCACGGCGAGGAATTGCCACTTGATGGTGTTTAAGAAAGGGGCATCCATAAGGATGTACTCATACGTGGTGAGAAGAACGTGGAATCTTGTCTTGCGAGGGTTTCCATCAACAAGCAGTTCATGTTCCTTGATAATGTCTCGTGACTGAGTGTTACCATTGTAGATGACATAGTTGATATCAGGGGTCCAGTTGTTAAAGGTGTCGGCCCACGCAGGCATGGTGGACAGAGGTACGACGACGAGGAAAGGACCTTGTTGACCCTTCTCATGTCGTAACCAGTTGAGAAAAGCACATGTTTGCACTGTCTTTCCGAGGCCCATCTCGTCGGCGAGCATGACATTCTGCTGGTTGCACCATTTGTTGCAGAGGAAATTCACGCCCTTGACCTGGAATTCTCGAAGTGTTCCATGCTTGATATAGGAGGGCTGCTCCTTGAACGCACGGTAAGCGCCCCTTCCACCAACCAGCTTGGTCGACTGAGGAAGATTTTGAGTACGATTGAGGTACTCGTCAATCTGTTCCTGGAAGGCGTCAACTTCGTCTTGACTTTGTCCAGCCATGAGCGACTCTGACTCCCACGTCGAGGCGTCATACTGCAGCATCTTCCATTTGATGTAATACTCCGTCTCCTCTCCGTTGTATCGCTCACCAATGATGCGCTCGACTTTCTTATACTCCTCCAATTGTTCAGCGGCAACTTCCCGCTCAATTAGGAATTTCTCCTTGTCCTCCAACGGGGTGTCAGGCCCAGCTGTCTCGTAGAAAATATGCTCGAGAACTTTCTTCTTAAAGTAATTGTCAATCTTCCGCGTACCTTTCGACAAGTTTTTAAGAGAGTCCCAATTCTCCCAGGTTGCATGCCAGTGTGCCTTGTCCATCCACTTGATGAGGTATTCGAAATCCTTCTTGTTCAAATCATCCTTGTCAAAGGTAGTAGGCTCTAGTAACCGGTGGTCAAGCACGGTATCAACGGCAGGGGAATTATCCTCTTCTATCCAGTCGCCTTGGTCGACCATGTCTTCATCGTCTTCCACGAAGGGATCCTCTTCATCTTCATTGTAGTTTGTAACTCCCCGCCGAGACCGAGAAGAGAAGCGTACTTCGGCTTGTGAAGGAGGAATGAGGCCACTGGCAACTTGGTGCTGTCTCTGGCGTTGCTTTTTTGTGAGCATTTGCCGGCGGCTGCTGACGTACACCTCGTCAGAATCGGAGCCCGAGGCTGGTAGTGATATGACTGGCGTAGGGGCTTTCGATGCTATTGCAACATTAGCTTCCCGTACTGAGAGTTGAGAACGAGCTGGCTAGTCCATACATTTAGACGTCGCAGCTTGTCTCCGCCGTCTCCGCGAGGGCTGGACAACGTCTGAGCTGGAGTCTTCGTCTTCATCGCTGCTGTCAATCTACAATTATGGTTAGTTCAAGGTGTTTTGTGATCCATATACATTTGTGACCACTCACCAATGGACGGTTCATCTTGGAGCGATGCTACGGGAAAAGTCAGCTGTGTTTCAAGTAGGAATGTGGCCAGTATGCTTACGCTACGTCGAAGTCCGTAAAGTTCCGGGTTATTGTTTATATCGTCTTCGTACTCGATACTCAGCTTCCTCTTCCTCGAAGGCTCAGCGGACGATGATGAGCGATCGCTTTGAGCAGCAACCGGCCGAGACCGGCTTGTAAGTGTTATGTCGAAGTCTTCATCCTCCGAGCCCTCAGCATCTTCATCCGAGCCAGAACCTGGCGATTCGACATCGGGATCATCTGCCTCGGGATCGCTCTCGATGGATGTTGATGATTCGGCGGGCGAGGGGGGCTGTGGGTCGGACAGGTCGTCGCTATCAGGATGCGGAGAGGTAGGATCGGTATTGTGCAATGCAGGCGACATAGACGACTGTTGGTTCGAAGTCGAATCGTAAGGTCCCGCGATGGATGGGGAGTGCAACAGGATGGACCCGGCTGATGAAGTTAGCAATTGCTCGATGGATTTTGATCGGACAGTGTTGAGGCAAGGTGGGCTGATTTGCGGGAGACTAGGCGACCGCGATTGAATATAGAGCGATTGGAGCGATTGAGAAGGTCACGACGCGTAGCCTGAGGAAACATTCGACAGTGTATGAGCGTGCCAGTGATGAATCGGACCCGTGGTGTAGGGAGAGCAAGACGGCAATCAATGGACTTGTGGCAGTCGGAGAGTCTCCCAAAAGGGCCATTACAACTAGAGAGTACAGCAGAGGAAAGTGAACAAGAAGATAACCGGATTAGGAAAGTATGCGATTCGATGTAGCGGGAGTATGGATGCGGCGTGCTTGATTTGCGGCTCCGCGAAAGGGGAATTGCTGGTCCAAGGTGAAAAAAAGAGACAGAACTCACAGGCCATGGTCAGAAGCAAAGCGTTCAGCCCCGTCTGTGTCTGTTCTATTTCTAGGTGGTTGGTGGTGAGGGTGATTTGCGTGTATGGGGAGGGTGTTTAGTTAGTGATTTGTAGATGGACGGGCGGCTGAGGCCAAACAGCGGCGCCAAGCAACCATCACGGGACAAGGCTCGAGGGGATGAAGACTGCGCTGTGGTGCTGCCTTGCTGTGGTGCTGCCGTGCTGCCTTGCTGCCTTGCTGCCGTGCTGCCGTGCTGCCGTGCTGCCGTGCTGCCGTGCTGCCTTGCTGCCGTGCTGCCTTGCTGCCTTGCTGCCGTGCTGCCTTGCTGCCTTTCTCTGCCTTGCTGCTTTGCTGCCTTGCTGCCGTGCTGCCTTGCTGCCTTGCTGCCTTGCTGCCGTGCTGCCTTGCTGCCTTTCTCTGCCTTGCTGCTTTGCTCTGCCTTGCTGCTTACTGCACAAACATTTCGATGCACAGCTTAGTGCCGGCTGAGAAATAAACCCCGACGATTGGTGGCACAGTGGCCGAAAGCGACAACTCTTGCAACAGCAGCACCACAGGAGAGTTGCCGGCCCAAGACAGACAACTAGGACATCCTCGCCTGCCACAGGCCAACCCTCTCATACGATAGCCATAGCCATAGCCACAGCCAACTCTTGTTCTTTCCCCCTTCCTCGCACCCAAACGCGAGCCTTTTATAGCCATGTCGGACAAGTTGACGAGGTATGCTGCTGCTGTTGCTGTTCAATATTGAACAAAAAAGTTGCCCGCTGACAATACGAACAGAATCGCAATCGTCAATGCAGACAAGGTACGCGGCTGAACGAGGAACAGAAGAATGAGGCCAATACTGATTCAACTTCACAATTTTGTAGTGCAAGCCAAAGGTCCATTCACCCCACCACCAACATTCAAATTCGCAGTCAGACTAACTATCCCATAGAAATGCCGACAAGAATGCAAGAAATCATGCCCCGTCGTTCGCTCCGGAAAACTCTGCATCGAAGTCGACTCAAACTCTCGCATTGCCTTCATCTCTGAAGGTCTTTGCATTGGTTGCGGTATCTGCCCAAAGAAATGCCCCTTCGACGCCATCAACATTATCAATCTGCCTACCAATCTCGAGACTCAGGTCACCCACCGATACTCGGCGAACAGTTTTAAACTACACAGACTGCCTATGCCGAGGCCTGGCCAGGTGCTTGGACTCGTAGGAACCAACGGTATCGGAAAGAGTACGGCACTGAAGATTTTGAGCGGCAAGCTGAAGCCCAATCTTGGACGATATGACAACCCACCAGACTGGCAGGAAATCTTGAAGTACTTTCGTGGTTCGGAGTTGCAGAGTAGGTAATCTGGCATATGTATGGACAAGACCAAGCGCTGATTTCATTCAGATTATTTCACAAAGGTTCTCGAAGACAATCTAAAAGCCGTGGTCAAACCTCAATATGTCGACCAAATCCCAAGAGCCATCAAGGGACCAGAAACAACCGTGGGAGGCCTCATCAAGGCAAAGGCACAAATGCAGAACTTTGACGAGATCATCGAAGTGCTGGAATTGAAGCAGGTCTTTGATCGTGATGTGAAGCTGCTGTCTGGTGGAGAACTGCAGCGATTCGCTATTGGCATGGTTTGCGTACAACAAGCTGATGTATACATGTTCGACGAGCCTTCATCTTTCCTGGATGTCAAGCAGCGTTTGAATGCTGGTAAGATTATCCGAGGACTTCTCCGCCCTGACGACTTTGTCATCGTCGTCGAGCACGATCTTTCTATCCTGGACTATCTCTCCGATTATATCTGCGTTCTCTACGGAAAGCCAGCAGTGTATGGTGTCGTCACTCTCCCAGCCTCGGTCCGTGAAGGTATCAACATCTTCCTCGATGGGAATGTTCCGACTGAGAATTTGCGATTCCGAGAAGAGGCTTTGACCTTCCGAATCGCCGAAACAGGCGACGAATTCCTCGTCGACAAATCACGAGAATTCGGATATCCCAAAATGAGCACCACTCTGGGCGATTTCCATCTCGACGTAGAACCAGGAGGGTTTACTAACTCTGAAATCATTGTCATGATGGGTGAAAACGGAACTGGAAAGACCACTTTCTGCCGCATGCTTGCTGGTGCTCAAAAGCCCGATGGAACTAAGAAGATGCCTCCAATGAACATCTCCATGAAGCCTCAAAAAATTCAGCCAAAGTTCACGGGGACGGTTCGCCAGCTCTTCTTCAAGAAGATCAAGATGGCTTTCTTGAGCCCCCAGTTCCAGACTGACGTATACCGCCCACTCCGAATGGACGACTTTATTGATCAAGAAGTCCAGAACCTGTCTGGTGGTGAATTGCAACGGGTTGCCATCGTCCTCGCTCTTGGAACCCCAGCTGACATCTACGTTATCGATGAGCCCTCTGCGTACCTCGACTCAGAGCAGCGTATCATTGCCGCCCGTGTAATCAAGCGATTCATTATGCACTCGAAGAAGACTGCGTTCGTTGTGGAGCACGATTTTATGATGGCTACCTACCTCGCTGATCGTGTCATTGTCTTTGATGGTCAACCCGCTCGACTTGCAAAGGCAAACACGCCCGAGTCTTTGGTCACCGGCTGCAATCGATTCTTGAAAAACTTGGACGTCACGTTCCGGAGAGATCCAAACACTTTCCGCCCGCGTATCAATAAGCTGAACTCGCAAATGGACCAGGAACAGAAGGTCGCTGGTAACTACGTAGGTCATCGAAGTCCACTGAACGTTTTCCCCGACACTAACGATATCTAGTTCTTCTTGGAGGATGATTCCTAAAGGGCGTCCCATATGAACGAGATACCCCACCACCCCCGCATACCACCGGCGCCGGCGTTTTGAGCATTGCATTACCAAGCGGGGTTGGAAAAGGGCGTCGCCGTCGCTCCATTAGTCTTCTGGATGAAGAGGGTAGCGACGATGAGGATGACGATGAGGACGACTAACGAAGGTGGCGGGCGTGTTTCCTCCTGTCCATGGCTATGGATGGGCCAAGCTAGGTCACGTTCGCCGGTTGCTTCTGAGAAGCAATGTTGTCGGTGAAAACACTTTGCAGACGATTTATAATTGATCGACCAGTGGCGAGCGCAGATCATAGACTACTGGGAAGCTGTATGAACTTTGTTTGTCTCTGGTGAAGTGTTAATGGCGCCTTCACTGCGATAGAGGGTCTGTTGAAGACTGGGGAGAAATGAAATGCAGAGGTCCAAGAGCCGCCTTTACTCTTACCAACCAACAAGTCAGTGTGAACGTTGTAAACAGTTTGCATTCTACCGCACTTCCATGCATATCAAAGTGATGATACTGCTATTTCGGGCCCGGATTGGATAGGATGCCGACCAATCGTAAGGATTATTGGAAGTTTTCTTCTAATGCCACGGACAAGCTTTCAACAATGTAAAAATTTGGAGTTCCGTTCATAAATGTTGCATGATCTACCAGTATCATGGCTTTTCTAGATCCGCCCTCACGAATCCTGTTGCCACTTTTGTTTCCTTTTTTGTGGTAAAATAGTTTGAAAGAAATGGTAAGAACCATCTGCATTGTTCAAGTTTTCAAACATGCTGTTGTAAATCACATCCAGTCCCTCGCAGCTCAAGCATATTCCATCTCATCTCATCGACACGAGACATTCAACCCAAGGACCTGTTCATCCTTGTAACAAATGACCTCCAACCTGAGATCGCCACGTTAAGAACCCCCGGCGATATCATATTTCCAGACCGCCAGCATATTAACAGATGTCTGTTTCGATTCAAGATGCAGCAATTGTTTCGGCAGTTTTTGTGAAAATATATCGCCGTCGTTTCGTAGATAAATGTGTTTGTCCTTGACCTGACACCCACAATATCGAGTCCCAGAGAGAGGGATGACGATGGTCTTGAAAGGGACTCAAGAGAGAGCCAAGACAAAATGTTCGAAGGTGCACAACGCGGCGATGATTGTACAACGTCAGTATTATTGCTCAGAGTTCGAGGAGGAGAGTCCCATGCATAACCTTGACTCATTAGTACCAAGAGTATCATCCAGGAATCTGATCTGAGGCTGAGAATGTTAACTGACAAAATGAGGTCGAGCTGCCCAACCACATCTATACAGAGGACTCTTCACGTCGCTACGCTGCCCGTTGCGGCGTTGACAGATGCCCACCCCCACTCTTCGGGCCGTCCAAGAACAATAGTCATGAGTGTCCCAGTTATGATCTTCACAATATCAAATACTCCGTCTCACACCGTGCCCGTGCCGAGAACCGCAACTAGCCCTAAGGTACTCCACGCCAACATCGACATTGCCAAGTAGGTGGAAGTCAAGATTATCATTCACAGGGTACATACAAATAGAATGCCGGAGCTTACACCTTCCAACCAAACGCCGTAGTCAAGTGATCCTCCTGAGCCAATCACTCAAAGGTTTGTCCAAACACCGGCCCCCAATTATATCAAGTGCAACTTCAGGAACGTGTCGTGGGCTCGTACACAAATATGTGCAAAATTTATGCTTCGAGATTGGCGGAACTCGTCGTGAGGGATAGATATGCCGTCCAGGCAATACCGATTGTAGAAACGAATGGCTGTGGAGGGCATGTCAGTGGAAGCCGATACCCCGCAAGGAATGATCATACTCACAATCTGGAATTGTAAGGGAATGACCCGGAAGTTGAGCATTTGTACCGCTGGCCAGACGAGGTAATTCGCCTTTAATGCCGGCACATAAAGATCCTGAAATTTCCTCGCTATTGCCCTCTTTCCACCTCCTTCAGCGACCGTCATAAATGTAAAGAAAATGACCAATCCTACGGGCGAGAACAATAATTGATCAAATGCAACTCGTTTCAATGCCGAGCTTGTCCCGCTACTTTTGGTAAGAGGAAAAGTCTTCGATAAAAAGACGAACCATTTGTGTTGCACAGGCGCCATGAGGAAACCGTATGCCATGAACCTTGTGAGGCGTTCGAAGTCGAAGGGAGGCGGGAGGGCCCAAGAGTCAGGAATGAGTTCATCGGGGCCAAAGGGGTTCTTTTTGTCCAGCTCGTGGATTTCTATCGCGATGAAGTCGTCTTTGTCTGGGCCACCAGGTTTACGTACAGCTTTTTCGCGGATGGCTGTTAGGGTTTGGGCAGTTGTGTCTGCGATGCCTCCGAGGATCTGTGAATAAACTTGTCAGCTGTATGTTCCTTCTTTTCATGCATGCATGTATGTGTAGTAGGTAGTATGATGTCGAGAGGTGGGGTGTGAGCGGACTAACGTACGGCGTTGATTATCATGGTGGTAAGAACTGTAGACTCGAGTCAGCTTTCCCATTCCTCAATCTAGGAGTAGACCATCATACCTGGCCGGGCGGCATAGTAAGAGTTGTACCTCCTTGTAAGTATGGAGATGAACATGATCTCGAGTAAGTAGACGATGGCGTGTAGGAGTGGCTGTCAACAGAAAGGCATAATCAGCAACTGAAGTCGGGCTGCGGAGAAAGGATCGGGGCAACTGACAATCTTGCCATAGATGTATCTGGAGTTGAGATGCCACAGGAGGCGGCGTCTTTGCGACTCGAAAGACATGGTGTTTGTCGTGCAAGGAAAGTTCGAGAGGGTCGTGGGTACGACTATGACGCCAGAGCAAGATTGCCGTCGAGAACGCCACGAACTGGGATGGAGATAGGGCTACACCGTGACAGGCGACAAGGGGGAGAGAGATGGGATTCTTGGCCGGACGCGCAAAGATTCGAGGATTAGGATTGATTCCGATGGAATTTGTTGTTGGGGAGCACAGTCGAGGGTCTGAGGTCGGAGGTCTGAGGTCTGAGGCCTGAGGTCTGACGCGAGTCTCTGGGACGTTGATGTTGATCATACCTAAGGTTGGATGGAGTTTACAAGCATTACCACAATAGATACTCGTATTCCCGCAGGTTGTTCCATACAACTAACTAACACAGTAAATGAAAGGATCGCCGAACAATCTAGAAAAGCCTGAGTGTTCCGTGCATGATTTACAGACTGCAAACTCCTTCGTTGATTCCTATGTGCACCGTCGACGGGAGCCTCTACCCTCAATTCAATGAAACTTCTTCATTCCTGGATCACCTTTCTGCAAGTCCTGTCAAATATCACGCAAGCCTGAATCCAAAACTGCCTCTCAATTCTCTTCCTGTTCCACGGCCACAATATCAGGAAGCTCCCGAATATCCGTCGTATCCTGTGTGTTTAAATCAACCACACGGAGAGAGTCTAGGTATAAAACTCCAGATGCAAGAGCGACGAATTTCAACTCCGTGGTGAAACATGCTGCTGGCGCCAAGGGTCTGAGGCATTACACGTTAGTATGACATGTTTGCAACCACAGAACGAATCCGACTTACCCGATTCGCACGTCTGGAGACAAACAAATCAGTTCTGTTGGTTCTTGCGCTGCGTTTCGCTGTAGTGTGCATATGACGTTATCATCGAGGACTGCTTCTGCAATGCCATCTTTGTTGGCTTCTGTGGTCATTTTGAACGAAGGGTTCAGTTCGTTAGTGCTGTGTCTGCGATCCATATGGCGATGCTTGGGCATTGCTAACACTGCGAACCGATGCACTTGATCCGATCTATTGACTGCGAACAGGTTCCACTTGAACACCGACCCAACCTCAACCTTTGGAGGCCCAGATATCGTGAAGGAAACGCCATTTGCGTTGACGGAGCTGGCAATCGAAGGGCTCGTCTGGTCTGCGATTGGTAGAGAATCAGGGCCTAGTGGTTTTGATGGTGGTTTACTTGATCCAGCTCTCGAATTTGAGCGAGACGAGGGAAGGTCTACTGGAGTGGTCCAATCGATCTGTATCTGTGGTGTGCACGTACTCGAAATGAGGACTCCTGCGGCTGCGTTGAGTGCGAGAAAATATGACTGATCTATCATGGAAGTACTGTCGGCTCCAGAAGGCCGGAGTCTGTACAGCAGAGTGATTTGGTCACCCGGTTGACTTGTCAGAGGAAGCCGAGGTCCCAAAGGCTCAGCATGACCTGGGGATATACTCAAATCCATCTTGTTGATTGAAACATTGCTTCCAGCAAAGGAGGTTATCTCAAGATCAAGAGATGCTATCGTCACATTCGGCTCCGACGACGCTGGTGACTTAGTGAATCGGACTCGCCAGAGGAATGCTGGAGCCGCCCGAAACAATCGACGTGGGCCTGACCGGAGAGGACGCAGAAGTGCTTTTGACACGGTTGCTACATGTGCTGATCTTGATATCCCCGGAGCCGATAGGCTTGGTTTGAGTCCACCCAGTGCTGGGTCATTGGCGAATGGCTGAAGAAGATTGATGGGTTGTGGAATTTCGCAAGGAAGATATTCATCATCGGCAAATTCTCGATGGACAGCAGCGGCAGGTTTCAATGATGCCGAAGGTGTGAAATAGACGGACAACTTGTTGATCTTATTCTTCGGTCTGCCTTCACATGTTGTGAGCGGAAGGTCCTGACAAATTGGAAGGAAATGTTACCAAGAGGGACCGATGTCTTCCAGAAAACATAAAGGTACTGAAGAGGCTCAGACTCGCCTTCAGATTGGACTTCAGTCGCACAAATCGTTGGGTCCGAGTCTTGGATGGCTCCTGCGAATAGGAGCTCATTAATGACGGCGGGCTTTTCTTCACTTGATTTTGGGAAAGATGATCCATAGGCACGAGCATCTAAAGTGATTGTGAGACGACCAAGATATGCTTGGAGAGTATCCTCTCCGAGAAGTCTGGTTCGAAGGACAACATATGCTTCTGCTATTTCATCTATATACCTGTCATGAGTAAGAGGCGATCTTGAAAGTCACCTTGATTTATCATACCTAGTAAAAGAAAAGGCCTTTGTTCGATGAAAGGAACAATGGAATTGCTATTTTCTGGAATCTCTCCATCCCAGTTCTCGAGTAGGTTCTGGATGTCTAATCTTGAAGCCGAGGGCACGAATGCTTCCAGTACTGTCTCTTCGATGAACTCTGTGCTCGTCCTCACCCGAGTGTTCTCTTCTTCTGCCATTTGCGTGATGGCATGGCCAATGTTCGCCGTGATCAGGATTGGAGCGAGTGTTCTTCTCGAATGCAAGTGTTGATTGCGAGTTACGTGCCGGTGAGTAGCTGGGTCGGGGTGTAGGGTGCCGTGGGCAGGCTCGTAGGTATAGGGTGCCCAGTGCCGTGGGCAGGCTCGTAGGTATAGGGTGCCCAGTGCCGTGGGTAGGCTCGTAGGTATAGGGTGCCCAGTGGCCAGTGCCGTGGGTAGGCTCGTAGGTATAGGGTGCCCAGTGGCCAGTGCCGTGGGTAGGCTCGTAGGTATAGGGTGCCCAGTGCCCAGGCTCGTAGGTATAGGGTGCCCAGTGCCCAGGCTCGTAGGTGTAGGGTGCCCAGTGCCCAGTGCCCAGTGCCGTGGGTAGGCTCGTAGGTATACCCACGGGTGCAGGTGCCCGGTGCCGTGGGTGCTAGGCGGAGCTTGGACTAGCGTGGTGTGGAAATCAGTGGAGGCTGCCTTGTTAGGTAAGCTGGAGGTAAACTCTGAAATCCGCATGCCATGCCCTTCTCCTCCTCCAACTGCGACAGCAATTGACACAACCATCTCCGCCCATCCAACAACCACCCAGCATGAGCGGACTCTGGCAGACTGCCACTCACCAGGACGGTCGAGTGTACTACTATCACACCGGCACGAAAGAGACACAATGGACAAAGCCCGAGGAGTTGATGACCGACTTCGACGTTAGTTTCACTTTACGAATAGCGACGCGCATATTGTGCTGCGACCTTCTTAGACGGATGCTAACAATTCGTCCAGAAAGCTCTCGCCGCGTCGGACTGGAAAGAGTTCTCAGCAGAAGGCGGCAAGAAGTATTTCCACAATTCCAAAACCGGAGAGACGACGTGGACTTTGCCTGCAATGTTCGATGGCATATCTAATCAGCTTCAAGGACCGCCTACAAGACCAGCTGCGCCGTGAGTCTACAGGCCGCTTTCTTTGGGCCAACTGCTAACTTGTACCAGCCAATTCGTCTCCGGCGGCGCTACTACTAACTATCAAGATAATTACCAGCCACGACAGAACCGCGATCGCGATGACAACTATCGACCATCCGATCGCGGTGACCGCAACGATCGTGGTGATCGCAATGACCGCCAATCGGGATATGGCGCAATGCCTTCGAGCGACGAGCCCGACTATTCTTCTATTGAGGAGGCCGAGGCTGTCTTCTTCAAGCTGCTCAAGCGTTCGAACATCGAGGCAGACTCCACTTGGGAAGATACTATTCGCGCTGCAGCAAAGGACAAAGAATGGCGCGCCATTAAGGACCCGAAGGATCGCAAGACGGCATACGAGAAGTATATCACCGATGTTCGCGCTCAAGAGAAAGAGCGGGAAAAGGAGAGGCAGGCGAAGCTACGATCTGATTTTACCAGCATGCTGAGAACTCATCCAGAGATCAAATACTACACCCGATGGCGAACTGCGAAGTCCATCATCGAGGGAGAAACCCTGTACCGATCTGCCAAGAACGATGACGAGCGCATGGCATTGTTCAGCGAATACCGAAGTGGCCTATACAAGGCTCACCTCGAGCATGAGGCCGCGACCCGCAAATCTGCCCTAGAAGAACTGCAGGAGATCCTCGAGTCTCTGGAATTGGAGCCATATGCGCGTTGGGGAGAGACGCAGAAGTTGATACAGGGACATGAGAGATACCAAGGTGACGAAAAGTTTGAATCCATTCCAAAGATTGAGATACTTAAGACTTTCGAGGCCCATGTCAGATCTTTGGAACGAAGCTTCAATGAGCGCCGCCAGAAGGAGAAGAACATCAAGCATAGGACTGAACGTCAACGCAGGGATCAGTTCATCAACCTGCTTGAGGGACTCCGAAACAGCAAACAGTGGAGATTGGGCATGAAGTGGAAGGATCTGCGTCCCATGATTGAGAAAGACCCTCGGTATGTTGCAATGTTGGGTCAAGATGGCTCGACACCGCTAGATCTGTTCTGGGATCAATGCGAGAAGGACGAGGATTACCTTCGCAAGAAGCGTAATGATGTTCTGGACGTTCTTGATGTAAGTGATTCTATGACGACAAAGGGCGTCGTGGGAAGGTCAGGGACATGCTCTTGATCGCCCCAGGACTGGCAACCTTGTTTTTCAAACAGACGGCAAACTTCTGATGCTGACAATATCACCAGGATAAGCGCTACGAGCTGACAACAAAAACTACAATCGATGAGTTCATGTCTGTTATGCAAACTGACCGCCGCACCAAGAATTTGGAGCCAGAAGCACTGTCACTAATCTTTGAACGCCTTCACCAGAAAGTAGTCCGTCGTAGCGAAGACGACAAGCACCAGGCAGAGCGTCAAATACGGCGTGCAATTGAGGATTTACGATCGAAGATCAAGCGCCTTAGTCCCTCCGTTGTGGTCGGTGACACTTGGGAGCAGGTACGTCCTCGGGTCGAAAAGCTTGAGGAATATCGTGTTCTTGACTCTGATGACCTCGCTCGCTCCGCGTTTGACAAAGTGATTCGCCGCTTGAAAGAGAAGGCTGACGAGCGCGGAAGTGACCGGCATGATCGGGAGCGAAACGGTGACGGAAAGAGGCTGCGTACCCGTACCCCAGAAATGGACGCTTACGAGGCTGACCGCCGCAAGGCCCAGGCTGCCCGTGAGCGCAACTATGGAAAGCGTGGCGCATCGGGATTGTCTCCACCTCCTCGCGCTCGGGATAGAGACGACCGCTATGACGGTCGCAAGGTCAGTACACACTACGAACGTGAGCGGAGGGATCGCGAGGGTGAGCGCGAGCGTTCTTACACCAGTCGTGCCGACCCGCGAGACCGAACCAGCGAGCTGGACTATGGCGATGGCGGTAGCCGTCCCACTACTACTCGTCGCCGAAGAGAGAGCGATGCCAGTGCTCGCGATGTACGTGATACTAAGGTATGGTCATCCCGCCACAGTCCTGGTTGGAACTGTTCGCTGATCTTTCACAGCGTCCTCGGCGCGACAGACTTTCTCGTGAGCGTTCCATGTCCCACAGTCATAGACAATCTAGGACTCCCCAACCCACGGTTAAGACGGAGCCACCAAAGGAAGACGCAGGCCTTCGCTCTGGAAGCGAAGAAGGCGAAATTGAGGAGGATTGAAGCGGCGGCTTGGTGGTGAGAACGGATTTGGATTGAGAGCACATTCGTACGCCCCTGTCTCGACTTCAACCCAACACCACTAATACCAGCGACACTGCGGCATGTCAATTTACAGGAAGACATCCGACCTTCAACACGAAGATCAATGTTCATCTGGCATTTCTTCAGCTTCAGCAGACGCGTTCCCATCAGGTACCATACTGCTCTTACAAAAGTCCTTCGCCACTTCTCACACGGTCATCAGATCATTCATGGCAGTGCATTGGGGAGGAAGGGGAAACAAAACCGGTATGTGTCATAAACACTAGAAGTACATCTGACTAGGTGTGCACTAGCCTTCGTGGCCGTCTTCTTCTCGTTTGCTCCATCTTGTCCCATTGTAGCATAGCTGTATAATGTATTTCGAGTCCCATCTTACGCAGTTTTCTGTCGTGACAAGCAAGTGTGAGACGGTCTCGAGAAAGATGTACCGTTGTCCCCGTTGTGTCCTGCTTCAATAAAAAGTCTACGTAACAACGCAAGCAAAGCCACAGCATTTCTATATCTAGACAGTGACGAGCCGACGGTGCTGCCGGTGGTGTTTCGGCATGTTCAGATGCTGCCTGTGGGGCGCGCCGACCTATCTCCTCTAGAATCCAAGAATGAGGGGAAGTGTGCACATGATCTTATGTAGCCGCTCGACGTCTCAGCCAACTACATTTCGTGTAATGCGCAGGTCTTCTCATCTTTTTTTTCAAACTCCAAGTCAAGTCTGATGCTATAGATCGAACCTCCCACAGATATGGATCTCTTACTCCTCATCTGTGTCGCCATTGGCATCATCATCACTCGTGCCCTCGTCTCTTTCCATCGATCAATAACTTCACCACTAAAGGACATTCCGGGCCCATGGCAGGCCCGTTTCTCGAAGTTATGGTTCTTCGACAATGTTCGGAAGGGGAATTTCGAGGAGGTAAATATTCGGTTGCATAGGAAACATGGAAACATGGTGAGAGTGGCACCAGATCATTATTCCATTGATGATCCAAAGGCCATCAAACAGATTTATGGGATTGGGAGTAAGTTTCCCAAGAGCGAGTGGTATGAGGCGTGGAAACAGTGAGGATTCCCACTGCAATTGAGACTTGGTCATTTGATGCTGATGTCCGGCAGTCCGAGTCCTGAACGCTGGGCGCTTTTTTCTGATCGCAATATGGCCCGTCATGCCGAGACGCGAAAACGTTTTCAGAATCTCTACAGCATGACCTCTCTCGTGTCCTATGAGACGTTTGTCGATGACTGCGCCGATGTCTTCTCCCAACGTCTGACTGAGATTGCTCAATCTGGCAAGAGCATCAACATGGGCCATTGGTTCCAATGCTATGCTTTTGATGTGATTGCTTGTCTTACCTATTCTCGGCGTTTTGGATTCTTGGATTTGGGAGAGGATATTGATGGGACCATCGCTGCACTGAATCGAACGATGAGGTACTCGACGCTTGTGGGGATCTACGCCTCACTCCATCCGATCCTTTTCTACCTCACGTCCAAGTTGCCCAACTCTGGCGCTCAAGGACGACTTTACCTGATGGACTTTGTGCAGAAACAGATTGATGCCAGGAAAAGCGAGAGGAAAAGTGGGGATATGGAAAGGACAAGGGCGAGTGCGAGACAGCAAGACGCAGAATCAGAATCAGAAGTACCAGAAGATTTCTTGGACAAGATCATGAATGCCCACGAGCAGGATCGGGAGAAAGTGACGCAATACCATATTTTTATGATGGGTCTTTCGAACATCATTGCTGGATCGGATACAACAGCCGTGTCGCTCTCGGCCATTCTTTACCACCTTTTACACAATCCCGGCACGATGCAGAAACTTCGCGATGAGATGATGATGGCCGAGAAAGAAGGAAAATGTGGGATGCCGGAAGTCAGATTTAGAGAGTCACAGGAATTGCCCTATCTCCAAGCCGTCATCAAGGAAGCCTTACGGATGCATCCAGCAACCGGTCTCCCCCTCTGGCGTGTGGTACCCGCCCCCGGCGTGGAAATCGCGGGTCGTTTCTTCCCTGCCGGCACGAACATTGGTGTCAACACATGGGTTGCTCACAACAACCCCGCCATCTTTCCTCAACCTGAGCATTTCCGACCGGAGAGGTGGTTGGAATCGGATGAGGCGCGATTGAAGAAGATGGAGGCGTATTGGATGCCGTTTGGATTGGGGAGTAGAACTTGTTTGGGCAGACATATCTCGTTGCTGGAGATTGGGAAGGTGATTCCAAGATTGGTTAGGGGTTTCGATTTTGAACTTGTTGAGGGGAAGAAATGGGAGACGATGAATCATTGGTTTGTTAAGCCGACAAATTTTGAGGTTAGGGTTAAGGTCGTCTAGGAAGAGTGGTGAGGATATGGAGCGAGATGGAAAAAGAGATGGAAGTTCAATTGCTTGTGGGTTGGGATACTTTTGATCATAGAAGATATTAGCACGAAAGCCCGAGAATCATCGTGACCAGATCAAGTCAAAAGGGATATCATCATCTCAGACGAGGTAATTGACAAAAGGGTGGTTGTGTTTGACTTGGCCCATTAGCACGAATTACAGTGTAACGTTGTCTCACGGTTTGATCCGCCAACTGCAGAAACAGGTGCTACTAGTGGTATCTAGGGGCACGGTGGGCAATGTCAAGGGAAATCCATGTCAACGTAACATCGCACGCCTCACTTGAGGAATTGTCCTGATACCCGTTTTCAATTTATTGTCCCACAAGGATATACAAAGACTTTGGTGAAGGGTCGGTAATAACAAGCGTTCGGCAGTTCCTCTGTAATCCCGTAATCAAGACACCTCATTTTGTACAATACTCGTTCACTATAGGGAGTCCAGAACCCTCAAGATGCTCGTGACAGCATTGGTGATTCGTTCTGGCGGGCTGACCGTTTCCACCCGGACAAAAAAGTGGTTGGGTTTTTGGTAAACAGAGTGTCCCCGGACACTATTGGTACACATTAGCATAGGCGTTTGCCTTCTATAGGTATTGGTATTAGGGTCGACTACTTACAGCTGCCCAAGTCGTGCCTGGTATGCCAAATTTACACTCGGTGGGTGGGTCTTTGCAGAACGCGTAGGCGCTACATGAGGAGGAAAAGTTGAGGACGGCGAAGAGGGCGAGATGGTTTATTTGCATTGTTGCCAAGTTTTAGACGATTGGTTTTCGACTAGGACGCAGGTGATGGATGAAAATATGAAAGCGAATTGAGATGTATTCTAATGCTATTTATATACGAGGCGACCTTGTCAATTATGTAAGAAGGTCTCTAAGAATAAGTCGGCATCTCTATTAATACTTTTCTAGCGAGTCCGTGGTACCCGATTGGTAGAAAACAATGGATATGGATCCCAAGTTATCACAGTAGCACTCGACATCTTTCTTTTCGACTACCAACTCAGTCGTGCTATCAGCTCGCCCGCAGTTGTGCTATCAGCTCGACCGCAGTTGTGCTATCAGCTCGACCGCAGTCATGCTATCAGCTCGACCGCAGTCATGCTATCAGCTCGCCCGCAGTCTCTGATGGACGGCCCGCCAGATTTCATCTTGTTCAGAGGAGATCAACCAACGGCTACAGTCATCTTTATATGGATCAAAAAGCCAAAGAGTCAGCCCATTTCGATGTCGGCTTCTCAGTCTGCGGCCTGATGTAGGCACGTCGTGAATATATATCGATGATTCGCTGTCTTGGGACTTCCAGCTATGGCAACCACCAGTCACTGCGGAGGTGTGATGAACAACTTGCTCGAATGGACCTGCGTAAGGGATGGCTTCATACCGCGAATCATCCATCATCTGCATGAAAGTTGTTTGCATGGCATCTTCGAAGCTTCGAAGAAGTCTTGGTACGGGCGAACATGTACACAACACAGTGCTGTGGTACAGCGGGATTCGATCCGTCGAGAAGGAGCAGTGGAGGTGGCGAAATTTGTTATGAGAGATGCAATTGGAAGCTTGATGGGGATGGTGGTGTTTTAACGTTTTTACGATGCTTGAATTGGAGGCGATCTAGGTGGGGATGGTGGTGTTTAACGTTTTTACGATGCTTGAATTGGAGGCGATCTAGGTGGGGATGGTGGTGTTTAACGTTTTTACGATGCTTGAGTTGGAGGCGATCTGGGTAGGCACGGTGGTGTTTTAACGTTTTTACGATACTTGAATTAGAGGCGATCTAGATAGGGATGGCAGTATTTAACGTTTTTACGAAGCTTGAATTGCAGGCGATGTTTACGAATATTAAAAAGAAAAGAAGATTATGGTGGTAGGAGGGTTAGCTGTAGGGTAGCGGAGTGCGACCATGTCGAATGCAAGCGTCGGCATGTTTTGTGTGAATCCAGTCTGTTACAACGGTGGGAATAGTGTGTAATGAGGAACAAGGGAGGACTACTACCTCTACGCAGTACTACTATATATGTACACAGTCCGTGGCGCGGCGGATCGTCCCATCCCCAGTCGCCAGTTTTGGCGGGAAATTCAGCGACGATGACCAGGGGATCTCGAGTAATAATCTCCGTCATTCGTTTCCGCTGGGGCAGTTCGTCGGAGCCGTAGCCCCTGATCTGTAAATAGGATATAAGCATGCATTGGGATTGCGAGGTGATGTTTCATAGGTGTAGTGTTCACAGTGTGTAGTGTGTAGTGTGTATTGTGTATTGTTCGACGGGGATCAGGATCAGGATCAGGATCAGGATTCAGGATTCAGGATTCAGGATTCAGGATTCAGGAGTCAGGAGTCAGGATTCAGGACAAGAATCTGGGGCCTGTAGAGGCGATACTGATACGGCACGTACGGGTAGCAGTACCTTAGTACCTACCCAGGCTTCCGCATTGAGTATTGACCCAGGCCGGCCATTATTTATTCAGGCGTCTGTCCCGTCAACTATCAACAGACAGTCTCACTGCGAGTCTCTCTTGTTGTCTTGCATCCATTGTACAAGATTTATTGGTACAGCCAGGACAGCCAAAGCAAACGCTACTAGGTACAGCCAGAAGCAAAAGCTACAGCCATGGTATGGTATGGAAAGGGGACGGACGACCGTGGATGGAATTTCCGCGCGTGGTTAATGAGATTGCTGTGACAGGGGAAGCAATGGTCAGGTAATTCGCCTTGCCCTTTGTAGTCCAGCGGCCATCCATCCCGTCCCATGCCATTGCTATCCCGTCGTATCCCGTCCCAAGCCATTGCTACATCCCGTCCCATCGGGTCCCATGCCACTGCTAAGGTATCCCGTCCCAAGCCATTGCTATCCCGTCCCAAGCCATTGCTATCCCGTCCCAAGCCATTGCTATCCCGTCCCAAGCCATTGCTATCCCGTCCCAAGCCAAGCCATTGCTATCCCGTCCCAAGCCAAGCCATTGCTATCCCGTCCCAAGCCAAGCCATTGCTATCCCATCCCATCCCATGTTTCCACGTTTCCATCCCATATCAACAGGAACAGCACGCCGCATCACCACCACCACCACCACCACCACCACCATCATCACAAAGCATACACACATCAAGCCAACACTCCTCGCTAGACTCCTCTTCGGCGTAGCAACCGCGCCAGTCCATCAAAGCCGGATCCCCGCTGCTCAATCAGATCCACTCTCCACTCCTTCCACTCTCCCACAGGGGCCTCACCCTTTCCAGCGGCCAAGCTGTGCACGCACGAACATCTCCCTTGCCCCTAATCATCGCCTCGGCCAATCTGCCTGAGGTTGATTATTGAACTGGATGAAGAATGCCGCGTCGTCACCACCCGGTTGAGACGAGACTTTCACAAAGACCACTCTTCCAATCCACCAGCACTCATCTGCACACCACGTCTTCACCGCCGGCCAAGCACTTGCTCACGGAACTGCTTCAACTATTTCACCACTAGGCGCGGGCACTCAGGCCACTCAGGCACTCGGGGCACGCAGGCACTCAGGCCCCGCAGGCACTCAGGCCACGCAGGCACTCAGGCCCCGCAGGCACTCAGGCCCCGCGCCTCTCGGCTACCCAACCCGCCCAAGTGTTTGGGCCCTGTCTACTAGCTCCAAGCCAAATTCACCTTTGCCCATTCTGTCCTGGACCTGGTGTCCGCTTCACCTTGCTGCAAGTTGCAACACTGCTACTCATCACCACCATCTCCTACCCTCTCTCCCTTCTCCCTTCTCCCTCCTCAGGGAAATCATCCATCCATCCATCCATCCATCCCCTGACCTTCAACTAGACTATCGACAACTCCACCAACTGTCCCCATTATCATGTCCAGCTCGGCATCATTCTGAACCGCTGCCAAGCTCCCACGAATTCCTTCCCCCTGACGGACTTCGAGCCTCGTTCCAAACCGATTGCCGGAAGCCATCGACCACTGATCTCTATCCATCACCATCAACAATGACTGTCATGTATGAAGCACCGCAACGCCAATGGCCGTCCTCGTCCGCAAGCACCCTCGGTCTGGAGGACAAGTTCGACGTCCTGAAAGAAATTGGCGACGGCAGCTTTGGAAGCGTCGCCTTGGCACGAGTGAGGAGCGCTGGCGCTCAAGTTGCACGGAGAGGGACCCTCGTACGCACCCCAGATCGTGTGTGACGGGAGCCACGTTAACAATGACTAGGTTGCTGTCAAAACCATGAAGAAGACTTTCGACTCTTACAGCCATTGCCTGGAGCTTCGAGAAGTCATCTTCCTAAGGACTCTACCCTCACATCCTCATCTGGTCCCGGCCCTGGATATATTCCTGGATCCGATGACCAAGAAGCTGCATATCGCCATGGAATATATGGATGGCAATCTTTACCAATTAATGAAGGCTCGGGACCACAAGTATTTGGATGGCGCGAGTGTGAAGAGCATCCTTTTCCAGATCATCTCCGGACTGGAACACATTCACGAAAACAGCTTCTTCCACAGGGACATCAAGCCCGAGAACATCCTCGTCTCGACTTCTGCTCCTCACGACACAGCAAGCACCTTCAAAAGATACTCGGCCCTCGTCACGCCCCCGTCAACTCCACCAGCGTACACGATCAAAATCGCCGACTTTGGTCTCGCTCGGGAGACGCAGTCGAAACTGCCCTACACCACGTACGTCTCGACACGCTGGTACCGTGCTCCTGAGGTTCTCCTCCGGGCCGGTGAATATTCTGCGCCCGTAGATATCTGGGCGATCGGAGCAATGGCTGTGGAGATTGCAACCTTGAAGCCCTTGTTCCCAGGTGGAAACGAGGTGGATCAAGTCTGGCGAATATGCGAAATCATGGGCAGCCCTGGTGCCTGGGTCAACAAGCATGGTGTCAAGGTCGGAGGCGGGGAATGGAAAGATGGCGTCAAGCTGGCCCAAAAGTTGGGCTTCTCTTTCCCAAAGGTAAGGTTGCCTGGTGTGATGATGCTCGGGTCCTCACTAATGCAAAGCAGATGGCCCCTCATTCTCTCGATGCCATCTTGAGACCCCCACAATGGCCTACAGAGCTGAGCGAGTTTGTGACTTGGTGTCTGTTGTGGGATCCAAAAGCGAGACCGACCTCGACACAAGCCCTTGCACACGCCTACTTCAAGGACGCTGCGGATCCGCTGAGACCAAAATCATCGAAACTGCTTGGCCGCAAACAATCCAACATCAGTGCCAATGACTCCCTCAAAGACGCATCAGACTCGTTGCCAAGCTTAACCTCGAAGACTTCCAACTGGTTCAGGAAATCTTTGATACAGCGTGAGCAGAGCGCCCCCGTGCTCCCACAACTCGCACCGGCACTGACAACGCCGACTCGACCAGCAGCAGTCCAAGCTTCGTCCGAATCCGCCGCAACGACTCTCAAGCCCTCAGCCAACCCAAATGCGAGCAAGCGTGCAACATGGACGAATGGACTCCCAGCCAACGCGGCTCCCATCCCCATCCTACCTTCCATCCGACCCATCTCGCCATTACCGAATGCCGTCACGGCTCAAGCTACCGAACGCGCATCAAAGAAAATCGGCCGACAGCTCTCTGTTGCTTCCCACGGCAACCATTACACGGATGTCCATCGCCAAGAAGCGGAAAGGGCTTTGAACGGAACCAACAGCCTAGCTTCACCCACCCATGGAGGGAAAGAAGGCTTCTTTTCTCACCTGCGCAAAAGGGCAAGGCGCTTTTCAGGTAGATACGCAACGCCAGTTTCACCGAGCTCCGATGATATTGAAGCAAATGCTGGATGCGGCCCCTGGCAAACCGGAAGCAACCGACAGTCGATGGTTGATTCGAACCTCGCCCCAATTGCAAACCCAGTACCGAGCAATGATTTTTCCGAGCTCGACAAGGCTCTGCAGAATGTCCGGAGCAGTCTCGAGGCATCTCGGGGCAAAGGTGCAGGCGTCAAGAGGCACCATTCCTTGGCAAGGGAGTACTCGTCCCCAAATGGCGCAAGTGGATCCGGTTCGACCCGACCCCGAAAGGCGGTCAATAAATCAGGGCACTCCAGCCTGCCCTACGACACCCCTGACGAAGAAGACGAATTGCTCGACGAGGCCTTGACCCGTGCACATGATGCCGCTAAAAATTTGGACACGCATGCGCAGCCACAGACTTACTTGACACCTGCTTCGTCGGCTCACCAACACGAGGTCGGCTACGGCCAAGCGCAACAACAAACGGCGAACCCCGCCAAGGCATTGGACATTGCGAAGCCACGACAGCGACGTGCGGACTACAACTCCAAATGGCCCACACCGCCATACGAGGAAAGTGAATGGGCTGCGGCTGCAATCGACAACATCTTCTCGATCCAGCAACAATACCGGTGATTTTTCCGACACTTCCACTTTTGAGCCTCTTTCTTTCATGTCTGGTCGTCTTCGACTGGATTCGATCTTCCAAGGCGATTCCCTGGTAATGGGTCCTGCCAAAAGCCTGATCCGGCTTGGTGTTCTTTGGGGGTCGTGCGTTCACTGTCAATCATTGATCAATGATGTATCTGTACTAGACGGACGGTGGGAGGGGTGGCCGTGTGTTTTTTGCTGTCATTTCCCCTCTCCATCTCTCGCATTTCTTCTATTTGTTTGCTCCATACCCCTACCGGCTTCAGCTAATCCGCGCTGGCCGTCCTGTTGCTCATTCTCCTGTTTTTGCATTGCTTTTTTTTTTTTTGTCAAGAGCTCCATCATTCTTGGATTACTCCGCTTCCCGTGGTGTATCCTCCTGTTTTTGGATCTTCTGGGCTATCCTTTCTTTGGCTTCTTGTACATCACGTTGCCATTTATTTCATCTTCCTTTGTCATCTACGCTTTCGTTTACAAACAAAGCATAACAGAAAACTATTCCCTTTGTCAGCTGCTGTTCTTTCATGCGTTCCGCAAAAGGAACCTTCTTGTAATGTAACTAATCGTGGAAGACGAGATTCCCACACAAACGGTGATGTACTACTATACAGGCGTTGCCATTTCCCTCGGCGCCCTCTCGTTTTGCGCTTGTTTTATATTGAAAGGGAGAATTTGGGTGGACGGTGGATAGGAAAAGGAATCATCAAATTACACGGCCTTGCGGCTAGGTCTCCTTCACGCTTTGTGCGCCTCCTTCTATGTGAATATTGTTGTCTCTACCTGGTCAATCTGGACTTAAACGACCCTCGTTCTGTATCCTTCGGCAATGCCTTTATTCTACAAAAGACTTGAACATGCGAGCGTGACAGCAATAAAAATCCTGGCGAAAAATCCTGGCGAATTCATAGAATTGGATCGCCATATCAATCTTGGTCTAGACTTCGAGGACTTCGATATCATTGGTAAGATTACCTTCGAGGTCGCGGCAGATCGAAGGTCAAAGAATTGACGAAGCCACTGATTGTGTCGCTGCCTCCTTTCTGGATTTCGAGTATCGCAGTGATTCATTCAGGCTGCGTAGTCCGAGCTACTATTGTATCTTTTGAACCATGAGACCGATAAGAGATGGATAATCTTTCAAAGGGCGCTGACCTTGATTATATATTCTAATTTATACCATCTGGGACCATAAAATATAAATTGTAGAAAATCATAGGCAAGTTCTTTTCATTCCACATTTTTACATTAAGAAACAGTACAATCTACCTCCCGTCTCTCTTTTCCTACCCAGGAATCTTATTATAGGTCTATAGAATACCCTCTTTTTAAAGATGACCTATATAGCCTTTCTGTCCTCTCCAGGTTCCTTTCTAGACCAGAGGCTGAGATCGGTTGGACAAGTTATCGAATGCGACTAGCTTAGACCTTTGAACTAATAGCTTGAATGATTACAAGATGTTTACTTTCTGTAGGAACTAGAAACCGAGATCGGACTAGCTAATTTTTTAGCCAGGCTTAGTTCCTCATACCATCAGAATTTTTGCAGGCCTCAACAAGTACATCTACATTTTAGATTGGTTGCATGTGTCTGAATGTTGGATAGCTTAGACGATGTTCTTTCATATTCGTTTGCTGATGAAATGTGGATTTGGCTGCACTGAATTTGATTGAATCTTTGGTGGACCTCTATCAAGAAGCTGAGTCTCGCCTAGTCCGCGCTTGTATCTCGTAGAAGCATGCACATTTCAAAACCCGTGAGGGCCGTGAGGGGCGTGAGTTCTTTTGATAGCTATACGTACATATAAATACAGGTTGTCAGCCTCTTTATCCCTCCATCTGGCAGGGTCTGTCCTCTTCAATCCGGGGCGAGCTACTCGATGCCCAGCCTGCATCATCGAGTGCAGTTGATCAATTGAATTGATCAGAAAGGCCGTTAATGCAGACGGCTCCGATTTATAGCTGTCTGCTACCTAACCCTTGGCATATCGTGTACCCATGCGTGGAGCCCTGTGTGCCGAGACTCACCATATACCAAACCACTTGTTCGCCTTCTTCGCCGTCTCTTCTCTCGTCTCATTGACATTCCCACCAATCAACTCCTCTTTGTCCTCCTCCCTTATCCTCTCCTCGACCGTTGCTTCCCTCTCCCTCCTCCTCTTTTCCTTCCTCGCGTCACCTTCCACAGTGCCGAATCCAAATAGTCCCTCCTTCTCAATTCCATGCGCAATCAAGTATTCCTTCCTCTTCCTCGCTTCGTCTAGATTTCTTGCCCGCTTCTCCTGTTGCTCAGCCATATACGCTGCCGAATGTAGCTTATACACGGCGAAATATTGCTGCACAAACGAAAACGGATTTGACCAGAACAGCGAGCCCTGCGGTAGCAACTCCGGAAATTTATTCTTCGTCTTAAAATCGGTGAGGAGGACGAAGCCTGTCAGTGAAATAAGAACACTCTGTATGCAAAAGTAATTAGCCGAGATACAATTGTACCTTTATCGTGCCCCGTTCCACCATGGAATGCCTGCCTCTCTGTTCTTGCAATTGGAAATGTGCATACCATAGTAATCCAAACATGAATCCCCCTGCTCTCCAAAAACTTCCTCATCACCGTCCCCTCGGGCGGCATGGAATGCGGATACCTCTTCGTAGCCTGCTCCTTGATCTCCTCGTCAGTCAAACTCGGTCCGAAATGCCTAGGTTTCCGTGGTTTTCTAGCGCCATGCGAAGGCGGCCGAAATTTATCTGGTTGTTCGAGGACGAGGGGACGGGTGGATTCGTTTGGAGCTTTGGCGGAGGCATTGCGGCGAGTGAGGAGACATGGAAGAGTCTGGGGTCGTGTCTGGAGAGGGGATATGAACGCGCGGAGGCGCACGAGGCGGGGCAGGGACATTTTGAATGGTGTGGATGTTGGATTGGTGGTGATGGTTTGATGGAGGAGCTGGTTTACGCCACAATGTGTGGCGTTGATATCTCGATAGGGAAAGCTGATATTGTTGGAGGTTGTTATGTATCTTATCACCGGTCGGCCCGGTCTCCGAATGACTTGAATCGGCTTCCTGTTGGATCTGCCTTGAAGAGAAGTGGAATTCCGAGTTGTCAAGTCATTCAGTCAGTCATGGGATGGGATCAAGAGGTGATGGATTCTAGCAGTGCGAGAACGATCATTCGCTAGCAAATTCGTACCCTGAGTAGCCGTCCTGGACAATTTGACAACCTCAACTCAGCAACGCTTAGATCTTGATGCCATCTTATAAAGCGATACTGAATTTTACATGAGAATCGAGACTGGACTGTACCGCTAAGAGCAAATTCGAAAGATCACACAGTATGCACTCAATATTGGCACTAAGCCACCAGGATTTTCAAACCCATCCCCTGCACCCCGGAAACTCGCCTTCTCAATCCTCAAATCCAGGGCTACTTGCCAAAGGAATCCTCGCTCTCCTTTCTACAAAGGACTGACACGAGTTCAAGAGGATCATCACGATGTGAAGTCCACTGTTATCAAGTTAGCAAACCGGGTTGACTACTTCTGTGGCATTTTCCAACAGGATGGGGCCTCAAACATACCAAAGCGAAGTAACAAGTCCAGCGGCACACCTCATATCGTAAGACTTCCTCCACTGATAGAAGACAATCAGTTGCCCCGTGAATAAGCATGCCGTCGCGACGTCGATAAGAAAGATGCTGAGAGGCTGGATGGTCCATCTTCGCAGAGGCCAGATGATGTAGTAGATGATCTCGTTGGTGTTTGCGAGAAAAGAGAAGGGAAACTGAATCATCGCGTTAGCTTGTCGTTTTACCAACTTTAGATGGCTCATCGATTCGGTGTGTCTCTAACACCATGGCTCATCGATTCGGCGTGTCTCTAACACCATGGCTCATCGATTCGGCGTGTCTCTAACACCATGGCTCATCGATTCGGCGTGTCTCTACCACCACAAGACAAAGCCGATGCTAGAGTTGAATTCAAGTTCTCTCAGTTCAGGATCGATTGCAATACAAATTTCTGGCCATCTTCGAAAGTATGGTTGCCAGAATTAGATGGATGACAATCTTGAGCTGAAGTTGTTATGCAGAATGTAGGTTATGACTGAGAGGCAAAGAATTGAAGGCATCGCTCTGGGGTGAATGACTGACAGCAATCCAATCCAAATCCAATCTCATCGTCGTATTCAGTATCAGAATGACAATACTCAAGATCAAGGCTGTGGTCCGAACCAGCAATCCCGCGTAGAAGAAGAAGCAATGGCCTTGCACTTGGACGAGCGGGCTTGTCGATCTCCTGGGTGATAGGATTCCTTTCATCTTGGAAGCGAGCGCCTGGATTCACGGATGAGTGGTCGAGGGCGTGCGGGTGCGGGTGCCGGGGTGGGCGGGCGAAGCTGGACGGCAGCGAGGTTCGAGGTTCGTACTTTGTACTTTGTACAGAGAAGGCAGTGGCGAGGGAGGTTCAGCTTGCACACACGGGCAGGGACAAACGACCTCAATGTTGTTGGAGTCGCGCCTTCCTGTCCGTGTCGGAAAGTGCTTGGGTGTCGGGTCACCTCCTCCCTCACGCTGTCCGAACTATGTTTAGCCCATGGGAAAAGAGAGATAGATTGTTTCCACCCCCGTCGAGCCGAGCATCTTCAAGGCGGGATTCGCGTGAAAGGCGTGGGGAAATGGAGCGTCTATGCTCTGCACAGTAAATCGAAGCAGGGATATAAAGTAACAGCGCCAGCCGTGGGATCGGACGATTCAGATTGATGGAGTGAGGGTGCCCAACAGCGCGAAGACGTTGATGGGTTGAGTGAATGTTGGTTATTGCGGCGGAGAGTCGAGTTGGCACACTTTGCTGGGGCAATAACAATACGAGGGAGAAGAAGCTTGGGTGGAGTCTAGGGATCTATCTGTCAGGAATCTGTCACATGACCATTAAGCGAGCACATGTTATTATGTAGAGAACACTCGCTAGATTGTCTTATCAAATACAATATACGCTCCGATCTAACTTCAAATATACTCATTCTTGATATAGACTATCAGGAATCTATCACATGACCACCAAGCGAGCACGTGTTATTATACGGAGAATACTCGCTTAGATCTAGCGATTGTCTTATCAAATACAATACACGTTCCGAGCTCGCTTCAAATCTACTTATTCTTAATATAAACTAGTAGAAATCTATCACATGACCGTTAAGCGAACACGTGTTATTATATAGAGAACACTCGCTAGATTGTCTTATCAAATACAATACACGTTCCGATCTAACTTCAAATCCACTCATTCTGGACACAGACACATAGCCGCGGGAGGGGGGGTTGTAGCTCCGTTTTATTATCGTAAATTTCGTGTTCCCTGGTAGATACCGCTAATATAATTAGATAAAAGGAATCTTAACCTAGATAAGAGATCGTAATTACTACCGGTCGGTTAAAATCACTTAAGAGGTATAAGATTAAAGCTAGTTTAACTAAGTTACGCTTCTCCTTATATAGGTAATATCTTATAACCGTAGAAATATAGTTATAATTAGTAACCGTAGAAAAACGGTTATTAGAAAATAAGCGAGATAAGAGATAAGACTACCTAAGCGAAGGAGCCTAGAAGAAAGAGAAAACCTCTAAGTCTTTCCTACTTAGTATCTAATACTACTATAGTAGCTAGTTAGTAAGTGCGCTATATACGGCTTCCTAGCTTAGCGCGGATAAAAAAAAATTAAATTTATAGTTATAGCTATAATTCCTAGGATTAAAAATAAGCGAGTCTAAGCTTCTAAGCTTCTAAGCTAAAATTTACTCTAAAAAGGTACTTTTCTACCCGCATTAAGAGCTATACTAGATATATAAACTATATATTTTTGAAATATATAGATCTATACGTATTCTATATACTATTAAAAAATATAAAAGAAAAATCTATAATCTAATAAGACATCTTAAGTAAATGGTTTTTTTCTTATAAAATTTATATAAAATAAAGCCTATTAGTATATATTTTTACTTTTTAATTACTTAATATATAGAGACGTATAATCTTTAACTAATACTAAAATATCAATCTAGTATGACTAAGATTAAGCCTAAAAACCTAATTAGTATAAAAACCGTAGTTTTTCGGTTATACAACCGTTTTTCTACGGTTTTTCTACGGTTATATAACGAAATTATTTATAGATATAATAGTAAAAGAACCATTTAATATATTAGAAAGATAGATAAATATACTAGCTATTCTAGAATATAGTTTAAGCTTTAAGACGTCATTTACTAATTAAATGTTTAGCTAAACTACTAGATATATACGATTTCCTTATAAGATAGTAGTTATTATAAGCAGCTTCTATATATAGAGGTATTATAGGTATATAGTAATTATACGGCTTCTAAGGTTTACAATATAGCTACGGTTAAAAATGTCCTCACCCCGCAGCTATGCATCAAAAGAAGGGCACGTGACTGCAAGCCCTCGAAAAATACCACAATCCATCCAATGCTATCCTGTTCCTCAGCCCCTGTATGATTTTCCCATCCTTTCCCAATGCTCGTCCCCTATGCTGTGCAAATACTCCTACTCTCTTCCCAAGTTTCCCAAATCTATCATGTTCCATCCATTCCAGTCCCTCATTTCTTTCCAATACTTCTACCTCGTGCTTTATATCATCCAAAACCCAGCAAACAAACTTCGGAAAGAATGAGGTAAAATGAAGAAAATACACAATCATGAAACCCGAACTTCTCAAAAGCCAAACAAAGGAGAAGGAGTGTGTGCAAAGAGAAAAAACATCTCGTCTCACCGAAGCCGAACCGATTAGACACAACATTCCAGCACAAGCCACACACATTCCAAACTACACAGTCTCGAATCCCATATCACACCGACCTCTCCATCCATCCTTCCCCATCATCACAACCCAATCTGTCACCATACCGCCCGAAATCGAGACAAGGCCAATATCACACTAGCCTTTTGACCCAGTTTGGAAATCCGTCCATGCATATATCCCATATACCCGTTTTGTCATCCACCTCACCGCCCACAACCCAATAGCGGAGCGGAGCTAGTCCCTCACACCGCGCAACTGCAGCGAGACATGACTCCTCGTACTGGTCCTCCTCTCCTCATTCCAGAAACCCTCGAACCCATCCACTGGCGTCTCGCTCTGCATCCCAAACAATGAATGTGAATGTTGTTCACCACCACCCGCAAACATTCCATTCGAGGAACTCCCCACACTGAAGGCAGAAGGCGGTGGCATATCAGTGTCAACCTGGAAACCGGGGTCGTAACCCATGCCACCGCCGTCGCCGCCGCCACCAAGATGGTTATGTTGATCGAATAGCATTGGATCTAAATGTGACGAATCAAACAAGGATTGGCTGCTGGGTAGGCCGATGACGTTGTTTGTTCCGTAGCCCAGATTGTCGATGGGGTAACCCAGATTATCAATAGCGGTGTGTTGAAGCATTTGTTGTGGGTGTCCTTGCATCGGTTCTTGTCGCTGTTGTTGTTGTTGATAATATTGACGGGCATATGGATCTTGCTGATGCATCGAGCGGGACGTCTGGTAAGTGGGGATTTGCTGTTGATAGGAATGTTGCTGTTGTTGTGCATAGCTGTCATAAGCGTGTGTTGTTTGGAAGCTTTGTGCATTTCGCGCATCACCCAAGTTCGCACGGGCAGGATATCCAGCATCCCGTCCCGGACGTTTGACCTGCTTAGCTCTCGTACGGCGAGTAGCGCCCCAATCTGCGTCTACATCATTGATGTCGCTAGGTTCGCTCTCGTCATCAGATACAACCTCCTTACGTCTGAAAACCTTACCAGCAGCTCCTGGCTTTGCAGGTGAGAATTTGTAATCTGGGTGTGCCATCTGATGGTTGATACGTTCAATCTTGGCCAGTTTGTTGTAAAAGTCGCGAACTTCTGGTGGTTCGAGAGGCCAGCTTTCACCAGAAACCGATGAAACGAGTTGATGGTTGGTGCCTACGCACCAAACCTTTGTTCTTTCCGAGTACGCTGATCGATACAGCATAAAAGAGTTCATTGGACGGGTCACATATCCATTTCTCCTCTCCGCCTCTTTTATCCTTTCTGATCTAGGTCGGTTGACCCAAGCTTGCATGTCGCGAACAGGAACACTAACCATGTCTTTGGTGAGCACGCTCAACGGTGCTGTAAGCGTGGGAGTTTTCTTGACTTTCACAGCTTTCTTCTTCGTGACTCTCGGAGGCGTGGATCGACGCGAGTTACACACTGGAGAATCCATTCGAAGACGTCCCGATCTCGTTGGCCGTGCCAAGTCTCCATGTGTCGAAATGGGTGTTGGTGGCGAAGGCACCGCTGGCCGCATGTACTGTGTCACTGGTTACCGGCTGCAGAACAAAGCACGCATCAAAGGACTTACTGGCGACCCTGCTTGGGATTGGTGGCTTTCGGTCGAATAGTAGGTCGGGGAAGATTGCTCGTACTGATTCTAACGCCTGGTAAGCAATATACGCACCGATGAAGACCAGCTTGAACATACGTATTGAATCCCCAGGCCCACAGACTGACGATGATCTGGGTAAGAGCCACCATACTGGTGACGAACATAGCCTGCGTTCTCCATGCTGGGTGATGGGTACAAGGCAGCGTCTTTGTCGAATGATTCGTCTTGGAGCAACTGGCACAAGTCGTGCTCTAGACCTTCGTTCGGAGGCGGAGTGGGCAGCGTGTTTGTTGTAAGCTCACATTTGAAAGACATGACCGTGGCGGAAGCAGCTGTACCTGGCTTGAGGCACTGGAGGCAGCCGGGTTTCTGATCTTTGCGGCAACGAGGTCTCAGATTATCTAAGCGACGTTAATCAACCGACAACAGGAGCAGGAACCGTGTGTGGAGATTTTGCAAAGGGAGGCTGCGAGCTTCGCTGAGGGACCTGGATTCAGCGATTGGCTTTCGGATAAAAGAGAAGGTTCTTTTCTGGGGTTAGCTTGGGAATTAAATAAGGCTTGTACAAGAAGTTTGCGGCGTTGCTCATCAAAGAAAAGAGATCAACGAACCGTTGCAAGTAGCCGCTGTCAAAGACGGGTACAAACTGGGCGAGCTGCGTGAGATCGTGCAGCTATGCGGTCCAAACACCAATGTTGTGGACTAATCTGGTCTGTAAATAGCGGGTGCCTGAGCCTCTCTCTTTGTGAATCCAGGGCAAATGAAAGGATCGAGCTGGTTGATTAATCCCCAATGTTGGCAAAGTGATACTCCTTGTAGAGGGAGGAGCCTGTTGGCAGAGAACAGTATTTGTAACGATAGAGGGACAAAATGTGCTTGACGGGTTCAGCTCTACGTGAGCGAGCATCTAGAAGTGCCTGAACGCGGAAGCCTCTGAGTGGATGATTGATTTTTATTTGTCTTGTGAGAATCGGAAGGGGGACTTCGATGCTTCCGGAAGTCTGGTTGGACCCAGGTATGGGAGCTTCAAACAAGAATCCGCCGAGGGGAGGGATGAAATATTCAAGAGCGAAGACGCAGAGGGTAATCGTTCGAGAAGACAGCGTAAGGCTAGGGACAGCGTTCTCATTTCAGGACCGGCTCGCTATAGAACGTGCCTTCTCGTTCCAAGGATCCATCTTCAAGACAGTGACACAACAAAGCCGATTCGGAGCTTACGAAGAGGCGTTACCGCCCATGCCACACTCAAACAGAGCTTCCAGCTGCATGTGGCTTGTATATTGACGACAGAGCACCGTCTTTTCTGGGCCACACCCTTTCCTGTATGTATTTACCTTCTGATGTCAGGGGAGTGACCTTGCAGACAATCTTGGCAGCATTGCGTCTTGTGGATGGAGCTGAAGAGAATGTGTAGCACAAATCCCCAGGCGCATTCCAGGATGACCTGGTTCCGGATTGAGACACCACCCAACCAGATCGTGAATGCTTGGCTGACCTCTGAGAGCAGCATAAATACCACGCTTGGACCCATGACAACAAACACAGCGATGTAAGCCTGAATATCGGAGGAAAAATAGCAATGAGATGCATGTCGAGCCACGGCTGGCTGCATGCTTGGGACGGAAGCACGGCCAGGAACGAGGCTGAAGGCGTGGTGGCAGCGACTGACGTGACTGACCACTAGAACGTGTGAGAGTTGCTAACGTCAAGCCATGGACTGCTAGTTAGGACTTGTGAATCTGGTCGTCTGCCAGGCTATCGAGGTACCACTGACAATGGTGAAGAATGAAGCCAGGTCCGTCCCCCAACAATGGTCAGAAATGCTTCCCCGAGCGGAGTGCCAAATGGTAGGGGGAAAGACAGGGCTTGCTCACCTGTCAGTCGATCCCGTTCGTCACGGTCAAGCCTTTGGTGGGTGCGTCACAACCAGGGTCTCGGTTGGCTCCGAGAAAGCAGGAATGAGGCTAGCATGCTCAGAATCTTTGAGCTTGTGCAACGCCCGGTTGCCGGATTGGGGAAAGGGCCATGGTTCAGACGAAAGCGTGCGGTTGGCTGCCTCTGGATGGTCCTGCACACGCAAGCAACCTGGTAATTGGTATCGTGGGTGATTGGACACGTCTTAGATCTGGGCTGTCCGAGGTTCTCAGAATTGACCCAGAATATCGGGTGGTTCGCGAAGTTTCTTTTCCTGCTTGCATCATTTGCATGGCTTCGGGCGGTAATGCTGCAAGATCGGAACTTCTTGATTATGGTGGCTTGTTGGGGGAAAGAGGCAAAGGTTGCGAAGGACTCGGACGCAACTTTCTGGTAGACTTGACATGTCTTCTCCGCATGGTAAAATATCCGACCACGGTACTCATCGGTTATACCGAAGGGGAGCGTGCCTGCGTATTCGAAGACTGTACCACTTGATCAGAGACGGCGTCTTTTGTGAGAGGCATCAGAGACGGCGTCTTCTGCTGTGAGATGCAGTAGAGACGGGCTCTTCTGGGAGATGCATCAGAGACGGCGTCTTCTGTTGTGAGAGGCATCAGAGACGGCGTCTTCTGCTGTGAGAGGCATCAGAGACGGCGTCTTCTGCTGTGAGATGCATCAGAGACGGGCTCTTCTGGGAGAGTCTTCTGTTGTGAGATGCATCCCTCGACGTGTTTCATCGAGGTTGTGGTGTGTATCGACCTTGCATTGCACAGGGGTGTTTGCCGTGTTGTTGGTGAGATGGTGAGAATTGTGTGGACAAAGGTTCGTAGACGCGCAGCATCACGTTACTAGGAGGAGCTCGTACCTACCTAGGTAGAGTCTTGTCGCGGGTTACGAAGATCTCTGTGTCGCAATTCTGTCACTGATAAGGCTAGCCAGGCTGCCAGGCTTCCAGGCTGCCAGGCTTTCAGGCTGCCAGGCTTTCAGGCTGCCAGGCTTCCAGGCTTCCAGGCTTCCAGGCTTCCAGGCTTCCAGGCTGCCAGGCTTCCAGGCTGCCAGGTGTCAAGCATGGTGAGCCTGAGGCAGCAAACCGGACAAATACACGCCTGCACAAATTGGTTGTACGGACGTGGGACTGACTCGTCTCGAAGACGTTACCTACTCAAGCCAATATCAAACTCTTCCCAACCCTCATTTACCCCCAATATGTATGGCGACGCGTCTGCAAAGTTGATTCACCACGCCAAACGCACTCAAACTCTCCCGACTCTTCCTCCTTACCCCACCGAGCTCGTCACCACCATAACCCGTGAAGTCATAGCCCTGGACAACTCAGTGTCCAACCTCCTCGCCCCATTCGGTGGATCCTTCAATCCCACACAAGATACGGGCATTGCCACCCAGCTCCTCGTGGATTACATGTGTATGCGTCGCAACAAACGCTGTCTGCTGGCCTATCACCGCGTCCGTACACAGCGAATCGAGGAGAGCATATGGAAAGGGGTCGATATTCTCACTCCACTCAATGAACTTGGAGACGGTGCTCGACGGACGAGTGGTCCCGGTGCTGGAGCAGAGGCAAGAGCAGAAGAAGCAGGCAGTAATCTAAGTCCAGAAGAGGAGGAATATGCTCGACAATACGCCGACCTACTTGCTGCTTACAAGGGGAAATGGACAGATATAGATCTCACTGGCAGCTTGGAACCCCCGAGAGATCTCTTCATCGATGTGAGGGTGCTGAAAGATGCTGGAGAGATTCAAACCGAATATGGGTATGTGCACGCTCTCCTAATTCCTCGCCTTGTGCACAAGAATGTTGGTTTAGCAGTAGCATTTCAATGATTGGGCACCTGCTGACTAGGTATTCATTCAAGGGCAATCACCTTGACGAAAAACAGCCAGTTCTATGTCCGACAAGGCGATGTAGAACGCTTGATCGCCCAAGGCTATCTCCAGAAATTGAGTTGATACTTGATACATTAGTATATACGAAAGATGGGTCCGGGATAAGCCCGAATGTGGAGAGCCTCCCATTCCGATCGCTTAGTCTTGTAGACTTTTCCATGCGTCTGATGGACCAGGCTCGATCCTCAAGACGGCTCAATTAAACCTCGGAGATGACTTAGTATGATACCGCTCACCCCGATCACGCCGGTACCTCTCTGGTCTGCCCCGCGCGCTTGACACGCAAAACTCGGTAACGCTCGCGTGCTACGTCAACCAATGCAAGCTCACTGCAAGATCCCTCGAGATCTATCAATCTGTGATGCATACATGGTGCGGAAGATCATGGACTGACGCTTTGAAGCATCCGAAGGGACATTTCAGTCGCGCTAGAATGCACCATGCTTTGCGCCAGATTAAGCAGCCAAAGCAGCCAAAGCATGCTTCATTTGGCGAGCAATGTCAGGGGAAAGCAAATTTTCAACAAGGAAGCGCTTGTCGTATGGTCCACATCGCCTATTCGAGCATGTGCATGGCACCAAAGCCGGGACACACTCTTAAATACTACACCAGCCGCATCCTTTCGTCTCTTGCGAGGACACACTGTTGCCACTTTCAATCCTTGGTCCCTGCAATGGCACTGCATACAACAGGCAATGCACGTTGTACCCTTGTGTTTCAGCGGCAATATTGAGCCTTCCTGGGAACGCTCGCCTGCTGCGTTAAGTTACGCAGACGTGGAATCCTTCGCGCTGCGACATACGGCCGTGGTTAATGCTCTGCATCCCGCTGATAAGCTCAAAGCTGGAATGTTGGGTCCAGCGTATCATTTGGTCGTACATGCGACCGACATGCACAAGGTATTGGAGGTCTTGCGTCAGACGCGCCATTCCGCGAGGGAGCGCTTGACCCCGCAAGGGACGGCGCGCTTCTCATAGGCTTCGAAATGCATCAAGCAAGGCCAAAGGTTCCGTACGACCTAACAGGAGGATGGAGAGACAGGCGGATATTGACCGACCAAGCCTTGATTCAAAATCTCCATCATCGATCGACGGCATCGAAATGAACTCGGTAATGAAGGAAAGTCCATGTGAGGATGGCAAGCGAGCTTTGTAAATCCATCGGACAACCTGACGACTCAAGACTCGTTGGATGTGGTCATGTAGAAAGACAAAGGCTGTCCCTTCGATGACGAAATCCTACGGTGGAGCATGCTTTTTCTCGATCATGTCAGCTCAAGACTAATATACTCTCAAACGACAATCTCACACTGCAAATGTCCAGCTATCGAATATTTCACCTCCTGCTAAAATTGTCAAGTTCTCTTCTCTCATCCTTATCGAAAGAGCAGTCGCCCAGCTCATCCTGGGACGCGAGTCATGACTGTATTGGTCGATTTGGCTGAAATTTGACAAACCGAAATCAGATGCACGTTTTCGTCCTCAAATTTGAATTATTTTCGTAGCAACCCCGATACGTGATGCCTCGCCTCTCGTCGTTTACTCAAGCTGTGGCTTGTCATATCTTTGTGACTATGCATTGCTCTTCTGCGGAGGCTGGCTCTTAGAAGGAGTGCATTAATAGCCGAGTGTAGGATGCAATGGTAATACCGCAGACTATCTTTAGTCTTACCAGTTTTACTTGTTCATGTGAGAAGAATTGGTGTGGAATCCAACAATCACCTCGATATTTGATATTCGGGGTTTGGTGCTGACTTGGTTGATAATTCCTCGCTTCTTAAATGCCTATACTCTCATTATGATGGTCCGGTCTTTCGTGATTTTTTTTACCTTGACTTGAGCATTGCAATGGCAAGTATAGCGGTGAAAAGTGAACTCGGAGGAGAAGGCGGGAGCGTGTAGTCCCTATGAGGTAGAGCGAAAGGACTACACCTGATGGTCCCGGTTTTGACGCTGTTGAGACCCTTTAGTTTGCTACTGAAGTCTCAGCTACCGTTGTTGAGATTCATATGGTTAAGAATTTGGGAAGACTGGATCTCGCAGGAGCCAGGAGCCATGAATGTGAAGGCTTGGACAAAGGAGGGTAATGGAAAATATAAAATGGTGCTTGGTGGCCTGCACTAGTGGAGGAGCGTTCAGTACTTTTAACAAGACATATATTGAGCCAAGGGAGGCTGTTGAGACGCCGTCCGATTGAGAGCTTGGCGGTAATTTCCTTAAAAGGTTAAAGCACAAACTGAGAAAGACCTGGCTTTTACAACCACCACTTCTACTTCCCATCCTATCATCGTGCAGCATCAACCATGCGGTAACCAACCTCCGTTCTCTGCCACTTGACACTCAGCTCTTTCGCGATCTGTTGAACCTGCTCAGGCGATGAAGCAGCCTGCAACTTTTCTCTTCCTTCCTTCGTCAAAGGATGGTGAAACGGGGCCAGTGCGTTTGTCTTCCATAGCATTGCTCCATTGCGGGCATTCTCAACCATGGAGGCAATGAGGAAGATGAGAGCTAGAGCGAGAAGTATGACAGGGAACGAGATCCAAGCCCAGCGGACATTGATATGACTATGGTCCTTCGTCAGAATTTTCAGAGGCGGAATGAGTGCGATTACTTACGGCAACTCTTTCATGGCTTCTCCTTTTTCGCTGATGCCTAGACCAAATGTGGGATCGTTTTCTGGCGCCTCGCGCATTCGCTTCGTCATGCTCGCAGCAAGACTTGTACATGTTAGTGGCGTGGCATCTTTGCCGCGACAAATTCAAGACTCACCTGGTCATCATGTTGTCAACTCCAGTATCGTTCAAATAGCGGATGTAAGACACAATATCATTCTCCGAGTTAATTTGACCAGTTCCACTATCTGCAAAGGCACCTTGGAAGAAAGGAGGGGAGTCGCCCGCTGACCTGAACAGGAATCCGAGTGCCGTGATCGTGAAAGGATCAATCATGAATACGTTAGCACTCTCATCAGTATGATTTGTCCAAGAGCTCGGTGGCTGGATGTACAAGCTTGCGACACTGCTTTCGGCATCTGTGAAATTGAAATCTGTAGCGTTGATGTATGTGTCCAGCAACTCTTCCTTGAAGTTGTTCAGCACCATTGAGCCGCGGTACTTCTTGACGCATATGTCAAGTCCACATTCTGTCGCGTTCACGTTGATAGGTTGCCAGATAGAGCGAACCGTGGCATTATCGCCATCACCGATTGTATCGAGTGTGTAATTCCATTCGGCTCTCATGATACCAACCGTCGCAATGTGAGCATGAAGCCCATTGCCAAAGTATGTTTGATTGGAGGCTACAGTATTGTTGACTTGTAGGATAATCGGATAGTCGTACTGACTGTTGCTAGCAATTTGCTGACCTGGTGTATTCGCAGTTCCTAGCATGGTGTAATTACAATAAGGCACCGGAGCACCAACGATACTGGTCGTGGTTATGTTGTTGTCATCTACCATCGTATTTATGTAGTCGTAAGTGCTGCATTGGCGTTGCTGAGACATCCTGTCAGCTCACATTCGATTACAGCCAAAGAGCCAACTCACAATCTGATCCGTAGTATCATAACACTTGGAGCAAACACCAAGTGTCGTGTAGTCTTGTGTCCACGTGCAGTTTCCGGTAGGACAGTCTGGAGTTACGAGGAAAGAGTCATTCTGGGCGTATACGCCAGTATAAGCTGCGCCGACCATGGGAAGCTCCGCCAGCTTGATCCCCGTGATTGGGCCCGGCCGCCAGCCTGAGTAAGAGTTTGAGCGTGGAACAGTGCCGGTAGACACAACGACAGATCGTAAAGGATAAGTGACTAGCTGTTGAAAGGCGAAGTCGAGGCCGAGAGAAGCAACAACAAGGAACGCTCCGAGACATGCCAAACTCGCACCCCGAAACTTCCAAATCAAGAGCAATGAGCCCAAAGGTCCTTTCGCGGCAGAGTCAAAGCGTTGGTAGTCACTCAGGTGGCGTCCTTGTCGAAACCAAACCCATTTCAGTTGACTCATGCCAGCTATCACAGGTATGAGCAGTGTCGATTTGACAAGTGTCGAGAAGAGGGAAATGACTGAGTTTATAGTTACAGTGAGCTTGGCCGAGGAGGATTTGCTCTTGATGTACCAGTTGGGCGTTGGCTTTCCCTCAGTGGTCCGCAGTATGACAACGATGGCGATCAGCCCAAAGGCGCCTAGAAACCATGCGAAGAATTCGAATAGCCACCACTTCTCCACCATAGAAGAGGATTGGGAAAGGGGTGCTGGCGAGGAGTCGCCATTGTCGGGTGTGCCTGGTTGGTCCAGCTCTTCCGTGTTGATATGGACGTCTTTTCCATCAACCGGCAGATGCTGCTGATTCTGGACAGGTTGAACCTTGTCGTCTGAGGTATACATGTTGTGCCTGTGCCAGAGGGAGGAAAATAGTAGACAAGACCAAAGTCAAAAGAGCCCAACAGCCCTTTAAGTAGACAAAATCCATAGCTGGAGGCGTGCGCAACAACAGCCAGCTAGATCACAACGGCGCAGGAGTCGGGACAGCTTCGTGAGGCTGAAGGCTAGAAGATGCAGAAGCGCTTAAACTGGTTACACCCGATAGGAATAGAGTTAGAGGCACGCCGGAGCGTCCGTCGTCGCCGCCGACAGCTGAGAATTGGCTGCATACGCTCTGACAAGACCGTGACCATCCGACAATTTGAAGCTGTTGATGGTTGATGGTTGATGGTTGATCGGGAAGGGAAGACAGAGACGAGATGCGGGCGGAGCGGAGCGGAAATAGTTCCGCCGAGAGCTCCAAAAAACCTCCCCCTTCTACTAGGCACCTACCTGTACCAATACATGAAGATTTTTAATCGCGTACCGAACCACTGCTCGAATTGCAGACAATGCCGCCTTCAAACACGTCTCAGATTCTCCTCTCACCAGCCGAACTCTCCTACCTCCACTCATCGCTCTCCCTCTCCCCGCCGATTCGACCAGACGGCAGAACACCAACCCAATTCAGACCCTTAGTAGCGGAAAGCGGCATTCTACCAAGCGCAAATGGAAGTGCGAGGATATGTTTTGGCGACGGAACCGAGGCCATTGTAGGCGTTAAAGCAGAGGTGGAAAAGAGTATTGTGAGACCTGGACTTCTTGACGATGAAGACGTAAGCAGTGAAGAAGAAGAAGAGACTGAAGAAGGAGCAGGAGAGGGAGAAGATTCTTGGACTGAGATCTCAATTGAAGTTCCAGATTTCAGAGATGATGATGCGTTGCCTATATTCCTGGCTGCTATGCTCACTGAAGCGCTTTTGGCCGACGGAAAACTGAAAGATCGATTATGCATAAATCGCAGATTTCATTGGAAACTCTACATCGATGTACCTTTCCTTTCCCTAGCATCTCAAACTTTAAAAGCATATACTAATCCACATCCACAGATCCTCCTCCTCTCAACACCTCTCTCCTACCCCCTCCCGCTCCTAAGTCTCACAACCCATCTTGCCCTCCTCTCCACACGCCTCCCCTCCCTGAAGTCAGAAGGAGACGAAGACCCCCTCTTCAACGACGACTGGGAAGAATCAGTATATTTATATCCCTTCACACCCACCGGCAACCGCCTCTCCCGTCCCCCAATAACACTCCTCGTAATGTCCATTGGCACAAACTACATCTTTGACCCCTCCAAAGAAGAACTAGCAGTCGCAGAGGCTGTTGTGGCTATCTCTGTGGGATCAACCGAATCGGAAGGCAAGGGAAATATGGATCTGAAGCTTTTGGCGTTGAGGACGATTGATCCGCCTTCGAGGTTGACGACACCGGGGATTCCTAATTCATTGAATAATGTCGCGACGGGGGATAGACCGCTGCCACCGGATGAGGCTTTTGCTGCTCGCGAGGGAACGGAAGAGAAGGGTGTGTGGAATCCGCCTAGAGGTGGCATGAAGAGAGGAGTTCTAGCTGCCATCCTAAAAGCTGTGGTTAAGAAGGGTGGAATTGGCGAGGAAGTCATGGAGGGCTTGCTGGGAGTGGAGCTGTGAATTGGCTAGCTGGAGCAATGGGAATAGCGGAAAGGCATGTGGCTTGATTGCTAGTCGCCGAAGAAGGTGGGACAGCAGAGTATCGACGTTTTGAAAGGAAGGCGGCAGGAGAAAAGGTGATCTCATTGCAAAAGGCGATTACAGGAATCCCGGTCTTTTCAATTTACGCAAGTAAACATCTTTGTCAGAGAAAAGGCTATAAACTGCCCGGGCTGTACTATAGCAAAGGCTATAGATGGTACTAGCGCGCCTCAACTCAGTTTTAATAACGAATGAACAAAAGCCTCTAGTAGGGATAGTTGATATTAGAACTGGAGATTTACATGCTAATCAGCTTACCAACTAATAAACACCAATTAAACTCGTTGAAATTGAGTTAGAGCGCGCTAGTTGGAGGCAGGAGCAATAGAGGCAGGAGTAATGGAGGTAGGAGTAATAGAGGCAGGAGCAATAGAGGCAGGAGCAATAGAGGCAGGAGTAATAGAGGCAGGAGTAATAGAGGCAGGAGCAATAGAGGCAGGAGTAATAGAGGCAGGAGTAATAGAGGCAGGAGCAATAGAGGCAGGAGTAATAGAGGCAGTAGCAATGACAGCAGTGCCAGTGGCGAAAATGTCATTCAGAAAAGGTCTCCAAACTGCAAGCACTGTCTCGATGACGGGAGCATTCTTTCCTGCCAGCGTTATCGACAAGGCACGCAACGACTTTCAGAACGTATTGGGGACCAAGGTACGCCATATTATAAATTGAGTGTTTCGACGGACAATGTACATATCGAGGCAGTCATCAACCGCACTCGATAGATGAATACGAATTCTTAAAGAAGGAGCGCGGGCTGAGCCAAAAGAGAGCAGATACATGCAGGCATGCGGGCCCAATCGGATCGCCTGAAGGCTCTACTTGGAGTCAAGCTGACCGCGCCACCTGCGAGCAAGCAATGTTCGATCGACTAAATCAAGATTGCTATGAGCTTGATCAGCCAAATTACCAAGGAGAAGAATGTACCCAGAAACGCGGCTTTGGGAAAGCCTGTCGTGCTACCGGCAAGATAGCTGCAAAGCCCAACGTCTCTACGAAGAACAGAATAGTAGGGATCTACATTGCCAGATGATTTGGAGTACTGAGCAGCTGTGGAAGAAACAGTGTCTTGATAGGAAGGAACTAATTAGTGCCGCGTGGTCCGATAAAGTACAGGATCAAAGAAAGAGGCAATGTGCGGTGCTGAGGCAAGCCAATGGACTATATCCGATTGGGAACAGTCCCGAGGAGATTCGTGAGAAGCAGATCAATGAGGAAGAGATGCAAAGAGAGTTGAGTTATTGATAGGTGAAAAATAGGCGCAGAATACTTTCGATAAAAGAGAAGGATGATGGCTTGATAAAGACTTCTAATGCTCGAATAATACTGCTAGTGGATCGTACGACAACACCAACATACTATTGTGCCGTTCAACGTGATTGAGATTGTTCCTTGAATTCGAGAAGTGTGATGTTGAATGTAGCCTTCCAAAAAATCTGGCTTAACGCTCTGAGGATATGAGGTCGATGTCAGTGGCTTGTTGTAAATTGCAAACCATGCTGTATTTAAGGGGAGGTGGCCTGGTAGATATGGGGGTAGACTGCCTCGGTATCTGGTACCGTTTACAAGAATATTCCATTCATACACTTGTGCTTCTTCTGGTCGGTAGCCTTCACTACGCAAGGGCAGCTTTCATCTCGTATTATTATTGTGCATTTCCTCAAAATCTTCAACCCGTGCTAAGAGCGCCTACGATCTTCAATCCTCCGCCACTATCCAACGGCGCATACGCAACAGCATAATCTCTCGGGCTCCACTCAACCAGCGGTACCTTCCCACTTGTCTCAATCTTATGCACATACTCACCGGTCTCCACGTTGATGATTTCAATCCCATTGCCCTCATCACTGCCGCCGGCAAGGTACGTACCATCACAGCTGAAACTTAAGGTCTTCACCGGACCCTGAGCGCGATCGAAGGTCTTTTTACAGACGAAGTCGGTTGTGTCCCAAAGCGTGATAAGTGCATCGGAACCGCCTGTTGCAAGCCAGGTACCTGGTGGAGAGAGCGCGATCGAATAGCATGAAGATGTATGCGCCGTAAGTGTATGTATCGTTTTGAGGTTGGGGTAATCAAAGATCTTGATCGTGCCTTCTCCGGTTGTGAGAAGTAATTCCTCGCCGCTATGCGAGAAGATGGCTTGATTTGCCTGGGTGGGTTCGCGTTGTGAATGCAATGTTGAGAGAGTCGTCCGGCTGACGCTGTGTATCCAATCATCCTGCACATATAACCCATGAGCCATCTGCATGCCATAGCATTTCCATGACCGTAGCCACCCTAAGATATAGACATACCTTGTTTCCAACAACAATATCCTCGCCATTCGGCCTCCAAGCAAGCGTAAAACACTCACCACCAAGCTTGACCTCCCCAACACATCCTCTCGTCCTGACATCCCAAAACCTGACCATCCCATCGGTTCCGCAACTGGCGAGCTCGCTCTCTTTTGTAGGGTTCCAAGCCACTCTGTCGATAGCCCCACCAACATTTGAAGGTCCGCCGGAGTTGCCTCCAGCTTGCGCCCTCAGCTCAGCAGCACTCCTAATCCCGCTCTTCTCCACGTTCCAAACCCTCAGCGTTCGCTCTCCTGAAACTGTCGCAACATTCTGACCCAGGGGGCTCCAAGCGAGCGTCCTCACAATATTTGAAGTGGGTGTTGAGCGCGCGTTGGCAAGGGAATCGGGATATGTAGTCGTCTTCTGTCGTTTGATATAGTGGGTGAAGACTCCTGGTTTGGGTGGTATGAATTTAGGTATTTTGGTGGATTGAGTGGATGATGTCGAGATAGCAGACGGTTTGACAATAGAAGTAGTGGCCATGATTGAGGATGATTGGTGCAGTTCAAGGTTTGTGGAATAACTTTGAGGTTACTAGGTTTAATCCTACCTTGTGCAGGGTGGTTGATAACTGCACGCGTCGCGCTTATGCTCTAAAATACGCGTCCGGACGCAGACCAACCGCAACATGATCCAACCACCTACCAAAACCTTACCACAAAGTCGATACCACCGTCCCCATTACCATTCATTAAGACTCTGCGGACTCGAGCCCATTCACTCTACTCGTTTCTTACAAAATCTTTCATGGCAACGAAGCACTCGAATGGTGGAAACAGCACAAATTAGGGGCGAAGATGATATTACGGTCAACTATTAAAGACAACAGAGACAAGAGGATGCCAAGAGAAGGACAATGTAGGTGAAGGGGGTACATCATAGGAAAATGAGCCAAAAACCATCAGGAGCAACAACAAGCACCAAAAGAGACCACCAGAGACCACCAAATCGCATCGAAGAATCCACCATAGACCACCAAGCCATGCCCAAACATCCACCAAGCAACACCGCACAACATCAAGCCATGATGATGAGTGCTTCAAGATGCACCGGTTGGGGCGCGCGAGACTACCTGCGTAGGGGCCGTGGTCGGAACACGCGAGACTACCTGTGGAGGGGCCGTGGTAGGAGCGCGAGAGACTACCTGCGCAGGGGCCGTGGAAGGAACAACCTCGACAACTTCTTCGCCGGCTCCAGGGGCACTCTCAGTCTGCTCGACGACTACTGGCTGTCCAGCAGAATCGACCGGTGCAGGAGTAAAGGCTGGTGATGGCGTGGGAGCAGGCGCAGGCACGGGAGCCGGGGCTGTCGTCTGAACAACTCGTGGAGACTGGGTAGGAGTTTGGATTGGAGTCCTGGCAGGAGCTTGTGCCATCGAAGGTTCTGGATCGTGGACGGTGGGCTGGCGAGGAAGGCGACTCCTTGGCACTCTCCTCTTCCTGAGGCAACAGGCAAGGGCGCAGAGAGAGGCCAAGAGGAAGATCCCACCGAGGATGGAAAAGGTAACAATGACCGGCATTTTCCACTTCTTTGGATCCTTGATACCGGCAAGAGCTGCGCATCGTCGCTCGCAAGTGGCTGGTGAGTTACAGCTGTCCAATGTTTTTTTCTTGCCGAGGTACTGATTGAAGCGTTGCGGGTCGTCCTTGACAAGATATGAGTCGGCCTCGAAAGAGCAATTGTGGAATGTAGCAGGATAAATGTATTCCTGGGCGATAACTTCGGTCCAGTTGGCCGTCCCGAAGAACTTGTCGCTCGCCTTGAGTTCCGTTTTGTTAAGCATCATCCTGCGGTCGTTCCATGGCATTGGCAGAAAACTGCTCGAACCGCGGTCTTCCCATGGGGCAGTGGTGTAATAGGCTTGAGTTCGGGGAACTGCACTGATGAACGACAATTTGGAAGCAATGAAAGGTGTCTGTGCGGGGTCCTGTATGGCATTCCACATCACCGTGGTCGTGGCTGTGGTGGATGTGGTCGTGCAGGACTTGGTTGCACCTTCCATGCATCTGTCGTAAACACATCGGGTTCGATGCTGTTCGAGTCGTCTCCGTTCTTTCTTCTCGAAGCTCTTGCGCTCTTTGTCTCCGAGACTGAGAGCTGGATCGGCGGTGGCGTACCAGGTATCCCAATTGTCGTAGCAGGAGGTGAAGCCCTGCATCATGTCCGCAGAAGGCATCCTGGTCGTGGACATGGATGTGGACGTGGTAGCGGGTGAGATTGTGGGCCATGGGAGTGTGGTGCTGTAGTTGACGACAGTTGGAACCATGGTGGGGGTGAAACTTGGCGCCATGCTGGTGAAGGGGGTGAGAATTGGAGCCACGGAGCCGTTGGCGTGAGTGGTAGAGGCTGGAACCGTGGTGGAGATGAGAGTTGTACTGCTGGTGTCGACAGACCAGAAAGAAACAAGACCGGTGGTGGACGACATGGTGGGCTGGTGGATGGGACAGGTGGATGTAACTGGTAAGCGAGACAGGTGGATGAGCCTGGTGGATGGGACTAATGGATGCTGAAAGAAGTGGATGCAAAGAATGCTGGTGAAAAGTGATGTTTTGGCTGAATGATGTTGATGTTGAAGAGAGGGAGAGAATGGAGTGGGAGAGAGGCTCATATACCCTCTCAGAACGAGAGAGCACGTGAAGACGCTGCGAGTTGCGAGTTGCGAGTTGCTACTGCTGCATGAAGCTCTTGATCCGTTGCCTGTCGTCAGGAAGGAGCCTGTGTGGTGGAGGCCCGGTCGACACCCACCATCACGCCGCTTCCTGATAGACCAGGAAGGAGGCAATGAACGAGACCGCCGAGGATGAGAATGGAGACTCCTCTCATTTGACCACGGCTTTGGTATAGAATCAAGGGACTCTCGATTTCGGGGTTTGGAACAACGGCATTTCCGTTGTGGTTATGCCAGACACTTGTGGCTCAATATCAAGCAACCCCGCGCATCTTGCATACGAAGTGCAATGAGATGCGGTCAACAGGAGTGGAGCGATGCTGTGCCGGATATTGACAACGCGACCATGATCTTGGCGCTCAGCCTTGCGTCCGCCAGGCTGAAGTCCTAGCCGAAGATGAAACTCCACGATCAACGTCGCATCATAAAATCCTGATCGATAACGCGGAAATCCTAGGCATCAGAATCAGAGATCTCGCCAGGAACGCAACACCATCGATCTCAAAGGCAGGGCTCGATGGGGTTGTGATGTGGACTTGTGGAGTGGGCAGATCTCCCCGATCCTTCTGCGTGGCCTATCTCGGTGAGCAAGTGGACTCGAAATCTTGCCTACCCCGATCCTGTAGTCACGTTTTGCAGTTCAAAATTGTTAGTCAAGACCCTCGGCAAGTTTGGATCAGAGCGTGTTGTTGGTTGATATTCTTCTGGGTAGGTTTGCTCGGAAGGCGGACCGAAAGTTTGTACTGGTGAGACTATGTTAAACCGAGAAGAAGTGACGGAACAGAGTCTGGCGCTGGACTATCGTAAACTGGCAGCCTCGCCGTGGTCCATCTAATGGACACATGACAATAATAGTCGATGGACATGTTTTTGAATGAATTGATGAAGACAGTGATGCTTGGCCGGGCCAAAGCCTTCATTTGGGTTGCTACGCCAATGCCAATGCTTGATATTTATTTAGTCCGTGCTCTTGCTCTGACTTGGAACCCAGAATGGCCTTGGAGGATGATCATCTCTATCCACCCCACAACCCTTCGAACCTCAATTGCTCTACAATGCCCGAGTAGAATATTCAGTGCTACATATCCCCTCCTCAGCGTCGCTCAATTCGATTCAGTTCCACCAATTGCGATACTAGACTCTCACAGCGCACATCACATCCAACCTCCACCATGTGGAACGACATCCTCCTCACGATAATCCTCTTACCGGCCTCCATATCGGCCTCGAATCTGAATGCAAACAACCCGTTCCTACCCTTCCAAGAACCATACTCGCCCTCCGACCTCTCAACCGACAATGCGACACTTCCCCACCTCGACCTCCTCAAACGCCAATCAGGCAATTGTCCATCCGGGTCAACCTCCTGTTCCTGGTTAAACAGCGGTTCCAATCTTTGCTGCAGAGGCACCGCAATGTGCTCCGCCGACGCAGTAGGTCACATAGCTTGCTGCCCTCAAGGCAGCGTTTGCACCGGCACAATCTCAGGCGTCACAGCAACAGCGACTACCACAGGCGCAGCCGGCGTAATCCTCGCGACCTCCACAGCAGGCGGATCAACAGTCATATTTGGCCAAACTCCCTCGACAACATCAGGTGTCATCGTCCTCGGCGGAACCGGTGCAGCCTCCGCTGGAGCAAGATCATATGTTAGCAATTCCTTTTTCCCATTTCCCTATATACCGACCACTTACGCCAATTCATTAGCTTGCTCCACCGCCTATTCGAATTGCCAGCGTGATGTCGCTTCCTGTACTACTTACCTTGGTGGCGGGAGTGGCATTGGCGTGACCATTTCCGTTTCCGGGGGAGGTGGAACGACCGTCGCGGTACCAACGACGACATACGCCAGTGCCGTTGCCAGTTCGGTTTGCTCGAGTTTGAGTGCAAAAGCTTGCTATAGTTTGACAGTCGAGGCATGTGGAAATTTTGGTAGTGGGACGGCTAGTGTTGCGCAAGGAGCGAGGTGTACAGGCATGCCGTATGTGGGTGCAGGAGTCGGAATCGCGATGGGAGCCATGGCATTACGGTAGCATCGATGGCTTCATTTCGAAACGGGATCATGGAAATGATGTTATGGCCTTTGTGGGAGCATGAAGTTTAGGATTCACCTTATGAGAGAAATGTAGATATGTGCATAGTTTGGAGAAAAGACTCTTCAATCGAGGGACGGGAGGTCCATTATATGACTATTGTCTTCCACGGATTAAATCCTTAATGATAGTAGCCTTCACACGAGCATTGGACTCCAAGCAATGACGCGTCATTCTATCCCAACAGATTCAGCCAGCGATTAGAATCTGTAATGAATTGAAGAAAGGCCAAAACCACTTCCAACTGGGTATCTCAATCATAAATCATAGAACGACTCCTCCCCTAGAACCTCCTCTTCTAAAAACACATCCCCTGTAACAACATCCGAACGATCAGAACAGGAACGTAGGCACCTCCTCGCCCCGTTTCTTCTTCTCCACTTCATTCATACCTTCTTTCTTCTTTCCAAACCTCCCTGTTGCACGACTCGATAAAGCCTGTCGTTTTGGAAAGCCGTCAAAGTCGTCCAGGTCTATTGAAATACTCGAACTTGTATTCAGAATGGTTCTGTTGGATATGGTGCTTGGTCTTGATCGTACGTCTTCAGTGGAAGATTTTGATGTAAGAGAGTTGGGAGAATCGACGCGTTTCTCCGTCGACTCTATAGTTTTGGTTGCAGTGGATGCGTGTTTGGTTCTCCAAGATCCTCGAGGTAGTTCAGCCTTGCGGATGGAATTGGAAGGTAGTATAGGCTTTGATTTCTTAGAGTAGGATTGTGAGGGACCTCCCAGATCATCTGATTCTTCTTCTTCTTCTTCTTCTTCTTCTTCTTCTTCTTCTTGCATAGCCCTCTGTTCTTCCACAACCCTGACAGCACGTCTAGATTGTGTTTCCGGCAGTGTCCTCCTTGGTGGTATCTCCTGACTAACCACATCTTCCCGTATCTTACCCAGTGATTGACTCGCTTGAGCATAACCTGCGCTTGCCCTAGTCTTCGACTTTGCTCCAGTTATCTTCGACAATTGCGAGCTGTTCTCCCTTTGCGTCATTAAGCCAGCCAATCTTGGGTCCCTCATCCACGGATCATCGTCTTCGTCATCGTCTTCGTCCTTGGCTTCCCCTCTCCCCAGACCTATTCTATCTCCTTCTAGATTCTGCATGGCTTTTGTACCCATTGCTCTTTGTCGAGCGCCCTCCATCTTCTTCCTAGACTCCCCACTTTGCTCCGTCCGATCGTCCACTGGCCGGATAATATTCTCCACTGTACTCGCATTTTGCGATCGAGCCAATCTCTTGAGACGCAGGTATTCTGCTTTGTGTAGGTGGGAAGTATAGAGGTGTGCCGTGGACAGGAATTCGTCTTCCACCATGACCCAAATATCATCTTGCTCGAGGCCAGGGCGCATAAAGTCTTGTCTCGGAGGTGAAGGTGGAGGAGAGCTGGAGGGATTCCGGGCAACGCGGGCGGTCTCTCTGACCGCTCTCGATTTTGGTGGGGAGGTAGATGAAGCGTCAGAGACATGGTTGTCTTCTGGGTCGAATTGTGCTAGTTGCACTTTTCGGCGTTTAGTGGTTCGCGGCGTTGCTGATGAGGCCTTGTCTTTGGATTCCTTTGTGCCCGCGGAGAGCCAGGGGAGTTTTCGAGCCATATTCGAGGGAGAGCATGCGTTGTTTCTGCATGGATCGAAGTCGCGTGGATTGTTAGATGGATATCACGAAGTCACATGGTGGGCTGGCAATCAGAAGAATTTCGGGGCGACTGAGACAAATTGAACATTACACGAAATATCCTTGATCTAACTACCCCCGTACGGCATCTGTAGGACACTCCAAACTACTCAACTCTTCCCTGCGAAGGATTGGCAGGTTCTTTTGACTCCAATGTGATCAGATCTGCCCTATCCACGACATCAACTGTGTGGAAGAATAGCCAATTCCCTTCTTAAACATTTCATGCTGAGTATCTTGTAAAAGATCTCCGGAGACAGGTCTACAGCAATATTGAGAACACAATTACCAGGAGCTTTGCGAGCTCCATCTCGATTTCATCAACGGCGTTTCGAGTACGAATCTCAATCTTCCAGGGGCTATTAAAACCTTGAAAGCAAGCACTTGGCGCCGTGTTTTGAAAAACCAAATCAATTATACAATGCTTACATATATATCATCACACATCATCCCAAATACTTCTACTTCCTCGACTTCCTTTTCTTAAGTCGTGCAAGTTTCGTCTTCGCCGCTATCGTATCTGCGTGATCCCTCCCTTTCGTAACGACGTTGAGATCATAATTCTTCTGTTGCCAATCAATAGAGCCATCGAGGCTGTTGCTCACGCTGTGCCAATTGGCGAAAGAATACCTGGCACTGTTAGCATCCTTCGGTGATCATATAACATTCGACTTATACAGAGGTGGCCGACATGGGTACGCTTGAGGATATTGGAATGTGGCGTCTCTGGAAAGACTAAATTGAGTGTACTCAAAGTTCTCGAGTCTCGGTTGGAAAGTATGGCCAGATTTTCCTCACTGGTAGAATCAGATCGAGGGTGAGAACATACCATTGAGCGAGGTCGTGTCCGACCAATCCTTCTTCCTTCAATAAGCCCTCCAGGTACTCCATTGCGTTCACTGGATCTTCCAACCCTTCTTTCACAATGGACGGAGACAAAGGGCCTAGCTTTGTAGCCCCATCGGCTGTCTTCCTTTCAGCCTGAAGCATGAGTTCTTCTCCTAACCTCTTGATCATACGCCTCTTCTCATCACTCTTCTTCCTTTCCTCCTCATCGCCACCACAAACTTCACAAGCACAAATAAACCCATAAGCATCCAACACTGTCTGTCTCTTCGCCGTATCCTCGAGCAGCAAACAATAGGCATCGCACAGCTCTTCTCCGGGCTGAATGTCCCGGATGGCATGGATAGTGAGTTGATTGATCTCTGCGTTCCAAGTCTGAGCCACGTTGGGCCGACAAGAATGATTCATCCTTGCCGCAAGCGGAAAAACACCGGCGAGAGTCATCACACTCCCATCCTCCTGTACTTCAGACTGCGTCCCGATCTCAAAGTTATTGCATTCGAAAATCGCGGCAATCCTTGCGATCCATTCTCGCAGGCCTTCGGGTAAGTCGTCGTCGTCGTCAATGCAGTCGAGAGCATTCTCGATCTGATTTTGACTTGCAGAAAGTAACGAATACTCGTCTTGAGCAGCTGGAGTCAAGGATTCAAATGCTTCATAAACAGGAAATGGATCGATTCCATCTGGTTCCCGCAGACACTTGAGAATGGCTGCTTCGGAGGTTATCCGTGTGCCTGCAGGAATAACGCAAAGAGCTTGCACGCCCAGGCCTTTATTTGGGATGGGTGTAACTGTGTAGAGCTCTGTGACTGTTTCGGTATAAGTCGAGAGTGCCTTGAGGATGGAAGCACTGCGTTTGTGACCATGAGCGCGGGGTTTTGATGGGGGGGTTGGAAGCGTGAAAGGGACAGAGAAAGGATTGGTAGGCTGTGCTTCAGGGATTTGAGGCAAGCCTGACAAGGTGGAGTCGCTCATGGCGATGCTTTTGTTGATGATCCTCCAGCTGTCAGAGTGAATCTCTTTGCTTGTGGTCGCAGTCGCGTCGCGCGATTCAAGACTCAAGTCCAGGTTGGTTGGCGCGGATCTATGGGAACCTTAGGCAGCTCAGGCCGGCTTCTTTGATGGGTTCAAAACAGGCGAGGCAATTCACGGTATTGAACAGAGAAACATCCGACATGATATATATTACATGGTACATGGTATATATTACATGGTACATATTATATATTACATGATATGTGTAACATGTTATGTAACACGTGAATTATTACACATTACATGATACACATTACATGATACACATTACATGATACACATTACATGATACACATTACATGATACACATTACATGATACACATTACATGATACACATTACATGATACACATTACATGATACACATTACATGATACACATTACATGATACACATTACACACCACTGTGTACCTTTGTAAGGTGGAGCTGATACCGGTCCCGCTTATGTAGATTACTATATCTATTGTAGCACGCTATATCTGGGGAAGGTCTAGAATATCACCATCAGGTTCTTTCGAAACAGGAATATCCAAAACACTCAGTCATGGTAAAAATCTATCCAGCTTTCATGCTCCTAAGGAATGGTCAGCAAATCTTTGACCAGCTATTGCAGATACTAAAAGTACTCACAGCGACCTTGTCAAATCTGTCATCATGAAAGACCTCAAATCTACTTGTGATGCCTGGAGTTACATCTTCACATCCCGTCTTGATCGAAGTGCTGTATTTTTGGTAAATTGCTGTTATCAAAGTGGTCATCTCTGCCATCGCGAGACTGCAATTGGTTGTTAGCCAGCGGAATAATTATACCCTTCACGGCAGGGCTAGCCATTCATCGTCTTTTTGCCAACAACATCGAGTTAGCTCATGATTACCTGGCTCGAGACAGATATGGATCCATTTCTGGATATCCTTTCAATCTCAACTGCTAGAATTTGATCAATGTCGATCCCGAATTGACATACCATGACTGTAAGGCTGGAGTTTTTGACTCAAAGGTCGTGAAGGGGGTCGATTGAAGGCGCTGCCGTGCCATGAAGAGCAAAAACAACTTACTGAAGACCGATACACATTCTTCCACCGCTCGAGAAAGCCCAGAACCACTTCTTCATCTCGACAACATCTTTTTCGTCCCCAAGCCATCGGTCAGGATCGAAGACCAGTGGGTCTGGGAAAACATCGGAATTTCGGTGCAACGAGAATGGGGACATGCTGACAACAGTTCTCGCAGGAATTAAATATCCGTCGATCATGGTAGCAGACGGGAAAGAGCGCGGCTCAGATGCAGGTAGAGGTGCATACAGCCGAAGAGTCTCCTTAATGACCGCGTTCAAGAATGGAAGCTGGTCACAGGCGCTGACAGTAGTGATGCCCTGTCCGTTGGTTGCAGATTTCGAGATTGCTCGCGCCTCCTTTTTCAACCTCTCCTGGTACTTCGCATTGCCAGCGCGCGATAGAGCCCATATGAGAAACATCAGCGTATCGCTTGTCGTGTCGATGCCGGCAAGGAGATGGTCTGCACACTCGGATGCAATGTCTAGATCTCCTAGCGCGCCATTCTTCTGGCTCTTGTGGTGTTTCCAGAGTCTACCGATGATGCTTTCTTGCATCTTTGATGAAGCCTTGACCTCTTCAGAGGAGGACAAGAAAGTTTTCCAGGCTCGCAGAGCGTGTGATCGAATTCCAGTGTACGTAGTCGGCTGTTTCATAGGGTAGAAATTCTTGACCACCTTTTGCATCAAGTTCTTTCTGGTGTATAGCCACTTTGTGAACGCCGGGAAGTGTACTGCAAACCAAGATAATTTTCTCCGAGAGATGTCTATGATATCTTCGAGCAGCGCCTGGTCGATCTTGTTTCCTTCCAAGCAGCGGGTCTTACCAAACTCCCCGTACAGGAAATCGGAGATTGAGTCTAGGGAGAAGTAGTGCAGACTCGTGAAGGTCTCGTTTGCGCATGTAGGACCTTGCTCCAAGATCCGAAGGTACTGTTGCACTTTATCTTCCACCATCGCCGCCATGGCACCATTGAGCATCAGGGACTTTGAGTAAGCATGGGCAAGCAGCTTCTTCCGGTCGCCATGATCTTTGGGCGAGTAAAACGTGAACAGATTCTTCTTCCCATAAGCATCGAACATATCGTAGAAGGGAGTCCTTTCAGATCCACTGCCTGCTCCATATATTGTCTTCAATGCCGAGAGACTATTGAAGGCAACCTCGTTCGGCCCGACCCTGACAACTGGTCCATACTTTACATGTAGCTTGTTGATAACTCGCGATCTAGTCCCTCTCCAATCATCAAGTGCAAGGCGCCATTTCGTGATGGCATACAATGGAGGTCCAGGTATACGACTGAGAGGGCTTGAAAAGAATGGCAAGTAGAGGAAGTGGCGTATGATGAGAAGGATAACACCAAAGATGGCAGCCAGCACGGTTGTTGATGGCATGTCAAACGGAGGATAAGGATGAAGGAGGGGAGTCTGAAGGATGAAGGAGGGAGGAGGGAGTCGAAAGGATGAAGCCGTAGGAAGTGGTGGGGTTGCCGTTATATACTTACCTATATAACCTCATGCATCTTATCGTGCACGTGTTATCAACGCGACCATTGGGCTGGTACTATAGATACCCATCTGTTAGGAGTAGGAAGCGGGACCACAATGCTAGCAGACTACTACCTCGGAGGTTAGTAAGATTACTTAGTGCTAAGTAGGACGGGGATATGGCTAAATGTCACGTGCTGCCAGAGCTTGAAGCATGTCCGGATTGAGTAGATTTGAAGTTAGATCGGAACGTGTATTCTATTTGATAAGACAATCGCTAGAGATCTGTGGGATCTTAGCGAGTGTTCTCTATATAATAATACGTGCTCGCTTAGTAGTCATGTGACAGCTTCCTGACAAAGCATGGACTGAAATTTCAAGCCTTCTTCGCTTCTTTGTCCTCCACCATAAAAAGACAGCTCCTCCCCCTTCGTTCATTGATCTCAGAAACTCAACCAGCAGAGGCGATTATCCAGTCGCCTCTGTTCTCTCATCAAGTTCAAGATATCAACCTCAATTGCCACCTCTCTAATCTTCTCTTCTTTCGCACCCGCAGCAGGCTCTGCATTTTCCAGGCCGGCAGCTTCTCGTGCCTCTGCCCCACTACAGGCTCTATTTCTCTTCCCTCACGTACACATACACATACACATACCCACCTCAACCCGTAACTTCCACAATACACCCGCACCGTTCTACGCAAAATCAAGAAGAATGCCTCCAAAGAAAAAAGAAGAGGAGAAGAAGGTTCTTCTTGGACGGCCTGGTAACAGCTTGAAGAGTGGCATCGTATGTAGGCAGCCTTTGCGCGTACTGCCCTCAACTCGTGTCGCTAAACCTCATCTCAGGTTGGTCTTGCAAACGTCGGTAAATCGACCTTGTTCCAGGCCATCACCAAGTCCAGTCTTGGTAACCCTGCCGTACGTATGCAGCTTGCTTTCGACCATTGAATTTGCATCCACCAACACAATTACAGAACTTTCCTTACGCCACCATTGACCCTGAGGAAGCTCGTATCGTCGTCCCCGATGAGCGCTTTGACTGGCTAGTATCGCAATACAAGCCCAAGTCTGTGGTTCCTGCCAACTTAACCATCTACGATATCGCCGGTCTCACTCGTGGTGCCTCGACTGGTGCTGGTCTCGGTAACGCCTTCCTCTCCCACATTCGCGCTGTCGATGCTATCTACCAGGTTGTGAGATGTTTCGACGATGCTGAAATTATCCACGTTGAGGGTGACGTCGACCCGGTGCGGGACCTGGACATCATCAGTGAGGAATTGCGCATCAAGGATATTGAATTCGTCGAGAAGGGTCTTGAAAATCTCAAGAAGCAAACCAAACGTGGTGGCCAGAGTCTCGAAGTCAAGAAATTGAAGGAAGAGGAAGCCACCGTCGAGAAGATTCTGCAATGGTTAAAGGATGGCAAGGATGTCCGAAATGGCAACTGGTCACCAAAAGAGGTAAGCTCATCTCATTCATCTCCATCTTCCCACCTTATTATGATGATCAAGAGCGATTGCTCTATAATCCCAGCTCTTTGAATGCTCCACCTCACAGGATGCACTCCATGAAAAGAAGTCCGTGTCTGATTAAGAACCAACATCACAATTCCAACACTGCGCACTGTTTTGCAAGAATGCTTTGCTGATGTTGTGCTAGGTTGAAGCAATCAACCCTCTCTTCCTCCTCACCGCCAAACCCGTCGTCTACCTCATCAACCTCAGCGAGAAGGATTACCTCAGGAAGAAGAACAAGCATTTGCCAAAGGTCATGGAGTGGATCAAGACACATGCTCCCTCGGATCCCGTCATTCCTTTGTCCGTGTGCTTCGAGGAGCGACTCACTAGGTTTGAAACCGAGGCAGAGGTACAAGAGGAATGCAAGAAGCTGGCTGCAACATCTGCGCTACCAAAGATCACCACGACCATGCGTAAAGTTTTGGGCTTGAACAGTTTCTTCACGACCGGCACAGATGAGGTTCGACAATGGACGATTCGTGAGGGCACAAAAGCTCCACAGGCGGCTGGTGTTATCCACGGCGACTTTGAGAAGACGTTTATTCAGTGCATTGTGTATAATTACAAGGTGCTGCGCGAGGAGGGTGATGAAGCTTCGGTCAAGGCCAAGGGAAAGGTCATGACCAAGGGCAAGGACTACGTTGTCGAAGATGGTGACATTATCCTTATCAAGGCTGGTGCCGCAAAGGCTTGATTGCTCATGGCGGAACGTTTGGGCCATTTCACAGACGATATACCCTGTCTGTTTATGAGCAAAAATAATGAATGGCTTGTGTAACAAGGTCTTGATATAGGGTCTTGATATAAGGTCTCCAGTTTGAGATGGATGGTTGCTAAAGCACGCCCAATCATCCCGATGCACAACTCTAGCTTGATTATTCGTGCAATATACCGACTCAGTCTCACAATGAAAATTCTCCGATCTAGCGCTGTGTTCTGCTCTAGCAACCTGTCAGGTGTGACTGCAGGTGTCATATGAACGTGCCGCTATATAATCGCTTTTTATACTTCAGCGTCATCTGCACCTCAAGCTTCTCCACCACAACTCACGCAAGACACCCAACAACCACCACTCCAATAGTCAAGTCTCACAGTACTTCCACCAACTGCTCCCATACGGGTAGTCGATCCACCTTGCAACAATGAGTACTTTTGGGAGCCCGGGCGGACAGATGAAGATTCAGAAGCCGATTCCGTATGCTGCTCCCCGCCATCTAACACTCCTAGGACGCACCGCTAACGAAATCTACCAGACCAGAGCGAGGATCATTTCCCCTTGACCACGAAGGTACGAGTGTGATAGCCCCTCCTACGGCGATTCTTTGTTGCCGCTCCACGAAACCTTCATCTCCCCACTCGCTTCGGCGGAAAAATATGGATATGGATATGGGCATGATGCTGATGCTGATCATTGGATAATCAGGCGAATGCAAGACATTCATGGCGTCTTATCTTAGCTGTCTCAAGAACCATCGTGGCAACAATTCGAACGAATGTAGGACCTACGCGAAGACGTATTTGCAGTGTCGTATGGAGAGGTTTGTGATACCTGACCCAAGCTTATTATCTTTTCTCGTTCACAACCAAGCTCACATCGCCACACCATAGTCAATGACAGCGGTGGTTGTGCCGTGGTCATTACATGGAATATGGCAAAGCTGAGGGGACTGATCAACCGAGCAGAAGAGAGGCATTTCTCCAACAGGGCTAGATTGCTAACCTGCTACCGACAGAAACTTGATGGCGCCCGATGAGATGAAGAATCTTGGCTTTGCCAACCTGAACGAAGTCGCCCCGAGCTCTAGCAAGCCTGCAGAAACGAACAAGAAATGATCAACCACACTTTGTTACCAAGAGAACCACAGCCCCGAATGATGTCGCCGCCAAGAGATCTACAACTGCTGCCTCGTCACTTGCCGGACAGCTGTTATTCATGTTCGTATGAGGCAGCCGTTCACGTACGTCGTACCGATTAGTGAGACCATTCGTATCTCCTTTCAAACGACCTCAAGCTCTTCATACGCATATACGAGCCGTTTTCGAATCTATATGCGAAGAAGACGGCAAGAGACCACCATGGATAGAAATTGACAGCACTTCCCTTCGCGGAGATCTGGTGAGCAGGAGTGTCGCTTCTTGGTTGGGAATCAGTTCAGGCGCATGAGATTGATTGATGAGGGAATTGGGATGGTGGCGATCAATCTCAATACATCGCCTTGCCCGGGACAATTACATGTCGCAGCTGGCGTCCCTAGATCCACGCGAAGATCCCGAGGCCATGATGCCCTCGCTCTCGAAGTGCCATTGGATATCTTTGGCAGCGAATAGAACAAGGCTGCCACTTCTTAGTAGCTTTGCTAAGGCTGACATCTTTCTTACAACTTTCGTAACCACCACAGCCTGCCCGGGGGTGAAGGTGCATGTCATTTTCCGTCATCAAGCAGGTGATGCCCACCTCAACGCTATTCGCACAGATCGCGCAGATTTCGTTCAGGAACCGCCAGAGGTGGTCGTTAAATTCAACTTAGCATTCATATAATGCATTACTGTATACGTTATTCCATATATTATTGTCAGTCGTGAAGTATTTATGAGAGCGCCCGCTTTTGGAAAGGGCCCCAATTGTCTCCGCCTCTCGTGTTCAAATGCAGAGGTTAGTAATGAGGCGAGGTCTCATCTGACCTATACATGATCCTAGTCAGGCAATCTCCAATTTTCAATCCAGAGAAATTTTCAAAGTACCAACAGAATGATGCTATAATATGAGGGTATATCTTCAAGCGGTCTAGACGATTCGGATTTACGTATTTACTTCTTCTTGCGCAGCAAAAATGTTTCTCATTTTTATGTGGACTCCCATTGTCCAACTTGGCATCCATTTCTTTTTGCTTCTGAAGGGTAGAGGTATCAAATGTTGTGTAAGGGTCGTCTTTATCTCAAGAAAATGGTTCCATCGTTTTGAAAGCAAACTTGGGCTGTTTTACAATCAAGGATAGGCAGATGACATACCAGGGGCTCCGAATGTCTGAGATGCAATGTTGATCTTCGTGTATGTACAAGGAAGAGACGGTCAGGACGGATTGAGAAGGCTCTTGCTTCGCACGATGCTGATCATGAGGTGACAGGACAAACTGATGAATGAGCTCGGGAGGAAACGAGGGTCATGGATACCGGGCTTGGAGTGTGGGAGAAGAGATGGTGCATAAGCTTTCTTTCAGATCAGCGATTAAGGTAACACCATCTTGAACTCGTAGAAATCCTGGCAAGGCTTCAAAGTACAGTCTTTCACTTCGAGAAGGGTTGATAAGTAGTTGCAGGACATGGTGAATAAATTGATCAAATGAACAGCTGTGCGTGATTAAGAAGCAGGTAGAAAGACATCCAGTCTGCCAATGACATCTCTCAACAATTCATCCTCAGAATTGAAGAACGTAAAGTACAGAAGCAACCCGTGCTGGTAACAAAAGCAAAGCCAGCCACCCATCCACCCGATGTGTGAATCTCATCCCATCGTTGCCTTTCGTGAAGCCTATCAAAGCATAGTTAAAACCGTGGCCTTGTGGCAGTCCAACGACCAGTCTCACAAACGAGGCTGGGCGCTTGGTTGTCCCGCAGACGGTCCCTCTTTCGAAACAAATTGAACAGCGAGTGTGACGGCATCTCAGTGCGATTCGTGAGTACTGTGATGCCAACCAAATGCGCGCGAAGGAAACGGGGAACATGAAGAAATCCCAAACAGAAAACCGCAACCCCGAAGAAAAACGCCAGCATAGTGTAGACCGAAAATGAACGCCTTCAAATGGAAAATGGTCCCCGAAAGGCTGCCGCGGCAAAGGGATATCGAACAATTTCGTGGTATGGAAGATGCCCGAGTTGATATCTGCCCGTGGCGGGAATTCCCGAAAACTCCGACAAATGTGGTTGCTGTGTAGAAAATATCAGAGCCGCCGTCTGGGTAAGAATGTGAACTGTGTGATGGACAATCACAAAGCTGTGTTCTCGCCGGGACAGGCACGCTGAAAAACAAAATGTGTGTAGGGGTATCAAGTGGTGGAAAGCCGTTCGGTCGTCGCAAAGTCGTCTCATAATCGGGTCGCAATCAGTTCATGTCCATACCGAACTCCTCGTCTTCCCGAAGACTGAAGGAGCGGCCACCGGAATCCGAGCGGGACATCCATTGCTGGTTACCGTTGTGGTTCGTGGGGCTCATACTCTGTGGCGAGACTGGATCGCCGTTGTAGGTAGTGTGTTTAGGAACGCGAAGACCACTACCGTGGGTCCTCGAATATCGGAATTCATTCACACCGTTCCTCGAGACGGCCTCCTTGAGTTCCGTGTTCATACGTTTCTCGTCTTCGGTGATTTCCAACGGCCACACTCCGCCCAGCTCATGGATGTATTGTCTAAGTCTCTCCTCTTGCTCGTTCTTGTGGTTGAGCTGCCACATGAGATCACGAGTCCAGCTAACGGCGCCGTTGAGGATGTCGCCCTTGTTCGGGCCTTTGTCTTTCTCCTCCAATGGCAAACCTTGTGTGATGTTACCAGGAGCAGCTCGTCTCCCAGTGCCCCCAGCAAGAAGAGAAGTGGCATGAGGTGGCGACATGCCGGTGGCGGTGAGTGAAGGCGATAGCGGGCCATTGTTGACAATATGCTTCTTGACCTTCTCATCCTCAAGACGATGTTGTGGCACGAGGCGTGACAAGTCGTGGATGCGCTCGTTGATGTTGTCTCGGCGGCGGCGCTCGACAGCATTGTGGGATTCCCGTCTACGCTTCTTCTTCGCCTCTTGTGACTGGAAGGCGTTTGGCAAGGAATGCCCACTATCCATGTGAGCAGGCAGGGAACCAGTCTTGCTGTTGGAAATAATCTCCGAGATCTGTGGATGCGGGAACGTAACGCTATGAGGTGAAGGCAGTGGTGAGTGAAAGCCAGATCCAGCACTACCCGCGCTGCCATACATAGATCCTGCTTGGAGTCTGGCTAAACGGTTGAGTTCTTCTTGGTTGGACAGTACCACCGAGTCGGGTGTACCAAGTTGCATGGCTCGAGATGCAGGAGTCGTGGGCGTCATTGGGCTTCGAGAGTCGGAAGATTGTCTCTCCATGGTGTGCCTTATTCGTGCATTGTTAATTCCCATGGGCGTTCCTACGCTCTGAGAAAACCCTGGCTGCTGCGTGGCGGGTCGGTATTGGTCGTAGTTGAAGTTGTTTGTGGCAAAGGGGCTATGAATAGGACCTGCGTCGGGTGTGTTCGAGTAGGTATGTCCATTGTGGTGCCCGACAGAAATACCGCCATTCTGATACATTTGCCCGTTGTGGATCTGGTTGCCGTTGCCATTTCCATTGCCGTAGTTGAAGTTGTTGAACTGGTCCTGTGGGCTATTGAGGTCTCCCAAGTCAAGCAGTTCGTCGTCCCCGATTCCGGAATTGCTGGCCATGAAGCTGCTGGAACCAAAGGTGTTACCCATCATGCTGTTGCTTCCCATGGAGAGCTCTGTGGGGTTGATGGCGCCAATGTCTGCGCCTGAGGCTGCGAAATGACCGTTGTAATGTTGGTGCATGTTGTAGCTGCCGGTTGCCGCCATGTATTTGTGTGGATTGAATTGAAACTCATCGCCCTCCTCTTTGATAAAGGCTCCGGGGGACCCAGTCATACCGTGTGTGGTAGAAGGTTGCGACAAAATAAGTGGAGGTGGGGCGGTTGAGAAGTTTGGTGAGGTTGAGAGCTAGAAATGCGTAGTGGAGAGGCTGTGGTTGTAGTAGTGGGGCCTATGAGGAGGGAGAATAAGCGATCTTCTTTAATAGTAGTTTTGGCGGATATGACCGGCTGTGGGGAGGATTGTGAAGGGTAGATAGAAGCTCACCCAAATACGAAACTAGCCGAATGTTGCTCCTCGAACACTTGAGTTGCTTCGGTTCGTGCCGAAAGCTCGTGTTTGCTCGAACGTGGCAGCGCACACAATTCAAGGTTGTGGCCAATGATCTGCATCAAGATTAGCCGTATTCGTCAGACAGTGTCCCATAGTATACTCACTGTCTCGACTTTGCGCAAAGGCAAATCAAGGTTGAGGCTCAAACTTGCAGGCGACAATTGACTCGCAAACGTGAGCAGGAGTGCAAGACAGGCGTTGTGAAGTACTAGGTACCAACAGTCAGCCTCTTCATCGACAATGGTTATGGCGGTGTGAATAAGGAAATTGTCGGCAACATGTTTCGCAATTGCCAATTTCATCCACCAAGACATTGAAAGAACAATATAGATCATGACAGGTCGTAATTGTAGATTGACTGAAGCAGCGCAGTGCAACTCGATAGTTTATGCTGTGTGGCAAAAGTCGAAGGAAAACAGCAAGAACGTACACTGTCTGCAGTTATTTGCCACCCAGCTTGTGCCGAATTCCAAGGAACAGTCAGTGAAATTTAGCCCGTAGAGGTCTGGCGATTGTACTGTGGCCGACACAAGTTTGACTTGAGGTGTGGATGTGAGGTGTGGATGTGAGGTGAAGAGGGTGCGAGGTGGCAAAAGACTGCAGAGGAATCAATTGCAAGAGGATGTTGCTAGAGACCAAAATTGCGCATTAGCGATGGCTATGATAAAGATAGTGAGAACGAAGAAGAAAGCGTTGTAGTGGGAGTGAATTTGATAACGACTTTGGTCGTGGGGGGAGGACGGCGCATATCTGAAGTATCCCGGCTGGCCGAAGACTATACCATACCATAGCAAGTAACGGCGTGTGTTGCAAATGATGGCAGCAGCTCGTACAGATGGGTCGCACAGCTTTGACCAGTCTAAAAACATGTGCATGCGCAATGTGTATTGCAAGAGCGCTTCGTGGGAACGTGTACAGAGCACACTCAACCCAGGAGCAGCTCGATGGTGCAGCTGAGAAGTAGAATATGGCTCACCTTGGAGGACTAGCGGGTGGTAGGGTACCAGACGAGGATGGACTATGTCTTGTTGCTGGTTTTATTGGCAGGCTCGAGATGTCTCTGTGCTCAGCGCGGTGAGAGTCTTACAGGCACAGCGGGTGGGGCGTTTGAAGGGTGAAGAGTAGGGAGATAAAGGTGTGGGGTGTTTCTGCGACGCAAGCGTTAAATAGCGGTCTGGAGAAGAGGATGTATTGCGGGAGAGTATGGGGATCAAAGCAGCGTTGGAGGGGTTCTCGGGGTGGTGGTGCATTTCACCGTGCATCGGCGCATCCAGCATCCAAGAGGCGTCGAGGGTCAACTGTCGAGGGTTCCGGATAGGGGATTTGGTATGCAAGGCAAGGCAAGGCAAAGGCAAGGCAAGGCAAGGCAAGGCAATGCAAGGCCGGGCCGGGAGGGTGAGTGCTTGGGAGGGGAAGTACTCACTGTTTGGCTTTGACTCTGCGACGGGGGAGAAGTTGAAGGAGGATGAAGACGGGCAGAAGAGGGGGAGGAAGAGGAAGAGGAAGAAGAAGGTGGAGAAGAAGGTGAAGAAGAAGAAGGAGAAGAAGAAGAAGAAGAAGTTGATACGAGTATTGATACTGTATTGGTCTCTTCGTTGGTTGCGGCTGTACCCAATCAGCTGCCGACTCTTGCGTCTGGAACTATCGTGAATCACAAAAACAAGGTGGAAGGGATAGCGGGAGTCGTGGAGTTGATACTAGGGCCCGCCCCTCCAATTTATCTAGAGTGAGCACTGGTTACCTGGGCTGTGTGGGTATGATACACTACCAGGTGGGTATGGTATACTACTGTGGTAGTCGGTAGAGAGCCTGAGGGATGCAGCGGCAAACAAGTAAATCAAGTCAAGAGGTTGAGGTGGGCTTTTACTCTGGTAGGACCACCGTGTATGGAAATAGAATTAAAATACATAGAACTGACAGAACTAATAGAAACAATGTACCCGTCTAGAAGCCTGCCATGAAGTCTGAACCACCTCACCTCACCTACTATATTTGCAAGCCTAACAGGCGGCCGAGTATTCCATGCCCGCTGCTCCTATGGTGGTATCCTGCTGGTGGTATCCTGCTGGTGGTATCCTGCTGGTGGTATCCGCTGGTGGTATCCTACTGGTGGTAGGTAAAGAGAGATGTGAATAGATGATTCCTCCGGCCTCAGCTCCGCTTGTTTCTCTCCCATAGTGCATGAGGATTCATCTTCAGCCTCTTTTGATAAGATTGTGACGAGTGTATCTTACTAGCTTGTTGGCGACATGGTGAAGGGCGGTAGGTGGGTGTGGTGTGGTGTGGTGCTCTTGTTGATGCACTGGCTGTGGTGGGTGTTCTTTGTTGATGCACTGGCTGTGGTCTGGTTCTCTTTGTTGATGCACTGGCTGTGGTGGGTGCTCCTTGTGATGCACTGGCTGTGGTGTGGTTCTCTTTGTTGATGCACTGGCTGTGGTGGGTGCTCCTTGTGATGCACTGGCTGTGGTGGGTGCTCTTTGTGATGCACTGGCTGTGATAATGGAATACGAGTATAGGAACCGACAATTCGGCCTCTCCCTGCCCCTGCTCCTGGCCCAGTAGAACTACAATACTCCTACAGACAGACGCAGGCAGACATCCACACCTCTCGAGTTATACGCGTAAACTATCATGGCCTTGTTTCAATACCGACATACCATCTTCCTCAACACCCAAGCAACTGCTGTGGCTTGAGCAGCCACCGCGAATTGGACAGATACCGACACCGACAGACCTCTCCATGATCCCTCAACCAAGACGGACGTGACTGGACAAGCCCATTGTTGTCTCTACCTCGACCCTCGACCCTCGACCCTCGACCCTCGACACACCATCATCCGCCACGCTATAGCTACCTACCCTGTCTCACACCCGTCAAGAGAAGCTGCCCGTCATTGCGCCCCTTCCCATGCACCTTTGCCTGCGACAATCCTACATCATCTGAAGCTTGATTCTGCTCCCGCTGCAGCTCATCATACCCACGAATCCTGGCCACCCCTCTCAGAAGGCCAACCTATACCACTCTATACTATCCTTTGCGCGCGCACTGCCCTGAAGTGTGTGTCTGCCGCGCTCCTCGCGTTTTGACAGGCCGATAGAAGCCTGGCAAACGCCGCGTAATTCAGCTGTTGAAGTAGGCAGCACTTTGGTTCAAAGCCAAGCCGAGCGCTGCTCAATCTTGTAACCACACACCGCACATCATGGCATCGAACTCGTTTCGGGACTCTATGAACTCTCTAGGGTGGAGTAGACGAGATCCTGATATACCTGTCAATACCTCGTCCTCGACCCCCATACTCGGCAAGCTGCAGTCTTTGAACCCTTTTGGGCAGGGTGGCTATGTCAGGCTTCCTACTACCGAGAACTCGAACCCTGGAGCACCATTGCCAGCTCCGACGAGGCGTGAGGAGGAAGAAGGGTTCTTTGCACGTAAGTCTATTCCCTACTGAGATCAACTTCCGGCCATTATCTAGACAAGAAACATAGTCGGTGGAGGCAGAGGTTAGTCTGCGACATCAGCTGCACAACCAGATGGTTGGAAAGCTGTTGCACCCAGTTCCTGCATTTGAACTCCGTGCATGATACTTGTAGCCCAATCTCGCCTTTCGCCGCGCCCCGGATGGATCTGACTCTGACCCGCAGAGTCCATCATGGCTAACAAGATTGCCTAGTGAGCCGTTGGGATCGCCTTCTTCTATTTGGCGGCCTCATCGTTGCTGCAGCCATCATGTTTGTCATTGCATTTGCATTGGTGCCCACCGGCATTTTCATCCTCAAACCACGCAAGTTCGTTGTCTTGTAAGTTTGATTCTCCATTACGAACTCACATATAGCTCTGTCTCGCCAGTTTCGTCATGGGTGGACATAGCCACGTTTGATCAGAACCTTCTGCAAGCCAAAAGCGATCATGCGGTTTCCTACATATAGCGGCGGCAGGCTGCAGTCTGCAGTTAGCAGACGAGCTAATGCCAGCTCTGGCTCCCACTTTCGACCTTCATCGATTCCTATCATCTGCCTTGAACGTCTTCGGCGAACCGTCGCTAATGCGCATCTAGATGGACCATGGGCTCAGTGCTCTTCCTTGCCTCTTGGGCTGTCCTGATGGGACCGATAACGTACAGTATGTCCCACACTGCGAAACTTGCATTTCACACGCCCTGCTCCTCAAACAAGGCTAAAATCTCTTCAGTGCAACATCTGTTCTCCGGGCCGCGATTGCCCTTTACGGGAGCTTATTTTGGATCTATAGCTCTCACGATATACTTCTCGATTGGCGTGAGTTCTGCCTTGATCTTGTTTGATACTCCCTGTCCTTTGCCATAACACCCTGTCATTTTCATGAAGAGCCCTGCAGATTCATGACTAGCCCTGTCGATATTTCACCCCTGTTGATTTTATGATCACCCTCCATCCCTGCTGTCTTGCCCACCCTCGTTTGCGCAACCGTCTCATCCATCTTTCCACTTTTGGATCTGTCAGAAACGTCAAGCTAACCACCGGGCGTCCGCGTGACGCATGTTCTTTAGCTTGGATCAACCTTTCTCACACTCATCGCTGCCATTATTCAGATCTTGTGTCTGCTGTGGTATGTGGTCAGCTATTTTCCCATGGGATCAACGGGGCTAAGGTTCGCGGGACGATTTGGAGTGAATCGTATTACGACTTGGATGAGTTAGGCTGCAAAAGGCTTACCAGGATTGCAAATTTTGGAGGACGCGTCATTGCTTCCTCCTTGCACAAACGGACTGTACAAGTACCGAACATTATTGACACGATATGATTTGGGATACGAACAAAGAGCTGTGGCCGCTTGCGCAAGCTGGCTTACTCGGTACTTGATATTGATTACTGGTGTCTCTCAAGAATGCCCAGCGAGATCAACTTCTTGGGAACCATGTTTTGATACTCGACGACAAAAGACAAGAAGAATCAATCGCGTCTTAGCTTACCAATTTGCTCCCTCTCGCGTCATGGCTCGGCGCGCATGTGGCTTGGTATACATGCAGATCGATGGCAGACGGTCCGGCCTTAGCGCTGTGGTTTATTCAATGACATGGCTCCGCGCTCTGGTCGTCGTTTCTTTTTATCCGCAGTTTGTTTGACAAATCTTCCCATCTTCCTTTCATCCTTCGCTTCGAAAAAAATAGGCATGGCATGGAGTGCAAGATTTTTCTTCAGCCAGGATGCATAGTGATGCTACCACGCGAGATGGGACATTTATATTGACAATGAGTGTAATACGAGACGGGCCACACGGTCGTTTCATTTGGTTTTGCAACAATTGATTGACGCTTTCTTTTCATGCGCGGGAAATGGAATAGAGTGGTGGGGTCGTCGCCTCGAGGTGTGATTTGTGCAACGTGATAAGGCTGGAAGTACAGAATTGAAGAGAAATTTGGACAAGACCCTGAAAGTGCAGAGAACAAAGGGGATCTACCGGCAATATTTAAGCGAGCTTCAAGAATTATACTGCCCCAAAACCATCGATCTCGATTGCTAGTTTTCAAGGGTCAGTTGATAAATCAAATGTTTTTGAAGGATACTAACTTGATGAAGACACTGTGGTGGTGTAATTCCAAAATGACGACAAGGCTGACGTACAACAGAGAACATTTGAGCAACGACGAGAACGCGGAGACAAAGGAGAGTTTGGACAAGTGAAAGGAGGCCCTGTTAACGTCAGTGGAATTTGAAGAGATTTGAATTGTGTCATGCGATGGACGAGGTTATCTAAGCGATGGTTGAGTTAAGGCTGACGGATCGGTTGCTCAAAAAAACTCGCATCTTATCATTGACAAGATTCCATTCAAAGATCTCATGTACAACATTAGAATAGTCTACCTTTGTTGAATCTCTGTCAAATCTCTGTCAAATCTCTGTCGAATCTCTGTCGAATCTCTGTCGAATCTCTAAAGGCTCTCGGCCCCAACCCAAGTCGGCACGACCCTTTTTAGATAAGTCATAAACTTCCATAGACCAACTGCATGCTCGACGTTTCCTTCTGGATCAACTACTCTTTCCGGAAATGCGATCCCAGCCGCGAACAAACCTTTCACCTGTTTTCCTTGCTCGTCCGCAAAGCCCCCCGTCGTGTTATTGTACACGGGAAGAATGGGCTCTTCGTTTCGTTTCAGAGCTGGAATCTCGTTGCGCTTGTAACCAATAGCTTGGACGACATGCGTACACCCCGGTAAGTGTTTTTTATAATCGTCTTGCTCCTTTTCTTTCGTCGTGGCAATTTTCTGAAGAAATTTCGAGACGGGGGAGGAAGAGAGAACGTCTTCTTCGAGATTTTCTTTTGCCCACACTGCAACGTCGCCTTTGAGGCCAGTATTGTCGCGGAAGATCCAACCATCGCGCTCTTCCGCGTAGCGTAGAGGGTGACGTGTGAACCATCTTATCCTGAGTTTAGGGTGGGTTGAAGAGGCAAGATTGTAGAGGTTTCGTAGGACGAGGATGGCGCTATGTGAGGCGCCGATAACGGCTATTATCAATTCTTCGTCCGGTGAGAGGACTTGTTTGAGGTGTGAAGGTTTGAGAGCTGGGTCGAGTTCTAATTTCTCAATCCCAGCAACAGGGAGGGGACTGCTGATGGGGTTGGAGCCTGTACAAAGTACCAGAAGATCGGAAGATATGGTAAATGGGCCTGATACACCTCCGTCCGAAGGGTCGATTTCGACGTGCCACTCGTTTGACTACTTTTGTTAGACGAGTGTTCACGTCCACGTCCATTAAGGAGGTGCTTACATCCGACCATTTCGCAGATGATACAGAACCAAATTGCTTGTCGACGCCTTTGGATTCATCAAGTCCCTTTGTAAGCATGATGCAAAGATCAGCCGCTTCAGCAATATGGCAAGTGTTCTCTTGATTCAGTTTTTTAAGATGAGTGAATGCGTTCGGCTTTTTTGCCTCCTCCGCAATCTTCAAGAAAGGACCAACGCCTTCCGCGTACATGACGAATCTCTTGACTTTGGTGTTGCTGAGGATAAATATCAGAAATCGAGGTCACGTGTATGGATCGAAAAGGGAAAATCCTCACCTGGGTACCTCGCGATAGTACTCATTCAATCTGCCCCCTGAGAATTTATGATCGACCCATAGGATTGGCGCCTTGTTCTCTGCCAGGAGGTTGCCAACAACGGCTATACCTGCAGGTCCAGCTCCAACGACGAGGGCTTGGTATTTCCTTCCCAGCCGGGGGGCAAGGCTTGAAGAAATGCTTCTTTTGCAATCTGCATTCCATCGAAATTGATTTATTTTTCCAATGGCGAGAGAAGTCCAGGAGGCTCTAGAACCACCCAACCTGCTGGCGATGGGCGGTAATGAGGGCATCAAAAACATGGTTGTTGGACAGGTCAGAACTCTTCAGAACGAGACTTGCCGCGGTATAAGTCTCGAGCGCACAGACCATAAGCGTGCTTGAAAATTCTCACAGTCGTTCCCTGTTCTTCCAGCAGATCTTATAACCCCCCATGACTGCACCATCTTGGATGATTTCTTCGAATGCCATCAGGCTGTCGGTTATGTAAGGTAAGTTTGAGGTTTGGGTTTCCAGACGCCAAAACTCTCAAGCCAATACACTGCCACACAACAACAAGACTCATGGCGGCGACGAGGCTGACGTATTGTTAGTATTGCAGTTGCGCGGTATCAGCCGTAATCAGATGTAAGATACGATTCATGCGTCCTGGCATGTGGATGCAACAGGGATCTTAGCCTCTTGGCAAAAGTAGCGCCATACTAATTCGAGTAACATCTAAGCTTATCCGAGCCTAGCAGTTACTATTTCGGGCTAGACTCCGCTGAATCCCATTTAACTGACCGAAATAGTGGCAGGCTCCGGAACAACTGAAGTATTGACATTTGACAACCAGGCCCTGAACAAGCAGGGTACGGACTACCGAGTATATAAACGTGCCTGTATGCGGGAAGGAATGCTTCCACAATGTTTACGAGGCCTGTAATTCAATGTGTCGAGCACGAAAACAAACCCAGAGAGTCTGATTTATGAGATAATAGATTCTATTCCTGGTCAAGGCATGTCACATGATTGGCTAGGCTATTTCAACATCACATAGGCTATCCTCGGAAACAGTCAATACATTATCCTGTTTAATATAAATTTACGTTGTCAAGTTTCTCCCGTCTCTTCTTTATTCCGGACTGGCAGTTCTCGACGCTTAGATTCGAAGCTAGGAGGTAGTATCTAGGTAGTATCTTACCTCCGCCGCACTCCCACAAGGTAAGCGCGAATATACTTACTCGTGTTACGTCTAAGCATTGTCTTTTCATCTCGATATACCTTTTCAATCAAACTATCGAGAACAGACAAAATGTCTAGGCGAATACCCAGATTTCAACTTCCTCTTCTGGTCTCAAAATTAAACCTTACCCCATTCCCAACCTCTATCGAGCGCAAAGTTCCATCTCAAAACCACTCAACCACAGCATCTTCGCCACCGCAGCACGTCCTAATTACTGGCGGCTCCCGCGGCATCGGCCTATCCATCGCCCACGCCTTTGCAAGAGCAGGAAGTAATTCCATCCAAATAACAGGTCGAAACTCCTCCACCCTACAAACAGCCATTTCTTCTCTCCAAGAAACATACAGAACCTCAAATCCATCGCAACCAATTTCAGAACAAAGCCTCGCCCTCCTAATTCAAGGCATTCAAGCCGATGTCTTCGATTTCAAAACATGGAAATCCGTCTTTGCGTCTGACAAGAAAGCAACCACGAAAGGATGGCCAATTCCCGATATCCTTATCAATTCAGCGGGTGTGACGCATTCAAGTTTGTTGATGGCGATGAAGGAGGAGAGCATCCATGAACTTATTGACGTGAATCTCAAGGGAACAGTTTTTGCTTGTCAGGCTGTAAGCAAGGCCATGTTACGCTCTAAACATGGGCAATCCGAAGCCCAGACGAGGAAAAACTTGTGTATCATCAATATCTCGAGTCTTCTAGCTACTCACGGCGGAAGGGGATCAAGCGTTTATTCTGCTAGTAAGGCAGGGGTTTTGGGTGAGTCCTTTCTCAATTCTCTGTCCTCAAGCACTGCAACCTACTCATCACGACATACACCATCCTAACAAATGAAAGGTCTCACGCGCGCCCTCGCTGCAGAACTAGGTCCATTGGGTATCCGCGTCAACGCAATAGTACCAGGGTACATAGAAACGGACATGACACAAGGTAAATTTGATTCCACTTTATACCGATTTCCCTTTCGATGTGCAACTCTACATAAACACTGTCCGGGAAAATCTCTCGGACCCAGTTTGGCCCATTCAGATCCCTTTCCAGCCAGATCAAGATGTGACCGTCATCCAAACCAATGCCTCTTTCGACATCTTTCTTGTACATGAAGTGAAGCTGATATACAAATAAAGCAATGGATCCAACCGCCCGTAGCAACGCCCTCGAAAAGATCCCCCTGAAACGGTTCGGTGCCGTCGATGAAATCGCAGAAGCAGCGCTTTTCCTGGCGAAGAACGAGTATGCAAATAATTGCGTCCTCAATCTGGATGGAGGATTGAGTGCTACTATGTGAATGTTACGGCAGGAGTGTGTCGCGTGAAAAATCGTAGGTCTTGTCAAGGATCGAGGGGACTGATGACGGATTTAGCTATGAAGCTGAAATGCATCAAGTCGAGAGCATCTATGGGAATATTTGAATGCCAGAATTTGGGGACCAGAAAGCGTGATGGGGAAGAGTTTGAGTTCAGTGTCGCTCTAGAGCTCCCGCAAAGTACCTCCATGGAGTTGGAGCTGTAAAGGCGAGGGCCGAGTGATCTGTACTGGGACACTGCGCATCTATGTTGATAATGTTCCATGACGATAATGTTCCACCGTTGGAGTGAGGTGCTGCTGCAAGGATTAATTGAATTCAGTCATTGGCAACGAATCCTTCAATCATCGTCGAGAATGATAATGCCTCCAGAGGTGTCGTCCAAAACAATGAGATCATCAACACCATTCTCCTTGGCGGGCATCTTGCCCTTCTTACTGACGGGGGTTTGCTCGAGACCAGCAACAGAAGCAGTACGCTTTCGCTTGCCGTTCTCGACATTCGTGGTGCCATTGGTAGGTGCAGTTGACTTCTCAGTGGGTGCAGATTTTGGTCGCTGTGGAATCTGCGGAGCCTCCAGTAGCTGTATCGATTGGCCATCCTCCGTGAATGTCTTATCCGAGATAGCAGATATAGCAATGATTAAATTGACCTTTGGTGCATCCTCATCGTCGTCTTGGATCGTGATGAAGTTTTCGCCATTTAGATTCAACTCGGCAAATGTTTTGATTGCAGAATCTGTGTAATCTGGTTCGTAGATGACCCCCTCCTCTGTCAACACTTGAAGCTCCTCGCCGTAGCCTAGTTTCTCACGCAGAACACCATCGACCAAGTCTCCGAGTGTAGCACGAGCAGGATCGACTAAAACAGTGGCACGAGCAACACTGCATGTGTTGCAACCTGGTACGGGATCCTGGTTTCCATCGCGACCTAATTCTGGCAGCAATACTCGTCCGTTGTTGACGTTGAAAGTGAACACCATTGGAATCTTCTTAGCTTGATCGCGCATCACCTTGAAAGCTTGGAGAACGCAAAGTGCAGCTGTTGAGGCATTCGTGGTAGCGATCGCAGGAATGATATTGCCGGCCATTTGCTTGATATCGAACTTGGATCGCATAGGTATGCCGAAGATGTAGGATCGAAGGTTTGCGCTTGCTGTAACGAAGTCTAAAGTGTCGACATCGTCCTTGTCAAATGTCAAGATCATCGGTCCAGCATTTGGATTGTCAGCTGCGTCTGACTTCATCTCCAGTATCCGACATGCTAGCCGGCGCAAGCTGTCCGAAAAAACTGCAAAATTCTCTGCCACGGTCCACACACTCTGGCCTTGATCTGCGATTGTGGCAGGGATGGATTTGCCTTCCTCGAGAAGCTGCTCGAAGTTTAGTGCCGCTGGTGATCGTCGATTCTTCCACATGTCCTCCATAGAAAGCAAGCGCTCTACATCTTCCTTAAAGACTTTGTCGAACACCAATCTTACGAATTCTGGGGATGACATGGCGTCACGGATGTTCTTGAGCGCTTCGGCTTCCTTTCGTAAATTCTCAATCTCCTCCTTGTTGCCAGAGTCTTCAGAGAAATCTAGTTCCGCCACCTCTTCCTCGCTAATACCAAACAACTCGGTAAAAAGATAACTCTTGCCCCAAACTATGCAGTGAATCGGCTGGCTCGGTGTGCTTCGGATGGTGCAGACTGGGAAGCTCTTTGGGGCCTCTTTTGGGACGCAATCGTAGCATCTTGTGACTCCCTGGGATATATTAGTCTTCTCTATTTTTGATCTGCTCTGCGCACCCATACCTTCTTGATGATCTGAACTTGTCCTTGGAAACCGGTTGTTCCACTCTCGACCAAGGGCACGTCGGCCGCAATGCACATCTTGTTAACGTGACTCCGCGCGGCGATGTTGTCCAGAGCATTGAAGACTATCTCGAAGCTCTTGAACCATCCTATATTGAACTGCGAATCCATGATATTCGCGTGGTATGCCTCGATCTTGACATGTGGGTTGAATCGATGGGCCGTCTCTTTGGCAACCTGGCGCATTCATTAGCTAGTGCAACCTGCCTGGGAATATAGACGATTCTACCAATGCTTTTGGTTTCTTAATATGCTCATGTCGGAAGAGGAATTGGCGGTTAAGGTTTGAAAGATCTATGGTGTCCAGGTCCACGACGTGAATCTCGCCAAATCCAGTCAGGACGAGGTTCTTGAGTAGTTCACAACCTATGCCACCAGCGCCGACCATCAAAACACGCGCCTCGTGTTGTTAGCGAAGCTTCTTTCAATCCAGTTCGGCGAGGCTCACCTTCTTGACGCGACTGTGGAGTGCGCCGAGTGACTGCTGGGAGTAGCCATCTCTCCCCATGGTGTACGGTATTGAGAAGGTGTGAGAGGACGCTTGGATGTAGGTAAGATTGTCAGGCTCAGGCCAAGATGAATGGGAGTTGTATTAAAGAAAGTCGCGAGGAGCTGGAGGTTGTCGAAATAGCTACGCCCGAGTCATGGGCTTCATCATGTATAATATCCCAAGGGAGGAGGTATAAGAGTAAAGCGCGGCGACAGTGAGGCTACCCGGGGGTGGACCGATACCGATATCCGAGATGTTCAACACCACCCTGCAGGTGCAGGTGACAGCTGATTGAAGTTGATATCAAACGCAAGGCGAATACAAGGCAAATAATACACGGCGAATACAAGGCGAATACAAGGCGAATACAAGGCAAATACAAGGCAAATACAAGGCAAATACAAGGCAAATACAAGGCAAATACAAGGCAAATACAAGGCAAATACACCTTCAAACACTTGATTCAAGACTACCTCCGTACTACGGATTCCCACTCACCACTGCTACCCGACTCTCGGCTACAATGTCCGACGACGAACACGACCAAGAGCTGTTGGATCTGCTAAGAAAGTCTCTCGGCATCGGTCAGGGCAATCCAGATGATCCGCCCGAGACAAAGGTGCTAGAAAGCGCCCAATTCATTTACAACAACAGCATTGACGTGGCCTTGGATATGCAAGGAACTCGATCAGCAGCCGAACGGATCTGGAAGCAGATGCAAGACAAAGGGCACAGCACGAAATCCTGGAGCGAACACGACTTGCACCCAAAAACAAAGGATGAGGCTGCCATCAATTTCATTTTCACCGTCGATTTGTTGAATTTCTCGTTTTGGTCGTACAAAGACCAAAACGAACGCTTTGCTGTTGCGTATAGAGGCAAAAAATGGACAGGATATTGGAGTCTTGTTGCCGCGTTACAAAGAGCTCTGGACACTGGTGAGAAGGCAAGAAGTCAGAATCATATGCCCAGTCTGACTTCGCAAAAGGAGTCCCGATAACCTCACCATCTTTTTGGCACGATGAAAAGGAGTGTACCGACGACATCCTGAGAAGCGTGTTTCAGTCAACCAACGACGAGGTTATCCCCATGTTTGACAAGCGAGTCGCCATTCTTCGCGAAGCAGCCCAAGTCTTGTGCACAAAGTACGATGGCAGTGTGTTCGTCCTTCTCGAAGATGCCAAACACTCTAGCGCCAGACTAGTCAATCTGCTTGCGAGGGATTTTCCATCGTTTCGGGATGAATTTCACTTTGAAGACAGGAAAGTTCGGTTCCTGAAGCGTGCTCAAATCTTTGTTGCCGATATTTGGGCGGCATTTGAGGGTGAAGGGTGGGGTCATTTTGATGACATTGACAAGATCACCATGTTTGCTGGTGAGACATGATTCTTTAAATTGTACACTTTCTGAGCTGATCATGTTTCAAGATTATCGCATACCGCAAATGCTGCATACAATGGGCTGCATGTTGTTCAGTCCGCCTCTGGAACGCGATATCAGGAAGCAAATCGCCATCAAGTCTGGTAGTACATGGGAGATGGAAATCAGAGGTAATGAAAAAATTCTGGAGCATCATTCACTGTAGAAGTCCTAATGAGTCATTAGGTTGCAGCATTTGGTGTGTTGAAATGATCAGGCAGGAGATCATCAAGATTGACCCTGGAGCAAAAATCAACGCCATACTCATCGACTTCTTCCTTTATGACACAATGAAGGAACTTGAATCAGCAGGAGAGGAGCGAATTCCGCATCATCGTACGAGATCCATATTCTACTGAATTATGGACTACATACGACATTGCGCGATTTTCAAGAAAAAATATCTGATGAATTGAGGACTGCCACGACAACCCAGTTGACGCTTTCTTCCAGGACCCGTGGTATCTAGGATGTTTGACTAGGCCCAATGGTCGCGCAGGTTCGTGAACACCCTAACCCCTATACCACAGGTCTCACAAAACTTTTGTCTGCAGTCGGATTCAGACAACCACGAGTACATGATCCAAGGGGGCGAAAGCATACGCACTGGTCGAAGATGTCAGCGATCAGGTATCCAGTCAGATTGCAAGCTCGATACTCATGTGTTCCCAGATGCCATCGGACTCGGTGGCTGGTTTTGACTCTCCGTGGGCTAAGAGAGGCCACAATGACCTGGGTCTGTTGGATTTGAGTTTCAGAGTACGACACGATGACAATGCTAGTGGCAGTAACTTTCTGGGAGGGCCATTGAAAGGTCACTTTGGATGTACAGAACAGACATATTGATAGTCTCAATCACTATCATCATCCACCCTCATGTTTCAGGCCACGCGCTTTGTAGCACTGCATCGTATAAGAGATGCGGATGACTGTTTAGGCGATTGAGATCTTGCCGGTGGTGGTTGCGATGGGTTAGGCATCTGCACTGGTGGTGTCAAATACGTTGGGAAGGAAGGGGTAATGGAGACTCACGCATTCCCAAAAAAATTCAATTCCTTGTAGTCTTCCTCGATTAGTGACATCGCGTTTCTGTGTGTCTCTGCGTGTTCCATCTCTGATGGTGGTGGATTCTTCTTCATCTCTAGAGATGGGCAGGGCGTTTGTGGTGTGGCATTTGTTTCGTCTCGGATGGCTTCTCCATAGCCTTCTTCGGCAGTCATGCCTTGCTCTCCCTCGGCATCCTCTTTTTCTCCTTCGCTTCCCTTCAGCGCCACCAACCTTTCCTTTTCTTGCTCTTTCTCCTCCTTGCTATCCGCCTTCCTGTGTTTTCGCATGGTCAAACCTGTGTCGTCTGGCTCTCCGTCGGTTGCTATTTCACTTGGTGGAAAACTGTCCATGATATTGTGTGCCAAAGTTTTGCTTGCTGCAAAAACAACTATACCGATTGTTATGACGCTGATGATTCTCGATCTTCCCATGAGTCACGGTGGTGCTACTGTACCTTATGATGTTTGTGACAGGGCGCTCGTCTCAGTCATGTACTGGGCCATTGTGACAATGAAAATGCTTGGTTGGGTGTCTGGTACAATGCAGCTGTTCGAAAGTAGAACATGGTGTTTGTGAATGCTTCTCTTGTGTTGCAAGGCTTTCGGGCGAAAGAAATTCCGCTATGGCCATTCTTTTCGTGAAATCATCGTTCCCCTTCTTGCTTCTTTCGGTCAAGTTTGTGATATATCAAAACAGTGACAATCTCTATTTTCACGGTTTCTGTTGATATATCTCGGTTCAAAGGTGTCGTGAATGCTGGACTGTCCTGGTCAGCGTCCACCCGCCGTAGGTCTGCTTTCTGTCAGAGTTCAAAGGCTAGACGAGGTCAAAGTCTCTTAACTTGGTATCAATATCGTTCAATGTCTGGCAATTTTTGGAAAAAGAATCGCCAGAAACTTATCAATATCAGTACTCAGATGGGTATTATCTGTCAATCCTAGCTATCTTGAGGCTATGTGCACATGTGCTTCGTGCCCTTCAATCCAGTCTCCTATACTTTTCGTGCCTGCATACAGCTCCACTTCCATCTTTTTGTCTATACCTTTTGCGGCCTTTTCTTGTCCATCCTGTTCATCTTCCGAATCCCACAGCCCGTCTTCGCCATCGATCTTCACAGGATTGGTGATTTCCCATTCGTTTTTTCGCCAGATAATTCTTGTCTTCATCGGGGACAATCCGTAATGCCTCCCCAGCACGCCAAGCACGGCATAGATCGACAACGATTTCGGCAACTCAAACGTGTGAATAGTCTCTTGATTTTCTCCTTGTACATGCAGCGTGAGGAGTTGCGCGTCCAAAGACCTTGGGTTGACATTGAGACTTGCTCTCTTGATAATTGGTTCTCCATACTCTTGACACAGTTCTTCCCATCGAGGATGACTTTTCTTGATTCTTTCTGAATCTTCTTCGGAAGCAAAGGCCAGCTCCAAGGCAATGAGCGAAAGATAGTACGAACTGGCATTCAAGGCATCTTTGAGTGATATTGAACTGTAATTCAAAGAATTGAGCTTTGGTAGTCGAGCAGTAGTGAGAAGATAGCCGTCGTTTGATGTCAGACTGCGCCCGTCAGGAGCTTGTAGATCGGTATAGAGGGGATTGCGGGCAATTCGAAGAGATGTAAGGCCAGGAAACGTGGTAGCAAGATCGTTCACAAGGCCCCAACTTGATATTGAGTTGTGGGACAGGTCGACGTCTTCGAGAGACGCTGGAAAAATTGGGGCAGAATCCGTTGAATTTGGTGCTGTAAGCGTAGATATGTTGTTCATCTTCAACAGCAGCCTTTTGAGATTTGGCAAGCTTGTCAGGGGCGCGAGATCCGAGAGTGCTGAGAATTCATTCGATTCCAGGGTTAGCGATGTGATGGAATGTACCTCATCAAGAGATGGTTCCCGGGTCAAAGTTTCAAAAAGATTCTTAGACAGTGTCAGGCTCTCCAACGCCGGAAACATTGTGAGAGTTCTGGCAGCCTGCTCCCACGTCAAGAGATTCTCCTCCAGACTGAGGAACGTGATCTTTTTGAAGGCCTCTTTGAGGAACGGCTTTACGCTCGAATCGGAATCAACGCTCTCGATCCGATTACCATCCAAACGTAGAATCTTGAGGCCGAGAAGTTGCTCGCAGATAGCAGCAATTGGTCCCCACTGAGCTAGCAAGTTCCGGCTAAGATCAAGCTCTACAATCTTGGGGCATACTTCGCGTATTTCTGGCAAAGCGTTCTCGAGTGTTTCGCTCGCAATCTGTTGGTCAATACAAAGCCCATCAAGAAGGACAATCTTGAGCTGCTCGAGCCCTGCTTGCTGCTTCCTGATTTTATCAAATCCGACTTCCTCTACCTCTTTTCCGCTGATTTGTATTGCTTTGTCCGAAGGACGCCCATTTTGGAAGACGATATCAGTATGGTCGGACGCGTATTTGTACCTCAGAGCTTCTATAAAGCTGCGACGTACATCCGGCTGGCGATTTGGTCGAATGAAAGAGGCTGCCGTTGGCTCTCTACTGACACAAGTGAAATATCGCTCGCCATCGACGTGGCCGTCATGTTTGCCTCGAGACGCGTTGTCCCATTCAACTCCAAGCCATTCGCCTTTGCCCTTGATAGCACCAATGTATCGGATGGTGCATATATCGTTGCCATACGAAACGCGCTGCCCCAGGCCGGGCCTTGACGGGTCCATGTTGTTGGTGCTTTGCGAAATGCCAAGGCATGATAGACAGGTAGGTAGCCTGAGGCTATCATGGGCATCCTCGCCCCACTCAAAAATTCCTCGCCCTCGGAAATTCTCGCCGCCTCTCATCGACATCGCTCAACATGTCGTCCCCATCATCGCATACGGAGTACGTGACTCTCGTCTCCAGCGATGGCTTTGAGTTCATCGTTAAACGGTCGTGCGCAGTCTTAGCCGGTGCCATCAAAAACATGTTGGATCCAAACAGTACGCGATCGTTATCAATTCTTCATCTGCAAGAGCTACTAATCCATATCTGCAAAGGTAACTTTGGCGAAGCCGTCTCTGGAATATGTACATTCGAGAGCATCAAGTGAGTTTGCTGTCCCAACGACCACTTGCTTCACAATTGCCTGCTGCCCTTGTTCATGGTGGGGCGACGAAAGACTAATGAATAACACAGCGGTGTAATTCTTGAGAAAGTGTGCGAGTACCTCTACTACAACGAGACCCACAAGGAACAGAAGGATGTGCCGGATATGGAGATACCGCCCGAGCTGTGTCTGGAGCTGTTGATGGCGGCCGATTTTCTGAACGGTGAGTTCCTGTCACTTGAAATTGGTTACCCAAGAACTGACAATGCAATCAAGTTTGAGACTAATGTGCGATACAAACGATGAGATGGCGTTTTGTGGATTAAAATACCCGATGATAGACGAAGGCAACATGCGGTTGTCGATTTCACGACACGTTTACAGCAATGAGAAAAAGATGAACAGTTCCGCTTTTCCATTTGAAGGTGATGACCATATTTCGCACCACGTGCATATACGTCGACTCCTATCACCATGAGTCAGATCGTCTATAGTTGGTGCAAGAGCGACAATCTGCTTTTATTCAGGCCATCTGACGGTAAGTCAGAGATGGCTCTTTATTCCAGGTGGAAACATACCGAGCGATTGAGGATACAATTTTCTTGACAGGGAGGAAAATCCCTTGCCTATGTAGTAGGCGATGATGAAGTAGATTTATCTTCACTCTCATACCCACCAAAGGAGGCTCTTCGCACCAATCCCTACTCATTACCAACCTTGAAATAAAAACAAAAAATCCAACCACGATTTATGAACGTAATCGAAAGCCATGCTGAATTTCCTTACGATTCGGGTATCATTGCTATGCTCGATAAGTTGTGGTAATATGCTTAAGAGACATCTGTTTGTTCCCTCTCCTGCCTCGTCCTAGGCACCACTGGCACCACGAACACTTCACAACCTTATCCCAAACTTCCTCCCAAAAATTTCCCTCAACAATATCAATCCGCTCCTCGCCGTGCTCTCCTTCAAAGGCGCCGGAAATTCCACCACGGCCCTTCTCATAGCCACCATAGCAGCCTGTCCATAGAACTTGACAAATTTATCCGCATAATGCTCCAGTATATTCTTCAGGACAATCAAATGTGTCTCCTGTACGTCTTTTGCAGGGACATTGACGATGTTTGCCACAGATGTCCAGAAATGATATGCGGGAAGGGAATTCTGCGCCGTTTTGCTTGTTTTGAAGTCGCGCAACGTGACTGCGCTCCAGCCCATGGCGAGACCCATCATTTCTTCCTGATGTACGGCGGTGTCAATCCACGAGTCGCCTTCTTTTCCCCATCCAATGCGATCGCGCCCTGCTTGTGTATTTTCAGGACCGTAGATGCCGAATAGGACCGGACAAGCTTTGTGGTATTTGGCCAAAAATATATCGATGAAAGATTCACCATTCCAGCGTATGCTCAAGTGTCCGAACATGAATGCTATAGAAATGCCGACCAAATTTGTCATAGTCTGTAATGTTGACTCCCTTAACATTTTGATGCTGATTTTCGCAAAGTAGTTGATGAGGCATATAAACACCGCGGGTACTTGAGCTTGTTCCGGGGCCATATTGGCGAACTTCGGCTTGCAGGATATGAGGTAGTTTCTTGCATCAACCTTGGGGCCTGGCGCCGTCATTGCCTGCTGTAGTATTCCTAGCATTTTCGATCGTTTGTCGGAATTCCCTTTCCGCACCGTGTCTTTCTCGGTGGCAGAAAGAGATTCAGCAGTATCTGAAGACAGCTGTCCCAGGGCCTTTTTGAAATCCCGGCGTTTGTCTGTCCAAACTCTCGCGCCTGGTCCCGCATTCTTCAGATCCTTCCGAAGGACTTTTAGAGTTTTGTGGAGGTCGAGGTATTGCTTTTGTTTTGCATCCTTTTCAAATATCGACTTTGCGATGGGTGACGCTTGATAACTGTTTGGAGCCATTGCCGGAGCCGGTGATTGTACTGCTTGCGGTTTAAGTGCAGATTGAAACGAAGTTGACGGTAGAGGTGTTACGGCAGGCGCCTGCTGGACGGGCGGGGGCTGCACATTCTGTACGTGTGCTTGGTGTTGAGCTGGAGGAGGCGCTTGCTGTTGTAGTGTTGGAATCTGTTTAGCAGGTGTCGATAGTCTAGCGTCCTCAGCAGCCTGTGTCTTCTCAGCCAGTGCATTTGCCTCGTTCAATTTTTCCTGAATTTCCTTCTCCTGCTCCGCTTTTCTCCGCTCATCTTCCAGTCTCTTGTTCGTTGCCTCGAGTTGAAAAGCCCTTGACTCCTCCTCATGTCTCGCCCTCATCTGTCTGCTCGCTTCCTCTCTTTCCTGTGCTCGGATCTGCAGGTATGCGTCCAGTGTTTGGAGGGCATGTTCTCGAACTTGATCGTGTATCGTATCGGCCTCTTCAATGGCGGCCTGGTGTATTCTCGCTTTCTCCTCGGCGCTCTGTTTCTGTTTGGCTTGAAATTGAGCTTCTTTGTCGATCAGCATGCGACTGAACTCGTTGATGAAGGATGGATCGGGTGTGGTCCCCCTCGAGCGTGGGTTAGGCCGGGGACTGTGTCGACGCCGGGGACTGTTCCTGGAAGACATATTAGTAGCAATGTGGTGATACAATGAAGCATGAAGAAATAAATCCAGACGTGAAGCACGCGACGTTAGTTCAACGGAAGTTCCAGGGCGCGCATTGACTTGTCAGCTGATCAAGACGTGTCACTATTTCGAGTTGTTCCCACTGGCAGCCGGGTCTCCTTCACACCTGTTCACTTTTCTCAAACCTTCCATTCTTCACGCCTAACACTGAGTTGGCGTATTCAAACTACACAGCGATTGCAATGAAGAGAAAAATACAACGAGCGCTCCGAGGACCACGCGAGAATAAACTCTGATGGATAAATCATTTTCGTCTATCACTATCAGAAAGAACCATCTCTTCTTCAAACCTTCGCTCGCAAACGAATGAAAAGAAGTTATCTTGCTCGCAAAGCAATGCGGGTTCCAAAAAATGTCACCTCCAAAGAATCAAGCCAGCGTGCTGACCCCAACGAAGCTAGCGCCGGCGATACCAGGTTGTAATCTCCGGTAGTTAGTACCGTGCCAGCCCTACATCGCTGTATCACTGCTAATAATGATATGAGAGATTCTGAGGACCGAGGCTGCAGAATAGATGTGATGGTACGGTCTATACCGACCTCGCTTACGGTCGGTGCTGGTTTTAGGGGGTAAACCCACTATTATCTAGGCGGGGGTAGCGCCTAAATGTAACAACTGGTAAAACATCATATGTTCAAGTAGTTTCAAGCTATCTGATTGGCTGCACATCACGTTACCGGGATGTGCGGTAGGCGTAATAAATGTACGGTAGCATAAAGAGAATGTGCGGTAGAAATAGGACTGGCCTTTACTAATAGTCGTCTCCATGCGCCTCATCTTTCGTCGCCATCGTTAGTAGTAATCTGGGGCCAGCATCATGCCCACTTCTATGGGAATATTCTCCAAACAAGTGCATTCGCATGTTATCAATAACTATGCCTACCTCACCTCTTCAGTCCCTTCCTCTTCATCTTATCCACAGTCGTTTGCAGCGATCGCTTGATCTCTCTGTTCTTAAACTCTGCAATGTTGTAGTACATGGGCGCAATATCCTGTCCTCGAATTAGTCATATGGTCTATCACATATTACCGGAAAGGGCTGCTTACCAGTAACCACTCGGCCTTGACAGAGGTGATGGATCGGATATAATTCTTCGTGGTGAGCACAAACTCGTTGTACACCACCCACTCGGGATCGCTCGCCAACACTGTCGAAGGATGTAATAGCACGCTCTGGTCATCCTTTACTGTGATGTAGGTCTTCCCACTTCCATCCTTCTTAGCCACCTGCATAAAGAAACCAGCAACGAGAGCACGACGAATATTTTCGTAGTACTTCTTATCCTCGAATGGTGTGCTCATGAGCTCGATCTCTTCACGTTCCATGATGCGCTTAAGCTGCATACGTACATTGTCTGCTTGTTGCAGAACTCGGTAGGAGAGGAAGTGATCGTGGCACCATCTTTTGGGATCCTGTTGAGCTTCTGGTCCTTTGAAGGCGTGGTAGACGTTGAGCATGGTGAGGTGATCGCCATCGGGATGCGCAAACAACTGCTTCATCTCATCGGCTCGCTTTCGCGCAGATGCCGGACGCACAAAGACTTGTGGAACTGACAGTAGCGCTGTGAGCGAGAGCATCTCATTCGAGCAGTAAAACTCAGGTGACGATATCAGCATGACACTGAGAGATGGGTCGAGCGGGAATTCTGATGCAAGACGACCCAATTGTGTGAGTTCACCATCATCATCCAGGCAGGCGAGGTAGTTGAGTTCTTCCAGAGCACGCATCAGTGTCTCTGGCGCAGGAGGATCCATCAAGTCGAAATGGACAAGATCATCGATGCCCAATTTCTTAAGCTGCAAGACTGTGGAGGACAGGTTGGATCGAAGAACTTCAGGATACGTTTGCTCAATAAGTTCCTTTTTAAACGCAGCTTCCGTGTATAGTCGAAAGCATTTTCCAGGGCGCGTACGACCAGCACGACCGGCTCTCTGTTGTGCCGATGCCTTGGAGATGGGGGAGACCAAGAGCGATTCGACACGAATTCGAGGGTTGTAAACTTTCTGTTTGCTGAAACCTGGGTCTACCACATAGACAATACCGTCAATTGTGAGCGACGTTTCGGCGATGTTGGTGGAGACAATCACTTTGCGACCAGGTCTTCCCCCTGGTTCCCTTGGAGGTGGCGCTGGGTCGAAGATCTTCTGCTGTGCTTGTGGGGGAGAGTACCATACAGCGGGTACACCTTCAGCGGGCCGGAGTCTGCCTCTCGCATGAGTTCGTCAGCCTCCAGACTGATCTTCCTGCAAGCATCTTCGATCTCTTCCTCTCCGGTTAAGAATAGCAGTATGTCTCCCTCAGGCTCGGAAGCGTGAATTTGTAGGACGGTTCTCAAGGCAGCTTCAACGTAATCGCGTTCAGGTTGCGCAGTGTAAAAGATCTCGACCGGATGCGTACGACCTGGGACAGCCAATAATGGCGCAATCTTCTCTTGTGTGCCGAAGTATTTCTGGAACTTTTGCGCGTCAAGCGTGGCCGACATGATCACGATCTTGAGATCGGGTCTTCGCAGCGCAACTTCTTTAAGCAAGCCCATGAGGATATCTGTGGCCAATGTACGTTCGTGGGCCTCGTCGAGGATCAATGTAGAATATCGCGAGAGGTTGTTGTCCGTCATGGCCTCGCGCAACAGCATACCATCCGTCATGTACTTCAATATCGTCTTTGGCGATGTTTTGTCCTCGAAACGAATGCTGTATCCGACCTCGTCTCCCAAATTCACATCCATCTCTTGGGCTACACGCTGAGCGACAGACATGGCGGCGACTCGACGCGGTTGAGTACAGGCAACCATCTTACCCGTCTGATTGGGTAACTCGTCGAAGAGCACGAATTGGGGGATCTGGGTGGTCTTTCCGGAGCCAGTCTCACCGACGAAGACGAGAATCTGGGTACTCTGGTACATTTTGAGGAATTCATCTCTGGATAATGTCAGATAGCTCTGCATGGACAGATTTTGCAAAACTCACCTCTGGGAATGGACAGGCAAGTTGCGCCTGGTCTTCAAAATGTTGAAGTACTGCTTCGACAATGGCTTGTTGGTAAAGGCATTGTTTGGTCCATCCTCGGCGCTCAGGGCAAGGGCGGCCGTGGTGTTGTGGCGCGTGAAGGTATCGAGGATAGAAGCTACTCGGCCATTCAAGGAGCGGCCGTTACTGTAGCCATTGTTGCTGTTGTCGTCGTCGTCCTGATACATGTGAGCAAGATATGGGTTGGCCTTGGGATCCATATCTGCACCATTTGGCTTCTTGCGCTTGCGAGAGCCTTCTTCGTACGAGTCGGGTCTGCGATCTGCCATTGTCGACGTGGGAGACTTGGCGACTTTGGTGTTGGACTTTTTTGCAGCTAGGCGACCAAGCGCGATTTCAACGGGTCAAGGATAGTATAACAGTCACGTGAGCAGGACTTGCGGCCTCCGAGTCAATCGCAGATTGCAATTGTCGAATTCACAGTCTTTCGATTCAAGAGCGGTGGTGGCCGTTTTCTGCACATCTGGATCCACAACTGCTAGAGAACTGTGGACATTATTGTATTGCGGTTCAAAATTTGTATGGACGATAGAAATTCAAAGGCTTGGCGTGTCTGATCAAGTGGATGTGGAAATGGCAGTTCTTTGAGATGGAGATGAGCATGTGGGTGAAGCTTGCGTGGCTTGAGATGCAAGTTGTCCATGAGTTACAAACCACCTGCAGGTCCGCGGGTAAGATTACAGGGAAGATTACAGGGAAGATTACAGGATCGATCACAGGAAAGATTACAGGATCGATCACAGAAAGATTACAGGATCGATCACAGAAAGATTACAGGATCGATCACAGGAAAGATTACAGGATCGATCACAGAAAGATTACAGGATCGATCACAGAAAGATTACAGGATCGATCACAGGAAAGATTACAGGATCGATCACAGGAAAGATTACAGGATCGATCACAGAAAGATTACAGGATCGATCACAGAAAGATTACAGGATCGATCACAGAAAGATTACAGGAAAGATCGGCTGACCAATGTACCATGTATCGATGATAACATTCAACCAATCACACTCGATAGATTGTTGCTGAGTCATCTCTCAGATCAGCGCCTTATCGCCCTGAAGATGCAGGTACTAACGATGCGATGCCACGCCACGGCCCATCTAGATCATGTCGTTATCTACTTACGCCTTGGGCTACACTGCCTCGTCCGCGGAGTCCTTCTCGGCCATTTCTTGACCTCTTATCAGTCAGGCGTCTCAGGACTATAATTATGGTTCCCATCTCTTGCCTGATGACATTGTCTGCCAACTAACTGTACAGCATGGACTCACCTACAGCAATCGAGACACTGGCCGCTCCAATTAACCTGCCATGCGGCTTAACACTGCCAAACCGCTTTGTCAAATGCCCCATGCAAGAGACGCTCGCCGAAGCACCTGTGTTCGATCCTCCAATTCCCCAGTTCAGAAATCTCTACTCGCAATGGGCTAGAGGCAGGTACGGACTCATCATCACGGGCCAAGTCCAGGTTGATTCTCGCTACCTCTCCATCGCTGGCGACGTTTGCACACACGAGCATTCTCTCTCCGAGCCACATCTATCGGCTTGGAAAGAATGGGCAGAATTATCGCAATTACACGGCACTCCAGCAATCGTCCAACTCGCGCATCCGGGGCGCATGAGTCCTGTGGGAGCTGGTAATCGCCCCAAAGATATGCCTACGCTCTGCCCCTCCAGCGTGTCAGTGACAATGGGCACGAGTTGGCTTGACAAAGCTGCTGTCAACACCCTTCTTGGCACTCCCAAAGCAATGACAGTAGAAGAGATAGATGAAGTAGTTGGCATGTTTGTGCACGGTGCGAATGTTGCAATTGCTGCAGGTTTTTCTGGCGTCCAAGTCCATGGCGCGCACGGCTTTCTTGTTAGCCAATTCCTCTCTCCTCACACGAATCGACGCAACGACGAATATGGAGGTACCCCAGAGAAGCGAATGAAATTGCTTAGGCGATTGGTGGAAGAGTGTCGAGCTGTGGTGCCGAAGCCTCTGTGCCTAAGCGTGAAACTTAACTCCGCAGACTACATGGCAGCAGGCGAAGGCCTAGAAATGGAGGAGGGCCTCGAACAAGTCCGCTGGCTTGTGGACTGCGGTATGGTCGATTTCGTCGAGATCTCAGGTGGAAATGCAGAGACCAAGACGAGCGGATTGCATACCTCTTTCAATAAGGAACTTGGTGGGTGGGCGCCTCAAAGAACAAGTACGAGACTTCGTGAGGCCTTCTTCACTGAGTTTGCGGAGAAAGTGCAAGAGCTGAAGACAGACGTCCCGATACAACTTTCTGGTGGCTTTCGATCGAGAGTTGGAATGGCTGATGCGATAGAGTCTGGTGCGTGCCAACTAATTGGACTCGGTCGTACGGCTGTTCTTGAGCCCGAACTTCCTGCCGCCACATTGTTGAATCCTGACATTCCTGATGATAAAGCATTTGGCATTCCTCATATGGTCAAGGGACAATGGATTGTACCGTGGATGCCAGCGAAAATCATAGGTGCGGGTTTAGGTATTCGGTTCTTTTATCACAATATGCGACGACTTGGAAACGGATTGAAGACAGATCCGGGTATCAGCATTCCTAAAATCATGTGGTTAAGTACTCTGGAAACATTTACGAGTGGAATTTTGAAGTTGGCGCAGAGGATTCTACAGACTTTGCCTTGGGGTTTGAGGGAGAAGGTTGCTTGATTTTTGTGCGACTTTTTCAACACTTATTGATCCTGGTATATTTGACGTTCAACACTGATCGAGGAATTTCGAACCGCACCCTCAGCCCGCTAAGAAGCTTTCAGCGACTAAGCCGGATGGGAATCTTCAGGCACTATGTGTTTTGGAATTGCTTGTTTAAAGTAGGTTAGACCAAAAATGAAAGATGGGTCTGGGGACCTAATCGTATGGGACGAATTTGCGAGTCAGTCATCGATACCGAAATCAGGTTGAATCTTATAAACTAATGTCGGTTCTAGGATGGAAAGATAATGGTTGAAAGCGCCGCATAGTTCTGCTTTTCCTACTTCGTCAGTCGATTTCGAGTACAAATTCTCGATAAGGAGAATATTCAAGTCTTGAAAGCGCCTCGTTCAATTCAGGCGGCGGAAGACATCTCATTTCCGTCCTGGCGATCGGCTGCGGCGGAAGACATGAGCGGATGTGATGCAGGAAGCTGAGAACACAAATCGACCTAAGATGACTTTCGAGCCCGCAAAAACAAGTGTGACCAGTGCTGGAAAAGAGATTTTTCAGGAAACAGGACCTCAGGACAAAATGCTAGCACCGAGGTGACGGCATCAGTACTTACAAACTCGTACGCAACCCGAGACCTGTGAGAAGCGGTGAGTTCATTGAACACCCCAGTTCCTATCTACAATTGATTGGGTTCAAACTTTAGACAACTTGAAGCCTCCTGGCTGTCGAGTCTGGAAAATTCCGGCAGGGTCGTACTTAGCGGCTACTGTCTTCATGAAAGCGACATTCTCACTTCCATACGTGGATAGTGGATTCTGCGTTTTGTCTGCGTAACTGTCAAGGTTGGAGTTAGAAATTTCAATCTATAGAAAAGGAACGAGATTGAATCAAATACTCACTTCAGATACTCCCAATCAACATCCACCCCCCTTTTCACGCTCTCAGCCTTCACAGTCTCACGATACGTCGCAAGCGCTTTGCGAGCCTGATCCTCTAGGGCAGCGTTTTCAAATACGAAGATAACCTCGAACATGACGCTGTTTTCTTTGACGCGATCCATACCGAGAACATTACCACCCTTCTCCACACCGTGATCGAACAGAACAGTAGGTAAACTCTGGAAGATCGTGTACAGACTGAAGGTATCGTCTCCGGTCGTATTTCTCCAGGCAGGAATGAAGGCATTGTGCTGTTCAACGATATATTTCAGCATCGAGGCGTCGTTCTTGACGGTGATTGCGAACCAAACGTTTCTGGAATTGAGACTGTCAGTCCAAGTATTATAGATCGATTGGAATGAGACGGAGCTGGAGGAAAAAACACGCACCTGTTTCCGTTGGCAAAGTCGAGCTCCACTGCCATGTTTAGATGGCTGGCCGATCGCAGAGTTGACGAAAGCACCGGCTTAATGGCTTTGAACTCATCGAATGCTGGTGAGTGTACCGCGCCGCTGACATCTTGAATGTCATTGATGATAATCGATTCAGTGGCGCCCTTGATAAACGACCAGTAGGTAATTGCTTCTCCGTCTTGATAGTTTACAATGTTGTTTGTAAAGTTAACAAAGGCCGCGATGACTTGATCTGTCGCAGAGTCGGGATAAGTGAGCATCCCTCCGTATAGATTTCCAGCGGAGAAAGCCTGTACGTCGAACCGGGTCACGATGCCGAAGTTGGATGAGCCGCCTTTCAGAGCTTTCCATAGATCGACGTTGACAGTCTTGTTGGCGTTGAAGATCTCTCTGCATAACGTAGGTCTTGTTAGCCCAGCTCAATAGCGTGGGAGATCTGAAGCAATCAAACTTACCCACTGGCAAGGACGACCTCAAAGTTGACAATGTTGTCACAAGTGAAGCCCAACTTGCCACTGAACTGAATCAAAACGGTCAGCTAATGGTTCAAAAGGAACGCGGAAAGCATGCCTTACAAAGTTATTCCCTCCTCCAAGAGTGAACCCACCAACGCCAACAGTTGACGTGCGGCCACCAGGAGCTGTTGCTCCATACTTTTCGAGTTCTGCGTAGACATCCTTCCACAAAGATCCTCCATCGACCTTGGCCACCTGCGATGACGTGTCGTACTCTGTTTTGTTCATCAATCCCAAATCAATAGTAACGCCATCATGGACTTTCGAATTTAGTCAGCATGTTTTGAACGGCGAGGAAAGGCTTAGAAAAAGCTCACTATCAGCAGATGCACCCCATGCAGTATGGCCGCCACATCGAACCGCCCAATTACTGCCGAGGGTCAACAGTGTCTTCAGAGCCAGCGAGACTTCGGCGGAATTCCTTGGCTGCACGATACACCACGGACTCTCTATAGCGGATGCTGAGTAGTAGCTCGCCTCCCTCTCAATGTATACAGTGGAGTTGGGCTGGTACACATCAAGACCCGCGGCTTCAAGACCTGCACACTATAAAAAACACAAATCAGCTCAGATGCTCGTATAATATCAAGACATCAACGAATGGTTGTCTATACTCACGGTTACTCTCTGATTCGTCATGGTGATCAGAGAAAAGGCCGAGACTGACGAAAGCGCAAGGGCCACAATGGCGAGATTATGGAGGGATCGTGGATCGGACTTCATGATTCGGGCGGAAAAGGTCTTTGAAACAAAAGATGGCCAGAGGAGGTGATTTGTAGATTCCTGGTACCACCGCGATTTGGGGACCCGCATCGTATCGAGCTTCGTGTCCGTGTACCAGAAAATGACCTACAGCGCAGTTCTCTACAGCAGATGAAGACGATGATCCAGATTTTCTTTTTGCAGAGAATGGCCGGTAAAAGTTCCCGGCCAGAATAGCGAAATCGTATGGACTTGTAAAATGCCGCCATGGACCACATCGATATACAAGATCTAACATGAGAGAGCTCTTGGGCGAGAGGAATGACAATAATTCTCAGTATCACAGAAGCTAACACTAACAGTGAGCCTATGAGGCCTGAAAAATTCTTAATAATTGACTTTCCAACTCTTTTATACCCTGCCAGAATCCCAGCGAGGATCTCAGGACCTCGGATTATCTTGCGCGAACCTTGCTGCTAATTACCTTATCATTGTGTGCATACAAGCCACACATGTATCTCCTCCATCTTCAAAGGATGCGCGTCAATGAATCCACTTGGGGAAGATCCTTTTGACTTCAGCGTGTCCCAGGTACAGAATCGTCCAGGGACTCAATCAAGTGTCGAGCTCCATGTGCCGGTCGAAATTGACGCGTTTACCTGAGTCTTGACTCCTGAACAATTCGGGCGGTCTCTTGGATTGCTCAAGCTCTAGAGCATGAAGCTCATGAAGAGCGGTGGGAGATAGGTAAAAGGCCCGGAACGCTGAATGAACCGTCGGCGCGACGCGCCTCTCCAGCAAACCATATCGCGACTATGGCGATCAACCGTATCTTGATAAGCATCTTCCTAAGGACTTGTTGCCGTCGGTCCCATGTCACAACTTAATTTGGAGAAACGACAGGCAAAAAGGCAGCCAAACATTCATACTCTGGAAATGGCAGTACTGTAGGTAGTAGAAGCCATGAAACGATGGTGAAGGCAAATGGAGCCTAGCAGTGACCGTATGATGGACAAGGCCACTCAGCTCGCATCGAGGCCATTCGCATGGTTTTCATTTAGCTCCTCATCTGCTCTCATTCATTCCCAGCTGGCAGCAGTTGATATAGCAGCCCTACACAAGCCATTTTGCTGGCAAGACCGATTTCTCATGGCTCTATTTCCTGACATTAATGGCACAGAGGTGTTTCTTGCACCACCCCCGGGCTGGGTGGTCAATTTCACGAATCCAACGCGGGACTATGTGATCGAGAAGGAGGTGAAATGGGCGTTCGGCATCGAGTACCCAATCGCGACTTTGTTTCTTTTGCAGCGCTTGTATACCTCGATTTTTCTGGTCCGAAGGTTTCTGATTGACGACTGTACGTTCAAACTCAACCTCTTCTGAGAGATACCCCAATTGCTGTGACTGACTGACGTTTTGCCATTAGACTTGATTGTGATTGCCTGGGTGTGTCTTATCTGCGTGCGCACACACACTCAAAACACCTTCTGATCATATGTAGGCGCTACTTACAGCATGTTGCGCTATGATGCTTCACCTTTGCAATGCGGGCTATGTTGGGCTGCATGTTTGGGAGCAGCCCCTGGACGTGACTACATACACCAATGGTGTAAGTTAATCACTAGAGTCTTTTCAATGCTAGAAGAGATGGCTAACAACTCTTGTATAGATCCTGCTTGCTATTACCCTAACGGCAATATTGTAAGTCTCTGCTTTGGCTGAAAAGTCCATTGAAAAGCCTTCTTGAACACATACCTTGAAAGAAGATATACAGCCACGCCATACTCATGCTGTCCGATCGAAACTGTACGTATATTAAATTGACATTTGCATTTCTTTAGGGGTACGATGTTGGCCAAGCTGGTACTCTGTATCTTCTACTATAGACTGATACCTGGAAAATGGTATCGAATCAGCATCTTCTTGACGGCAGCCTTGACAATTGCGTCTTTCGGCGTCGCCTTCTTTGTCAACGTATTCGCGTGCTACCCGAAGTTCAACTCCTGGGACCTACGCTTGGCAATGGAGGGTCGCTGTATCTCGAGGCCACCATTCTACTGTAAGAATCCGTTCAATTCACTGATGCCACTTCACCTGCAACGATTCCCGTTCGAACATGTATGGAATGGCTGATGAGTTGGTAGTGCTACAAGCAATCGCGGGTGGAGTCACGGATCTTCTCCTTATGATCACACCTATTCCGACTGTCCTTGGACTGCAGATGTCGCGCAAAGCCAAGGCGGGTGTGATTGCATGGTTCGCCGTTGGACTCATTACGCTCGCCATGTCAGTGATGCGTCTCGTCAGCCTCTTGAGTCAGCTGTACAGCAGTGATATTTCTTGGCTCATGCCAGAGGCGATGTTGTGGGTGTATGTATGTTCTCCTAGTTCACGGCTTGCAATCGTCTAACACGCAGGACAGGGCTGTGGAATCCAATCTGATAATTATCTGCGGCTGTCTTCCCACATTCCGCATCTTCCTCAGAATCGGCGTCCCGCGCAAAGCAAAGTCAACGGCAGCTTTCAGCGGCGGCGCCGCTCCGGGAAATGGTTTCAACTTGCGGACTTTTGGTCAGAGCGATCGCCGGTCAAGGCGTCGGTTCGATACCATTGCAGAAATTGATGCCATGGACGATATCGATCTCAAGGACAACGTGAAGGAGTACCGAGCTCAAGTTAGTACCTACGCAGCCGAAGAGTCAGATGACAATGGGAGCAATGGTGGTATTGTACGGACTTTCTCGGTTTCCGCGAAGACTGCAGGTTCGAGCTGGAATAGAAGCCAGGAAAGGATTGACCCGCTGTCGAATCTTGATACACCCGTAATACTCTCTCCTACCCGTACCCATAGGTAACCATTAGCACGCGTAGCGGCGAGTCGATTATAATAATCTTTTAGCTACTCTATATATACCAACTTCTTATTTATGGCTTTATCTAATTGAATTCTTTCGCGAGTAATAGAGTACCTAAACTATAGCCAATTTGGATATATTACTAACTACTATAAGGGAACTATAGTTTACAAATACTACGCGGGATACTATAGGATGAATTTCTATATATTATTGTCCCTACTCTATAAGATTAAGTATGCAGTAGTAGTAAAAGTAAAGATATTCTAGATAAATCTTAGGGTCCCCAATAGGGCGGGTTAGGGCGGGTTCTATAGGGGTAGGGCAGGTTTTCGGGGCGGGTTATAGATTAGAGGAAAACCCGCCCTATTTATACTAGCGCGGGTCTACGTGATGCTTTCTTAGCGCTTATATAACTACTAAGATATAATAATAGTTAATCTTTATAGTAGATATTATTAATAATCTAGCTATCCTCCCCTTCTTCTTTATCTTCTTCTTTATCTTCTTCTTTATCTTCTTCTTTATCTTCTTCTTTATCTTCTTCTTTATCTTCTTCTTTATCTTCTTTCTTATCTTCTTCCTTATTACTTCTATTATCTAATTGATAAGTATATTTGTCTATATTCTTAGACTTATAATTAACTTAATTAGCTTATTATTAAGTAATAGTATAGAATCTACGTACCTTCTTATCCTTACTAAGAGTCTTACTTATACTATTAGTCGCCTATAATACTAATAGTTTTATTATAAGATAAGCTTTATTTATATTTCTTATTCTACTAAATCTCTCTCTTACTTCTACCTTATTACTATATTATTACTATACCTCCTTTATAAGCTTTTTATTAGGGAGATTCTCCCTTAATTTTATTTTATCTTTATATTGGTTCTACTCTACAAAGTACTATAGGGTAGAATATAGTCTATAGTTAGTAAAAGTAGTACTAGCTTAGGTAAGGAGATACAAAGAGGTAAAATTATAAAGATATAAAAAGATCTAATAAGAATCTAGTAGAATAAGTAAATAATTAAAAGTATACTCTAGTTTAGTAGTTCTATATTCTCCTAATTACTAAATAATTTGTAGGTATATATATATAGTAAAGTATAAACCCTAAGTACTAGAACTTATACTATTATAAGTACTACTACTAAGTTAATCCCTAAGTTTTAAGACTTATACTATAATAAGTCTTACCTACTATACTTATCGTATATATTAGTTAGTTAGAACTATATAAAGTACTTATCTATATTCTTACCCTATCTACCTATCTATCTTACCTATAATAGTAGGATCTTTATATACTATAGGTAAGATAAGCGTAGATAATATAGTATTAGATTACTATTAACTTCTACCGCTTAGCTACTATATAAAGGTAAGGTAATAGGATCTTTAGGTATTTCGTAAAGAGATAGACTAGGTAGTTCGTAAAGAGATAGATAAGGTAGTTAGGGGTAAGAGAGAGAGAGTCTAGAGTTAAAGTAAGTAATAAGAATTAGATCGTATTATTATATTATCTTACTTACTATTCTATTCCTATATACGCGTCGTCCTAAGTTCTTATTATTATATAGTAATATTAGTATTCCTCTAGTTATTAAGATATTCTATATTATCCTAGTATTATTATTCTATATAGTACTCCTATTATATTCTCGTTCCGCTAATATATATTATAGTTTTTATTATTATAATAATTTCCTATTCCTCTTCTACTTCCTATTCTAGTTATATACCTTTATCCCTCTTATATCCTATTCCCCTCCCTAGGTAGATAATACGTCGACCCTTAACGTATTCTAAGATATATACTACAACTATACGAGACTAACTAATAAATCTAAATACTAAGAAGAATCTTAATAGAGTTATAGAACGTCTCGTATCCTAAGATACTAAGAAAGAAATTAAAAGTAAGAAAGGACTCGAAAGAGTTATAAAGTATAAACGCGTATACCAAAGTATCTAAATATACTATAAAATCCTAAATATTTCTAAAAAAACTAAGAAAGAACTTAAAAGAGTTTATAAACTAAGAAATAATTTAAAATACTCCTAAAACATTTAAATATATTAAAAGATCCTATATATTTCTAAAGTTACCCTATATATCGCGTGTTTTAACGCTTAGTATAGGAAGTAGCTCCTTAGGAGGTATACTAGATAGTAATAGTAATTATTAGGTTATTACTCTAATAACCTAATCTATTATAATTATATTCGAGTAAAAGTCGGTTAGATAGGAGGACTTTTCAAGGTAATTAGTTAAAATTTTCCTTATAGTTTCCGGTTATAGTAGTATTTTATATAATATTTATTCGTATTACTTAATTCTAGGTTATTCGTTTATTTTCCTTAATATAGCTCGACTTTAATATAGATTTCTAACTTAAAAGACTTCTCCCTCCTCTACTAAAAATTCTACGTTATCCCTTAACGTTTACCTTCCTACTTTCTATACTCTTTACTAGTTTTTAACGTAAATAAAGACTAATATATAAACGGTTTCTATATAAAATAATCTAGAAGAAGGTACGGTAGCTTAAATAAAAGAAAGTAAACTTCCTAACTCCCTATATAAAAGGTAACTCTCCTAATCTTTTCAAATATATATATATATATAAAACTAATAAAAGGAAAAGTAATAAACGTCTACTATAAAGCTAGCTATCCGGGAATCGAACCGTTATAATATATATACTAGGGTATAGTCCGCCTTATAAAGGTATCTAGAGATAAAGATATTATATCGAGGTAAATACCCGAATATTAGATCTCTTAGAATCTAAGGAGGGAGGTATAAACTAGCGTAGTCCCTAAAATAGCTAAAGTTAAGTCTTACGAAAGTAATACCTAACTAAGTCCGTTTAAGCGTAAAGCTAGACTAATATAATAGTAGAGGATACTATTAATTCAACTAAGGATAGTTAAGATACGAAGTCTAAGTAGTAAAAGACTAAGTAGTATAAGTCTAAGTAGCGAATTAGGAGAATATAACTACTTTAACCTATAGGATTATCCTCCTAAGGACTATATAGATCTATTCTAATCTTAAAATATAAGAGTAGGGAGGCTTAGATAAAGGATAGGACGTAAACTATTAGCGCCGCTAGGAGGGCTATTAAAGAGTAAGAAGCTATTAAAGGGGCTAGAGTAGGAGGAACGGTAAATATATTCTCTTAAGTATAAATTCTCGGTTTCGTAGATATAAGCTTAATAGCTAAGTAGGATTAATAAGTAAGAGGGTCCGAATAAAAGGATCGATAAATATATTCCCTTAAGTATAAATCCTAGGTTGCGTAGATATAAGCTTAAGGACCGAGTAGGATTAATAAGTAAGAGGATCTAAATAAAAGAATCGATAAATATATTCCCTTAAATATAAATCCTAGGTTTTGTAGATATAAGCTTAAGGACCGAGTAGAATTAATAAGTAAGAGAGTCTAAATAAAAGGATCGATAAATATATTCCCTTAAGTATAAATCCTAGATTTCGTAGATATAAGCTTAAGGACCGAGCGGAATTAATAAGCTAATATAATCTTATTAAAGCTTAAACCGAAGACTATTAAGGAACCTAAGGTAGACTATACGGGAGGATCTTTCGAGGGGTATAAATACTTCCTAGAGAACGAGTAGAACTAAACTAATATTAGACTTAACTAAGGATATAGACCTTAGTAGATACGTACCGTACTTAAGGTTTACTAGATTATAAGCTACTTATTAGATAGGTAACTACTTAGTAGAAATAGACGTATTTAGTAGCTATAGGGGGTATTAGGTCGTAGTAATTCCTAATATACGGAGGAGAATCGAAAGGTATAAAGTAGAGGAGGATATTTAAGTCGTTTTAGCGCGGAGAAGAATCGAAAGCGTATAAAGTAGAAGAAGATTAAAGAAGTATAGAGCGGAGGATAGTCGAAAGCGTATAAAATAGAGGACGAGAGGATTAAAAAGGCGTATAGAACCCTTAGAATCGTATATAGAGTTCCTTAATACTAATATATAAATAAGGGATTTAATTAAGGTATAGTATATTAGCTTATTAGCTTAATATATTATATTCGTTTTCTAATTATTCCCTTTTCTATATTATAAGTATTTATAAGTTATTCGCGAATTAAATACTTCTCTATAGTTCCTAGTAATCTTCGTATTAACTAGAGTTAAATCCTTCTAGTCTAGGAATAATTACTTATAGTCTAGATCGATAAACTAATATATCTAGGTCTTTATCGCTAGGTTACTTCTCCTATTCCTATTCCGTGTCCTTATCTAAGTAAGTATTATCTTATTCCTATTTACGTTCTTATTCTATTCTATACTCCTAACCGGTATTAAGGAGGTTATTACCTATAGGCCCGTCCTACTAGTAGAAGATCCTTATTTAGATTATAGTAATATATTTACTAGGGGATAGCTAAATCCTTGATTCAGCTATACCCTATTAGGTTAGACTATATTTTATAGGATCTAGTACCTATAACTAGACTTATAGGTACGATTAAGTATTAATTATTATTTATACTAATAGATATCTATTTATATCCGTCGATACCGGTCTACTAGGACTATTTTCCTTTAACGTTAACTACCTACCTAACCTATAGGTACTAATACTAATTAGTAGTTATTACTACGACTATAGATTAGTAAGGTATTCGAGTAACTCGAGTTATAGTACCTAAATCTATTAATTAACCTACCCTTTTTTCCGAAAAATATCTTAGTATAGAGGAAACCTAGGGAGCTAAACGGGATCGAATAATAATAATCTAACTACTATACCTTTAATTATAGATAGTATCGACTTAAGATCTAAGTTCGTAACCCTACTAAATTAACCCTTTTCTACTAAAAGGAGGTTTTTAGTACCTAAAATTACCCTTATATAGGATATAACTAAAGAATAACTTAATAGTTTCGTCGCTAACTAATCCTATACCTACGTAATAGTATAGGATAATAAGACCCTATAAGAATAGTTCTTTAATAATTTTAAGGATTAGAGTAAGGCCTACCTTAATATAGTCTTAAAAGATAGACTCTATACGCTTAAGATAGTACTTCGTACCCTACTTCCTCTAGGGAGTATAGAACTAATTTAGAAGTAAATTCTCGACGCGATTACGTACCTTAGGGAGGTCTATAGATACTATCCTAGACTAGAACCTATTACCCCTACGCCTCTCTATAAGCCTAAGTATCTATCTATACTAGAAGGATAAGGATAACCCTAAGGATAACCTTAGTAGACCGAACCCTAGAGAACCGAACCTTAAACTTAACCTTAAATTAAACCCTAAGCCGAGCCTATCCTACTAGATAATATTACTAGGAGACGGGCTAGAATAGTAACCGAGAAATAACCGTTCCCTACGTTAGTTAAGAGAAAGGATTAGGTTCTCTATAATAAACTAGAGGACCTATATAAGTAAATAAACGAGTATATTATAGGTCCTTAATAACGTTATCCGTATATACCTCTCCTATATACTTAAGAGTAAGAATAACTACTAGATCGGCTACTACTATACCTACTACTATTATAAAGACCTACTACGTATATACTAGGTTTTAACGCTCTATCTATCTTTAATAAACGGCCTATATAAGTCAACTTATAGTAGTAATAATAGGTATTTTCCTAAAGACTCGTAGATCTCTCCAAACTATACTAGGATAATATAAAATATAGTAGAGAAGAGTATAATAACCTAGACTTTAAGCTACGTATTTTTAAAGATATAGGTATTAAGGTAGATATTATAATAGATTAGGATTTAGCTTCTACGCTTCCTATTATATTAAAGGATAAAGCTAGAGAGTACTACTACTCTAAGAAAGTTAATAAGAACTTCTCTAGCTATATACCTATAATAACTATACTTTAATTTAATACTAGTTCGAGAACCCCTAACGTCGAGAGAAACTCCTAGGAGATTAGAGAAATACTACCTTACTAGAGGTAATCTAGAAAAATCCTAATAAGTCCTTACTTAAGTATTTCGAGATACTTATTCGCTAGATCTTAAGTATAAAAAGACTACTCCGAAAGATACCTTAGGAGGAGTATAACCAACTCCTAATATCTATAAAGGGTATAAAAGAGTACTAGTATACTTAATTTAACCCTTCCTAAGACTTTGATTCGCTATATATATAACTTAGGAATTTAATTATAGTTATATCTTTATAATTGGTCCTAAATAGGCTAAAACTATCCTAAGGAGTATATATCTCTAACGAACTCGAGGAGCAAACTAAGTTCTAGAGTAAGGACGAGTAAAAAGACGACGAGTTCTATAATAATAACTACGTATACTTTATAGATAGAACCTATAGGAGAATCTTTAATAATCCTCGAAATTAACGTAGCGGACGTATAAGAGGATTTACTTAACGGGGATAATATAATCGAACGTCTAGAATACCTTCTAGAATAAGAAAACCACGGGGACTTTACTATATATACGGAAAACCTAACTATTAGATAAGAAACTATTTAATTAAGGAGAGAAAGGTAAGCTACTAGAAATTTAAGGTATCCTAATAAGTAATATACCTTTAGGACTATACTATTAAAGCCTACCTATCTATAGTTAACTCCTACGAAGGTACTTTAGATACTAAAGATAAAGTAGTTATTAAGGAATACTACTATCTCTTTACCGACGATAAATTTCTACCTAAAAATAACGAAGGATTCGTATTATTCGCCTAATAGCTCTCCGATAATACTATAGCGTATTTCCTAGCCTCTAAATAGCCTATAAACTAAGTTATAGATGAAATTTTTAGCTTCTAATACTACTACTCTAAAGAAACCTTCTAGGGTATCCTACCCGATATAGGAGTAGTAGGAATTTCTATAGTAGGAGAACCTTAATTCTAAGTACTATAAAAGTACTTATAGGACCGAATCGAACTCGATACGTTATTAGTAGGCTAGTATAGTATTATTTTCGGTAAGGGTAACGCTTCCTCCCTAGGAACTACCTAGGTTCTTATACTAATTAGAAAAATTATCTTCTATATTATCCCCGCTAATACACCTTTTCTTATATATATTAAGGATATAGACTAACTAGGTATCTATATAGATAACCTCTAAAACCTTTTAGTCTAAGGTAAAAAGAAGTTTCTACTTATTAGGAAGTATAGCTATCCTTAGCTAGAGTTACCCCGCTAATTAATATAGTAATAGTACTTATAGCCTCTCCCGGAATAATTTATTACTTCGGAATTTGAAATTTCCCTCCCTTAGGTAACTAATAGAGTAATTTTAGCTAATTTAGATCTTATCTTACCCCCTCTATTAACTAATTAGTTATACTAACCTATATAGGTATCCTAATTTAACTAATCTTTCTTCTCCAATCTAGACGAGTAATAATTAAGGTAAATATACTAATATTTTAGCTACCTATCGGCTAAAAGGTTCCTTAAGGTACTCTCTAGAGTAGGCTTAGAGGATATAGATACTAATATAATTAAATCTATCTCTAAACTTTATAAATATTATTAGATAAATATAAAGGCGCCTTCGAGATTTAGGTTTTTACTCTAGGATAACTTAATTTTTAATATATAGATTATAGTTGATATTCTATATATTAATAGCTAACTAGTACTATATATAGTCGATATAGCTACTATATTCTAAGTAGCCCGATTCCTAGTATACTAAACTATAGGCGAGATATAGTAATATATTCGTACTATTTAGATTAATATCTACCTCGGGCTACTAGATTAGATTATTATAGATATAGGAACTAACTTCTCCTCCTACGAATTTAATTAACTTATAAGTTTACTTGATATCTAAGTTAAGGAGGTTCCTATAGAGGTATATTATTTAATTAGTAAGGGAGAAAGATACTACGCGGTTCTAAGGCGCTATCTTACTATTCGTAAGGACGATCTACCTTTAGAGAGTAATCTAGCTATCCTATAACTAGTAGTTAAGGCTATAAACGATATAGTAGGACCAAATAGGCTTATTCCTACCCTCCTCGTCTTAAGGGGTTACCCTAAGATAATAGGTTCTTTCCCTCCTAGCTAATCAATCCTATAAAGAGTAAATATACTTAAGAAGGTAATAAAAGAACTCTATTAAATTCGAGTAAGAGAATAAGTAGTAAGTATACTCTCTTAATATAATAGGCCTACCCTAATTATACTATTTACGCTACTAATTAGCGGTAAAGTTCTTATTTAGAGAGAGAATAGAGGCTAGAGAGGGCTTTATATTCTAAAAAAGGTATAGGACTATAACTATATAGTTAGGATAAATAATAACGACGTTGTTTTAAGATCTATATACGTTAAGATATTCTACGAAAGACTAGTAATCGAAGTTATAGATACTAGGTTTTTAGATTTTAATATAGAATAACTAGAGGAGTAACTAGAGAACTAACTAGGGAATTAGTAAAGAAATCGACTATCTACTAATAAAAATACTACTACTATACCGAAACCTAATACGGTAACTCTAAATATAACTAATTCGCGTATTACTAGAGTAAATAGATAGGTTATAATCCCTTTGTATCGAATAAGAGCGTAACGTATAGCCCTAGAAGAATACTAAACCTTCTTTTTAACTACTAATTAGGCTTTTATTTCTATAAAAGAAAAAGTAGATCTAGAGCTTTACCTTAAGCTACGTATAGAAGGTATACTAGATTCCTCGGAACCCCCTTTTTCTAAGTTAGATCTCTAGGAAATCGAAAACTATATTAAAAGAGGTGTTCTTTAGTTCTCTACTAACTATATACCCCTTCTAGGATAATATATTTTCGATACTCTATCGTACGAGAAATTAAGGGTAAGGGTACTAAGAAACCCTATAAGAAATCCTACCTTATAGTATAAGGATTTAATAATATAGCTAAGGAAGCTATCCTCTATTAATCGCCTATAATCTAGAGAGCTAGTTAACGAATTATTCTTTATATTACTATAACTCTACTTATACTATAAGGGGGATGAAGGTATATAACCGGAATAGGAAGTAGAATAGGAATAATAATAATAGATAATAATATTATAGAATAAGAGAATAGAATATTACCGGGAATATATAATATACTAATACAATATACGTTAGTACGATATAAGGGAATAATACTACTATCGATAAGATAGGAACTAGATTACTATATCGCTATATAATAATAAGAACTTAGGAGTACGATAACGGTAATATAGAACTACTATAATACTATAATTCACTAGAGCGGGGAATATATAATAATAACTAGTAAATAGAATAATTTAATAATAATACTAAATATAGGAACTAAGTTACTAGCCCCGCGCGTATACGGGAATAGAATAGTAACTAAGACGATACTATAATACGATTTAATTCTTATTACTTATTTTAACTCTAGACTCTCTCTCTCTCTCTTACTCCTAACTACCTTATCTATCTCTTTATAAACTACCTTGTCTATCTCTTTATAAAATACTTAAAGATCCTATTACCTTACCTTTATATAGTAGCTAAGCGGTAGAAGTTAATAGTAATCTAATACTATATTATCTACGCTTATCTCGCCTATATTTTAGAGGTCGTACTAGGGTCTCTCTCTATAGCTAAGACGATTCCTAGTAGCTTTTATAGTATTATAATCGAACTTATACTTAGGATACTCTCTTTTCATTCTAGACTAGATTATCGAACTTTTAGATATTGGATTTTAAATATTAGACTTTAAATATTAGACTTTAAATATTAGACTTTAAATATTAGACTTTAAATATTAGACTTTAAAGATTAGACTTTAGGACTCTCTTTCTTTTACTATTAACTTAACTATAGGACTATCGGACTATCGAAAATAGAACTTCGTATATTAATCTTTAACTACTAGGCTTTTAAACTTTCCTTTAAATACTAGACTTTAGACTCTTAACTTTAGACTCTCGACTTTAGACTTTCGACTACCCTTTTCTAGAATACCTTTAAACTTTTCTATATAAATATTAACTAGTATTACTTCGTACCTTTAAACCGACTTTTTCTCTTTATATAACCGAATAATACTTAACCAACCGACTATTACTAAACTTAGAAATAGGAAAAATCTCTATAAAGGTCTAAGTCTAAGCTATATTAATAGAAAATTAGAATTTAAAATAGTTACTAGTAATATCCTAGTTCCTTTAACTCCTTAGACTAAGTCTAGGATATCCTACTAATAGAAATTATACTTTATACGAAAATACCTAGGATTACCTATACTATCGATATATTACTCTTTTATAGCCTATATACCCTTATCTTATAAGTTAGAAAAGAGAGGCCTAACTATACTATATACGATACGGTACTTTCCTCGCTATTTAGGTTATAAACTCCGCGTATTAGCGTATAGAGCTAACTCCTTCTAGCTACTTATCTTCGAAATTATCTAGGAACTCTTAGTATTAATACTCTTATCTCTAAGAAACGTACGCGAACGAATATAATATAAAAAGAATATAATAACTTAAGACTAATAAAAAATCGAGATACCTATATACTTACGCCTAGACTAAAGAATTCCTCCTACTAGAACCCCTCCGGATTCTTCCGGCCCTCCCTCTAGTAATCCGTCTACGGCTAATTTTAGCCCTATAATTCAAGGACTAGCTACTCGTTCTAATATAATTAACCTTATTAATACCCTTAAGGATTTTACTATTACTAGAAGATAGGAAAGAAAGGCTTAAGCCTTTAATCTTAAGAACTATATACTCTCTCCTAAAGAACGCTTCGATAGTAGGAATATTATAGACTTCTTTATTCGCCTTAAAGATACTTTTAATACCTACGATATTACTAATAATACTTATAAGATCTAGGCTCTTACTCGTAATATTAAGTCTAGCTATTTATACGATATTAAGCTATTAGATAGCTATAAGGAATATAGCTATAGAATTCTCCGTAAATCTTTCCGTAAGGAATATATCGCTACTAATAATTATTAGCGAAAGGAAACTACTCCTTATCTCTATAAACTTACCTTTTAAAGCGCCTTTTAGAAACTAGATACTCGTAGCTTTATTAAGGAATTTAAGAACTACTATCTACTTATTATTAATACTAATAAACTAACTAGGTCTACTATAAGTAGGATCTTCCTTAGTAGATTATAAGAATCGGTTTATTAATAGGTTAACCTAATACTTAATATCGACCCTCGTGTTCGTTCTATCTCTAACGATATTAAACGGATTATCCTTAAAGCTAAACGGATTATTATTAGTAATAAGAATATATTACTCTTTATATTAGATAGTTATAAAGGAAGTACCCTTAATAGGGTTATTAAACGAATAGTCCTTTAAAGGAACGAGGCTATAGCTAAAGAAAAACCTAAAACTACTAAATCTTAACTTAGGGCTAATATTATTAAAGCTCTTAAGGGTCTTCGTAGAATAAATACTTCTAGGAATATCCTACTCTTCGCTATCGCCGAAAGTACGAATTCTACTATAGTAGTAGCTAGGAAAGATATAAAATAGTTTACTATACTTAATAATTAGATCTATAATAACTTTCGCTCTTCTACCTAGTTTAATACTATACTTTTAGGAAGTTCCTTCGTTTATACTAACCTACGTAGAAATTACTATAGAGGGCTAGCTAATACTAACTAGTCTTCCTAGTATATCTAGAATACCGCTAACTAATATAGTAAGTCCGCTAATATTTAGTCTACTAGTATCCCTAGTAACCCCTAGCCTTAGCCCCTAGCCTAGCTAAGAAACCCGAACCTAACCGCCCTACCTACTAACTACCCTTTAAGCTATAGAAGTATAGAATATTACGAACGGATATACCCTAATATTATAGAACTAGTTACTTAAGGAATTTTATAAACGTAATACCTAGATAGTAGTACTAGGGAACTTCGGCCGCTCTAGGCGGGAAAATCCCGAGGAATTATTAACGGCTAGAACTATAGTAACTAGATCCGGACTTAATTAGCTTAGTCTTAATAGGGACTTAGTAGTATTTTATTATTTAGGATAATTAAGTTATTTATTAGAATTATAGAATTAAGCGACTCGGAATAGAAAGACTTTAGTATATAGGTTTAGGTATCGAATATTAGTAAAGTAGGAGGAGATAGATTTATACCCTCTATTATTCTTATAGCTACTACTTTACTACGATTATCTATACGAAAATCCCTATTAGAAAAGCTAAAAGGAAAATAGCCTACCGGTATTACTAAGTCTAGTAGATCTAAGGCCCCGATAGTTAAGTATATAGTATATAGTTATATCTCTAAGACCGTAGAATAATAGAATAGTAAAGAAGACTCGGATATAGATTTAGACTTAGAAGATAATAAACTAAACGTAACCCTTAGAAACTTACTACTAGAACTACTAAAGAAAACTCGTAAGCCTAGGAACCCGACTCTTAAGTAGTACGTTACGAAGAAAGATAAGGCTACTAATAGAATATATATAGTAGGGAATATCCTCTAGTAATCGGTCTAGCTTAGTCTTTAGGATACTATTATTTATACTCTAGTATTTAGAGATCTCTTATATAAATCCCTACTAGAATAGTTAGCTAATAATATCCGTCCTAAAATAGAAGAAATAGAACGAAGGAAATAGAAAAAGTCTACTAAAAGGAAAAGGAAAATAGAAGAACGATAGAAAGTAGATAGAATAAAATAAGGAGTAGAAATTATAATACTACGCTCGGAAGAGTAGGAACTAACTTTAGAAATAGTTCTTTATATTAATAAGGATAATAACCGTTCTCGTATCTCTATAAGGAGCCCTACTTTAATAGCTCGGATTAGAAAACTAGAAATTAAGGCTTTATATAATACTAGAGCCGAAGTAAACGTTATATCTAAAGGAGTTATAAGAAGTTATAGATTAGTAATTAATAGTATTAAGTAGGACGTCTAGGGACTAGTCTTAGATAAGCTTAAAGTTACTAATAGGAGGAGAGTTCCTCTAGTTAGCTAGACTAGTACGCGTATATAGATTACTAGAGTAGACTTCGATTACGAGAATATAGTCTTTATAGTATTTAGAGACTATTCTTAGGGAATAATACTTAGTTAGCCTTTTTTAGTACGGAGCTATCTCGTTATATAGGCTAAGGCGGATAGTAGTATCTCTTATAAGGTATTCTCTATAAACGGCGAATAGAGTATTATATAGTAAGTAGTTATCTTAGAATTCCTATATAATAGGTATAAGTCTAGTCTTCGAATCCCTTATACTTATTTAGACAGGACTTTTTAAGGTAATTAGTTAAAATATTCCTTATAGTTTCTAGTTATAGTAGTATTATACGTAATATTCGTTCGTCGTATTTAATTCTAGGTTATTTATTTATTTTCCTTAATATAGCTCGACTTTAATACGGATTTTAAACTTAAAAGACTTCTCCCTCCCCTACTAAAAATTCTACGTCGTCCCTTAACGTTTACTTTTCTACTCTCTATACTCTTTACTACCCGTTTTAACGTAAATAAAGACTAATATATAAACGGTTTCTATATAAAACAATTTAGAATAAGGTACGGTAGCTTAAATAAAATAAAGTAAACTTCCTAACTCCTTATATAAAAGAGGTAACCTCCCTAATGTTTTCGAACATATATATATATATATATATATATAAAACCGATAAAAAAAAGAAAAGTAATAAACGTCTACTATAAAGCTAGCTATCCGGGAATCGAACCGTTATAACGTATATACTAGGGTATAGTCCGCCTTATATAAAGGTATCTAGAGATAAAGATATTATATCGAGATAAGTACTATAGGCGAGATAAGCGTAGATAATATAGTATTAGATTACTATTAACTTCTACCGCTTAGCTACTATATAAAGGTAAGATAATAGGATCTTTAAGTATTTCGTAAAGAGATAGATAAGGTAGTTTATAAAAAGATAGATAAGGTAATTAGAAGTAAAGAAGAGAGAGTCTAGAGTTAATATAAGTAATAAGAATTAGATCGTATTATTATATTATCTTAGTTCCTATACGCGTACCGTTAATCTAGCTAATCTAGTTCCTATCTTATTAATAGTAGTATTATTCCCTTATATCGTACTAACGTATATTATATTAGTATATTATATATTCCGGTAATATTCTATTCTCTTATACTATAGTATTATTTAGGGTCCCTAACGGGGCGGGGCGAAACGGGGGGGGGTCGGGTTAGGGGCGGGGCGGGGCGGGTTTTAGGGGCGGGTTATAAAGCTATAACCCTAACCTAACCCGCCCCGCTAAGCTTTAAACCTACCCCGTTAGTTAGGGGCGGGTTTTTAAAGGGGGAACCCGGAGTTTTTTTCTAGAAACCTTAATAACTATAGATCTATTATATATAATTTAATTTTTTAAATACTTATTATAGTCTCTAGGTTATACTCTACCTAATAGGAAAATAATATATTAATATATCTATATATATAACCCTATAAAATTCACGTGGAAAACCCGTTTAGGGCGAATAGGGCGGGTTTTCTTCTAAACTATAACCCGCCCTAGGACCCCGCCCCAACCCGTTAAAACCCGACCCGCTAACGGGGCGGGTTCCCTACCCTATAACCCGCCCTAACCCGCCCCGTTAGGGACCCTAGTATTGTTTTCTATTATCCTAGTTCCTATTCTACTTCCTATTCTAGTTATATACCTTTATCCCCCTTATATCCCCTCCCTAGATAGATAATATATCGACCCTTAATATATTCTAAGATATACGCTAAAACTATATAGAACTAATTAATAAATCTAAATACTAAGAAGAATCCTAACGGAGTTTTAGAACCTCTTATATCCTAAGATACTAAGAAAGAACTTAAAAGTAAGAAAGGACTCGAAAGAGTTATAAAACCTTAACGCGTATACTAAATTATCTAAATATACTATAAAATCCTAAGTATTTCTAAAAACCAAAGAAAGAACTTAAAAGAGTTTATAAGCTATAAAAGAATTCAAAATACTCCTAAAATATTTAAATATATTAAAAGATCCTATATATTCCTAAAGTTGCCCTATACGTTACGCGTATTAACGCTTAGTATAGGAAGCGGCTCCTCGGGAGGTATACTAGATAGTAATAGTAATTATTAAATTATTACTCTAGTAATAGTAATTATTAGGTTATTACTTTAGTAATAGTAATTATTAGGTTATTACTCTAATAACCTAATCTATTACGATTATATTCGAGTAAAAGTTAGTTAGATAGAAGGACTTTTCGAGGTAATAAGTTAAAATTTTCCTTATAGTTTCTAGTTATAGTAGTATTATACGTAATATTTATTTATATTATTTAATTCTAGGTTATTCGTTTATTTTCCTTATTATAGCTTAATTTTAATACGAATTTCCGACTTAAAAGACTTCTCTCTCCCCTACTAAAAATTCTATATCGTCCCTTAACGTTTGCTTTTCTACTTTCTATACTCTTTACTACCTCTTCTAACGTAAATAAAGACTAATATATAAACGGTTTCTATATAAAACAATTTAGAATAAGGTACGGTAGCCTAAATAAAATAAAGTAAACTTTCTAACTCCTTATATAAAAAAAAGTAACTTTCCTAATCTTTTCGAATATATATATATATATATATATAAAACCAATAAAAAAGAAAAGTAATAAATATCTACTATAAAGCTAGCTATCCGGGAATCGAACCGTTATAATATATATACTAGAGTATAGTCCGCCTTATATAAAGGTATCTAGAGATAAAGATATTATATCGAGTTAAGTACCCGAATATTAGATCTCTTAGAATCTAAGGAGAAAGGCGTAAACTAGTATAGTCTCTAAAATAGCTAAAGTTAAGTTTTACGAAAGTAATACCTAACTAAGTCCGTTTAAGCGTAAAGCTAGATTAGTATAATAGTAGAGGATACTATTAATTTAACTAAGGATAGTTAGGAGGCGTAAACCAAGTAGTAAAAGACCGAGTAGTAAAAGACCGAGTAGTAAAAGTCCGAGTAGTAAAAGATAGAGTAGCGAATTAGGAGAATACGACTACTTTAACCTATAGGATTATCCTTCTAAGTACTATATAGATCTATTCTAATCTTGAAATATAAGAGTAGGGAGACTTAAATAGAGGATAGGATATAAACTATTAGCGCCGCCGGGAGGGCTATTAAAGAGTAAGAAGCTATTAAAGGGGCTAGAGTAGAAGAAACGGTAAACGTATTCTCTTAAGTATAAACTCTAGGTTTCGTAGATATAAGCTTAAGGACCGAGTAGGATTAATAAGTAAGAGGGTCCGAATAGAAGAATCGATAAATAGGTTCCCTTAAGTATAAATCCTAGGTTTCGCAAATATAAGCTTAAGGACCGAGTAGGATTAATAAGTAAGAGGGTCCGAATAGAAGAATCGATAAATAGGTTCCCTTAAGTATAAATCCTAGGTTTCGTAGATATAAGCTTAAGGACCGAGTAGGATTAATAAGTAAATATAATCTTATCGAAGCTTAAACCAGAGACTATCGAGGAACCTAAAGTAGACTATACGGGAGGACCTCGAGGGGTATAAATACCTCCTAGAGAATAAGTAGGACTAAACTAATATTAGACTTAGCTAAGAATATAGACTTTAATAGATATATATATACTTAAGGTTTACTAGATTATAAGCTACTTATTAGATAGGTATCTACTTAGTAGAGATAGATATATTTAATAGCTATAGGGGATATTAGGTCGTAGTAATTCCTAATATACGGAGGAGAATTAAAAGGTATAAAGTAGTAGAGGATATTTATATCGTTTTAGAGTAGAGAAAAGTTAATAATATACGAATAAGGCGTATAGAGTAGAGAAGGATATTTAAAGCGTATAGTATAGAGAAGAACCGAAAGCGTATAAATTAGAAAAAGTTTAATAAAATATAGAGCGGAGGATAGTCGAAAGCGTATAAAATAGAGGACGAGAGGATTAAAAAGGTATATAGGATTCTTAGAACCGTATATAGAGTTCCTTTATACTAATATATAAATAATAGGTTCGATTAAAGTATAGTATATTAGCTTATTAGCTTAATATATTATATTCGCTTTCTAATCGTTTCCTTTCTATATTATAAGTATTTATAAGCTATCCGCGAATCGAATACTTCTCTATAGTTCCTAGTAATCTTCGTATTAACTAGGGTTAAATCCTTCTAGTCTAGGAATAATTACTTATAGTCTAGAATAACGAACTAGTATATCTAGGTCCTTATCGCTAGGTTACTTTTCCTATTCCTATTCTATATCCTTATCTAAGTACGTATTATCTTATTCCTATTTATATTCTTATTCTATTCTATACTCCTAACTAGTATTAAGGAGGTTATTACCTATCGGCCTATCCTACTAGTAGAAGATCCTAATTCTATTTCCTCGGATCGATTTATATACTAAAACTCTATTTAGTTCCTCGAGTACGTAGCTACTAATAGATAATTTAGTTCTCTTATCCTTATATACTTCCGTAATACGGTATAGACTAACCTATATAAAATCTAACTTAGATCCGAAATCCTTAATAATTTTCGTATTATATAAGAGGGCGAGCTTTCCTACGTTTAGGTTTTTAGTACGTATTCTAGTCTAATATTACGATTCCTAGTACTTATTTACTTCCTATCTTATACGTTCCTACTTTATAATAGCTTCCTAGAGGTCTTCCCCTCTCTAATCTCGTTACTTTACTCGTAGAAAGAGAAGGTATTCTATTATCCTAACTATAAACTAAGGGAGGTTTTACTATATAACTATTTTTAGTTCGATTAGAAGGACGTATTCCTTACTAAGTATTATCCTAACTAGAGTTATACTAGTTATTCTATTAACCGTTATTCGTTTAGCCTAAAGTATAGCTAGTAATAAATCTTTTTAAAGTTTCTAGTTCCCGTTTATTACTCGTCGGAAGGCTTCTTATATTATTAAGTAAGACCGTTTAATTCCTCCTTAGCCTTAACTATTATATAGCGAAATCTTAATCTTTCTAATATTATATAGTTTTAGAAGTATATTAGTATATAGCTTATTCTTAGGACCTCTATCGACCCTAATCTTAGATATAATACCCTATTAATAGATTAGTTCCTTAAAGATAAAATCTACGATATTTCTAGATATAGGTACTAAATAAAGTACTTTTACTTTAGGCTAACTACTTAATTTCTCTCTTACCTAGATAAGATAGCTATAACTACCTTATAGGATAATTATCGTATAATCGATAGACTATCTTATACTAAGAATCTTACTCCGTATAATAGTTATATTTATAGGTTCTACTATATATACTCGATCGCTTATTTAATACTAAGGATATTCCTTAATCTATTTATAGACGTCGTTATAGTATCTATCCTAGTAATATCGATTCCGAATAAGTACTATAGTAGTTTCGCGCCCTTTATAGCCGTATTTATTATAGAGAGTAACGATAATTTCCTTTTACTAGTCCTAATTATTAATTACGCGATAGTAGACTTATCCTCGTTTACCTCGCTTAAATAGTTACTATCTAGCTATAAGGTAGCCTATTACATTTCTTTTTATAGCCGTAATTTATTTATATTCAAGGTAGTCCGTAATTTTTAATATTATAAGCTAGTTAGTAATTACTTAATATTCCGTAGTATATTCTCTATCTAATCCTTTCTAAGGTTCTAATAAACTAAATTCTCCGTATTCTTCGTTCTAATCTATAGAACTTTCGCTACTAGTATTATTATTATTTTCTAGGCTAGATATAGTTATTAGGTAGAGCTAGATCGTATACTATAGGTTATACTTATAGACGTAAATACTAGAATAGTAAAGGGCTCTAAGTCCTTAATTAATAAAATCCTCGATAGCGAAGTTAGGAATAGTAGGGATATTCTTTTTAGGTATATTACTAAATTAGTAGGAAAATCTATTAGCTACTATATTCTTTTTTCCGGGAGCGTATTAAATATTAAAATCCTATATCTAAATCTATACGAGCTATAATATAACTAGAGATCCGGCTATATCCGAAGATACTTTATTAAGTTTATAGATTAAAGTCCGGGCGTCCGTTTCGACTACGAAATACGTTCCCTAAAGATAAAGGTTAAATTTCTTAAGTATATATAAAAGGGTATAGTATTCTAGTTTAACTATACCGTATTTCCTTTCCGATAGTAACTAGATTCTACTTTTATATTAGTATAGATATCTCTTACCTAGTTCGTCTAGTTATTATAGAACTACTCCCTATCCTTCTCCTAAAGTATCTACTATAAGAATAACCTTACCTAAGTCTAGTTTATATATAACTAGTTATAGTACGGATATAGTCGTAAGTACTTTCTAAAGAGATTTTATTACCTTATCTTATTCCTTTCCCTAATAGAATTCTAAGTCTTTCTTAAATAATACGAAGATAGGTTTCGAAACGATAGTAAAATCTTATATCTAGATTTAATAATAGATATAGACTTTAATAAAAGCTCTTATAGACTTAATAGACCTAGGAGTTAACTAGTTTAAAATAGTAGCTACCTTAAAAGTATTTAGGTATCTTCCTTCTTAATTATAATAGTATTTAACTATATTTACGCCTTCTTTATAAATATTAAACTTTTCCCCTAATATCGTTACTCCTATACGTTTAATATCCGTAAGGACTATATCTAATCTAACTACGTATTCTAAGACTCCTCGACGTACTCCTTTAAGTTTAGATTCCTTATTATTATTATACTTTTTTAGTATTCTAGTAATTATATCGTCTACGTAAATATCGCTATATCTAAACTAGTAAGAAATAATTATCTTAGATATATAGTAAAATTAGGCTACTAAGTTCGTTATACCTTAAGGTAAAGTAGTTATTCGTAAAAAACCAAACTAGTATATAAACGAGGTAAGATCGCGACTTTCTTTAGTAAGTTCTAACTAGTCGTATCTAGAGAAAAGGTTAGTAAGCGATATCTATACGTATCTAGTAAACGAGTTAGAAAATTTATCGGCTATTAGTAGTATATTTACGTCCCTAATAGTAACTATATTAATATTCGTAGTACTATTAATTAGTCGATACTTACCGTTTGTCTTTAAGACTAAAAACTATAGGTTATAGTATAAGGCGTAACTAGGCTTAAGTCTTCCCGTCTTAATTCTTTTATAAAATATCTAACGAATTTCGCTTAATAGAGCCTTAGGGATATTAAAGGGTTTCGCTTACTAAGGTTTATAATCTACTACCTAGATAACCTATACTAGTACTATCTCTTTCCTAATCTTACTATATTCTTTAAAACTCTATACGAGGGTAGGTTCTTATTATATAAGTATTTTCTTAACTAGTAATTATTAGTTTAAGCTAAGAGACTAATTTATATATATATCCTTAAACTAGAGTTCCGTAAGCCGAGTCTAATAAGGGAAGCGGGCGTAGTATTTCTTAAAGAATCTATTAAGGTAATAGTAAGGTTCCGTACTAAGCTATTCTTTTAGTATTATTAGGGTCCCTAACGGGGCGGGTAAGGGCGGGAAAACCCGCCCCGTTCGCCCTATTCGGGTTTTCCACGTGATTTTTATAGGGTTATTTATATAGATATATTAATATATTATATTCCTATAAGATAGAGTATAACCTAAAGATTATTTTAAGTATTTAAAAAATTAAAATATATATAATAGATCTATAATTATTAAGGTTTCTAGAAAGAAATCCCGGGTTCCCCCCTTTAAAACCCGCCCCTAACTAACGGGGTAGGTTTAAAGCTTAGTAGGGCGGGTCGGGTTAGGGTTTTACCTTTATAACCCGCCCCTAAAACCCGCCCCGCCCCGCCCCTAACCCGACCCCCCCCGTTTCGTACCGCCCCGTTAGGGACCCTAAGTATTATATCTCTCTAATCTATATAACCGCTAGGTATAAATCTATTAGTAAGTTAAATGTTTTAAGGTTAGATCTTATCTACTTTCTTTTTATATATACTATTTAAGTATTTCGTTTTATATTTTATTAGGAAGCTAGTCGAAAATAAGGAAATCCTTAAGAAAAGTAGGTCTTATTTATCTAAGTATTTAAAGATTAGTAATCTAGTCCGAGACTTTATAGGTATAAGGCGATAATAGGTAAATATTCTATACCTTATTCTTTATTCTTATAGAAGCTTATCCCTTTCTTTCTATAGCTTTATCTCGTTTACTATAGTAGCTATATTAAGTTTAGTTATAGTATAAGTCTTATTATATAGAAGTCTCTTAAAGTCTAGTAGTAAGAGAAACTTATTATAGATTAGGTCGTTAAAAAGCTATTCGTATATTTTCTAGCCTAAGTTTAGTACTAAAAGTCTTAGGTTTCTTATATATATTATAGATATTCTTTTAAGACCTAGGACTCTACCTTCTCGTTTTCTAAATTATCCGAATTAGAATTATCTTTCTAGTCTAAATAAGTATAAGGGATTCGAAGACTAGACTTATACCTATTATATCGAAATTCTAAGATAACTACTTACTATATAATACTCTATTCGCCGTTTATAGAGAATACCTTATACGAGATACTACTATCCGCCTTAGCCTATATAATAAGACGGCTCCCTACCGAGAAAAGCTAACTAAGTATTATTCCCTAAGAATAGTCTCTAAGTACTATAAAGACTATATTCTAGTAATCGAAGTCTACTCTAGTAATTTATATATACGCGCTAGTCTAGCTAACTAGAGGAACTCTCCTCCTATTAGTAACTTTAAGCTTATCTAAGACTAGTCCCTAGATATCCTACTTAATACTATTAACTACTAATCTATAACTCCTTATAACTCCTTTAGATATAATATTTACTTCGGCTCTAGTATTATATAAAGCCTTAATTTCTAGTTTTCTAATCCGAGCTATTAAGGTAGGGCTCCTTATAAAGACGCGAGAATAGTTATTATCCTTATTAATATAAAGAACTATTTCTAAAGTTAGTTCCTACTCTTCTAAGCGTAGTATTATAATTCCTACTTCTTATTTTATTCCGTCCGCTTTCTATAGTTCTTCTATTTTCCTTTTCCTTTTAGTAGCTTTTCCTATTTCCTTCGTTCTATTTCTTCTATTTTAGGACGGATATTATTAGCTAACTATTCTAGTAGGGATTTATATAAGAGATCTCTAAATACCGGAATATAAATAATAGTATCCTAAAGACTAAGCTAGACCGATTACTAGAGGATATTCCCTACTATATATATTCTATTAGTAGCCTTATCTTTCTTTATAATATACTACTTAAGAGTCGGGTTCCTAGGCTTACGAGTTTTCTTTAGTAGTTCTAGTAGTAAGTTTCTAAGAGTTACGTCTAGTTTATTATCTTTTAAGTCTAAATCTATATCCGAGTCTCCTTTACTATTCTATTATTCTACGGTCTTAGAGATATAACTATATACTATATACTTAACTATCGGGGCCTTAGATCTACTAGACTTAGTAATACTAGTAGGCTATTTTCCTTTTACCTTTTCTAATAGGGATTTTCGTATAGCTAAACGTAGTTAAGTAGTAGCTATAAGAATAATAGAGGGTATAAATCCGTCTCCTCCTCCCTTACTAATATTCGATACCTAAACCTATATACTAAAGTCTTCCTATTCTAAGTCGCTTAATTCTATAATCCTAATAAATAATTTAAATATCCTAAATAATAAAATACTACTAGAGCCCTATTAAGACTAAGCTAATTAAGTCTAGATCTAGTTATTATAGTTCTAACTATTAATAATTCCTCCGATTTTCCTACCTAGAGTAGCTAAAGTTCCCTAGTACTACTATTTAGGTATTACGTTTATATTCTAATAGTAAATTCCTTAAGTAACTAGTTTTATAATATTAGAGTATATCTATTCGTAATATTCTATACTATCGTAGCTCCTATAACCTCTCTTTTTAGATATTCCGGTCTAGGTAGTCTATATAGGGGGTAGTAATAAAGAAGGGATTAAAGGGTAGTTAGTAGATAGAATATTTAGGTTCGGGTTTCTTAGCTAGGCTAGGGGCTAAGGCTAGGGGTTACTAGGGATACTAGTAGACTAAATATTAGCGGACTTACTATATTAGTTAGTAGTATTCTAGATATACTAGGAAGACTAGTTAGTATTAGCTAGCCCCCTATAGTAATTTCTACGTAGGTTAGTATAAACGAAGGAACTTCCTAATAGTATAGTATTAAACTAGGTAGAAGAGCAAAAGTTATTATAGATCTAATTATTAAGTATAGTAAACTATTTTATATCTTTCCTTACTACTACTATAGTAGGATCCGTACTTTCGGCGATAGCGAAGAGTAGAATATCTCTTAAAGTATTCGTTCTACGAAGACCCTTAAGAGCTTTAATAATATTAGCCCTAAGTTAAGGTTTAGTAGTTTTAGATTTTTCTTTAGCTATAGCCTTATTCCTTTAAAGGACTATTCGTTTAATAACCCTATTAAGGGTACTTTCTTTATAACTATCTAATATAAAGAGTAATATATTCTTATTACTAATAATAATCTATTTAGCTTTAAGGTTAATCCGTTTAATATCGTTAAAGGTAGAGCGAATACGAGGGTCGATATTAAGTATTAGATTAACCTATTAATAAACTAATTCTAGTAATCTACTAAAGAAGATCCTACTTATAGTAGACCTAGTTAGTTTATCGGTATTAATAATAAGTAGATAGTAGTTATTAAATTCCTTAATAAAGCTACGAGTATCTAGTTTCTAAGAGGCGCTTTAAAAGGTAAGTTTATAGAGATAAGTAGTAGTTTCCTTTCGCTAACAATTATTAGTAGCGATATATTCCTTACGAAGAGATTTATAGAGAATTCTATAGCTATATTCCTTATAGCTACCTAAAAGCTTAATATCGTATAGATAGCTAGACTTAATATTACGAGTAAAAGCCTAGATCTTATAGGTATTATTAGTAATATCGTAGGTATTAAAAGTATCTTTAAGGCGAATAAGGAAGTCCGTAATATTCCTACCGTTAAAGCGTTCTTTAGGGGAGAGCGTATAGTTCTTAAGATTAAAGGCTTAAGCCTTTCTTTCCTATCTTCTAGTAATAGTAAAATCTTTAAGGGTATTAATAAGGTTAATTATATTTGAACGAGTAGGTAGTCCTTTAATTATAGAGCTAAGATTAGCCGTAGACGGATTACTAGAGGGAGGGCTAGAAGAGTCCGAAGGGGTTCTAATAGAAGAAATTCTTTAGTCTAGGCGTAAGTATATAGGTATTTCGATTTTTTATTAGTCTTAAGTCGTTATATTCTTTTTATATTATATTCTTTCGCGTACGTTTCCTAGAGATAAGAGTATTAATACTAAGAGTTCCTAGATAATTTCGAAGATAAGTAGCTAAAAGAAGTTAAATCTATACGCCGATATATAGAGTTTATAGCCTAAATAGCGAGAATAGTATCGTTTCGTATATAGTATAGTTAGGCCTCTCTTTTCTAACTTATTAGATAAGGGTATATAGGCTATAGAAGGGTAATATATTAATAGTATAGATAATCCTAGGTATTTTCGTATAAAGTATAATTTCTATTAGCGGGATATCCTAGACTTAGTCTAAAGAGTTAAAAGAACTAGGATATTACTAGTAATTATTTTAAATTCTAATTTTCTATTAATATAGCTTAGACTTAGACCTTTATAGAGATTTTTCCTATTTCTAAATTTAGTAATAGTCGGTTAGTTAAGTATTATTCGGTTATATAAAGAGAAAAAGTCGGTTTAAAGGTATAAAGTAATACTAGTTAATATTTATATAAAAAAGTTCGAAGATATTCTAAAAAAAAGGGTAGTCGAAAGTCTAAAGTTAAGAGTCTAAAGTCGAGAGTCTAAAGTCGAGAGTCTAAAGTTAAGAGTCTAAAGTTAAGTATTTAAAGGAAAGTTTAAAAGCCTAGTAGTCGAAGATTAATATACGAAGTTCTATTTTCGATAGTCTAATAGTCCTATAGTTAACTTAATAGTAAAAAAAGAGAGTCCTAAAGTCTAATATCTAAAGTCTAGTATTTAAAGTCTAGTATTTAAAATCTAATATCTAAAAGTTTAATAATCTAGTCTAGAATAAAAAGAGAGTATCTTAAGTATAAGTTCGATTATAATACTATAATAGCTACTAGGAATCGTCTTAGCTATAGAGAGAAACCCTAGTATAACCTCTAAAATATAGGCGAGATAAGCGTAGATAATATAGTATTAGATTACTATTAACTTCTACCGCTTAGCTACTATATAAAGGTAAGATAATAGAATCTTTAAGTATTTCGTAAAGAGATAGATGAGGTAGTTTATAAAGAGATAGATAAGGTAGTTAGAGGTAAGTAAGAGAGAGTCTAGAGTTAAAGTAAGTAGTAAGAATAAGATCGTATTATAGTATCGACTTAGTTACTATTCTATTCCCGTATACGCGCGGCGCTAGTAATCTAGTTCCTATCTTTAGTATTATTATTAAATTATTCTATTCACCGGTTATTATTATATATTCCCTACTCTAGTAAATTATAGTATTATAGTAGTTCTATATTATCGTTATCGTACTCCTAAGTTCTTATTATTATATAGCGATATAGTAATCTAGTTTCTATCTTATTAATAGTAGTATTATTCCCTTTTATCGTACTAACGTATATTATATTAGTATATTATATATTCTAGTAATATTCTATTATCTTATACTATAGTATTATTTTCTATTATCCTAGTTCCTATTCTACTTTCTATTCCGGTTATATACCTTTATCCCCCTTATAGTACCCGAATATTAGATCTCTTAGAATCTAAGGAGGAAGGTATAAACTAGTATAGTCCCTAAAATAGCTAAAGTTAAGTTTTACGAAAGTAATACCCGACTAAGTCCGTTTAAGTATAAAGCTAGATTAGTATAATAGTAGAGGATACTATTAATTTAACTAAGGATAGTTAGGAGGCGGGGTCTAAGTAGTAAAAGACTAAGTAGTAAAAGTCCGAGTAGTAAAAGACTAAGTAGCGAAAGTCTAAGTAGTAAAAGACCGAGTAGCGAATTAGGAGAATACGACTACTTTAACCTATAGAATTATCCTCTTAAGGACTATATAGATCTATTCTAATCTTAAAATATAAAAGTAGGGAGACTTAGATAGAGGATAGGATATAAACTATTAGCGCCGCCGGGAGGGCTATCGAAGAGTAAAAAGCTATTAAAGGGGCTAGAGTAGAAGAAATAGTAAACGTATTCTTTTAAGTATAAACCCTAGGTTTCGTAGATATAAGCTTAAGGACTAAGTAGGATTAATAAGTAAACGTAATCTTATCGAAGCTTAAACCGAAGACTATCGAGGAACCTAAGGTAGACTATATAGGAGGACCTCGAGGGGTATAAATACCTCCTAGAGAACGAGTAGGACTAAACTAATATTAGACTTAACTAAGAATATAGACTTTAATAGATACGTATATACTTAAGGTTTACTAGATTATAAGCTACTTATTAGATAGGTATCTACTTAGTAGAGATAGATATATTTAATAGCTATAGAGGATATTAGGTCGTAGTAATTTCTAATATACGGAGGAGAATCGAAAGGTACGAAGTAGTAGAGGATATTTAAGTTATTTTAGAGTAGAGAAAAGTTAATAATATACGAATAAGGCGTATAGAGTAGAGGAGGATATTTAAGGCGTATAGTATAGAGAAGAACTAAAAGTATATAAGTTAGAAAAAGTTTAATAAAATATAGAGTAGAGGATAGTCGAAAGCGTATAAAATAGAGGACGAGAGGATTAAAAAAGTATATAGGATTCTTAGAACCGTATATAGAGTTCCTTTATACTAATATATAAATAATAGGTTCGATTAAGGTATAGTATATTAGCTTATTAGCTTAATATATTATATTCGCTTTCTAATCGTTTCCTTTCTATATTATAAGTATTTATAATTTATTCGCGAATCGAATACTTCTCTATAGTTTCTAGTAATTCTTATATTAACTAGGGTTAAATCCTTCTAGTCTAGGAATAATTACTTATAGTCTAGATCGACGAACTAGTATATCTAGGTCCTTATTACTAGGTTACTTTTCCTATTCCTATTATATATCTTTATCTAAGTAAGTATTATCTTATTCCTATTTATATTCTTATTCTATTCTATACTCCTAACTAGTATTAAGGAGGTTATTACCTATCGGCCTATCCTACTAGTAGAAGATCCTAATCCTATTTCCTTAGATCGATTTATATACTAAAACTCTATTTAGTTCCTCGAGTATATAGCTACTAATAGGTAATCTAGTTCTCTTATCCTTATATACTTCCGTAATACGGTATAGACCAACCTATATAAAATCTAACTTAGATCCGAAATCCTTAATAATTTTCGTATTATATAAGAGGACGAGCTATCCTACGTCTAGGTTTTTAGTACGTATTCTAGTCTAATATTACGATTCCTAGTACTTATTTACTTCCTATTTTATATATTCCTACCTTATAGTAGCTTCCTAGAGGTCTTCCCCTCTCTAATCTAGTTACTTTACTCGTAGAAAGAGAAGGTATTCTATTATTCTAACTATAGACTAAGGAAGGTTTTACTATATAACTACTTTTAGTTCGATTAGAAGGACGTGTTCCTTACTAAGTATTATCCTAACTAGAATTATACTAGTTATTCTATTAACTATTATTCGTTTAGCCTAAAGTATAGCTAGTAATAAATCTTTTTAAAGTTTCTAGTTCCTATTTATTACTCGTTGGAAGGCTTCTTATATTATTAAGTAAGACCGTTTAATTCCTCCTTAGCCTTAACTATTATATAGCGAAATCTTAATCTTTCTAATATTATATAGTTTTAGAAGTATATTAGTATATAGCTTATTCTTAGGACCTCTATCGACCCTAATCTTAGATATAATACCCTATTAATAGATTAGTTCCTTAAAGATAAAATCTACGATATTTCTAGATATAGGTACTAAATAAAGTACTTTTACTTTAGGCTAACTACTTAATTTCTCTCTTACCTAGATAAGATAGCTATAACTACCTTATAGGGTAATTATCGTATAATCGATAGATTATCTTATACTAAGAATCTTACTCCGTATAATAGTTATATTTATAGGTTCTACTATATATACTCGATCGCTTATTTAATACTAAGGATATTCCTTAATCTATTTATAGACGTCGTTATAGTATCTATCCTAGTAATATCGATTCTAAATAAGTACTATAGTAGTTTCGCGCCCTTTATAGCCGTATTTATTATAGAGAGTAACGATAATTTCCTTTCGCTAGTCCTAATTATTAATTACGTAATAGTAGACTTATCCTCGTTTACCTTACTTAAATAGTTACTATCTAGCTATAAGGTAGCCTATTACCTTTCTTTTTATAGCCGTAATTTATTTACCTTTAAGGTAGTCCGTAATTTTTAATATTATAAGCTAGTTAGTAATTACTTAATATTCCGTAGTATATTCTCTATCTAATCCTTCCTAAGGTTCTAATAAACTAAATTCTCTATATTCTTCGTTCTAATCTATAGAACTTTCGCTACTAGTATTATAATTATTTTCTAGGCTAGGTATAGTTATCGGGTAGAGCTAGATCGTATACTATAGGTTATACTTATAGACGTAGATACTAGAATAGTAAAAGGCTCTAAGTCGTCGATTAATAAAATCCTCGATATCGAAGTTAGGAATAGCGGGGATATTCTTTTTAGGTATATTACTAATTTAGTAGGAAAGTCTATTAGCTACTATATTCTTTTTTCCGGGAATATATTAAATATTAAAATCCTATATTAAAATCTATACGAGCTATTATATAATTAGAGATCCGGCTATATCTAAAGATACCCTATTAAGTTAATAGATTAAAGTCTAGGCGTCCGTTTCGACTCCGAAATATATTCCCTAAAAATAAAGGTAGAATTTCTTAAGTATATATAAAAGAGTTTAGTATTCTAGTTTAACTATATCGTATTTCCTTTCCGATAGTAACTAGATTCTACTTTTATATTAGTATAGATATCTATTTAGATTATAGTAATATCTTTACTAGGGGATAGCTAAATCCTTAATTTAGCTATACCCTATTAGGCTAGACTATATTTTATAGGATCTAGTACTAGTAACTAGACTTATAGGTACGATTAAGTATTAATTATTATTTATACTAATAGATATCTATTTATATCTATCGATACCGGTCTACTAGGACTATTTTCCTTTAACGTTAACTACCTACCTAACCTATAGGTACTAATACTAATTAGTAGTTATTACTACGACTATAGATTAGTAAGGTATTCGAGTAACTCGAGTTATAGTACCTAAACCTATTAATTAACCTACCCTTTTTCCCTAAAAATATCGTAATATAGAGGAAACCTAGGGAGCTAAACGGGATCGAAGAACGGTAATCTAACTACTATATCTTTAATTATAGGTAGTATCGACTTAAGATCCGAATTCGTTACCCTACTAAATTAATCCTTTTCTACTAAAAGGAGGTTTTTAGTACCTGAAATTACCCTTATATAGGATATAACTAAAGAATAACTTAACGGTTTCGTCGCTAACCAATCTTATACCTATATAATAGTATAGGATAACGAAACCCTATAAGAATAGTTCCTTAATAATTTTAAGGATTAGAGTAAGGCCTACTTTAATATAGTTTTAAAAGATAGACTTCGTACGCTTAAGATAGTACTTTATACCCTACTTCCCCTAGGGAGTCTAAACCTAATTTAGAAGTAAATTCTCAACGCGATTACGTACCTTAGGGAGGTCTATAGATACTATTCTAGACTAGAACCTATTACTTCTACGCCTCTCTATAAGCCTAAGTATCTATCTATACTAGAAAGATAGCCTTAGTAGACCGAACCCTAGAGAACCGAAACTTAACCTCTTAAAACCTAAGCCGAGCCTATCCTACTAGATAATATTACTAGGAGACGTACTAGAATAGTAACCTAAAAATAATAAGTATTCCCTATATTAGTTAAGAGAAAGGATTAAGCCCTCTATAATAAACTAGAGGACCTATATAAGTAAATAAACGAGTATATTATAGGTACTTAATAACGCTACCTATATATACCTCTTCTACCTACTTAAGGGTAAGAATAACTACTAGATCGGCTACTACTATACCTACTACTATTATAAAGACCTACTACGTATATACTAGGTTTTAACGCTCTATCTATCTTTAATAAACGGCCTATATAAGTTAACTTATAGTAGTAATAATAGATATTTTCCTAAAGACTCGTAGATCTCTCTAAACTATACTAGGATAATATAAAATATAGTAGAGAGGAATATAATAACTTAGACTTCAAGCTACGTATTTTTTAGGATATAGGCGTTAAGGTAGATATTATAATAGATTAGGATTTAGCTTCTATACTTCCTATTATATTAAAGGATAAAGCTAGAGAGTACTACTACTCTAAGATAATTAATAAGAACTTCTCTAGCTATATATCTATAATAACTATACTTTAATACTAGTTCGAGAACCCCTAACGTCGAGAGAAACTCCTAGGAGATTAGAGAAATACTACCTTACTAGAGGTAATCTAGAAATATTCTAATAAGTCCTTACTTAAATATTTCGAGATACTTATTCGCTAGATCTTAAGTATTAAAAGACTACTCCGAAAGATACCTTAAGAGGAGTACGACTAACTCCTAATAGCTATAAAGAGTATAAAAGAGTACTAGTACGCTTAATTTAACCCTTCCTAAGACTTTAATTCCCTATATATATAACTTAGGAATTTAATTATAGTTATATCCTTATAATTAGTCCTAACTAGGCTAAAACTATCTTAAGGAGTATATATCTCTAACGAACTCGAAGAGTAAACTAAGTTATAGAGTAAGGACGAGTAAAAAGATAACGAGTTCTATAATAAAAACTACGTATACTTTATAGATAGAACCTATAGGAGAAACTTTAATAATCCTTAAAACTAACGTAGTAGACGTATAAGAGGATTTACTTAATAAGGATAATATAATCGAATATCTCGAATACCTTCTAGGACGAGAAAACTACGGGGACTATACTATATCTACGGAAAACCTAACTATTAGATAAGAAGCTATTTAATTAAAGAGAGAAAGGTAAGCTACTAGAAATTTAAGGTATCTTAATAAGTAATATACCTTTAAGACTATACTATTAAAGCCTACCTATCTATAGTTAACTCCTACGAAGGTACTTTAGATACTAAAGACGAAGTAGTTATTAAGGAATACTACTATCTCTTTACTAATAACGAATTTCTACCTAAAAATAATAAAGGATTTATATTATTCCCCTAATAGCTCTCCGATAATACTATAGCGTATTTCCTAGCCTCTAAATAGCCTATAAACTAAGTTATAGATAAAATTTTTAGCTTCTAATACTACTACTCTAAAGAAACCTTCTAGGGTATCCTACCCGATATAGGAGTAGTAGGAATTTCTATAGTAGGTAAACCCTAATTCCGAGTACTATAAAAGTACTTATAGGACCGAATCGAACTTAATACGTTATTAGTAGGCTAGTATAGTATTATTTTTAGTAAAGGTAATACTTCCTCCCTAGGAACTACTTAGGTTCCTATACTAATTAGAAAAATTATCTTCTATATTATCCCTACTAATACGCCTTTTCTTATATATATTAAGGATATAGACTAACTAGGTATCTATATAGATAACCTCCGAAACCTTTTAGTATAAGGTAAAAAGAAGTTTCTACTTATTAGGAAGTATAGCTATCTTTAGCTAGAGTTACCCTACTAATTAATATAGTAATAATACTTATAGTCTCTCCCGGACTAATTTATTACTTCGGAATTTGAAATTTCCCTCCCTTAGGCTACTAATAGAGTACTTTTAGCTAATTTAGACCTTATCTTACCCCCTCTATTAACTAATTAATTATACTAATCTATATAAGGATCCTAATTTAACTAATCTTTCTTCTCTAATCTAGATAAGTAATAATTAAGGTAACTATACCGACGTTTTAGCTACCTATCGGCTAAAAGGTTCCTTAAGGTACTCTCTAAAGTAGGTTTAGAAGATATAGATACTAATATTATTAGATCTATCTCTAAACTTTAGAAGTATTATTAGATAAATATAAAGGTACCTTCGAGATTTAGATTTTTACTCTAGGATAACTTGATTTTCAATATATAGATTATAGTTAATATTCTCTATATCGATAGCTAACTAGTACTATATATAATCGATATAGCTACTATATTCTAAGTAGCCCGATTCCTAGTAGGTTAAACTATAGGCGAGATATAGTAATATATTCGTACTATTTAGATTAATAGCTATCTCGGACTACTAGATTAGATTATTATAGATATAGGAACTAACTTCTCCTCCTATAAATTTAATTAACTTATAAGTTTACTTAATATCTAAGTTAAGGAGGTTCCTATAGAGGTATATTATTTAATTAGTAAGGGAGAAAGATACTATACGGTTCTAAGGCGTTATTTTACTATTCTTAAGGAAGACCTACCTTTAGAGAGTAATCTAACTATCCTATAACTAGTAGTTAAGGCTATAAACGATATAGTAGTACTAAATAGGCTTATTCCTACCCTCCTTATCTTTAAGGCTTACCCTAAGATAATAGGTTCCTTCCCTCCTAGCTAATTAATCCTATAAAGAGTAAATATAGTTAAGAAGGTAATAAAAGAACTCCGTTAAATTCGAGTAAGAAAATAAGTAGTAAGTATACTCTCTTAACGTAATAGGCCTACCCTAATTATACTATTTACGCTACTAATTAGCGGTAAAGTTCTTATCTAGAGAGAGAATAGAGGCTAGAGAGGACCTTATATTCTAAAAAAGGTATAGGACTATAACTATATAGTTAGAATAAATAATAACGACGTTGTTTTAAGATCTATATACGTTAAGGTATTCTACGAAAGACTAGTAATTAAAGTTATAGATACTAGTTTTTTAGATTTTAATATAGAATAACTAGAGAACTAACTAGAAAATTAGTAAAGAAGTCGACTATCTACTAACGAAAATACTACTACTATACTAGAACCTAATACGGTAACTCTAAATATAACTAATTCGCGTATTACTAGAGTAAATAGATAAGTTATAATCTCTTCGTATCGAATAAGAGCGTAACGCGTAGCTTTAGAAGAATACTAAACCTTCTTTTTAACTACTAATTAGGCTTTTATTTCTATAAAAGAAAAAGTAGATCTAGAGCTTTACCTTAAACTACGTACGGAAGGTATACTAGATTCCTCTAAACTACCTTTTTCTAAGTTAGATCTCTAGGAAATCGAAAACCTTATTAAAAGAGGTATTCTTTAGTTCTCTACTAACTATATACCCCCTCTAGAATAACGTATTTTCGACGCTTATATCGTACGAGAAATTAAGGGTAAGGGTACTAATAAACCCTATAAGAAATCCCGCCTTATAATATAAGGATTTAATAATATAGCTAAGGAAGCTATCCTCTATTAATCGCCTATAATCTAGAGAGCTAGTTAACGAATTATTCTTTATATTACTATAACTCTACTTATACCCGAAGACGAATCGACTCTAAAACCCTCGAAATAATCCGACTTTACTTTTATACTTAGGGATATCTCCTAGGCCTATATTTAGTCGAAAACTACCCTAAATAGACTTATTACTATTAACCTTCCTAGAGAACTTAAATATCTCTACCTACTAGGTACCCTTATTATTATCTAGAAGCCCTTATATAGTATTATAGAGGTAGGCCTATATTAGTTTAATACCTACTATAAATACTATATCTCGAAACTTAATATAGCTATATCTATCTATAATCTATACCTCCTAATTATAAAAGGAGATAATTCTAGTATTATTAGTATATAGATAGATAATACTTTAATCCTATATAACTCTAAGTTTAAGGATAAGGAAGAAATAGCTAGATCTTAAGCTAATTTTCTCGTAAAGCTAGTAGAAGTACTTTATCTAGATAATAGTATTATTTTAATAGCTATATATTGTCCTAGTAAGGAGTAAGTCTAGTTATAGTATAGAAAGGCTAAGGAGAGAAACTCTTTCCTATCGATTAGGTATCTCCTAACCCTAAATAATCCTATATCTAATAAAGGGCTAGAGGAGTATATATTACCTTAATTTATTAACCCGAAGCTACTTTCGATCTCTCTATAGTAGTATAATACTAAGACCTAGGCCCTAACGAGATAAAAGCCCTAAATAAGCGCCTAATTTAGTAGAAAGATAATCTAGATAGAGGTTTAACCTTTATTCTACTTAATCTTCCTAGTTTAAAGCTATTTGTTTTTATTAATAGATCCTTCGTAAATAATAAGGATCTAAGTAGCTAGATTAGAACCCTCTTTATACTTAGGAATAAGTCTCTAGGTAATTTCGAGTTTAATCTAAAAGGGAATATTATTTATTAGTCTTCGATTAAGGTAAAGTAAGTAACTAGATTAGTTCTAGTATCTAAAATCCTTACTATATCTAATAGAGTTAATAAAGGCTTTATTTTTGCGGCTAATATCTCCTAGATCCTAAATTAACTAGGATTACCTCCTATACCTATTAATATCTATATAGACTCTTTTTCTTTATATAAATACCTAGTTAAGCTAGGAATAATAAAGGAGAAGCGTCTAATAATCGATATTATAGCGCTAAGGGAATCCTACGAGAGAAGGGAGATAATAGAAGTATACTAGATAAATAGTAATAATAACCTAGTAGATATACGTACTAAAAGGATACCTAATACCCGCCTAATAATATTAGTCTCTACTAATAAACTCGATATTCGAGTAGAAGGCTAAGTAAACCGTCTAAGTAAAGTTATAGATAAGAGTTAATAACTATAGAGCTATAGTATAGTAGGCTAAACTATAACCTTCTATATTTCTAATATATAACCCCCTATACTACTACTAACCTAGTTACTTATTATACGCGTTTATTCTTATAGTAACTTTACTTACTATATAGTCCTTTTAAGCCGAAAATTTCTTAGACCTAAAACCTTACTAAATTAGGAAGTTATTAGATACGTAAGATTTAATTTAGAGCTATATCTAAAAAGAAACCTATAAAACTATACTCTTTAACTACTAGAATACCCTAGGACTCTTATACTATTACTAAACCCTTATATAGGAATAGTTTATATAAGAAAATACTTAGTAAATTAAGTTATAAACCCTAAAAACCTAAAAAGTAATACCGAAACTCTACTAACCTAATTAATAACTACCCTACTACTTTTAACTCTAACCTAAACTAGGACCTATTGGTTTCCGAATATTACTAATAGTATTAGGCGTTATTACTATAGCCCTACGATCCCTATTATCGTATCTACTATCCTTACCTATAGAGAACCTAGCTATAAAGAAGTAGTTAGGATAGTAACCCTCTAACCTAGGCCTACGAGAAGTACTAGAAATAATACTATAAGAAATATAGTAATTTAACTATAGCCTACTCGTAGCCTTAAGGTAATAATTATACTAATTTAGCGTAATAATAGCTCCTTCTACTATTTAGAATATAATAGCTAGTAAGTAGTTAGTATAGTAGCCCTTATAGCCCCTAATAAAAGATAATTTAATACTATTATAACCCTAGAAACCCTTTAGATTCTAAGTAAGCTCCCTAATAGGATAGTTAGGGGAATAACTATATTACGGAAATATATATATCTATACTAGAGTAAGTAAAGATTATTAATTCCTATAGGTCCCGAGGACCTATAAGCTACTTATACTATCTATTCGTAACTACTATAGTAGCCTTACTACCCGAGCCGTAATAGATCCCCCTCTAAAGAGAGATCCGAACGTTCTCGTTCGTTACTATATTATAGTAAATACTTCGTTAATCCTCCCTAAGTCTTATTCGCCGCCCTTCTCTATCTTAAATTCCTTATCCTACTCTACGGCCGCTTAGTAGTATTCCGCGGCCTACTAGTAGTATCTAGGGCTAGTTAGAACCGTAGCTACTATACTATAGGTTAGCTAGTCGCTAGTACTTATATAGCGATAGCTAGTATAGTTACTAGTACTAACCCTAGGTATTATAGGGGCTAGTAAAGGTAGTTAGCTAGGGAGTATATAACTTAGTACGTTTACCCTTACGTTCGACGGCGAATTTAACGTAGTTACTAGAGTTAGTATTAGGGTATATACGTTTCTCGTACTCGTCCTATTCTCTAAAGAACGTAGCGAGGTTTATAAGACTATTAATAAAGGTATTATAATACTTAGACTAGGGGGTAAGGGCTTTATAAATTAGTTTAATTACCGATTCGAGTAGCGCGTCCCTATCTACCTTAGTAATAGGCCTTAATACTAGCTTTTAGAACTCTACTATATAAAGGGCGAAGGTTATTCCTATATCTATTATTATCTTAGTAAGGGTATTAGTATAGCTAGCCTTTTCTTTAGCTACTTAAATAAGGGCCTTAACGTAGTTAGCTCTCTCTTCGGCTACTATATTATACCTAATCGATTTATTAAGGCGGTATTATAAGTCTTTAATTATATTAGTCTAGGCTACGTTATAAGTTAAATTAAAGTCTTAGATCGCGGCTAGGCTCGTATCTCTCTCTAGGAGTAGTCCGCCGTCGTTTAGTACCTATATCTATAGTAGTACGACGTCGCTAGTAGTAGGGTCTATAGAGGCGCTAATACTAGAGGTAGGGGCCGGAGCTAATAATATAATAGAGACTAGTATAGGGGCGGTAGTTTTAGTAGTAGGGCCTAGGAGTAAGTTATAAGGTAGAAGAAAATTTCTAGTAGAATATTACTAATAAGTATAATCTACTATTATATAATCGAAGGCTAGTAGACTACTACGTAAAGCGCTATAGTTAATCGGCGTAGATAAGGCCGGTAAGGACGGTATAATAGGGTATTTATTTCTACTTTTTTTCTATCGTAGCGACTTAGGATCTATAGTAGATTTCTTCTTCTTAGTACTCTCGTACTTCTTTATAACTAAGAATAAAGTATAGCGATACTCTTTCCTAACTACTAGTAGGTTATTTAGTTCTATAACCTTAAAGGGCTCCGCGTACGTAGGGAGCTCGTAGTATACTAGAATACTATTATCTCGAAAGCTAATAATTTCGTACTTCGCCGTCTATTCGAATACGCGATATAGCTTAGTAACTTTTACTATATTAGTTAGGTACTTATCGAAAATAGTAGTATCCTACTTCCTAGTATCGCTAGTACCTAGTACTAGTACGGGGTAGTAAGGGTCGTTATAGTACTTAGCTAGGAGTACGATCTACTAAGAAGTTAAGTAGTATACTATATAGTATAGGTTACGTATCTACTTAGCTTTAGTAGTACTATTATAAATCTAGTACTTATCTCTTTAGGTAGTAAATATATTCGGAGCTATAGATCTATTTCCGTCTAAAATTTATTAAATAGTCTTAACGTAGTTATTCTATCTCTACTATACTTTATCTATCTTAACTACTTAATAGCCTACGTATTTCTTATCCTAGTTAAGCTTCTCCCGTCGATAGTAATATAGGGGTATAGTAAGCTATATTAGCTAGTCGTCGTATACTTTAGGTATTCCCTTAAAGTTACTAGGATTAAACTCTAGTAGGTACTAGCGTATCTATTCGAAAGCTATTTTAGATTCTATCTAGCTTATACCTTCCTTATTCGCGTCGTAGGCGTAGAACTATAGTAGAGTCTCGAGGGTTCGGCCGTTTACTATAGTAGGACTATTCTAGTATATATTAGGAGGGTATTAACGTTCGCCTATAAATATATATATTATACGCTAGAGGTAGTTATCTATACCGGGGTAGTATATACCCTAACTAATTCTAGGGCGAGTAGAGATTAACTTTAGCGAGTTAACCTTAAATATTATTAGGTAGGACTATATAAATTCCTAATCGCTATAGGCGTTACTCCTTATATCGAGGAAGGCTACTACTATAGTATCTAATATATAGACGTTATAGTTAGGGTAGGCTTCTAGTAGCCTATTATAGACGAGCTATTTATAGTACGGGCCGTAGTCGCTTTTAGGATTTAGCTTTTTCGCGGTATAGCCTAGGTATTTATTATCGACTAATAGTATTAAACTATAATATACTCCGTAGATAAACTATATTAGTAGGAGGTCGTTAAACGCGCCTATAGCTATAAAGTTATAGACGGCGATACCTTTTAATAGTACTATCTTTACTAGTACTAATTAAATAATACGAGCGAGAAGGAGTTAGTATAGTACTATCTTTTATAGGGTAGCTTTCTTCTCGTCGGTCTACTTAAGGTACTATTCTAGTATCTTAAGGTCGTCGATTACGTCGGTTATAATATAATAGTAGAAACGGTATAGTACGTCTACGAAGTATCTATAACCGGGGTAGTTAGTAGTAAACTTAATAAATTCTTTAAAGAAGATCGTATACTTAGTAGTTTCGTTATTATAGCTCTACCTAGAAATTCCTATACCGTTAATAACTTAGAGTAAGGTAGAGAGTAAGTAGTTCTAGTATAGGATTACGAAGCTTTATAACTAGTAAACCTTATTAGTATTAATTAGCTACTTAGATCTTCCTTAGAATAGTATTACGTTCTAGACTAAGTATAGATAGAGTAGTCTAGCTTAGTTTAGTACGACTTAGGGGTATAGTCCTAGCTCGCGAAGTATTAATATAAGCTAGTTTATATAGTATAGCGAACTATTAGTTACGAATCGCGCCTATAAGGCGGCGTCGAAATAATTACGGGTTATAGTAACTATATTATAAAGCGCTTAGATTTAAACGTTTATAAGGTAGAATTTAGTCTTAAGATTATAGTAGATATACCGCGATTCTTCTCTATAAGATAGGCCGCTATACTCGAATAGTACTACTTCGTATTCTAAGATAAAACTAGGTAGTACTTTAAAACGTAGGAGTTATTTAACTACTTCGTAGTCCGCTAGTAGCTATAGTAGAAGGTAGATTCTTACTAATTAGATAATATTACTAATAGTAAACGGATATCTATCGACGACTATATAAAGGAGTTTATTATAGTAGCGGGCTAAAACTTCGTATATCTACGGAAAGACTATAATACGTAGATAGTATATAGAGTAGAAGTTATACCTTTAAATATCTTCTAAGTCCTTATTAGTTATAGAGTTACTAATATACCTTAGAGCTTTAAGGCTTTATAAAAGTAACTTATCTTCGAAGAGTAACTAGCTTATAGAGGGGCTACTACTCTCTACTTCTTCTAGTAGAGCTATAGTAGTAGGCTTATAATCGCGGTCTCGAAATAAGTATCTTTAATTAATAGATTTTCTTTTAAGTATATACTAGGCTAAGAGTATATAACGTAGTAATACTATATCTAGAATATATAACGTAAGGCTAGGTATTAGTTAGTTTATATAGGGGAGGGGGGAAGTAAGTATAAAGGTAAAGGAGGATTTTAAAAAAAAGTTAATTAATATTATTTATATTAGATTATATAATAGCGTAGTCTAGTATTAAATATAATATAGTTCGCGGACTACGTACGCCCGCGGTATTATAACTAGTAGGTAGGGGGAGTCTAAACGGGAATTAGGACTCGTATTATTACTTATATTTATTATCTTAGAGGCGCTTACTCTAGTAGTTCTAAATTTAGTATATCTTTCTAATTATAGTAAGCTTCTATCTCTTATCTCTTATTACCTCGTCTCCTATACTATTAGCGTTTAGATACTTTCTTTACTTAAATAGGGTTCTTAGTATCGTATTCTATAATAAGGTCTTTCGCTATATCGAGGTCTTCTTTAAAGTACTATATATTATTAGCTAGTCCCTAGCCCTACTACTTAACGAGATATTATTTCTTTCTAGCGTTTATAAACCTTTAGTCTAGGAGGCGTTTAATCTCGTAGATTAGAGTCCTATTTTTATTAATATCCTCTAGTCCTAGTTCGGGGTAAAGTTCCCTTTAGTATAGGTCCGTACTAGCTAGGGCTAGCTCGAGCTAGGCGATTAAAACTATAGGATAAATTCTTATATATTCTAGTAGATTAAGCTTATAGACGAGGTTAGATAAGTAATACTTAATACGAACTCGAATTCGTTAGTTTAAGTATTTCCTATAGGACTAGCCCGGGACCTTATAGCTATAGTATAGGCGAAGATAGACCGTATTACCTTTATTAAATCTTATTTATTTATATTTAGCGTCGTATCTTATTTTTATATAGACGTTAGCGAAGGTAATCGCCTCCTTAGCTATATTACGAAACTATTAGTATAACGTTAAGTAGTTAGTAGGGGATAGTAAGTCTAGTACTAGGAATATATCGTTTAGTTAGAATCCGAATAAAATCTAGTATAGGCTTAGTTCTATAGTAGTATTAGGGCTCGTATTTATATACTATTATATATAGACTAGGAAGTTAGGCTATTCTTCGTCGGGATTAGTAGTAATCTTATAGTATAGTATAATCTCGACTATTTAGTTCGTCCGTTCGCTCTAGCCGTCGGTCTAGGGGTAGAACGCTATTAAAAAAAGTAGGTTAGTCTTAGTTAAGAGGAATATAGTTTTTTATAGTTTATCTATAAACCTAGAGTCCCTATCGGAGATAATTTAGGAGGGTAATCCCTAGTTAGCTACTTTTAGTTCGCGGAGTAATATTTCTACCTACTATTCTACGGGCTACGTCGATAATCCTAGGACGAGTAGTATCGTCTTAGATACCTTATCTATAATTATTAGTAGGGAGTTATAACTATTCGACGTTACTAGTAGTAAATTAATAATCTAATCTAGGGTAATAGTATAGAAGGGCCTTAGTAATATCTAGATAGGGTAGAGCTCTCTATAGGATAGGTATCTCTTCGTTTAGTTTACGTTATACTCCGGGTAATAGTCGATATATTTTTTTAAGGATCTACTTATTCTTCTAATATAGAATATAGAGGTAACTCGGTTATAGGTTCGATAATACCCTTAATAATAGTAGTAGTTATACGCGATCTTATATATATCTTCCTTATACGTCCTAGGGATATAAAGGTATTTATAGCCGTCCCTTTTATTAGTATAGAATAGGAAACTATTTCTTTTAAAAAATCTTAGTCCGGGTAGGGGCTCGTCTAGTAGGTCGGCCGGAATAGGCTTAGCTAGGCGTAGATATATAGTAGAGAAGGGAGCCGCGTTATTATTCTAAAGTTATAGGGGCTCGATAGTAGCTAGAGCTAGTAGTTAATTAACGAAAAGGTTCCTACTTCGTAGCTACGTATATATTTTAGCTTAATAAGAATCTTATACGTATCTATAGCGGATATACTCCTTAAACTTATCGTCTATTTCTATAAGCGTAGTATAGTAGATTTCTAGAGATATAACGTCCTTAAGGTCGTTTATATAATTAAACTCGGGCGTCTTTCGCTTAAGACGGCTAAGGGCGTCTAGGATAATATAGTTCTTCCTAGGCCTATACGCGAAGGATAAACCCTTAAAGGTAGAGATAAAGGTACTCGCGGAGGCTAGCTTTATACTAAGTCTATTAAGGTTAACTATTTTATTAAGGTTCGTTTATATAGCTATAGCGGTAATAGCTTTATAGTCGGTAAAGAGAAATATCTTCGATAATAAATAGACGATATATACTACCTTTTATAGAATCTAGTAGACTCTAGCTACCTCGAGTTCTATAGGCTAGTACCTCTAGGCCGTAGCGGTAAGTAATTTAGAGAGGAATAAAATTAGCTAGATCTTATAGAGAGGAAAGATAATTACTTACTAGATATCTACTAAGCGTATAGTTCTATTATTATCCTTATACTCGATCGAGTCGTCTACTAAGATAGGGTTAGGATCGCTATTAACGTAGTATAATATAGTATTATATTCGTCCTCTCGTAACGTATCGATATCTATATAGAGAGGGCGAGTCCTATTATAATAGTAGAGGGTACGGTTTTTATAAATCTCGTTCTATATAGCGTAGAAAGACGCCGAAAGCTCCTCGGTTTTATATATAAGTATATAGTTTATAAAAGCCTTACGTCCTAGTCCCTTTAGTAGGGCTTTCTTAAGTAAATAAGTCTTTTCGAGCTAGAGGGCTTTATTTAACTAAGTATAGTACGGGACGTTATAGTAGAGGTAGCCTATAAGTCCGATAATAGACTCGAGGTCTAAGAGTTTCTTAAAAAAGGCTAGGTTTCGGATAGTAGTAATCTTCTCCGCCTACGTACTTAATCTATACGCGTTTATATAGGTCCCGAGGAGCCGCGTAGAAGGGTAACCTAAAAAGCTTTTTAGTAGGGCGGGTAAAAAGCCGAAATATAATAGTTTTATAAATACTATTTAGAGATAATAGTAATACTTATCGAGGGTAGTTAAAGCGACGTAGATATTATCGATATATCCTTTAGTAAAGTTAAATTTATAGAGGATTCTATCGAGGTTACGTTAGACGTACTATACGGAGTTATAGTACCCTATAATAAGTATATAGAATATTTCCTAACCTTAGTAGGTATTTACTATAAACTTATAGCGGTCCTCCTCCTTAATTAGCTATTAGTAGAAAAAGTTAAGGCTATTAAAAACTAAGATAAAGTTTTTTATTCGAAGTTACGTAAGGAAGTTTTCTTAAAGAGGGAGTAGATACGAGTCTTTAATAGATATAGCGTTTAGCCCCTAGAGGTCTACGATAACTCTTAGTTTATACTTTACTAAACTATTTTCTTAAGGTATATTTCGCTAGGCTACGAAGACCGGGAAGGCGAATAGGGTAGATTTAGTAGTTTTTAATATCTTACTATCTCTAGTTAGTCTATTAAATACCTTATCGATCTCCTCTCGGGCTTCTTTATAGGGTCTATAGATATATATATCTAGCTTCGGGTTCTTTTTAAATTCCGCGAGAATAGAGATATCGGCCTAATCCTCCCGTAGTATCTTAATAACCGAATTTTTAGTAGCCTATAAATCCAGGAACTCGTTTACTATAGTAGCGATATATCGTACCGTATCCTAGTCTCTATATACTATTACTCTATTATCTAGTTACGTCTCTAGTCCTATTTCTTCTAGGGGGGGTAATATAGTAAGGTAATAGTTCTTTACTAATAGGTAGTAGTATCCCTCGTACTAATATTCTAAGAGGATACCTAGCGAGGCTCTTTAAGGGATAGAGATATCGTTTAGGCCGTCGTTTCGTACGAGGACGTAGGAGAAATTTTTATTTATTACCTAGTTATATAGCCGTCCTCCGGCTTCGTAAAAGTAGCGAAGGTTATTAGATTAGTAAAATTAAAACTCGAGATCCCTACCTAAGAGTAGGTAAATAGCTTTAATTAGTATAAGGATAGTAGCTCCCTTAATAATTATAGTATTTACTTTAGCGAGGATATAAACCTCCTTAAATTTAGGTCTCTATAGTAATATATCTACTTCTACTTCTATATTCTAGTACTAGGTAAACTTAGCCGTCTATATAGATATAAGGATATCGATACTATATAGTAAGAGAACGTCTATACTAAGTAGAAGACTAGCTCCGAAATTATTAATAATTCGTACCTTAAACTTAAGTTTAAGTAGGATATATTTCCCTCTAGTAGTAGTAGGGATAAACGCTTCTATAATAGCCTTTTAGGATACGCTCGCGCCCCTAGTAACGCTAGTTAGTAATTATAGGACTTCTATAGTTTCTACTCTAATAGAGGGGTTCGCGGCTTATACCGTATCCCGAAAATAGGAACGTCTAATAGTAGATATATAATATCTAGTATTAAGGTATAGCTTCGTATTTTTTACTAATAGTAAGAATCTTATAAAGTATTCTATATAGTTATATTTATAGAAGCTATCGACTAGGGAGGAGAGTCCTATAGGGTTACTAGCTATAATTAGTAGCTAGTCGCGTATATCGTCTATAGTATCTATATAGTTAATAGTAATTATATCGAGTAGCTCTCCTTTCTAGGGGAACCTATAGTAATCTTATAAGTACTACTATAGCTTATTACTAGATTGGAATTTAGTAGCGTATACCTTATAAAACCTACGCTTCGACGAGTTCGCGTTCTAAGATCTTTAGAGTACGGCCTCTAAGGTTTTAGCCTAAGGGTTTAACTATAGGGGAGGGGGTACTAGATCGGTACTAAGGAAATAGTTAACTATTAAAGACGGGGCCTTAGGTCGTACTATATCGTTCCTATTATTAAACGCGACGTAGTATACTATTTCTAGTTTTTTCTTATTATCCGAAGACCTATTATAGTAGCTATTATCGTACCTAGTATTATCTCGAGACTTATTACGATTATAGTTATTATAGTAGTCTCCTCTATAGTCCCGGGACCTATCGCGATTATAATTATAGGGGTCCTTTAATAAGTCGTAATTCTTAAATTTATCCTATTTATTAGTACTAGTTTAATAAGGATTAGTTTCTTAAGCTATATCTTAGCCGTTTTATTCGCGGTTTATCGAACCTAACTATAGCTAAGGAGTTTAAGAGCTCCTCTTAGCCTTATTTTATCCCTACTAGTTAAAGTTAGGATTAGAACTATAGTAGTCCTAGTAGCCGTATAATTATTTATAATAGTTTTATTAATTACTATAAGAGGGATCGCGTCCTTAGGGGAAGGAGTACTTACTACTAGAGTAAGCTCTATCGAAGTCTTCGAAGTTAAACTACTATTCTTTAATAGACTATATAAAGTCGTCTATATTCGTACGTTTTATTAGTATAGGGATAAGTAGCCTAATATCTAGGTCGAGCTTAACCTAAATTTTAATTAGCTACTAGTAATCCTACTAGAAGCTAGTAGCCTTAAGGAATCTTACTATAGTTATTATAAAATCTAAAACTAAACGGCTCTTAGCTACGTTATCGAGAGATAGGAATTATCGCTTATACTAGTATAGAGTATTAAGGTATCTTATCTAGAATTTATTTTATAGTACCTTATACTAGTTCCTAACTCCTCTTCTCGATTTTAGGCGATTCTTTTCGGCGGAGGATAGTTAAGAGTTATACTAACTAAGGGCGGGTCCTTAAAGGTACTTAAATATATTAATATATAGGATTCTACTCGACGTAGAGCTTCGAGCGTCCTTTAATACTTTAATAAATAGTTCTACTATTTAGTAGAAATACTTACTATTATATTCCTCTATAGCTTCCTTAGAGTAGAGGTTAGGGTCGAAGTAACTAATATAGTCTAGGTTAAATCTCTAGTTTTTATTAGAATCTTTATTAGAGTTCTTATTAAGCTTATACTCTCTTTCGTAGCTGTAGCCGCGCGAAGGTAAAGGTAGGTAGTAAAAGGGCTTAGCTTAGTTATATCTACGTTATTACTTCGGCGAGTAGGTATAGTATAAAGTATTACTTCTACGACTATAGATTCTTAGAGGTAATTATATCTTATTTAGAGATTTCCTATTTCGTATTACTATAACCTCGAACCGGGGGGTAGTTATATTATACTAACGCGGAGGTTCCTCGTATATTACTTCCCTATATAAGCGATCTAAATTAGCTTTAGTACTTATCTAATAGCTAGGCGGTATCGTAGGAGCTATTAGAGTAGGCGAAGCGAATTTATCGTAGTAATAGAAGAATTTTACTACGGTTAGCTAGGAAGAGTCGCTAAATAAGTTAATACGCTCGAAGGTTAGTACTTTCTAGCGAGTAGGATCGCCTACGATATAGTTACTATAATAGTAACCTAGATTTTAAATAGCGGCTTATTATAAAGACTTACCTTCCTAGTAAGTAGAGCTACTAGTAGGTAAGTTAGCTCGAAGGAGCTATTCGTTACTCTTCCTTACTATATCCTTACGGCTAGTAGATTAGGTAGCTCGTTCTTCTACTACTATATTCTTAGTATTAATTTTTATAATCTCGATTTCTTACTTCGCCTAAGCCTAAACTATATTTATATCGTTTTATACTACTTCGACGGTTTATTAGCCTAGCTTAATAAGTTCTAAGTATTCCTTCCGTATTTCCGTATATAAGGCCTTTTAGTTATCTAATTCGATCTTAGCGGCGAGGCGTTCTATAGTAATAGTAGAGTCTACTTTCTCTCTCTCTTTCCTAATCGTAGCTTATAGTATACCTTAGAGTTAAGCCTTAGATTTCTATACTACCTTATTAATCCGTTCTAAGAATTTAGTATTATAAGACGAGGTATTAGTCGAAACTCCTTCGATAGTAAAGGTAAAAGGATCTATATATACTAGTTCCTTTCCTCGAGAGCGGGTAATAGTAAGGTTATCCTATTCTAGCTTAGAGTCGTAGTAGATTCGATACTAACTAACTAAAGGTTAGTAAGTACGTACGGGCCGTACCGTATAAAGTCTTTTAATCTTAGGTACTACTCGTACCCTAACGTATTACCTAGTAGGTAGTCTTTCTAAGTCCCCTTAACTAGATACCTAAGATAACGACTCGGATCGAGAGAGGGACCTAGCCTTAGCTTACTATAAGGCGGGGGAATAAGGCTTAGATATTAGTAGGACTCGATTAGTATTATTAGGAGGTATCTCCCTAATATTCGGCTAAACGAGATAGACGGTAAGGTCCTTTTTAAGTTACTTAATAGTAGCTTTTACTAAAGATAGATCGTAAATAGTAATATTCTAGTCTAGTAGGTATTTATAGTACTCGGCCTTAGATAGCGTTAAGGATTTAGTCGTTAATACTAAACTAGAAGTTTTCCTAGGACGGAGTAAACGTCTATAAGAGCGCTTAGAAGGATTATTAGTTAATAAGCTATAGGTTAAAGAGTTATTAGGTACGTATATAAGATAGTTAGTAAGTACGTAAGCTATAGCTTCGAAGAGGGCGTAGGAGCCGAGCCTTTTATACTAATTTTAAGTAGAGAAGAAGGTAGAGATCTAGTAGACTTACTAGATTATACTATTACTAAGTAGCGGGATAGAGCTAGATAGTAGTAGGGGTACTACGGTTAGTACTAGTATTATAAGTACTAGGATTTATAGCTAAGGGTAGTAGTACTAAAAGGGAAACGAGTAGATATAACTAAAAGGGAGTATACTAAAAGATTAATTAAATATTAAGTACTTTTTCTTAGGGAGAGGGAGTAGTCGACGCTCGTACTATCTTATAAATATAATAAATTTTATAACTATCGTTATTTATCGAAGCGAGAGAGTTAGTAAGGGGAGAATAGGTTAGTTACGTAACTTAGTCCCTTTAGTAGGTAAGTATATTCGCGCGCGTAGGTCCTTAGGAAGGCGCGTAGTTATATATCTACTTTAGTAATATAGTAGCCTTTTCGCGACGAATACTAGTAGTAGTACGAATCGTATATCGTCGTACTTATTAGTTAGTACGGAATAGTAGGACTAGTAGTATAACGACTTATTAGTTCTAGAGCTAGTTTTTAGTAGTTAGTTAAATCTAGTATTTAGTAGAGACTCGCCTTAGTATAGTTATACGGGAACGCTCTCGGTAGGGTCGTCTAGTAGTTCTCGATAAGGATCCTAGTTAATAGTAGTATTAGTATTAGTTTTTAGTAGACCTATTAATCTTAAGCTACTAAATATTAGGGAAATACGTATATCTACGCTAGAGTAAGTAAAGATTATTAATTCCTATAGGTTCTAAGGACTTATAAGTTACTTATACTATCTATTCGTAACTACCGTAGTAGCCTTACTACCCGAGCCGTAATAAACTAGTAGTACCCTCCTTAATTATATCCTTTAGGTAGTCTAGTAATAGGTTTCGAGTCCTATTATTAAAGGATATAAGATAGAGAAGGCGATATAGCTCTTATATATTAGTAAGGTTTTTAGGCTTATTATTTAACTTAGATAGAAATTTAATAAACCTAGTCTAGGATATTATACTATAGATATAAGCCCTATCGAAAAAGATAGTTTACGTATTTAGAAGAGGAGGAATACTACGTATAAGTTAGGTTATAGTTATAAAATAAGTAGAAATACTTATATTAGCTATTATAGCTACTAGGAGATAGAACTCCTAACTAGGATAAGAGAACTAGATAAACTAGGTAAACTAGGTAATCTAGGTAAAGAAGTCCTACTAGGAGGCCTACTAGGCCTAGTAGGATTAGTAGGAACTCGATTACGGGGTATAGAACTAGTAGGAGAAGATACTATACTACTCTCTATATCCTCTATACTACTAGGAGATATCCTATTTTAGCTAAAGGGAGTACTTATTCTATAGCTAGTTAGTATTAGTAACCCTACTTATAAGTATATAATAATATTACCTAAGAGAGAGATTACTAGGAATATATAGCTATTATAGATATTAAGGTATTAGGAGATAATATTAAGTTAGGAGATTAAGAACTTAGCTAAGGAGGTAGCTAAGGAGGTACTAACTAAAGAAATAAAAGAGGGAGAATAGAGTAGGGTATAAAGGAGTATAAGTACTTAATTAGGAAGAGCTAAGACCTATAATATATTTTTAATAAGATAGATACAAGTACTAGTAGTAAGTATTATAATAAAGGTCCTTTCCCTATTTAGCTAATATAGTATATTTATATACTATAATAAATACGGCTTTAACCGGATTAGTATAGGTAATAATTCGAATACGAGTTATATAGTAATATAATAGTTAATAAAGGTATATAAAGAGATAATAAATATATATACTCTAATATAGTATATAATATAAACTAGCTACCCTAACTACTTTTCGATAATCTCTAACCTATAATATAACTTATAATATATACTCGAACTCCTCGATACTACTCTATACTAACTAAGAGACTATAATAGCTAATAGCGGAGCTAGATTTTATTTTTTATATATTTTAGACCTAAATTAAACTTGTTTATAGGCTTATTTATTATTAGAGGCTACGGTTATTTACCCCTTATACTTAAGTAGGTTTAAGCCTACTTTATACTTATTAATACGTTCTCTTCTTTAAAAAGATACCCTATTAAGTTAATAGATTAAAGTCTAGGTATCCGTTTCGACTACGAAATACGTTCCCTAAAAATAAAGATAGAATTTCTTAAGTACGTATAAAAGGGCGCGGTATTCTAGTTTAAGCGTATTATATTTCCTTTCTAATAGTAACTAGATTCTACTTTTATATTAGTATAGTTATCTCTTACTTAGTTCGTCTAGTTATTATAGAACTACTCCCTATCCTTCTCCTAAAGTATCTACTATAAGAATAATCTTATTTTAATCTAGTTCGTATATAACTAGTTATAGTACGAGTATAGTTATAAGTACTTTCTAAAGAGATTTTATTACCTTATCTTATTCCTTTCCCTAATAGAATTCTAAGTCTTTCTTAAATAGTACGAAGATAGGTTTCGAAATAATAGTAAAATCTTATATCTAAATCTAGTAATAGATATAAACTCTAATAAAAGCTCTTATAGACTTAATAGACCTAGGAGTTAACTAGTTTAAAATAGTAACTATTTTAGAAGTATTTAGGTATCTTTCTTCTCGATTATAATAGTATCTAACTATATTTACGCCTTCTTTATAAATATTAAACTTTTCTCCTAATATTATTACTCCTACGCGTTTAATATCCGTAAAGACTATATCTAGCCTAACTATATATTCTAAGACTCCTTAATAATACTACTTTATACTAACTAAGAAACTATAAGGGCTAATAGCGGAGCTAGATTTTATTTTTTATATATTTTAGACCTAAATTAAACTTATTTATATACTTATTTATTATTAGAGGCTACGATTATTTACCCCTTATACTTCAGTAGGTTTAAGCTTATTATATACTTATTTATACGTTCTCTTCTTTAAAAAGAGAGTTACTAGTATTTAGATTATAGTAATATCTTTACTAGGGGATAGCTAAATCCTTAATTTAGCTATACCCTATTAGGCTAGACTATATTTTATAGGATCTAGTACTAGTAACTAGACTTACAGATAGGATTAAGTATTAATTATTATTTATACTAATAGATATCTATTTATATCCGTCGATACTAGTCTACTAGGACTATTTTCCTTTAACGTTAACTACCTACCTAACTTATAGGTACTAATAATATCTCTTACCTAGTTCGTCTAGTTATTATAGAACTACTCCCTATCCTTCTCCTAAAGTATCTACCGTAAGAATAATCTCGCCTAAATCTAGTTTATATACGACTAGTCGTAGTATAGGTATAGTCGTAAGCGCTTTCTAAAGAGATTTTATTACCTTATCTTATTCCTTTCCCTAATAGAATTCTAAGTCTTTCTTAAATAATACGAGGATAGGTTTCGAGATAATAGTAAAATCTTATATCTAGATTTAGTAATAGATATAGACTCCGATAAAAGCTCTTATAGATTTAATAAAGCTAGAAGTTAACTAGTTTAAAATAGTAGCTACCTTAGAAGTATTTAGGTATCTCCCTTCTCGATTATAATAGTATCTAACTATATATACGCCTTCTTTATAAATATCGAACTTTTCTCCTAATATTATTATTCCTACGCGTTTAATATCCGTAAGGACTATATCTAACCTAATTACGTATTCTAAGACTCCTTAATATACTCTTTTAAGTTTAGATTCTTTATCGTTATTATACTTTTTTAGTATTCTAGTAATTATATTATCTACGTAAACATCGCTATACCTAAACTAGTAAGAAATAATTATTTTAGATATATAGTAAAATTAGGCTATAAAGTTCGTTATACCTTACGGTAAAGTAGTTATTCGTTAAAGACTAAACGGGTATATAAATAAGGTAAGATCGCGACTTTCTTTAGTAAGTTCTAACTAGTTATATCTAGAGAAAAGGTTAGTAAGTAATATCTATACGTATCTAGTAACCGAGTTAGAAAATTTATTAGCTATTAGTAGTATATTCGCGTCCCTAATAGTAACTATATTAATATTTATAATACTATTAATTAGTCGATACTTACTATTTTTCTTTAAGACTAAAAACTATAGGTTATAGTATAAGGCGTAACTAGGCTCGAGTCTTCCCGTCTTAATTCTTTTATAAAATATCTAGCGAATTTTACTTAATAGAGCCTTAGGGATATTAAAAGGTTTTACTTACTAAGGTTTATAGTCTACTACCTAGATAACTTATACTAGTATTACTTCTTTCCTAATCTTACCGTATTCTTTAAAGCTCTATATAGAGGTAGGTTCTCGTTATATAAGTATTTCCTTAAATAGTAATTATTCGTTTAGGCTAAGAGACTAATTAATATATTTATCCTTAAACCGGAGTTCTATAAGCCGAGTTTAATAAGGGAAGTAGGCGTAGCGTTTCTTAAGAAATCTATTAAGGTAATAGTAAGGTTCTATACTAAACTTTTCTTTTAGTATTATATCTCTCTAATCTATACGACCGCTAGGTATAGATCTATTAGTAAATTAAATATTCTAAGGTTAAATCTTATCCGCTTTCTTTTTATATATACTATTTAAGTATTTATTCTATATTTTATTAGGGGGCTAGTCGAAAATAAGGAAATCCTTAAGAAAAGTAGATCCTACTTATTCGAGTATTTAAAGGTTAGTAATCCGGTCTAGGACTTTACGGGTATAAGGTAATAATAGATAAATATTCTATACTTTATTCTTTATTCCTATAGAAGCTTATTCTTTTCTTTTTATAGCTTTATCTCGTTTACTATAGTAGCTATATTAAGTCTAGTTATAGTATAAGTCTTATTATATAGAAGTCTTCTAAAGTCTAGTAGTAAGAGAAACTCGTCGCGGATTAAGTTATTAAAAAACTATTTATATATTTTCTAGCCCGAGTTTAGTACTAAAAGTCTTAGGTTTCTTATATATATAGTAGATATCCTTTTTAAACCTAGGACTCCGCCTTTTTATTTTCTAAATTATCTGAATTAGAATTATCTTCCTAGTCTAAATAAGTATAAGGGATTCGAAGACTAGACTTATACCTATTATATAGGAATTCTAAGATAACTACTTACTATATAATACTCTATTTACCGTTTATAGAGTATACCTTATATAAGATACTACTATCTACCTTAGCCTATATAATAAGACGGCTCCGTACTAAGAAAGGCTAACTAAGTATTATTCCCTAAGAATAGTCTCTAAGTATTATAAAGACTATATTCTCGTAATCGAAGTCTACTCTAGTAATTTATATATACGCGCTAGTCTAGCTAACTAGAGGAACTCTCCTCCTATTAGTAACTTTAAGCTTATTTAAGACTAGTCTCTAGACGTCCTATTTAATACTATTAACTACTAATCTATAACTCCTTATAACTCCTTTAGATATAATATTTACTTCGGCTCTAGTATTATATAAAGCCTTAATTTCTAGTTTTCTAATCTAAGCTATTAAGGTAGAGCTCCTTATAGAGACGTAAGAACGGTTATTATCCTTATTAATATAAAGAATTATTTCTAAAGTTAGTTCCTACTCTCCTAAGTATAGTACTATAATTCTTACTCCTTATTTTATTCTATCCGCTTTCTATTATTCTTCTATTTTCCTTTTCCTTTTAATAGCCTTTTTCTATTTTCTTTATTCTATTTCTTCTATTTTAGGACGGATATTATTAGCTAACTATTCTAGTAGGGATTTATATAAGAGATCTCTAAATACCGGAATATAAATAATAGTATTCTAAAGACTAAGCTAGACCGATTACTAGAGGATATTCCCTACTATATATATTCTATTAGTAGCCTTATCTTTCTTTATAACGTACTACTTAAGAGTTAAGTTTCTAGGCTTATAAGTTTTCTTTAGTAGTTCTAATAACGAGTTTCTAAGAGTTACGTCTAGTTTATTATCTTCTTAGTCTAAATCTATATCCGAGTCTCCTTTACTATTTTATTATTCTACGGTCTTAGAGATATAACTATATACTATATACTTAACTATCGGGGCCTTAGATCTACTAGACTTAGTAATACTAGTAGGTTATTTTCCTTTTACCTTTTCTAATAGAGATTTTCGTATAGATAAACGTAGTTAAGTAGTAGCTATAAGAATAATAGAGGGTATAAATCTATCTCCTCCTACTTTACTAATATTCGATATCTAAACCTATATACTAAAGTCTTCCTATTCTAAGTCGCTTAATTCTATAATTCTAATAAATAACTTAACTATCCTAAATAACGAAATACTACTAGGGCCCTATTAAGACTAAGCTAATTAAGTCCGGATCTAGTTACTATAGTTTTAGCTATTAATAATTCCTCTAATTTTCCCGTCTAGAGTAGCTAAAGTTCCCTAGTACTACTATCTAGGTATTACGTTTATATTCTAATAGTAGATTCCTTAAGTAACTAGTTCTATAATATTAGGGTATATCCGTTCGTAATATTCTATACTTCTATAGCTCCTATAACCCCTCTTTTCTAATATTCCGTTCTAGGTAGTCTATATAGGAGGCGGTAAAGAAGAAGGGATTAAAGAGTAGTTAGTAGGTAGGGTAGTTAGGTTTAGGTTTTTAAGCTAGGCTAGGGGCTAAGGCTAGGGGTTACTAAGGATACTAGTAGCCTAAATATTAGTAGACTAACTATATTAGTTAGTAGTATTCTAGATATACTAGAAAGACTAGTTAGTATTAGCTAGCCCTCTATAGTAATTTCTATATAGGTTAGTATAAACGAAGGAACTTCCTAATAGTATAGTATTAGACTAGGTAGAAGAGTAAAAGTTATTATATATCTAATTATTAAGTATAGTAAACTATTTTATATCTTTCCTAGCTACTACTATAGTAGAATCCGTACTTTCGGCGATAGTAAAGAGTAGGATATCCCTAGAAGTATTTATTCTACGAAGACCCTTAAGAGCTTTAATAATATTAGCCTTAAGTTAAGGTTTAGTAGTTTTAGGTTTTTCTTTAGCTATAGCCTTATTCCTTTAAAGGACTATTCGTTTAATAACCCTATTAAGGGTACTTCCTTTATAACGTTCTAATATAAAGAGTAATATATTCTTATTACTAATAATAATCCGTTTAGCTTTAAGGATAATCCGTTTAATATCGTTAAAGGTAGAGCGAATATAAGGGTCGATATTAAGCCTTAGGTTAACCTATTAACGAACTAATTCTAGTAATCTACTAAGGAAGATCCTACTTATAGTAGACCTAGTTAGTTTATTAGTATTAATAATAAGTAGATAGTAGTTCTTAAATTCTTTAATAAAGCTATAAGTATCTAGTTTCTAGGAGGCGCTTTAAAAGGTAAGTTTATAGAGATAAGTAGTAGTTTCCTTTCGCTAATAGTTATTAGTAGCGATATATTCCTTACGAAGAGATTTATAGAAAGTTCTATAGCTACGTTTCTTATAGCTACTTAAAAGCTTAATATCGTATAGATAGCTAGACTTAATATTATAAGTAAGAGCCTAGATTTTATAAGTATTATTAATAATATCGTAGGTATTAAAAGTATCTTTAAGGCGAATAAGAAAGTCTATAATATTCCTACCCTCGAAGTATTCTTTAGGAGAGAGTATATAGTTCTTAAGATTAAAGGCTTAAGCCTTTCTTTCCTATCTTCTAGTAATAGTAAAATCCTTAAGAGTATTAATAAGGTTAATTATATTAGAACGAGTAGCTAGTCCTTTAATTATAAAGCTAAGATTAACTATAGATAGATTACTAGAGGGAGGGCTAGAAGAATCTAAAGGGGTTCTAGTAGGGGGAATTCTCTAGTTTAGGTATAAGTATATAGATATTTCGATTTTTCGTTAGTCTTAAGTTATTCTATTCTTTTTATATTATATTCGTTCGCGTACGTTTCTTAGAGATAAGAGTATTAATACTAAGAGTTCCTAGATAATTTCGAAGATAAATAGCTAAAAGGAGTTGAATCTATATACTAATATATAGAATTTATAACCTAGATAGTAAGAATAGTACTATTTCGTATATAGTATAGTTAGGCCTCTCTTTTCTAACTTATTAGATAAGGGTATATAGGCTATAGAGGGGTAATATATTAATAGTATAGGTAATCCTAGGTATTTTCGTATAAAGTATAATTTCTACTAGCGGGATATCCCAGACTTAGTCTAAGGAGTTAAAAGAACTAGGATATTACTAGTAATTATTTTAAATTCTAATTTTCTATTAATATAGCTTAGACTTAGGCCTTTATAGAGATTTTTCCTATTTCTAAGTTTAGTAATAGTCGGTTAGTTAAGTATTATTCGGTTATATAAAGAGAAAAAGTCGGTTTAAAGGTATAAAGTAACGCTAGTTAATATTTATATAAAAAAGTTCGAAGGTATTTTAAAAAAAGGGTAGTTAAGAGTCTAAAGTCGAGAGTCTAAAGTCGAGAGTCTAAAGTCGAGAGTCTAAAGTCGAGAGTCTAAAGTCGAGAGTCTAAAGTCGAGTATTTAAAGGAAAGTTTAAAAGCCTAGTAGTTAAAGATTAATATATAAAGTTCTATTTTCGATAGTCCGATAGTCCTATAGTTAAGTTAATAGTAAAAAAAAAGAGTCCTAAAGTCTAATATCTAAAGTCTAATATTTAAAGTCTAGTATTTAAAATCTAATATCCGAAAGTTCGATAATCTAGTCTAGAATAAAAAGAGAGTATCCTAAGTATAAGTTCGATTATAATACTATAATAGCTACTAGGAATTATCTTAGCTATAGAGAGAAACCCTAGTACGACCTCTAAAGTATAGGCGAGATAAGTATAGATAATATAGTATTAGATTACTATTAACTTCTACCGCTTAGCTACTATATAAAGGTAAGGTAATAGGATCTTTAAGTATTTCGTAAAGGGATAGATAAGGTAGTTTATAAAGAGATAGATAAGGTAGTTAAGGGTAAGAGAGAGAGAATCTAGAGTTAAAGTAAGTAATAAAAATTAAATTATATTATAGTATTATCTTTATTACTATTCTATTCCTATATACGCGTAGCGCTAGTAATCTAGTTCCTATTTTTAGTATTATTATTAAATTATTCTATTTACCGGTTATTATTATCTATTCTACGCTCTAGTAAATTATAGTATTACGGTAGTTCTATATTACTATTATCCTACTCCTAAGTTCTTATTATTATATAGCGATACGGTAATCTAGTTCCTATCTTATTAATAGTAGTATTATTCCCTTATATAGTACTAACGTATATTATATTAGTCTATTATACGTACTAATAATATTTTATTCTCTTATTCCGTAGTATTATTATCTATTCTTATTCCTATTCTATTTCCTATTCTAGTTATATACCTTTATCCTCCTTATAGTACTAGTATAAGTTATCCGGGTAGTAGACTATAAATCTTAGTAAGTAAAACCCTTAAATATCCCTAAGGCTCTATTAAGCGAGATTCGCTAGATATTTTACGAAAGAATTAAGATAGAAAAACTCGAGCCTAGTTACGCCTTATACTATAACCTATAGTTTTTAGTCTTAAAGAAAAACGGTAAGTATCGACTAATTAATAGCGCTATAAATATTAATATAGTTACTATTAGGGACGCGAATATACTACTAATAGCTAATAAATTTTCTAACTCGTTAACTAGATACGTATAGATATCGCTTACTAACCTTTCCTCTAGATATAACTAGTTAGAACTTACTAAAGAAAGTTATAATCTTACCTTATTTATATACCCGTTTAGTCTTTTACGAATAACTACTTTACCTTAAGGTATAACGAACTTAGTAGCCTAATTTTACTATATATTTAAGATAATTATCTCTTACTAATTTAGATATAGCGATATTTACGTAGACGATATAATTACTAGAATACTAAAAAAGTATAATAACGATAAGGAATCTAAACTTAAAGGAGTATATTAAGGAGTCTTAGAATATATAGTTAGGCTAGATATAGTCTTTACGGATATTAAACGCGTAGGAGTAATAATATTAGGAGAAAAGTTTAATATTTATAAAGAAGGCGTAAATATAGTTAGATACTATTATAATCGAGAAGAAAGATACCTAAATACTTCTAAAATAGTTACTATTTTAAACTAGTTAACTCCTAGGTCTATTAAGTCTATAAGAGCTTTTATTAGAGTTTATATCTATTACTAGATTTAGATATAAGATTTTACTATTATTTCGAAACCTATCTTCGTACTATTTAAGAAAGACTTAGAATTCTATTAGGGAAAGGAATAAGATAAGGTAATAAAATCTCTTTAGAAAGTACTTATAACTATACTCGTACTATAACTAGTTATATACAAACTAGATTAAAATAAGATTATTCTTATAGTAGATACTTTAGGAGAAGGATAGGGAGTAGTTCTATAATAACTAGACGAACTAAGTAAGAGATAACTATACTAATATAAAAGTAGAATCTAGTTACTATTAGAAAGGAAATATAATACGCTTAAACTAGAATACCGCGCCCTTTTATACGTACTTAAGAAATTCTATCTTTATTTTTAGGGAACGTATTTCGTAGTCGAAACGGATACCTAGACTTTAATCTATTAACTTAATAGGGTATCTTTTTAAAGAAGAGAACGTATTAATAAGTATAAAGTAGGCTTAAACCTACTTAAGTATAAGGGGTAAATAACCGTAGCCTCTAATAATAAATAAGCCTATAAACAAGTTTAATTTAGGTCTAAAATATATAAAAAATAAAATCTAGCTCCGCTATTAGCTATTATAGTCTCTTAGTTAGTATAGAGTAGTATCGAGGAGTTCGAGTATATATTATAAGTTATATTATAGGTTAGAGATTATCGAAAAGTAGTTAGGGTAGCTAGTTTATATTATATACTATATTAGAGTATATATATTTATTATCTCTTTATATACCTTTATTAACTATTATATTACTATATAACTCGTATTCGAATTATTACCTATACTAATCCAGTTAAAGCCGTATTTATTATAGTATATAAATATACTATATTAGCTAAATAGGGAAAGGACCTTTATTATAATACTTACTACTACTACTTCTAGCTATCTTATTATAAATATATTATAGGTCTTAGCTCTTCTTAATTAAGTACTTATACTCCTTCGTACCCTACTCTATTCTCTCTCTTTTATTCCTTTAGTTAGTACCTCCTTAGCTACCTCCTTAGCTAAATTTTTAATCTCCTAGCTTAATATTCTCTTCTAATACTTTAATATCTATAATAGCTATATATTCCTAGTAATCTCTCTCTTAGGTAATATTATTATATACTTATAAGTAGGGTTACTTATACTAACTAGCTATAGGATAAGTACTCCCTTTAGCTAAAATAGAATATCTCCTAGTAGTATAGAGGATATAGAGAGTAGTATAGTATCTTCTCCTACTAGTTCTACGCCCCGAAATCGAGTTCCTACTAATCCTACTAGGCCTAGTAGGCCTCCTAGTAGGACTTCTTTACCTAGATTATCTAGTTTACCTAGTTTACTTAATTCTCTTATCCTAGTTAGGAGTCCTATCTCCTAGTAGCTATAATAGCTAATATAAGTATTCCTACTTATTTTATAACTATAATTTAACTTATACGTAGTTTTTCTCCTCTTCTAAATACGTAAACTATCTTTTTTAATAGGGCTTATATCCGTAGTATAATATCCTAGACTAGGTTTATTAAATTTCTATCTAAGTTTAATAATAAGCCTAAAAACCTTACTAATATATAAGAGCTATATCGTCTTCTCTATCTTATATCCTTTAATAATAGGACTCGAAACCTATAACTAGACTACCTAAAGGATATAATTAAGGAGGGTACTACTAGCTATTCTCTTAACTATCCTATTAGGGAGCTTACTTAGAATCTAAAGGGTTTCTAGGGTTATAATAGTATTAAATTATCTTTTATTAGGGGCTATAAGGGCTACTATACTAACTACTTACTAGCTATTATATTCTAAATAGTAGAAGGAGCTATTATTACGCTAAATTAGTATAACTATTACTTTAAGGCTACGAGTAGGCTATAGTTAGATTACTATATTTTTTATAGTATTATTTCTAGTACTTCTTATAGGCCTAGATTAGAGGGTTACTATCTTAACTACTTCTTTAATCTTTATAGCTAGGTTCTCTATAGGTAAGGATAGTAGATACGATAATAGGGATCGTAGGGCTATAGTAATAACGCCTAATACTATTAGTAATATTCGGAAACCAATAGGTCCTAGTTTAGGTTAGAGTTAAAAGTAGTAGGATAGTTATTAGTTAGGTTAGTAGAGTTTCGGTATTACTTTTTAGGTTTTTAGGGTTTATAACTTAATTTACTAAGTATTTTCTTATATAAACTATTCCTATATAAGGGTTTAGTAATAGTATAAGAGTCCTAATATATTCTAGTAGTTAAGGAGTATAGTTTTATAGGTTTCTTTTTAGATATAGCTCTAAATTAAATATTATATATCTAATAAATTCCTAATTTAGTAAGGTTTTAGGTCTAAGAAATTTTCGGCTTAAAAGGACTATATAGTAAGTAAAGTTACTATAAGAATAAACGCGTATAATAAGTAACTAGGTTAGTAGTAGTATAGGGGGTTATATATTAGAAATATAGAAGGTTATAGTTTAGCCTACTATACTATAGCTCTATAGTTATTAACTTTTATCTATAACTTTACTTAGACGGTTTACCTAGCCTTCTACTCGAATATCGAGTTTATTAGTAGAGACTAATATTATTAGGCGGGTATTAAGTATCCTTTTAGTACGTATATCTACTAGGTTATTATTACTATTTATCTAGTATACTTCTATTATCTCCCTTCTCTCGTAGGATTCCGTTAGCGCTATAATATCGATTATTAGATACTTCTCCTTTATTATTCCTAGCTTAACTAGGTATTTATATAAAGAAAAAGAGTCTATATAGATATTAATAGGTATAGGAGGTAATCCTAGTTAATTTAGAATCTAGGAGATATTAGCCGTAAAAATAAAGCCTTTATTAACTCTATTAGATATAGTAAGGATTTTAGATACTAGAACTAATCTAGTTACTTACTTTACCTTAATCGAAGACTAATAAATAATATTCCCTTTTAGATTAAACTCGAAATTACCTAGGGACTTATTCCTAAGTATAAAAAGGGTTCTAATCTAGCTACTTAGATCCTTATTATTTACGAAGGATCTATTAATAAAAACAAATAGCTTTAAACTAGGAAGATTAAGTAGAATAAAGGTTAAACCTCTATCTAGATTATCTTTCTACTAAATTAGGCGCTTATTTAGGGCTTTTATCTCGTTAGGGCCTAGGTATTAGTATTATACTACTATAGAGAGGTCGAAAGTAGCTTTAGGTTAATAAATTAAGGTAATATATACTCCTCTAGCCCTTTATTAGATATAGGATTATTTAGGGTTAGGAGATACCTAATCGATAGGAAAGAGTTTTTCTCCTTAGCCTTTCTATACTATAACTAGACTTACTCCTTACTAGGATAATATATAGCTATTAAAAATAATACTATTATCCGGATAAAGTACTTCTACTAGCTTTATAAGGAAATTAGCTTAAGATCTAGCTATTTCTTCCTTATCCTTAAACTTAGAGTTATATAGGATTAAAGTATTATCTATCTATATACTAATAATACTAGAATCTTCTCCTTTTATAATTAGGAGGTATAGATTATAGATAGATATAGCTATATTAAGTTTCGAGATATAATATTTATAGTAGGTATTAAACTAATATAGGCCTACCTCTATAATACTATATAAGGGCTTCTAGATAATAATAAGGGTACCTAGTAGGTAGAGATATTTAAGTTCTCTAGAAAGGTTAATAGTAATAGGTCTATTTAGGGTAGTTTTCGACTAAATATAGGCCTAGGAGATATCCCTAAGTATAAGGGTAAAGTCGGATTATTTTAAGGGTTTTAGAGTCGATTCGTCTTCGGGTATAAGTAGATTTATAGTAATATAAAGAATAATTCGTTAACTAGCTCTCTAGATTATAGGCGATTAATAGAGGATAGCTTCCTTAGCTATATTATTAAATCCTTATACTATAAGGCGGGATTTCTTATAGGGTTTATTAGTACCCTTACCCTTAATTTCTCGTACGATACGAGCGTCGAAAATATATTATTCTAGAGGGGGTATATAGTTAGTAGAGAACTAGAGAATACGTCTTTTAATAAGGTTTTCGATTTCCTAGAGATCTAACTTAGAAAAAGATAGTTTAGAGGAATCTAGTATACCTTCTATACGTAGCTTAAGGTAAAGCTCTAGATCTACTTTTTCTTTTATAGAAATAAAAGCCTAATTAGTAGTTAAAAAGAAGGTTTAGTATTCTTCTAGAGCTACGCGTTACGCTCTCGTTCGATACGAAGAGATTATAACTTATCTATTTACTTTAGTAATACGCGAATTAGTTATATTTAGAGTTACTATATTAGGTTCTAGTATAGTAGTAGTATTTTCGTTAGTAGATAGTCGATTTCTTTACTAATTTTCTAGTTAGTTCTCTAGTTATTCTATATTAAAATCTAAAAAACTAGTATCTATAACTTTAATTACTAGTCTTTCGTAGAATACCTTAACGTATATAGATCTTAAAACAACGTCGTTATTATTTATTCTAACTATATAGTTATAGTCCTATACCTTTTTTAGAATATAAGGTCCTTTCTAGCCTCTATTCTCTCTCTAGATAAGAACTTTACCGCTAATTAGTAATATAAATAGTATAATTAGGGTAGGCCTATTACGTTAAGAGAGTATACTTACTACTTATTCCCTTACTCGAATTTAACGGAGTTCTTTTATTACCTTCTTAACTATATTTACTCTTTATAGGATTAATTAGCTAGGAGGGAAGGAACCTATTATCTTAAAATAAGCCCTAAAGACGAGGAGGGTAGGAATAAGCCTATTTAGTCCTACTATATCGTTTATAGCCTTAACTACTAGTTATAGGATAGTTAGATTACTCTCTAAAGGTAGGTCTTCCTTAAGAATAGTAAAATAATACCTTAGAATCGTATAATATCTTTCTCCCTTACTAATTAAATAATATACCTCTATAGGAACCTCCTTAACTAAGATATTAAGTAAACTTATAAGTTAATTAAATTTATAGGAGGAGAAGTTAGTTCCTATATCTATAATAATCTAATCTAGTAGTCCGAGATAGCTATTAATCTAAATAGTACGAATATATTACTATATCTCGCCTATAGTTTAACCTACTAGGAATTGGGCTACTTAGAATATAGTAGCTATATCGACTATATATAGTACTAGTTAGCTATCGATATAGAGAATATTAACTATAATCTATATATTAAAAATTAAGTTATCCTAGAGTAAAAATCTAAATCTCGAAGGTACCTTTATATTTATCTAATAATACTTCTAAAGTTTAGAGATAGATCTAATAATATTAATATCTATATCTTTTAAACCTACTCTAGAGAGTACCTTAAGGAACCTTTTAGTCGATAGGTAGCTAAAATATTAGTATAGTTACCTTAATTATTACTCGTCTAGATCGGAGAAGAAAGATTTATTAAATTAGAATACCTATATAGATTAGTATAACTAATTAGTTAATAGAGGGGGTAAGATAAGGTCTAAATTAGCTAAAAGTACTCTATTAGTAGCCTAAGGGAGGGAAATTTTAAATTCCGAAGTAATAAATTAGTCTAGGAGAGACTATAAGTATTATTACTATATTAATTAGTAGAGTAACTCTAGCTAAAGATAGCTTTACTTCCTAATAAGTAGAAACTTCTTTTTACCTTATACTAAAAGGTTTCGGAGGTTATCTATATAGATACCTAATTAGTCTATATCCTTAATATATATAAGAAAAGGCGTATTAGTAGGGATAATATAGAAGATAATTTTTCTAATTAGTATAGGAACCTAAGTAGTTCCTAGGGAGGAAGTATTACCCTTACTAAAAATAATACTATATTAGCCTACTAATAATATATCGAGTTCGATTCGGTCCTATAAGTACTTTTATAGTACTCGGAATTAGAGTTTACCTACTATAGAAATTCCTACTACTCCTATATCGGGTAGAATACCCTAGAAGGTTTCTTTAGAGTAGTAGTATTAGAAGCTAAAATTTTTATCTATAACTTAGTTTATAGGCTATTTAGAGGCTAGGAAATACGCTATAGTATTATCGGAGAGCTATTAGGGGAATAATATAAATCCTTTATTATTTTTAGGTAGAAATTCGTTATTAGTAAAGAGATAGTAGTATTCCTTAATAACTACTTCGTCTTTAGTATCTAAAGTACCTTCGTAGGAGTTAACTATAGATAGGTAGGCTTTAATAGTATAGTTTTAAAGGTATATTACTTATTAAGATGCCTTAAATTTCTAGTAGCTTACCTTTCTCTCCTTAATTAAATAGCTTCTTATCTAATAGTTAGGTTTTCCGTAGATATAGTATAGTCCCCGTAGTTTTCTCGTCCTAGAAGGTACTCGAGATATTCGATTATATTATTCTTATTAAGTAAATCCTCTTATACGTCTACTACGTTAGTTTTAAAGATTATTAAAGTTTCTCCTATAGGTTCTATCTATAAAGTATACGTAGTTTTTATTATAGAACTCGTTATCTTTTTACTTATCTTTACTCTATAACTTAGTTTACTCTTCGAGTTCGTTAGAGATATATACTCCTTAGGATAGTTTTAGCCTAGTTAAGACTAATTATATAGATATAACTATAATTAAATTCCTAAGTTATATATATAGGGAATTAAAGTCTTAGGAAGAGTTAAATTAAGCGTATTAGTACTTTTTTATACTCTTTATAGCTATTAGGAGTTAGTCGTACTTCTTTTAAGGTATCTTTTAGAGTAGTCTTTTAATACTTAAGATCTAGCGAATAAGTATCTCGAAATATTTAAGTAAGAACTTATTAGGATATTTCTAGATTACCTCTAGTAAGGTAGTATTTTTCTAATCTCCTAGGAGTTTCTCTCGACGTTAGGGGTTCTCGAACTAGTATTAAAGTATAGTTATTATAGATATATAGCTAGAGAAGTTCTTATTAATTATCTTAGAGTAGTAGTACTCTTTAGCTTTATCCTTTAATATAATAGGAAGTATAGAAGCTAAATCCTAATCTATTATAATATCTACCTTAACGCCTATATCCTAAAAAATACGTAGCTTAAAGTCTAAGTTATCGTATTCCTCTCTACTATATTTTATATTATCCTAGTATAGTTTAGAGAGATCTACGAGTCTTTAGGAAAATATCTATTATTACTACTATAAGTTAACTTATATAGGCCGTTTATTAAAGATAGATAGAGCGTTAAAACCTAGTATATACGTAGTAGGTCTTTATAATAGTAGTAGGTATAGTAGTAGCCGATCTAGTAGTTATTCTTACTCTTAAGTAGGTAGAAGAGGTATATATAGGTAGCGTTATTAAGTACCTATAATATACTCGTTTATTTACTTATATAGGTCCTCTAGTTTATTATAGAGGGCTTAATCCTTTCTCTTAACTAATATAGGGAATACTTATTGTTTTTAGGTTACTATTCTAGTACGTCTCCTAGTAATATTATCTAGTAGGATAGGCTCGGCTTAGGTTTTAAGAGGTTAAGTTTCGGTTCTTTAGGGTTCGGTCTACTAAGGCTATCTTTCTAGTATAGATAGATACTTCGGCTTATAGAGAGGCGTAGAAGTAATAGGTTCTAGTCTAGGATAGTATCTATAGACCTCCCTAAGGTATATAATCGTATTAAGAATTTACTTCTAAATTAGGTCTAGACTCCCTAGGGGAAGTAAGGTACGAAGCGCTATCTTAAGTATATAAAGTCTATCTTTTAAGACTATATTAAGGTAGGCTTTACTCTAATCCTTAAAATTATTAAGGAACTATTCTTATAGGGTTTCGTTATCCTATACTATTATATAGGTATAGGATTAGTTAGCGACGAAACCGTTAAGTTATTCTTTAGTTATATCCTATATAAGGGTAATTTTAGGTACTAAAAACCTCCTTTTAGTAGAAAAGGATTAATTTAATAGGGTTACGAATTCGGATCTTAAGTCGATACTACCTATAATTAAAGGTATAGTAGTTAGATTACTATTCTTCGATCCTATTTAGCTCCCTAGGTTTCCTCTATATTACGATATTTTTAGGGAAAAAGGGTAGGTTAATTAATAGGTTTAGGTATTATAACTCGAGTTACTCGAATACCTTACTAATCTATAGTCGTAGTAATAACTACTAATTAGTATTAGTACCTATAAGTTAGGTAGGTAGTTAACGTTAAAGGAAAATAGTCCTAGTAGACTAGTATCGACGGATATAAATAGATATCTATTAGTATAAATAATAATTAATACTTAATCGTACCTATAAGTCTAGTTACTAGTACTAGATTCTATAAAATATAGTCTAGCCTAATAGGGTATAGCTAAATTAAGGATTTAGCTATCCCCTAGTAAAGATATTACTATAATCTAAATAGATATCTATACTAATATAAAAGCGGAATCTAGTTACTATTAGAAAGGAAATATAATATAGTTAAACTAGAATACTAAACCCTTTTATATATACTTAAGAAATTCTATCTTTATTTTTAGGGAATATATTTCGTAGTCGAAATGGACGCCTAGACTTTAATCTATTAACTTAATAGGGTATCTTAGGATATAGCCGGATCTCTAGTTATATAATAGCTCGTATAGATTTAGATATAGGATTTTAATATTTAATACGTTCCTAGAAAAAAGAATATAGTAGCTAATAGACTTTCCTACTAAATTAGTAATATACCTAAAAAGAATATCCCTACCGTTCCTAACTTCGATATCGAGGATTTTATTAATCGACGACTTAGAGCCTTTTACTATTCTAGTATATATATCTATAAACGTAACCTATAGTATACGATCTAGCTCTACCCGATAACTATACCTAGCCTAGAAAATAATTATAATACTAGTAGCGAAAGTTCTATAAATTAGAACGAAGAATATAGAGAATTTAGTTTATTAGAACCTTAGGAAGGATTAGATAAAGAATATACTACGGAATATTAAATAATTACTAACTAGCTTATAATATTAAAAATTATAGACTACCTTAAAGGTAAATAAATTATAGCTATAAAAAGAAAGGTAATAGGCTACCTTATAGCTAGACGGTAACTATTTAAGTAAGGTAAATAAGGATAAGTCTACTATCGCGTAATTAATAATTAGGACTAGCGAAAGGAAATTATCGTTACTCTCTATAATAAATACGGCTATAAAGGGCGCGAAACTACTATAGTACTTATTCGGAATCGATATTACTAGGATAGATACTATAACGATATCTATAAATAGATTAAGGAATATCCTTAGTATTAAATAAGCGATCGAGTATATATAGTAGAACCTATAAATACGACTATTATACGGAGTAAGATTCTTAGTATAAGATAGTCTATTAATTATACGATAATTACCCTATAAGGTAGTTATAGCTATCTTATCTAGGTAAGAGAGAAATTAAATAGTTAGCTTAAAGTAAAAGTACTTTATTTAGTACCTACGTATAGGAATATCGTAGATTTTATCTTTAAGGAACTAATCTATTAATAGGGTATTATATCTAAGATTAAGGTCGATAGAGGTCCTAAGAATAAGCTATATACTAATATACTTCTAAAACTATATAATATTAGAAAGATTAAGATTTCGCTATATAATAGTTAAGGCTAAGGAGGAATTAAATAGTCTTACTTAATAATATAAAAAGCCTTCCGACGAGTAATAAACGGGAACTAGAAACTTTAAAAAGATTTATTACTAGCTATACTTTAGGTTAAACGAATAATAGTTAATAGAATAACTAGTATAACTCTAGTTAGGATAATACTTAGTAAGGAATACGTCCTTCTAATCGAATTAAAAATAGTTATATAGTAAAACCTTCCTTAGTCTATAGTTAGAATAATAGAATACCTTCTCTTTCTATAAGTAAAGTAACTAGATTAGAGAGAGGAAGACCTCTAGGAAGCTACTATAAGGTAGGAATATATAAGATAGGAAGTAAATAAGTACTAGGAATTATAATATTAGACTAGAATACGTACTAAAAACCTAAACGTAGAATAGCTCGTCCTCTTATATAATACGAAAATTATTAAGGATTTCGGATCTAAGTTAGATTTTATATAGGTTAGTCTATACCGTATTATAGAAGTATATAAGAATAAGAGAACTAGATTACCTATTAGTAGCTACGTACTCGAGGAACTAAATAGAGTTTTAGTATATAAATCGATTTAAGGAAATAGGATTAGAATCTTCTACTAGTAGGATAGGCCGATAGGTAATAACCTCCTTAATACTAGTTAGGAGTATAGAATAGAATAAGAATATAAATAGGAATAAGATAATACTTACTTAGATAAAGATATATAATAGGAATAGGAAAAGTAATCTAGTAATAAGGACCTAGATATACTAGTTCGTCGATCTAGACTATAAGTAATTATTCCTAAACTAGAAGGATTTAACCCTAGTTAATATAAGAATTACTAGGAACTATAGAGAAGTATTTAATTCGTAAATAGATTATAAATACTTATAATATAGAAAAGGAAATAATTAGAAAACGAATATAATATATTAAGCTAATAAACTAATATACTATACCTTAATCGAACCTATTATTTATATATTAGTATAAAGGAACTCTATATACGGTTCTAATAATCCTATATACCTTTTTAATCCTCTCGTCCTCTATTTTATACGCTTTCGACTATCCTCTACTCTATATTTTATTAAACTTTTTCTAACTTATACGCTTTTAGTTCTTCTCTATACTATACGCTTTAAATATCCTCCTCTACTCTATACGCCTTATTTATATATTATTAACTTTTCTCTACTCTAAAATAACTTAAATATCCTCTACTACTTCGTACCTTTCGATTCTCCTCCGTATATTAGGAATTACTACGACCTAATATTCTCTATAGCTATTAAATATATCTATCTCTACTAAGTAGATACCTATCTAATAAGTAGCTTATAATCTAGTAAACCTTAAGTATATACGTATCTATTAAAGTCTATATTCTTAGTTAAGTCTAATATTAGTTTAGTCCTATTTATTCTCTAGGAGGTATTTATACCCCTCGAGGTCCTCCTATACGGTCTACCTTAGATTCCTCGATAGTCTTTGGTTTAAGCTTCGATAAGATTATATTTACTTATTAATTCTACTTAGTTCTTAAGCTTATATCTACGAAACCTAGGGTTTATACTTAAGAGAATACGTTTACTATTCTTTCTATTCTAGCCCCTTTAATAGCTTCTTACTCTTCGATAGCCCTTCTAGCGGCGTTAATAGTTTATATCCTATCCTCTATCTAAGTCTCCCTACTTTTATATTTTAAGATTAGAATAGATCTATATAGTCCTTAGGAGGATAATCCTATAGATTAAAGTAGTTATATTCTCCTAATTTACTACTTAGTCTTTTACTACTTAGACTTTTACTACTTAATCTTTTACTGCTCCGACTTTTACTACTTAGTCTTTTACTACTTAGACCCTACCTCCTAACTATCCTTAGTTAAATTAATAGTATTCTCTACTATTATACTAATCTAGCTTTACGCTTAAACGGACTTAGTTAGGTATTACTTTTACAAAACTTAACTTTAGCTATTTTAGGGACTACGCTAGTTTATATCTTCCTCCTTAGATTCTAAGAGATCTAATATTCGGGTACTATAAGGGGGATAAAGGTATATAACCGGAATAGAAAGTAGAATAGGAACTAGGATAATAGAAAATAATACTATAGTATAAGATAATAGAATATTACTAAAATATATAATATACTAATATAATATACGTTAGTACGATAAAAGAGAATAATACTACTATTAATAAGATAGGAACTAGATTACTATATCGCTATATAATAATAAGAACTTAGGAGTACGATAATAATAATATAGAACTACTATAATACTATAATTTACTAGAATAGGGAATATATAATAATAACCGGTAAATAGAATAATTTAATAATAATACTAAAGATAGGAACTAGATTACTAGCGCTACGCGTATATAGGAATAGAATAGTAACTAAGTCGATACTATAATATAATTTAATTTTTATTACTTACTTTAACTCTAGACTCTCTCTCTCTTACCCCTAACTACCTTATCTATCTCTTTATAAACTACCTTATCTATCTCTTTACGAAATACTTAAAGATTCTATTACCTTACCTTTATATAGTAGCTAAGCGGTAGAAGTTAATAGTAATCTAATACTATATTATCTACGCTTATCTCGCTTATATTTTAGAGGTCGTACTAGGGTTTCTCTCTATAGCTAAGACGATTCCTAGTAGCTATTATAGTATTATAATCGAACTTATACTTAAGATACTCTCTTTTTATTCTAGACTAGATTATTAAACTTTTAGATATTAAATTTTAAATACTAGACTTTAAATACTAGACTTTAGATATTAGACTTTAGGACTCTCTTTTTTTACTATTAAGTTAACTATAGGACTATCGGACTATCGAAAATAGAACTTCGTATATTAATCTTTAACTACTAGGCTTTTAAACTTTTCTTTAAATACTTAACTTTAGACTCTTAACTTTAAACTCTTAACTTTAGACTCTCGACTTTAGACTCTTAACTTTAGACTTTTAACTACCCTTTTTTTTAGAATATCTTCGAACTTTTTTATATAAATATTAACTAGTATTACTTTATACCTTTAAACCGACTTTTTCTCTTTATATAACCGAATAATACTTAACTAACCGACTATTACTAAACTTAGAAATAGGAAAAATCTCTATAAAGGTCTAAGTCTAAGCTATATTAATAGAAAATTAAAATTTAAAATAATTACTAGTAATATCCTAGTTCTTTTAACTCCTTAGACTAAGTCTAGGATATCCCGCTAATAGAAATTATACTTTATACGAAAATACCTAGGATTATCTATACTATTAATATATTACCCTTCTATAGCCTATATACCCTTATCTAATAAGTTAGAAAAGAGAGGCCTAACTATACTATATATAAAATAGTACTATTCTCGCCGTCTAAGCTACGAACTCTATATATTAGTATATAGATTTAACTTTTTTTAGCTACTTATCTTTAAAATTATCTAGGGACTTTTAGTATTAATACTCTTATCTCTAAGAAACGTACGCGAAAGAATATAAAAAAATCGAAATACCTATATACTTACGCTTAGACTAAAGAATTTCTTCTACTAGAACCCCTTTAGACTCTTCTAGCCCTCCCTTTAGTAATCTATCTACGGCTAATCTTAGCCCTATAATTAAAGGACTAGCTACTCGTTCTAATATAATTAACCTTATTAATACCCTTAACGATTTTACTATTACTAGAAGATAGGAAAGAAAGGCTTAAACCCTTAATTTTAAAAACTATACGCTCTCCCCTAAAGAACGCTTCGATAGTAAGAATATTATAAACTTCCTTATTCGCCTTAAAGATACTTTTAATACCTACGATATTATTAATAATACCTATAAGATTTAGGCTCTTACTTATAATATTAAGTCTAGCTATCTATACGATATTAAGCTTTTAGGTAGCTATAAGGAATATAGCTATAGAATTCTCCGTAAATCTCTTTATAAGGAATATATTACTACTAATAATCGTTAGCGAAAGGAAACTACTATTTATTTCTATAAACTTACCTTTTAAAGCGCCTCTTAGAAACTAGATACTCGTAGCTTTATTAAGGAATTTAAGAACTACTATCTATTTATTATTAATACTAATAAACTAACTAGGTCTACTATAAGTAGGATCTTCCTTAGTAGATTACTAGAATTAGTTTATTAATAGGTTAACTTAATACTTAATATCGACCCTCGTATTCGCTCTACCTTTAATAATATTAAATAGATTATCTTTAAAGCTAAATAGATTATTATTAGTAATAAGAATATATTACTCTTTATATTAGATAGTTATAAAGGAAGTACCTTTAATAGGGTTATTAAACGAATAGTCCTTTGAAGGAACGAGGCTATAGCTAAAGAAAAACCTAAAACTACTAAATCTTAACTTAGGGCTAATATTATTAAAGCTCTTAAGGGTCTTCGTAGAATAAATACTTTAAGAGACGTTCTACTCTTCGTTATCGCCGAAAGTACGGATTCTACTATAGTAGTAGCTAGGAAAGATATAAAATAGTTTACTATACTTAATAATTAGATTTATAATAACTTTCGCTCTTCTACCTAGTTTAATACTATACTATTAGGAAGTTCCTTCGTTTATACTAACTTATATAGAAATTACTATAAGGGGCTAGCTAATACTAACTAGTCTTCCTAGTATATCTAGAATACTACTAACTAATATAGTTAGTCTACTAATATTTAGTCTACTAGTATCCCTAGTAACCTCTAGCCTTAGCCCCTAGCCTAGCTAAGAAACCCGAACCTAAATACCCTATCTACTAACTACCCTTTAATACTTTCTTTATTACTACCCCCTATATAGACTACCTAGACCGGAATATCTAAAAAGAGAGGTTATAGGAGCTATAGAAGTATAGAATATTACGAATAGATATACCCTAATATTATAGAACTAGTTACTTAAGGAATTTACTATTAGAATATAAATATAATACCTAAATAGTAGTACTAGGGAACTTTAGCCGCTCTAGATAGGAAAATTAGAGGAATTATTAACGGCTAGAACTATAGTAACTAGATCTAGACTTAATTAGCTTAGTCTTAATAGGGCTCTAGTAGTATTTTATTATTTAGGATATTTAAATTATTTATTAGGATTATAGAATTAAGCGACTTAGAATAGGAAGACTTTAGTATATAGGTTTAAGTATTAAATATTAGTAAGGTAGGAGGAGACGGATTTATATCCTCTATTATTCTTATAGCTACTACTTAACTACGTTTAGCTATACGAAAATCCCTATTAGAAAAGGTAAAAGGAAAATAGCCTACTAGTATTACTAAGTCTAGTAGATCTAAGGCCCTAATAGTTAAGTATATAGTATATAGTTATATCTCTAAGACCGTAGAATAATAGAATAGTAAAGGAGACTCGGATATAGATTTAGACTTAAAAGATAATAAACTAGACGTAACCCTTAGAAACTTACTACTAGAACTATTAAAGAAAACTCGTAAGCCTAGGAACCCGACTCTTAAGTAGTATATTACGAAGAAAAATAAGGCTACTAATAGAATATATATAGTAGAGAATATCCTCTAGTAATTAGTCTAGCTTAGTCTTTAGGATACTATTATTTATATTTCGGTATTTAGAGATCTCTTATATAAATCCCTACTAGAATAGTTAGCTAATAATATCCGTCCTAAAATAGAAAAAATAGAATAAAGGAAATAGGAAAAGGCTACTAAAAAGAAAAGGAAAATAGAAGAACTATAAAAAGCGGATAGAATAAAATAAAAAGTAGAAATTATAGTACTACGCTTAGAAGAGTAGAAATTAACTTTAGAAATAATTTTTATAGCTACTACTTAACTACGATTATCTATACGAGAATCCCTATTAGAAAAGCTAAAAGAAAAATAGCCTACTAGTATTACTAAGTCTAGTAGATCTAAGGCCCCGATAGTTAAGTATATAGTATATAGTTATATTACTAAGACTACGGAATAATAGAATAGCGAAGGAGACTTAGATATAGATTTAAACTTAGAAGATAATAAACTAGACGTAACTCTTAAAAACTCGCTACTAGAACTACTAAAGAAAACTTATAAACCTAGAAACCTAACTCTTAAGTAGTATATTACGAAGAAAGATAAGGCTACTAATAGAATATATATAGTAGGGAATATCCTCTAGTAATTAGTCTAGCTTAGTCTTTAAGATACTATTATTTATATTCTAGTATTTAGAGATCTCTTATATAAGTTTATACTAGAATAGTTAGCTAATAATATCTATCCTAAAATAAAGAAAATAGAATAAAGGAAATAGGAAAAGGCTACTAAAAGAAAATAGAAAATAGAAGAATATTAGAAAGCGGACGGAACTAAATAAAGAGTAGGAATTATAGTACTATACTTATAAAAGTAGAAACTAACTTTAGAAATAGTTCTTTATATTAATAAGGATAATAACTATTCTCGCGTCTCTATAAGGAGCCCTACCTTAATAGCTCGGATTAGAAAACTAGAAATTAAGGCTTTATATAATACTAGAGCTAAAGTAAACGTTATATCTAAAGGAGTTATAAAAAGTTATAGATTGGTAGTTAATAGTATTAAGTAGGATATCTAGGGACTAGTCTTAGATAAACTTAAAATTACTAATAGAAGGAGAGTTCCTCTAGTTAGCTAGACTAGCGCGTATATATAGATTACTAAAGTAGACTTTAATTACGAGAATATAGTCTTTATAGTACTTAGAGACTATTCTTAAAGAATAATACTTAATTAGCCTTTCTTAGTACGAAGCTATCTTATTATATAGGTTAAAGCGGATAGTAGTATCTCGTATAAGGTATTCTCTATAAACGGCGAATAGAGTATTATATAGTAAGTAGTTATCTTAGAATTCCTATATAATAAGTATAAGTCTAGTCTTCGAATCCCTTATACTTATTTAGACTAGGAAGATAATTCTAATTCGGATAATTTAGAAAATAAGGAGGTAGAGTCCTAGATCTTAAAAGGATATCCGCGATATATATAAGAAACCTAAAAATTTTAGTACTAAACTTAGGCTAGAAAATATACGAATAACTTTTTAATAATCTAATCTACGATAAGTTTCTCTTACTACTAGACTTTAGGAGACTTCTATATAATAAGACTTATACTATAACTAAACTTAATATAGCTACTATAGTAAACGAGATAAAGCTATAGAAAGAAAAGGATAAGCTTCTATAAAAATAAAGAATAAGGTATAGAATATTTATCTATTATCGCTTTATACTTATAAAGTCTCGGACTAGATTACTAATCTTTAAATACTTAGATAAATAGAATCTACTTTCTTTAAGGATTTCCTTATTTTCAACTAGCTCCCTAATAAAATATAAAACGAAATACTTAAATAGTATATATAAAAAGAAAGTAGATAAGATTTAACCTTAGAATATTTAATTTACTAATAGATCTATACCTAGCGGTCGTATAGATTAGAGAGATATAATACTTAGAGTCCCTAATAGGGTAGTACGAAACGGGGGGGGTCGGGTTAGGGGCGGAGCGGGGCGGGTTTTAAAGGCGGGTTATAAAGGTAAAACCCTAACCCGACCCGCCCTACTAAGCTTTAAACCCGCCTTATTAGTTAGGGGCGGGGCGGGGCGGGTTTTAGGGGCGGGTTATAAAGGTAAAACCCTAACCTAACCCGCTCCGCTAAGCTTTAAACCCGCCCCGTTAGTTAGGGGCGGGTTTTAAAGGGGGGAACCCGGGATTTCTTTCTAGAAACCTTAATAATTATAGATCTATTATATATATTTTAATTTTTTAAATACTTAAAATAATCTTTAGGTTATACTCTATCTTATAGGAATATAATATATTAATATATCTATATAAATAACCCTATAAAAATTACGTAGAAAACCCGAATAGGGTAAATAGGGCGGGTTTTCTTCTAAACTATAACCCGCCCTAGGGCCCCGCTCTAACCCGTTAAAACCCGACCCGGTAATAGGGCGGGTTTCCTACCCTATAACCCGCCCTAACCTACCCCGTTAGGGACCCTAATAATACTAAAAGAATAGCTTAATACGGAACCTTACTATTACCTTAATAGATTCTTTAAGAAATACTACGCCTACTTCCCTTATTAGACTTAGCTTATAGAACTCTAGTTTAAGGATATATATATAAATTAGTCTCTTAGCTTAAACTAATAATTACTAGTTAAGGAAATACTTATATAATAAGAACCTACCCTCGTATAGAGTTTCGAAGAATATAGTAAGATTAGGAAAGAAATAGTACTAGTATAGGTTATCTAGGTAGTAGATTATAAATCTTAGTAAGTAAAACTCTTTAATATCCCTAAGGCTCTATTAAGCGAAATTCGTTAGATATTTTATAAAAGAATTAAAACGGGAAGACTTAAGCCTAGTTACGCCTTATACTATAACCTATAGTTTTTAGTCTTAAAGATAAACGGTAAGTATCGACTAATTAATAGTACTACGAATATTAATATAGTTACTATTAGAGACGTAAATATACTACTAATAGCTAATAAATTTTCTAACTCGTTTACTAGATATATATAGATATCGCTTACTAACCTTTTCTCTAGATACGACTAGTTAGAACTCGCTAAAAAAAATTATAATCTTACCTCGTTTATATACTAGTTTAGTCTTTTACGAATAACTACTTTACCTTAAAGGATAACGAACTTAGTAGCCTAATTTTACTATATATCTAAGATAATTATTTCTTACTAGTTTAGATATAGCGATATTTACGTAGACGATATAATTACTAGAATACTAAAAAAGTATAATAATAATAAGGAATCTAAACTTAAAGAAGTACGTCGAGGAGTTTTAAAATATATAGTTAGGTTAGATATAGTCCTTATAGATATTAAACGTATAGGAGTAACGATATTAGGAGAAAAGTTTAATATTTATAAAGAAAGCGTAAATATAGTTAGATATTATTATAATTAAGAAGAAAGATACCTAAATACTTCTAAAGTAGCTACTATTTTAAACTAGTTAACTCCTAAATCTATTAAGTCTATAAGAGCTTTTATTAAAGTCTATATCTATTACTAAATCTAGATATAAGATTTTACTATCGTTTCGAAACCTATCTTTATATTATTTAAGAAAGACTTAGAATTCTATTAGGGAAAGGAATAAGATAAAGTAATAAAATCTCTTTAGAAAGTACTTATAACTATACCCGTACTATAACTAGTTATATATAAACTAGACTTAGGTAAGGTTATTCTTATAGTAGATACTTTAGGAGAAGGATAGAGAGTAGTTCTATAATAACTAGACGAACTAGGTAAGAGATATCTATACTAATATAAAAATAGAATCTAGTTACTATCGGAAAGGAAATATAGTATAGTTAAACTAGAACACTATACCCTTTTATATATACTTAAGAAATTTAACTTTTATCTTTAGGGAATATATTTCGTAGTTAAAACGGACGCCTAGACTTTAATCTATTAACTTAATAAAGTATCTTTAAATATAGCTAGATCTCTAGTTATATTATAGCTCGTATAGATTTAGATATAGGATTTTAATATTTAATATACTCCCGGAAAAAAGAATATAGTAGCTAATAGACTTTCCTACTAATTTAGTAATATACCTAAAAAGAATATCTCTACTATTCCTAACTTCTCTATCGAGGATTTTATTAATTAAGGACTTAGAGCCCTTTACTATTCTAGTATTTACGTCTATAAGTATAACCTATAGTATACGATCTAGCTCTACCTAATAACTATATCTAGCCCGGAAAATAATAATAATCCTAGTAGCGAAAGTTCTATAGATTAGAACGAAGAATACGGAGAATTTAGTTTATTAGAACCTTAGAAAGGATTAGATAGAGAATATACTACGGAATATTAAGTAATTACTAACTAGCTTATAATATTAAAAATTACGGACTACCTTAAATATAAATAAATTACGGCTATAAAAAGAAATATAATAGGCTACCTTATAGCTAGACGGTAACTATTTAAGCGAGGTAAATAAAGATAAGCCTACTATCGCGTAATTAATAATTAGAACTAGCGAAAGGAAATTATTATTACTCTCTATAATAAATATAGCTATAAAGGGCGCGAAACTACTATAGTATTTATTCGGAATCGATATTACTAGGATAGATACTATAATAACGTCTATAAATAGAGTAAAGAATATCCTTAGTATTAAATAAGCGATTAAGTATATATAGTAGAACCTCTAAATACGATTATTATATATAGTAAGATTCTTAATATAAGATAGTCTATCGATTATAGGATAATTATCTTATAATATAGTTATAGCTATCTTATCTAGGTAAGAGAGAAATTAAGTAGTTAGCCTAAAGTAAAAATACTTTATTTAGTACCTACATCTAGGAATATTATAGATTTTATCTTTAAGGAACTAATCTATCGATAGGGTATTATATCTAAGATTAGGGTTAATAGAGGTCCTAAGAATAAGGTATATACTAATATACTTCTAAAACTATATAATATTAGAAAGATTAAAATTTCGCTATATAATAGTTAAGGCTAAGGAGGAATTAAACGGTTTTACTTAATAATATAGGAAGCCTTCTAACGAGTAACGAACGGGAATTAAAAACCTTAAAAAGATTTATTACTAGCTATACTTTAAGCTAAATAAATAATAGTTAATAGAATAACTAGTATAACTCTAGTTAGGATAATACTTAGTAAAGAATACGTCCTTCTAATCGAACTAAAAATAGTTATATAGTAAAACCTCCCTTAGTCTATAGTTAGGATAATAGAATACCTTCTCTTTCTACGAGTAAAGTAACTAGATTAGAGGGGGGAAGACCTCTAGGAAGCTATTATAAGGTAGGAATATATAAGATAGGAAGTAAACGAGTATTAGGAATTATAATATTAAACTAGAATACGTACTAAAAATCTAGATATAGGATAGCTTATCCTCTTATATAATATAAAAATTATTAAGGATTTCGGATCTAAGTTAGATTTTATATAGGTCGGTCTATACCCTATTACGAAAGTATATAAGGATAAGAAAACTAGATTACCTATTAGTAGCTACGTACTCGTAGAACTAAATAAAGTTATAGTATATAAATCGATCTAAGGAAATAGGATTAGAATCTTCTATTAGAGGAATAGGCCTATAGGGAATAACCTCCTTAATACTAGTTAGGAGTATAGGATAGAATAAGAATATAAATAGGAATAAGATAATACTTACTTAGATAAAGATATAGAATAGGAATAGGAAAAGTAACCTAGTAATAAAGATCTAGATATACTAGTTTACTAATCTAGACTATAAGTAATTATTCCTAGACTAGAAGGATTTAACTCTAGTTAATATAAGAATTACTAGGAACTATAGAGAAGTATTCGATTTATAAATAGCTTATAAATACTTATAATATAGAAAAGGAAATAATAAGAAAACGAATATAATATATTAAGCTAATAAACTAATATACTATATCTTAATCGAACCTATTATTTATATATTAGTATAAAAGAACTCTATATATAGTTCTAAGGGTTCTATACGCCTTTTTAATCCTCTTATCCTCTATTTTATATACTTTCGACTATCCTCCGCTCTATATTTTACTAAACTTTTTCTAATTTATACGCTTTCGGTTCTTCTCCGTATTATACGCCTTAAATATCCTCCTCCGCTCTATACGCCTTATTCGTATATTTTTAACTTTTCTCTACTTTAAAACGACTTAAATATCCTCTACTACTTTATACTATTTAATTCTCCTCTATATATTAGGAATTACTATAACCTAATATCCCCTATAGCTATTAAATACGTCTATCTCTACTAAGTAGATATCTATTTAATAAGTAGCTTATAATCTAGTAAAACCTTAAGTATATATATATCTATTAAAGTCTATATTCTTAGTTAAGTCTAATATTAGTTTAGTCCTACTTATTCTTTAGGAGGTATTTATACCCCTTAAGATCCTCCTATATAGTCTACCTTAAGTTCCTTAATAGTCTTCGGTTTAAGCTTCGATAAGATTATATTTATTTATTAATCCTACTTAGTCCTTAAGCTTATATCTACGAAACCTAGGATTTATACTTAAAGGAACCTATTTATTAATCCTTCTATTCGGACTCTCTTACTTATTAATCCTACTTAGTCCTTAAGCTTATATCTATAAAACCTAGGATTTATACTTAAGAGAATATATTTATTATTTTTTCTATTCTAGCCCCTTTAATAGCTTCTTACTCTTTAATAGCCCTCCTAGCGGTACTAATAGTTTACGCGCTATCCTCTATCTAAGTCTCCCTATTCTTATATTTTAAGATTAGAATAAATCTATATAGTCCTTAGGGGGATAATCCTATAGGTTAAAGTAGTTGTATTCTCCTAATTTACTACTTAGACTTTTACTACTTAGACTTTTACTACTTAGTCTTTTACTACTTAGATCCCGTCTCCTAACTATCTTTAGTTAAATTAATAGTATTCTCTACTATTATACTAGTCTAGCTTTACGCTTAAACGGACTTAGTTAGATATTACTTCTATAAAACTTAACTTTAGCTATTTTAGGGAATACGCTAGTTTATATCTTCCTCCTTAAATTCTAAGAGATCTAATATTCGGGTATTTATTTTAATATAATATCTTTTTCTCTAGATACCTTTATATAATACGGACTATACTTTAGTATATACGTTATAACGGTTCGATTCCCGGATAGCTAGCTTTATAGTAGACGTTTATTACTTTTCTTTTTTATCGGTTTTTCGAAAAGATTAGGAAAGTTACCTTTTTATATAAGAAGTTAGGAAGTTTACTTTATTTTATTTAGGCTACCGTACCTTATTCTAAATTATTTTATATAGAAACTATTTATATATTAGTCTTTATTTACGTTAAAACGGGTAGTAAAGAGTATAGAAAGTAGAAAAGCGGACGTTAAGGGATAACGTAGAATTTTTAGTAGGGGAGGGAGAAGTTTTTTATATTAGAAATCTATATTAAAGTCGAGCTATATTAAGGAAAATAAACGAATAACCTAGAATTAAATAATACGAATAAATATTATATATAATACTACTATAACTAGAAACTATAAGGAAAATTTTAACTAATTACCTTAAAAAGTCCTCCTATTTAATTAACTTTTACTTGAATATAATCGTAATAGATTAAGTTATTAGAGTAATAACCTAATAATTACTACTACTATTTAGTATACCTCCTAAGGAGCCGCTTCCTATACTAAGCGTTAATACGCGTAACTTATAGGGTAACTTTAGAAATATATAGGATCTTTTAATATATTTAAATATTTTAGGAGTATTTCGAATTCTTTTATAGCTTATAAACTCTTTTAAGTTCTTTCTTTAGTTTTAATAAATATTACTAATTTTATAGTATATTTAGATAATTTAGTATACGTATTAATATTTTATAACTCTTTCGAGTCCTTTCTTACTTTTAAGTTCTTTCTTAGTATTTTAGGATACGAGAGGTTCTATAACTCTATTAGAATTTTTCTTAGTATTTAGATATATTAATTAGTTCCGTATAGTTTTAGTATATATCTTAGAATATATTAAGGGTCGACGTATTATCTATCTAGGAAGGGGATATAAGGGGGATAAAGGTATATAACTAGAATAGGAAGTAGAATAGGAATAATAATAATAGATAATAATACTATAAAATAAGAGAATAGAATATTACCAGGAATATATAATATACTAATATAATATACTAATATAATATACGTTAGTACGATATAAGGGAATAATACTACTATTAATAAAATAGGAACTAGATTACCGTATCGCTATATAATAATAAGAACTTAGGAGTACGATAATAGTAATATAAAACTACTATAATACTATAATTTACTAGAGTAGGGAATATATAATAATAACCGGTAAATAGAATAATTTAATAATAATACTAAATATAGGAACTAAATTACTAGCGCCGTACGTATACGGGAATAGAATAGTAACTAAGATAATACTATAATATAATCTAATTTTTATTATTTACTTTAACTTTAGACTCTTTCTCTCTTACCTCTAACTACCTTATCTATCTCTTTATAAACTACCTTATCTATCTCTTTACGAAATACTTAAAGATCCTATTACCTTACCTTTATATAGTAGCTAAGCGGTAGAAGTTAATAGTAATTTAATACTATATTATCTACGCTTATCTCGCCTATAATACCCGAAACTAAATCGATTTCGAAACCCTCGAAATAATCTAACTTTACCTTTATATTTAAAGATATCTCCTAGGCCTATATTTAGTCGAAAACTACCTTAAAAAGACCTATTACTATTAACCTTTTTAAAGAACTTAAATATCTCTACCTACTAGGTACTCTTATTATTATCTAGAAGCCCTTATATAGTATTACGGAGGTAGGCCTATATTAGTTTAATATCTACTTTAAATACTATATCTCGAAACTTAATATAGCTATATCTATCTATAATCTTTACCTCCTAATTATAAAAGAAGATAATTTTGGTATTATTAGTATATAAACGGATAATACTTTAATCCTATATAACTCTAAGTTTAAGGATAAGGAAGAAATAGCTAGATCTTAAGCTAATTTCCTTATAAAGCTAGTAGAAGTTCTTAACCCGGATAATAGTATTATTTTTAATAGCTATATATTATCCTAGTAAGGAGTAAGTCTAGTTATAGTATAGAAAGGCTAAGGAGAGAAGCTCTTTTCTATTAATTAAGTATCTCCTAATCCTAAATAATCCTATATCTAATAAAGGGCTAGAGGAGTATATATTACCTTAATCTATTAACCTAAAGCTACTTTCGACCTCTCTATAGTAGTATAATACTAAGATCTAGGCCCTAATAAGATAAAAGCCCTAAATAAGTAGCTAATTTAGTAGAAAGATATTCTAAATAGAGGTTTAATTTTTATTCTACTTAATCTTCCTAGTTTAAAGCTATTTGTTTTTATTAATAGATCCTTTATAAATAATAAGGATCTAAGTAGCTAGATTAGAACCCTCTTTATACTTAGGAATAAGTCCCTAGGTAATTTCGAGTTTAATCTAAAAGGGAATATTATTTATTAGTCTTCGATTAAGGTAAAGTAAGTAACTAGATTAGTTCTAGTATCTAAAATCCTTACTATATTTAATAGAGTTAATAAAGGCTTTATTTTTACGGCTAATATCTCCTAGATCCTAAATTAACTAGGATTACCTCCTTTACCTATTAATATCTATATAGACTCTTTTTCTTTATATAAATACCTAGTTAAGCTAGGAATAATAAAGGAGAAGCGTCTAATAATCGATATTATAGCGCTAAGGGAATCCTATAAGAGAAGGGAGATAATAGAAGTATACTAGATAAATAATAATAATAACCTAGTAGATATACTTACTTAAAGGATATCTAATAAACGCCTAATAATATTAGTCTCTACTAACGAACTTAATATTTAAGTAGAAGGCTAGGTAAACTATTTAAGTAAAGTTATAGATAAGAGTTAATAACTATAGAGCTATAGTATAGTAAGCTAAATTATAACTTTCTATATTCCTAATATATAACCCCCGACCTAGTTATTTTTTATATATATTTATTTTTATAGTAACTTTACTTACTATATAGTCCTTTTAAACCGGAAATTTCTTAGACCTAAAACCTCGCTAAATTAGGAAGTTATTATATACGTAATATTTAATTTAGAGCTCTATCTAAAAAGAAACCTATAAAACTATACTCCTTAACTACTAGAATACTCTAGGACCCTTATACTATTACTAAACTCTTATATAGGAATAGTTTATATAAGAAAATACTTAGTAAATTAAGTTATAAACCCTAAAAACCTAAAAAGTAAAACCGAAACTCTACTAACCCTAATATAACTAATAACTATCCTACTACTTTTAACTCTAACCTAAACTAGGACCTATTAGCTTCCGAATATTACTAATAGTATTAGGCGTTATTATTATAGCCCTATAATCCCTATTATTATATCTACTATCCTTACCTATAGAGAATATAGCTATAAAGAAGTAGTTAGGATAGTAACCCTCTAACCTACGCCTATAAGAAGTACTAGAATTAATACTATAAGAAATATTGTAATTTAACTATAGCCTACTCGTAGCCTTAAAGTAATAGTTATACTAATTTAGCGTAATAATAGCTCCTTCTACTATCTAGAATATAATAGCTAGTAAGTAGTTAGTATAGTAGTACTTATAGCCCCTAATAAAAGATAATTTTATACTATTAGGACCCTAGAAACCCTTTAGATTCTAACTAAGCTCCTTAATAGGATAGTTAGGAGAATAGCTAGTAGTACCCTCCTTAATTATATCCTTTAGATAGTCTAGTAATAGGTTTCGAGTCCTATTATTAAAGGATATAAGATAGAGAAGGCGATATAGCTCTTATATATTAGCGAGGTTTTTAGGCTTATTATTAAACTTAAAGAGGAATTCTATAAACCTAAACTAGGATATTATACTATATATATAAGCCCTATCGAAAAAGATAGTTTACGTATTTAAAAGAGGAGGAATACTATATATAAGTTAGGTTATAGCTATAAAATAGGTAGGAATACTTATATTAGCTATTATAGCTACTAGGAAATAGGACTCCTAACTAGAATAAGAGAACTAGATAATCTAGGTAAAGAAGTCCTACTAGGAAGTCTACTAGGCCTAGTAGAATTAGTAGGAACTCGATTATAGGGCGTAGGACTAGTAGGAGAAGATACTAAGCTACTCTTTATATCCTTTATACTACTAGTAGATACTCTACGCTTTTCTTTCCTAACTTAGCTAAAGGATATACTTATTCTATAGCTAGTTAGTATAAGTAACTCTACTTATTAGTATATAATAATATTACCTAAGAGAGAGATCGCTAGGAATATATAGCTATTATAGATATTAAGGTATTAGGAGAGAATATTAAGCTAGAAAATTAAGAACTTAGCTAAAGAGGTACTAATTAAAGGAATAAAAGAGAGAGAATAAAGTAGAGTACGAAAGAGTATAAGTACTTAACTAGGAAGAGCTAAGACCTATAATATATTTATAATAGAATAGCTAGAAGTAGTAGTAATAAGTATTATAATAAAGTTTCTTTCCCTATTTAGCTAATATAATATATTTATATACTATAATAAATACGGCTTTAACCGGATTAGTATAGGTAATAATTCGAATACGAGTTATATAGTAATATAATAGTTAATAAAGGTATATAAGGAGATAATAAATATATATACTCTAATATAGTATATAATATAAACTAGCTACCTTAACTACTTCTTAATAATCTCCGACCTTTAATACGATCTATAATATATATTTATACTCCTTAATACTATTCTATACTAACTAAGAGACTATAGGGGCTAATAGTAGACCTAGTTTTAATTTTTTATATATTTTAGGACCTAAATTAAACTTATTTATATACTTATTTATTATTAGAGGCGGCGATTATTTACCCCTTATACTTTAGTAGGTTTAAGCTTACTATATACTTATTTATATATTCTTTTCTTTAAAATAAGAGTTACTACTATTTAGATTATAGTAATATCTTTACTAGGGGATAGTTAAATCCTTAATTTAGCTATACCCTATTAGGTTAGGCTATATTTTATAGGATCTAATACCTATAACTAGATTTATAGGTACGATTAAGTATTAATTATTATTAATATTAATAGATATCTATTAGTATCTATCGACGCTAGTCTACTAGGATTATTTTCCTTTAATATTAACTACCTACCTAATCTATAAGTACTAATAATCCTAATCCTATTTCCTTAAATCGATTTATATACTAAAACTCTATTTAGTTCCTTAAGTACGTAGCTACTAATAGGTAATCTAGTTCTTCTATCCTTATATACTTCCGTAATATAGTACGGACTAACCTATATAAAGTCTAACTTAGATCCGAAATCCTTAATAATTTTCGTATTATATAAGAGGATAAGCTATCCTATATCTAAGTTCTTAGTATATATTCTAGTCTAATATTATAATTTCTAGTATTTATTTACTTTTTATCTTATACGTTCCTATTTTATAATAGCTTCCTAGAGGTCTTCTCCTCTCTAATCTAGTTACTTTACTTATAAAAAGAGAAGGTATTCTATTATCCTAACTATAGACTATAAGAGGTTTTACTATATAACTATTTTTAGCTCGATTAGAAGGATATATTACTTACTAAGTATTATTCTAACTAGAGTTATACTAGTTATTCTATTAACTATTATTCGCTTAGTCTAAAGTATTACTAGTAATAAATCTTTCTAAAATTTCTAGTTTCTATTTATTACTTATCGGAAGGCTTCCTATATTATTAAGTAAGACTATTTAATTCCTCCTTAACCTTAACTATTATATAGCGAAATCTTAATCTTTCTAATATCGTATAGTTTTAAAAGCGTATTAGTATATAGCTTATTCTTAGGACCTCTATTAACTTTAATCTTAGATATAGTACCCTATTAATAGATTAGTTCCTTAAAGATAAAATCTATAATATTCTTAGATAAAGGTACCGAATAGAGTACTCTTATTTTAAACTAACTACTTAATTCCTCTCTTACTTAAATAAGATAGCTATAACTACCTTATAGAGTAATTATCGTATAATCGATAGACTATTTTATACTAAGAATCTTACTCTATATAATAGTTATATTTAGGGGTTCTACTACGTACGCTTAATTACTTATTTAATACTAAAGATATTCCTTAATCTATTTATAGACGTTATTATAGTATCCGTCCTAGTAATATTAGTTCTAAACTAGTATTATAGTAGTTTCGCGTCCTTTATAGCCGTATATATTATAGAGAGCGATAATAATTTCTTTTCGTTAGTTCTAGTTATTAATTACTTAATAGTAGGCTTATCTTTATTTATCTCGCTTAAATAGTTATTATCTAGCTATAAGGTAGCCTACTACCTTTCTTTTTATAGTTATAATCTACTTACCTTTAAGGTAGTCTATAATTTTTAATATTATAAGCTAGTTAGTAATTATATAATATTCTATAGTATATTTACTATCTAATCCTTTCTAAGATTCTAATAAACTAAACTCTCTATATTCCTTATTCTAATCTATAGAACTTTCGCTACTAGTATTATTATTATTTTCTAGGATAGGTATAGTTATTAGGTAGAGCTAGATTATATACTATAGATTAAGCTTATAGATATAGATACTAGAATAGTAAAAGGCTCTAAGTCGTTAATCGATAGAATCCTCGATATTAAAGTTAGGAATAGTAGGGATATCCTTTTTAGATATATTACTAAATTAGTAAGAGAGTCTATTAGCTACTATATTCTTTTTTCTAGGAAGATATTAACTATTAAAATCCTATATTTAAATCTATATAAGCTATTATATAACTAGAGATCCTACTATATTTAAAGATACTCTATTAAATTAATAGATTAAAGTCCGGGTATCTATTTTAACTACGAAATACGTTCTCTAAAAATAAAGGTAGAATTTCTTAAGTATATATAAAAGAGTATAGTATTCTAGTTTAATTATATTATATTTCCTTTCTAATAGTAACTAGATTCTACTTTTATATTAGTATAGATATCTCTTACCTAGTTTATCTAGTTATTATAGAACTACTCTCTATCCTTCTCCTAAAGTATCTACTATAAGAATAATCTCCCCCAAATCTAGTTCGTATAAAATAGGCCGTAGTATAAGTATAGTTATAAGTATTTCTTAAAGAGATTTTATTACCTTATCTTATTCCTTTTCTTAATAGAATTCTAAGTCTTTCTTAAATAATATAAAGATAGGTTTTAAAATAATAGTAAAATCCTCTATCTAAATTTAGTAATAGATATAGACTCTAATAAAAGCTCTTATAAACTTAATAGATCTAGAAGTTAACTAGTTTAAAATAGTAACTACTTTAGAAGTATTTAGGTATTATCCTTCTTAATTATAATAGTATTTAACTATATTTACGCCCTTTTTATAAATATTAAACTTTTCTCCTAATATCGTTACTCCTATATATTTAATATCCGTAAGGACTATATCTAGTTTAAGTATATATTCTAAAACTCCTTAATATACTCCTTTAAGTTTAGATTCTTTATTATAATTATACTTTTTTAGTATTCTAGTAATTATATCGTCTACGTAAATATTACTATACTTAAACTAGTACGAGATAATTATCTTAGATATATAGTAGAATTAGGCTACTAAGTTTATTACTCCTTAAGGTAATATAGTTATTTATAAAAGACTAAATAAGTATATAAATAAGGTAAGATTATAACTAGGGTTAGGGTTAGGTTAGGGTTAGGGTTAGGGTTAGGGTTAGGGTTAGGGTTAGGGTTAGGGTTAGGGTTAGGGTTAGGGTTAGGGTTAGGGTTAGGGTTAGGGTTAGGGTTAGGGTTAGGGTTAGGGTTAGGGTTAGG